>CM029617.1:7938259-8538259 GCA_017311315.1 Dendrocalamus latiflorus
TCAATTTTGAACTATAAGATTGTTCAAATCGAAATATAGAACTAACAAAATTGTCTATTTTTCTTTTCTCAACCTAAATCAAGGTGGTTTTGTTTGCTGTGACACCGACATGTCCATTTATGTATTGATTTAGATTGCACAAGACTGTTAAATATATCTTTAGTATGATTATCTCATATTAGCTTTGATGAAAGAACACCCCTCTATTTTAATCTTAACTTCGCCGCTAGCCTTTGTCATTATTAATGCAATGACACAAGGTCCCCAAGCTGTTAGGTTTTTAGTAGCTTTGAGCTTATTATCACAAGTACGCATGCTTGAATTACATGTAAACTTTCGTAACAACACACAATAGTACAAAACTACAAAGTCGTAGTACAAAACTACAAAGTCGAAGTACCTACAAGATCATTTCAGTTCATAGAAAGAAAAGAGAAGGAAAATCAAACCAAAACCAAAACAAAGGGACAAAGAAGAAAATGATTTCTGAGATGTTGTGAGCTGCACAGTACTAGGTCTATTCATTCCATCAAACCTGAGCCACTCAACAGGGAGGTCAGATTCCCATGGCCCTGAGCGAGTCCAACCGCCACATTTGAACCAAATTCAGCCGTCCTATTCACGACTGCACGGAGATCTTTTCCTTGCCCGTGTTGCTCACCGGTAGCAGATATTAGCATCGAGAGAAAGAGGCGGCTTGAATGATTGTGGCACAGTTTTGTTGGGATTTTTATATGATTTTTAATATTTATTGTGGACATTATTTGTCTAACTTAATGTGAAATTATTTGTATTATTGATATAAGTGATAGACAATATTTTTATACGAAATTCAACTTGAAAAATTAATATTTGAGGTGCCGAGAACGGCTATGCTAAAATATAATAGACATATCGAGTTACTGAAATTTAATATGCATACGTATGTTTAACCGGGGTACAACATATGGTGGAATAGCTGTATTTGTTTGCAGGATCGGCTCTGCAGCCTGTTGACCCACATGATCATATTGGAATTGATCTTGTAAATAATCTGATCATGACGTATGATTTACATATGTGTGCTAGAGACTAATATATTTTAGACTCATTAAACTGTCATGTCTGATCATGGTTGGTGATATGGTTCAGAAGTTTCACGGTGTACCGAAAAATAGATAGGTTATTTTTAAACACCTGAAAGTGGAGTTTATAAATAAATCTCTATCCTCTAGTCTTATAATATAATTATGAGCGATGCTAAAAAAACAGAAAATAAAGGGCAGATAAAAAATCTTCACAAAATAACTCTATAATTTAAATAAACCTAACATTAGTATCAGAACCGAGTTCGGAGTGGGCACGCATGAAACTCTCGCCGTCCTCGTTCCGTCCACGTGTGAGGACAACTCTCGCCGTCCTCGAGTCTGATGGACGCTGTCCAAGGCGCTTCGTCATCACGCGTTCACCGAATGAACAGCCATGGAGTCCCCTCGCCCACCGCACGTGAAGTCTCTCGCCGTCCTTGGGCCGTCTCGCATGCACGCGTGATTCACGGCAAGCGTCACATCAGATTGATTCAAAGCAACCTGCAGAGCCGATTGATGTTCGATCAATTAAGAAGAACAAGTAGCAGGGATCATCTGAAAGCGGGAAATTTAACTATTTGTCACCTTAAGAATGCCACCTATTCAAATGTCATTTTCTTCCTTGCAATTAACATTTTGCCACTTTTAAGATGTGGTTGACTAATTAATCGCCACTTCCGAACTCACGAAACGCCAAATCATAGCCATGTCACTGCCATGTCAACGGAGGCGCAGGCGCGGGCGCGGGCGGCGGCGCGGGCGTGTGCAGCACGGGGACGCCGATGCGAGGGGCGGCGGGGCGGGCCAAAGCGCCGACGGCGCAGTAGCGGCGGGGCAGGCCAAGGCGCCGGCGGCGTGGCCAGGTCGAGTGGGGAGGCGCGGGCGCAGGGACGGAGGCGCAGGCGCGGGCGTGTGCAGCACGGGGACGCCGGTGCGAGGGGCGGCGGCGGCGGCGTGGACCTCCAGGTACCTTTCCTCTCCTCCCCTTCCCGTGGTCCCCTAGCTCTGGATCGCTGGCCGCCACTGCGCCACCGGCGCCTTGGCCCGCCCCGCCGCTACTGTGCCGCCGGCACCTTGGCCCGCCCCGCCGCCCCTCGCACCGGCGTCCCCGTATTGCACACGCCCGCGCCGTCGCCCGCGCCTGCGCCTCCGTCCCGGCGCCCGCGCCTCCCCGCTCGACCTGGCCGCGCCGCCGGCGCCTTGGCCCGCCCCGCCGCCCCTCGCACCGGCGTCCCTGTGCTGCACACGCCCGCGCCGCCGCCCGCGCCTGCGCCTCCGCCTCCGTTGACATGGCAGTGACATGGCTATGATTTGGCGCCTCGTGGGCTCGAAAGTGGCGATTAATTAGTCAATCACATCTTAAGAGTGACAAAATATTAATTGCAAGGAAGAAAATGGCATTTGAATATGTGGCATTCTTAAGGATGGCAAATAGTTACATTTCCCTCTGAAAGCAGCCAGCACAGCCTCGTGTCGCGCGTGAAGTCCCAGTCCCGAACAGGTTGCAGGGGTGGACCTAGGGTTTAGGCTAGAAGACTGCAGTCTAAGTTATAGTTCATTAACTTTCATGAGCTGATACTATTCATTTGGTCCAATTCTTCAGCTCCCTAGTGCTAGCCCCCAGCCAACGCGAGACGTAGCCTTCAGCCCTCGACCCCTGTGCGCTTCCTTCCAACCCTAGCTTGCGTCGTGCCCTGCCGCCCTCGGTCGATTTCGTCGTCGCCAGCTCGGCCTCCGACTACGGCAAAGCGGCAACACACTTTGCTCTCCGGTGCTTCGCCTCCTGCTTTGGGTCCCGGCAGATTTTGATATTTATGAGGCATGTATAAGGATAAGATGACCTTTGCACCTTTTTCAAAGGCAAAATGATCTAATAAGTCTCTTGTTATTATTCATTTTGATATTTGTGATGAGATATCTACTCCCACTAGAGGTCAAAATATTTATTGATTATTATTCTAAATTTAGTTATGTTTATCTTCTTAAATTTATGTCAGAAGAATTTAATTTGTTTAAGACATTTAAAACTGAAATGGAAAATGAATTGAATAGAAAGATTAAAGTTTTGAGAACTGATCGTGGAGGAGAATACACTTCATAAATATTAAATGATTTTTGTAAAAAAAATGTAATTATTCATCATTATACCATACCTTACACGCGGAGGAACAGAACACTCATGGATATTATTAGATCTATTTTGGCTTATTCAGATCTTTCTTTATCTTTTTTTAGGGAAGTTTTACATACTGCTATTTATTTATTAAATTATTTGTCATCTATGTCTGTAACAGTTACTCCTTATGTGTTGTGGACTGGAAGAAAAGCATCATTTCGTCACTTAGCAGTTTTGGGGTGTAATGAACAAATAAGAGTGCCAAATTAAAACCGTACAAAATTTGCAGTTTAAAAGCATGCTAGGATTTTTTATTGGCTATTCTGTGGAATCAAAAGGGTACATGTTTTATGATCTAGAAAAGGATAAACTAGTAGAAAGTATGATTGCAATATTTTTAGATCAAAACACTCATCGCCGTGGTAAGCGGGCAAGGGTGGAATTATTGGCGACTCTATCAGAAACACAGATGGATACATTTGTGTATTAATTCTCACACTGAAAGAGATTCAGCTCCTGAAGGAAATACAAATTAAACTCCAAACACTAACATGCTTACAACAAGTCGGAGAAATTTAAGTATACCCTAATATCTAGATGATTATTATTTGTTCTTGGGAAAGTTCACTCTAAAATTTCGGATTTAGAGAAAGAGCCAAAGACTTATAAAGAAATAATAAACTGCTCACAATCAAAAATATGGGTGAAAGCAATGCAGGAAGAATTAAACTCGATAAAAAAGAATAAAGTTTGGGAACTTGTTAATCTACCAAGCAATCGTAAGCCTATAGATTGTAAATGGATTTTTAAAAGGAAATTGAATGCAATTGGTTTAGTAGAAAAATATAAGACTAGACTTGTTGCTAAAGGCTTTACACAAAGGTAAGATATTGACTTTGTTGAAACTTTTTTTGTTGCTAAATTTACTTTGATTCATATTATTAGTGTTTTGATGGTTTATTGCGATATTGAACTCTACAAAATGGATGTTAAAACTGCTTTTTTAATGGTCTTTTGGAAGAGAAAATATACATGAAACATTTGGAAGGTAAATATACATAAACCAATAAGAAGGTTTTAAAGAAAAAAGAAATGAAAATAAGGTTTGCAAATTGAATAGATCGATTTATAGTTTTAAACAAACTTCAAATCAATGATATATTCTATATGATAATGCTATCACATCATATGGTTTTTCAATGACAAAAGATTGTTATTGTATATATAAAAAAGTTATGGGTAAATATTTTATTTTACTACCTTTATATGTTGATAATATTCTTATTACTTCTAATGATAAAAATACATTGATGGAAGTAAAATTTTGGTTGTCTTCTAATTTTGATATGAAAGACATGAGAGAAACTTCATATGTTTTATGAGTTAAAATACATAGAGATCATAAAAAAAAGGATTCTTGGGTTATCTCAAAAGGCATACTTTGTAAGCATTTTAAAATAATTTTCTATGAAAAATAGTAAATCTGTTAATGTACCTATTGTGAAGGGAACTAAACTCAACGAGAAATTATATCCAAACACTCTTAAGGAAAAAGGCTATAATGAATGGAATTTCTTATTTTTCAGCTTTGGGATATCTTATGTATACTATGTTATTTACATGACCTGATCTTAGCCATAGCATTGGGATTCTTAGTAATATCAAAAAAATCCAAATCAAATATGTACTATGTTATGTCAAAGGAACTATGTATTATTCATTATATTTTAATGATATAATCTTCAGCTGCAGGGTTATGCTAGTGCTGATTGGCAAGAAAATTCGGATGACCAAAAATCAACTTCTGGTTATCTATTTACTTTGGTAGGAGGTGCTATTTCTTAGTGCAACAGAAAACAAGATTCAGTTGCTCTCTTCTCCATAGAAGCTGAATAGATTGTTGCATCTGAAGCAGCAAAGGAAGATGTATGGTTGAGAGAATTTCTTGCATCACTTAAAGTCATGAAAAGTGCATCACAACTTGTCACTATTTTATGTGATAATCAGGCAGGGATCAAGGCCTCAAAGGATCCTAAAATTCATAGTAAAAGTAAACATATTGAAGGAAGATATCACTATATTCGTGATATAATAAATAAACTCAAGTCTGTTCATTTAGTTTATTTGCCTAGCATTGATATAGTTGTAGATCCATTGACTAAACCAGGTAGTCATAAATTATTTTTCAAGCATGCTAAAGATATAGGATTTCAGTTTATTGATTGAAATGTTTTGACTAAGTGGGAGATGTTGTGATTTTTATATGGCTTTCAATATTTATTGTGGTTATTGTCTGTCCAACTCAATGTTAAATTATTCGTATTATCGATGCAAATGATAGAGAATATTTTTTATGTGTAATTTAACTAGAACAATTAATACTTGATGTGCCAAAGATGGCGATGGTGGAATATGATATACATATTTATTGAGATCGACTCTACTGAAATTTAAAATACATGCATATGTTTAACCCGAGTACAACACAGAGTGAAATAGTTAGGTTTATTTTGCAGGATTGGTTTTGCAAGCTGTTGACTCTTATGATCTGATTAGAATTGATCTCGTAACAATCTGATTGTAGCACACGACTCACACATGTGTGCTATGTACTAATATATTTTAGATTCATTAAATTGGCATGTCTGATCATGGTTGGTGATATGTTACAGGAGTCTCACGGTGTATCAGAAAACAGGTGGATTGTTTTGTAACAGCTGAAAGTGGAGTTTATAAATAGATCTCTACTCTCTAATATTACAATGTAATTGTGAGCGGCACTACAGAAAAGACAGAAGAATAGAGGGTAAAGAAAAAACCCTATAAAATTAATCTAGAGTTTAAGAAAAACCAACAAATTACAGCCGACGTGAGCTGCAATTTGTGAAATGCAGTTGCATTGCACAGGAGGCCCTCTCCAAACTGTGTACGCAAGGAGGAGCTAGCGCGCGAGGAAAGAAAAATCTCAGATGTGTTTGTCATGCGAAGGCAGCTACATCTCTCGCACCCAAGTGAATTTTTTCCTCCGTGTTTTGCTCCTCGTGACGAATTCCATCGCTCTCTGCCTGTCTGCGGGTCTATTCATTTTGGCTGCAGCTTGTGGCTTTTGACTGTGATTTTTGACTTTTGGGCTGTTTGTACGAGAGATTACAGAGTAACAGAAACTCTTGTGCGGTTTTTGTCGATATAAATGAAGTCAGTAAAGTATATATTACAATTAACTAGTAGACCCTATTTTTAAAAAAATACTTCGTTTAAAAGTTAGTTACTGTAAAAAAGTCAAAAAGCAGCTTTTAAAAGCTGAAAAGAACATGACCCTCCATCTTGTCAAATCGATCCGTGTGAAGCCTAGTGTTAGTGGAGGAGTACTTTGACGATTGGCAGTAACGGTATCTGAATCCTGCTTGGATGTATTGGAATTCTTCGTTGTTGTTTTTTTTGGATTTGCGAATGTTCTTCCTTTATAAAGTAAAATCCACACCACGGTCCAATGTGCTTCGAGATTTGCGCGCTAAACACTTGTTAGGGTTCAACTCACCTATCCCCGATTCTCCCTGTAATTCCCATTAGAAGTGGCCTCGCTAAGAAAATACGCAATCTTATGGGCTGTTTGGTCGGGCTCAGTTTTTCAATTTTGACTCGAAGCCTCGCTTCAAGAAAAGTTACAAAATCTGAGTTTCAAATTTGTAGTGTATTTTTGAGCCTCGAAGCCTATGCGTTTGGCCAGAAAATGGCTTTGAAGTCTAAAAAACTGGAGCTGTGCCGGCCAAATGGGGCCTTAGTAGGGGGGGGGGGGTCTGAATGCATGTTATTACTTTTAAAGATGGCAACTCAGAGCATGTATACAGATCCAAACTAGTTCTTCAGGTGAATGCCGCTCTAGTCTTTTATATATTTGGACATTTTGCCCTTCCTCTTCCTCTTGGTTGGCTGCCGTCTTGCCTATGCCACTCACAACCGTTAGCCTCCTTCAACTCCGACAACCCATTTAGTCCAATATTTGCATGCACAAAAAACGAATGACATATATGTTGCCCCGCCGCCCTCCTCTTCCTCCTCAATGTTGCCACCAGCGCCGTCTCTCCATCCTCTATGAGGATGGCATATGAGCCATGAGATATGTATCTTTAGTTGGGCTTAGACCCATGCCTTTCATGGACCATGATTGGGCTTAGCATGGCCCCAATATCCTCAACTTGAGCTATGGTCTGCTCAGCTTTAACCTAGCCTAGTCCATGATGTAACATTTGATGGCTCTGATCTTTTAGTTTTTGTGACTTTTGACTTAGGCTTAAGCTAAAATAAATGAAGTGATTTCTCTAAGTAGCTTCTTGAAGTCGCTTCTTCAAACGGTTTTGTAAGTTTAAAAACGTATGCGTCATCCACATTGGTGTCTCCACCATCCGTCGTCGTCTTGAAAAACGCAAATAAGAGCCATCAACCACAACAAAAAAAACTATCAGTTGCAATTCAAAAAAAAACAATGGCAGTCGAAAGCTACTCACGCTAGCGAAAAGACTCAACATCGTTTTACTTTGGACAAAGAGGCCCCATGATCATGTTTACAAAAAGCTTCGACATGACATTATACAAATGTCATCTCGACAAATAATGCAATGCAAGAGCCACAATGCACACACCAACCAAAAAAGGTCCTTTCATTTTGTCACATCATACTTGAAGCCACACATGCTACAAAAGTATAAACAAAGTCGATCTCCCCCTTAAATAAAACCAGATGTTAGGCTTGATGAGTGATGATCCACTAACCTCTCATTTAATTACAAAATTGGCCCTTTAATAAACCTGGAAAACGAATAAACCCTTCTTTTCTTAGTCAGCAAGCGGTCGCGAAATCACGATTAAAGAGAGATGAGGCCGTGTCGTCCTGCTGTTTTTTTTGGCTTTTGAAATCGGCTTTTGGCTTCTGCTACAGTATCTAACTTTCAAACGGAGTATTTTCTCAAGACGGGGTCTACACGTTAAAAGCCTAATATCTGTACCAGCCAAAATCGCAAGTGAGTATCTGTCTCTCCGTAAACTGTACCGTAAACAGCTAAAATTCAAAAACTTCAACCAAAAATTATAAGTTACAGTCGAAAAAAACTGGCCGTACATGAGCAGGGAAGTTGGAACCGGCCATGAGACCATGCGATCTTTGTTCCTCCTATAGGGGTAAATATGAAATTTACTAGCTTTGCAAATTTGCAATGGCATCCACGAGACCCGTGGTGCTTAGTGCAGACGCACAAGTCTGGAGCATGGATTCTTTTTTTCATATAGAAATTGAAGTGTTTCATGTAAAATTCCCGCATTTCGATCTGGTCTAAGCTAGCAATTCCTCCGTTCCTGGCATTGAAATTCCCGTAGGATTCCTCCGTTCTAAATTGCGTAATAAGACAGTTGCTTTCTTTATTCTTTTTTACTTAATATTTTTTAAATTTTTTTACAGCCTTTGAGATACTATTTTAACCGCTATTTTTTTTATAACTTTGCATTAAAATATATTAACAAAAAATATAATATTATGAAAATATTTTTAATGATAAATAAAATTATATAATTTTCTGATATCTAATCTAGATAGTTTTAAATCTATTAATGGTCAAAATTTAAAAAGTTTGATGACGTGAATTCTAGAAAACCAAGTAGAAAAGAACAAAAAGGAGTACATGCAAAGAGATGCACCTGAGTTGGAGAGTTGTGATGGATGGCGGGAACGGCAGGGGAAGGAAATGGTGATCCTTTTCAGCTTTTACACATGCCCATCAGATAACGATTTCCCTGTCCTTGTAATCTTGTCGGACTTGGGCCAAATGTATGAGCACACGAAAGGATTGGCACAACAAAAGCCCAGCAGAAACGTGGGACAGCTGGGTAGCCTGTTGCGGCGCGTTCTCCAAATCCGACCGCCAAGCCCCGGAAGAGCCGGCCGATTAAGGTTTGCAGAGCGAGCGGGCGGGCGGCGCGGCGGAGAGGTGGGAGGAGGAGGAGGAGCCAGAGGAATGGCGGGCGCGGAGAGGAAGAAGCGGGTGGGGCGGACCATCGGGCAGGGCACGTTCGCCAAGGTCAAGCTCGCGGTCGACACCGACACGGGCGCTGCCGTCGCCATGAAGGTGCTCGACAAGGCCGCCATCCTCAACCACCGCATGCCCCACGAGGTCTTCCTCCGCCTGTCCGCTTTATCCCCATCCATTCTAAACTTCTGCAGTACAAATCCAGCTCGAACTCGTCCTGCTCCCTCCCAATCTTATTTTGCTGTTGCTTGGCTGCTGCTAATTTGGGGGCGCGCCCGAGCTGCGTATCGCTGTGTATTCCGTGAATTGTTTCGGAGAGAGCGGTGGGGAATTCCGGCGCGGGATGGGTGGAACATACCTCGAGATCAATGCGCACCACACGGTAGCACAGTTTGGGCTTTGACTAATGACTACGAACTACAAGGGGCTCTTGCTCTCTAGTCTCTACATTTACGCCCCGTTTGGTATGGACGAAATTTGGAGGGAATTCAAAGAAATCAGAAAACAAAAGGGAAGTTGCGGGAATCTAGCGTTTGGAATGGAGGATTGGGGGTCAGAAAATTGCTTTGGAAAGTTTCTAGTTGCTGTGCTTTCACGGGAAAACAAGAATTCACCCCAACCTCTTTGGAAATTTTCCTGCGATGCAAGCGCACACGAAGGAAGCTGACCATTGGCACTCGCGTCATGGTGCTGTCTTGTTCGGCGCCGCCATGGCGTTTCTCGAGCCATCCCCACTCCGTTGTGTTTGCACTTTCACGCGTAAATTTACTATGATGGTTCTTGATATTGATAAATGACTACCGGTGGTAAGCCAACTTGGATATGGCTGTCCGTTTCAGACTTTCAGTTTATATGAATGTAGGCATACTTTATTTCAACTGTTTATGCAAGTCGCAAATGACAAAAAAGAATTAGCTTTATCTGGCTCCAAAGAAAGCATCATCCCAGGCCAGCATTAGCTTTGAGACAATTTACATCTTCATTTCCGTGTTTCAATACTGTGAGCTCACTTCTCATGCTTCTTGACAGATCAAAAGGGAAATATCAATAATGAAGATTGTAAGACACCCCAACATAGTGAGGCTAAACGAGATATGACGAACATCTGCTTCCTATTTGTTCAGTATCACATGCCTTAAATACTATTTACTAAAATTCTTCTCTTGCATATTTTAATCTTGCATGTTACCAGCTTTCTTTTCATTTACTTGAAATTTGAGGATTTTGTAGGTTTTAGCTGGACAGACGAAGATATACATAATCTTGGAGCTTGTCACTGGAGGTGAACTGTTTGATAAAATAGTAAGAAGCCTATGATCTTTGGTGTTACCAATTGAGTACTTTAATTATTCATTATGTATATTTAAAAGATTTATATGGTGAACAGAATTTGTGATAGTTAACTAACTTCAGTTTTCTGCAAGCTGTGTAAACATTGATAAAATAGTAAGAAGCCTATGAAGCTAGGAAGAACTTCCAGCAGCTTATTGATGCCATTGATTATTGCCAAGCAAAGGAGTCTATCGTAGAGATTTGAAGGTCTGTTCTGGATAAGAGATACATGTGTCACTTTCTTTTGTCTTATTCACCAACTCCATTTTCTCACGCTTGACAATCTGAGGTTTGCACTGTAGCCTGAAAACCTGCTTCTTGATTCATGTGGAAACTTAAAAGTTTCTGATTTTGGACTTAGCACACTGTCCCAAAATGTAAGTTTAGTGATTTCTTTTGTTGATGCTGCCTACTTATATTTCTATCCTGGTAGTATGCTGATTAAGAGTTCTTATTTTTTTTGGGGGTTCCAGGGAATAGGCCTTCTTCACAAACTTGTGGCACACCAAATTATGTTGCCCCTGAGGTATGCAATGCTGTTTCTTTTTATTTTGGTATACTAAACATCCTAAACATGAAGTGGCTGATGAATTCCTTTCCACTGATTTTTTTTTTTGAAACAAAACTAATTGTTAGCTACAATATACGCAAGAAATTCGTTTGTGAAATTTGTACAAAATAATTAGAGGAATAATTGAGGATGCATGTTAGGGGTAGATTTGCATATTAGGAGTCGTTGAGGATGCACTTCTCTTTTTCTTATATTTCTGTACAAATTTTTCTGTATATAATTATGATGACAAAATACCTATCATAATAGAACAAACATCTTCTGTTTGTTTTGTATTTATGCCTATCTTAGCTATTAGTCCTCTTCAGGGATCTAATCCTCATTATGGTAGGGGATAGGCTAGGAAGACTTAAGATCGCCCTCTTTGCGGAGACTCTGATCTGGAGACCAACCGGTTTAGAACTTGACTGCTTTATTACTTGATTATGAATGGTGTGGCTCCTCTCTTTATATAGATGAGGTTAACCCTAACACTATAGAAACCAACACAATCTAATGCAACCAATCAACTAAAGATAATTTCATATCTATACTATCTAAATATAAAATATGCATATAACTATTCTTAATATAAAGATATGCGCCTAACTTTTCCTAATATGAAGATATGCCTAATATTATATCCTAAGCAGCTGCTACCGTACTGTGCTACAGTACCAAATGGTACTGTTCATGCTATAGTACACACGGTTTGTTTGCACGATGTTACATTGCCAAGCCGTAACACTTCATCCCTCGTGGTGAGACAGCTTGTCCTCGAACTGTCAGGTGGTGGCTATGGATTAAGACCTTCGTTGCCCCATGTCGAGAAAAGACTAGACCATCGATGCTATGTCAGATGTAGGGTTAGTGGGAGTGGCGTTGGCCGGGAGGTGGTGACGCTGATCGATGTGGAGGAGGCCGACAGCTTGGGCGACCAGCACGGGACAATAGCAACTGCCTTCTTGCCATGGGGTGTGACGAAGGTGGAAGATATGCGACAACATCGCAATCTCCCATATGGCAACCGTTGTGCTCCACACGGAAGCACGACGTTGGCCAGCCGCATGAAAATGGTCGTTGGACGGTGGCAAACTTCTTCCTCGATGAATGCCGCGGTGGGATAGCTAAGGATGGCGTGGCTGGTTGAGGAGTCGTCGCTGGTGAAGGCGGTAATGTGGTCAGTGACAATACCAACGTTGAGGAAGGTGGTGGTAGCGCAGCTATTGCAATGGCACGCGGTGCCTCTTCTTGCGCCTTCAGCTTGTCCACCAACTCTATAGTCTTCTCAAGTGTGATTCACCATGAGTTTTAAGGGGGATTGTTATAATAGGATCTTATTCTATTCCTTATATGCCTTTGTCTTTCCTTTTATGTATATGGCATATTTCCTTATAATATTTTTGTACCCCCTATTCATACTGCCATGGTTATTACGGCAGTGCGGCGAGGCGCGGCGCCTCACCACCTTCACACAACAATATCGCTTATGGCGCGCGGCGTGGCGACGCCATACGCATAAGTAGCCATAACAATATTGGACTTCCGGGGGTTTAAACAGAAGAAATATAAAGCAAAAAGGACTTTATTGTAATTTCAGAAATGAAGAGGACTAAGTTGCAAATTGCAGAAACCCTAAATCATTTACTGGCGTGGAGGCGCCGCGCCCGCCCGCTCAGTCTCCTCTCGCCCGCTCGGCCGCCTCTCCTCTCGCCCTCTCGCCCGCACGGCCGCCTCTCCTCTCGCCCGCTCGGCCGCCTCCCTCCCTCTCTCCTTCCCCCATCTCCTCCGCCTCCGGCGAGGCCGAGCCAACTCGCCGACGGCCGGTTCCTCTTCCCGCCGCCATTCTCCACCGCCCCCAAGCGGCAGCCGCAGAGGAGGCGGCGAAGACACGTTCCCCAGCGAAGCAGGAGGCGGCGCGAGCGCGGATCCGGCTGCGGCGTGGGCGGAGGCAGTGGATCCGGCGGCGGCGACGGCGGATCCGGCTGCGGCGACGGCGGAGGCAGTAGATCCGGTGGCGGCGGCGGCGGATCCGGCTGCGGCGACGGTGGATATGGCGCTCCTCCATGCCGTCCGGACGGCATGGAGCCTCCGGTCCGCCACAGCGATATGGCGACGAGATATCGCCGATATCTCGATGCCATAACAACCTTGCATACTGCTCATTGGGCCTCATGAATATACACACAATATTCATAACAGTTCTCTTCAGGAGCCAAGTCACTGATCCAGAGAATACTTGATCCGAGTCCAAAAACTGTAAGTACAGGCCCAAGCCTTTTACATTGCATCATCTAGAAACATTTAGCATTTATAACAAAATTTATCTTTTGATTTGAAGCTTCCAGAGGATTTTGTTCACCAGTTGGTTACCTTAGACTCACTGTCTCCAATAAATTATATGAGCGACTATGTAGAAAATAACTGAAGTTAAGTTTCTTCATATCAGTGTTATATGTTACACCCCGTTTGGCTGCCTAGAATTGAATTTAATTCATTCAACTGGATTCCAAATCCTATTGGAGTTGAGATTGAATTTGATTCAAGCCAATATCCAATTTTTCTATTTGGGTGTCATTTGGAATTCTACAAGGCTATGGGGCCCACACCTATGCACCTAGGTCCGACAATGTGCACAAAATAACTTCTCTACAAGTTAGATCATCTCCAACAAATTTCAGAATTTTTTGTGAGAAACTATAGTGTGAACGCGATGTTCAAATTTCAAATACCGAACTTTTAGAAATCGTTCTCTGCAAGGCTGTGGGGGTCACCTGTGCACCTAGGCCTACCAGTGTGTATAAATTGGCTTTTCTACGCACTAAATTATATCTAATAAATTTCAATCGAATTTGTGTAAATTTTATGGTGTGAACCTGAGGTTGAAATTTTAAATACCGAACACTTAATTTTGTAAAGTGAATTCCAGATAAATGACACGGTGTATGTTGAGAATTGCTTCTAACTCTATCATGCCTCTTATAATTGACTTTGGAATCATCAATACAATTCTAGATGGCAGCTAAATAACTGCATCCTTATAATTGAATTCCAATCCCACAATTCCAGAACCAATACCTGAGAGCCAAACGGGGAAATCTTGTGTACATGGTCAATGACCGAAACTTGCTAGAACCAAATATGTAAATCTAGCAGAGATCTTTCAACCAGCTTGGGAGTGTTTGAGCTCTCTGTTTTTGCAAATTGCTGCCTTTAGTTTCTTAGGCCTTTGCACCATTTTGCAGCGCATCACTATTAAGGAAATAAGGGCAGACACATGGTTTAAGAAGAATTATGTAGCCGTTAGATGTGGTGAAGATGGAAACGTCAATCTGGATGATGTACAGGCTGTTTTTGACAATATCGAGGTTTGTGGGTAAATTATTAATTGGTGCGTCTAGGCATGTTATATATATACTCGATTTTCTCCTTTCATAGTCGTCGATAGGCTGCTTATGGTTTTTTTATCCATTTGAAGGTTTTGTTTCCACAGTTAAATTTACATTACATTTCTTGCGTCAGGACAAGTATGTATCTGAGCAAGTGACTCATAATGATGGTGGTCCTCTTATGATGAATGCCTTTGAGATTATTATACTATCTCAAGGTCTGGATCTTTCAGCATTATTTGATAGACAACAGGTAATTTCGTTATCTTCTTTAGTCAGCATGGTTGACCATTTACTATTGCAGTATGATTAGCCCATACATTGATGGGAGAAGATCATGTGGAGATTTGATCTGTCAGCTTGCTTTCACTAGTAATGTTTTATCACCACTTCACCCATGCCATCTGGTCCTTGGTTTCATGTACTATTCCCCCAGTTCCCATGATGCTGAGAAAGGATGAGCTTGGCAGTACTACTGTTTTATATATTCTTCAAGGAAAACGACTTAACCTGACCTGTGTTTCCGTTGGTCTTGGTATTATCAATTGTTTTGGAACTATATTCTAATTAATCTACATATTTAAACACCCGTCGGTCCCCTATTTCTTGTTAATTTCTGTAGTCTTTAAATCACACTTGTTTAATGTTAAAAATATTTGGACACTCCAACCATATATTCATAATCCTAGTGGCAATTGTTTCATTTAGCAGAAAGGAGATACACCAACATTTCAGTGCTTTATGTTTGCACATTCTATTCCAGACCTTCTAATACATGCTTAATTTATCTTGGTTTAATATTTGTGTGGAAAATATACCCTTTTGTGCTTGTCATTTTTTGTTTGGATGTCACTATCACGTTTCTTTGGTTTTGCTCTATGCATAACTGCAGTGCTCGTGGATAACTGGCATATTATTTTGTCTGATTCCTCTTTCATCACACGGAGTATTCATGCGTCTGTAGAAGCCATAATGATGGATTTTTTATTTATAGGAGTATGTCAAACGACAAACTCGTTTTGTCTCAAGGAAACCAGCAAAGACTGTAGTAGCTACAATTGAAGTTGTTTCTGAGTCCATGGGTCTCAAGGTCCATTCCCAGAATTACGAGGTAATTGTGGAAAAGTTGCTTCAACGAACAACGCTTGGATAAATATTTAGCTTTTATTAATCTTGATAATGTATTAATACTTATTGCTTACTTTTTTTTTCTGCAGTTGAGACTTGAAGGGGTATCGTTAAACAGGATGAGCCGATTTGCTGTTGTTCTAGAGGTGATCTTATCCAGCCCTTCAGTTTGTTTATTGTTCACAAACAACATTTTGCAAGCATTCTCATGTTTTGAAAGCGCATTATTTTCAGGTTTTTGAAGTTGCTCCTTCTCTGTTCATGGTTGATGTTCAAAAGGTCGCTGGTGACACTCTGGAATACCACAGGGTATGTTCTTTTTGCATCTCATCATGTATCATAAATTCCTAATCGAATTGTTGGGTTTTGTTGTGGTTGAAGAGCAGCATTGTGGAAAAATTCACCAGATAGCTTTCCTAGATAGGGCTGACCGTATGACGAGAGGGTATCTATATAGGAAAAATAATAATTCCTTAGTTGCAAAATACAGTAAACTTGACGAATCGTGCCCAGCAAACATAAATTTGCCACAACAAACCGTAAGTCATTTGTAAATTTGATGATATTGGATGCTAATCGACCATTAATTTATGGAAAAGCACACTTGTGCATCCCTGTGCATGTGCTATATGAGCAGTTTGATATCCTAGAGAAGTTCGGAAATTTCAAGAGTGATATATCTCTTTCATTAACAGAATGTTCTAGTTTAAAGGAGGTTTTTCTTCGTTCTGCCTCCTGATCCGTCCTTAGTGAGTGCTAACTTGGTGTTAAACTCATCGCAGTTTTACAAGAACTTATGCAGCAAATTGGACAGCATAATCTGGAGGCCAATAGAGGTTTTTGCAAAATCTACATTGCTGAGGACGACCATTTGCTAGCCTCGTACTAATTCAGCAACACCTACAGCGATAGCGAGTGTCTGGTGCGGCCGGCATTGCTATTTTAAAGCGAGGAGCTGGGGATTCATGCTATTCCTTCAAGCTGCTTTTGGAGACACTGTATGTACCGTAGCTGAGTCATTACTCATTAGTAGATAAGATCACCGGACAAGGCCGTTACTGCACTAGACGTATGGTAGTGTTGTTAGAGTAGATTGTAATGTAACATCCCATTTTTGGGATTTGTATGTGCTTGAGTGAAATTCAAAATTTTAATTCAAATTCTTTTGCAATTCAAAACTTCATATCAAATTTCAACCAAAATTTGGATTTTCAAAATTTCAAACTCTCTTGGGCTGAGCTCAGCCCATTCCCTGCCTTCCCTCTGGCCTAGTGGCCTTGGCTTGGCCCAATTTGGCCTTTGGCCTGGCCTACGCCACTTCCTCGCTGTGCGTGTCCCGCGGTGCACCCGCTGTGTTGTGCACGTCCCGACCCGCTTTCGCCGCGCTTACGCATCTGCCGTCGCTTCCCCTATGCGTCATTGCTCATCTATAGTGCGCGCCACCCTTGCCTGAGCTAGCCTGGTGCTACGCCACCCTCCTTGTGTCTAGCCCTCCTCTCTCTTCTCATCGTGTGCCCGCAGCGTTTGCCTCTGTCGCTCCTGTGTCCGCGCCATGTCACGTGTCCACGTTTCTCGGTTGCCTGTTGCCTCTAAGCATCCCCTTGGGCTGCACGTCGAGCATCGCCATCCCACCCTACGCCGTGCCTAGCTTCGTCGCCTTGGGACGCCGCTCAAGCCTTCATGACACTCAACAGCCAACGCTCTCCTGTGGCTCTAAAAGCATGCACATTGACCTCCTCTCATCCCCTCACCTCCAATCGCACCTGAGAGCCCCCTACCTCTCTTCATCCTCACCTCTAGCCGTTCCGCTGCCTCGAAGCAATATCAAGCTCCGGTGCATCCCATCCAATTGCTTGTGTGTGTGGAGCACCGCCCAAGGATCTCGAAGCTTCCCCAAGCCTCATCGAGCAATGTCATCCACTCCAGCAAGCCATTTCCGATGACCACTCCCCGTCACCTCAGCTCGCCGTCGACAGCCCAAACCCCTCGTCCCTACGACATAGCTTAGCTTGGTTACTTGCTCCTTTAACTCATTATTTTCAACAATGAGCTTTGTATTACAAGTCTTAGCATTATCATGATTAGAATCAACTTTAGAGCAACATAGAATAGCTAATAAATCATCATGTGAAGTAGAAGAGCTAGTATTAGCAATTTGTACAGTAGGCGTCTTATTAATAATATCACAAGTGATTCCAATGCTAGTATGAGATTTACTTAAATCATTTAGGAGTGAGTCATGAGCTTCTGTTAACTTCTCATAAGTATCTTGTAGAGAGATTCTTTCTTTCAGATCTTAAATTTTGACTTCTCTTTTCCAAGATATTCATTCAAATCTTCAAGCATATCTATTAATTCATCATAGGAGGGTTCATCGTCATCAATTGATTTTACCTTATCTCTTTTGCCATGAGACATGTGGGAGACAATGAGCGATGAAGCCTCCTTGATGGCAATGCCGACAAGCCCCCTTTTTCTTGGAGGACTCATCAACATCGAAGTCAGTGTAGTCCTCATCGGAGTCCTATTCGTCGATATGGGCTTCGTTCTTGCCATCATTTTGAAACTTTTTGAAAAGTTTCTTCTTGTCGTTAAAGTCCTTTTTAGATGACTTGCTCTTGTCATCTTTCTTCGTTGGGCAATGAGAGACAATGTGTCCCTTCTCATCGCACTCATAGTAACGAGTATTGTTATAGCGTTTCTTGTCTTTGTAGGAGCGCCCCTTCTTGCTCTTGTCATGATTAGCGTTTCGATTTGAGTAATTCTTCATGAACTTCTTCATTGTTCTCACAAGGAGAGTCAATTCCTCCTCGAAGCCATCCTCTTCACCTCCAACTCATCACTTGATATCGCTTTAGCTTTGAAAGCGATAACCTTCTTGCTTTTAGACGAGGATTGCTCTAAAAGCTCTCTCTTGTCCTTCTTGTACAATTCATTAGCTATGAGATTGCCCAAGAGTTGAGTCGGTGTCATCTTTGGAACTCGGGTGAGTTGAGAAAGAGTGTTACCAACGTCTTGTACTTCTCCGGTAAAATCCTAAGTATTTTTCTCACAATATTAACATCAGTTAGTGAGGTGTCTAGACCTTTAAGCTCATTTACAATGTTATTGAGATGTAAAGACATTTCGTTAGTGTCCTCATGAGGTAATATTGCAAATATCTCATATTTGATCTGGAGTCTATGTAATTTGGCCTCTTTAATCGTTGATGTTCCCTCATGGATTTTTGAGAAGGTAGTCCATATCTCATGAGCAATTTCCAAATTGCTCACTCAATTGAACTCATACGCGTTCAAAGCTCCAAAAAGGGCGTTCATCGCTTGAGTATCTAAATGAGCATCGCGCTCAAGTTTCGTGGGATGGTGTGGATCAAGAGGCGTAACGAACCCTCATTTACAATTCTCTATATACTCGAACTCATGACCTTTAAATAAATTAACATTCTAATTTTTCAATAAGCATAATTTGAGCAATCAAATAGAGGTGTCTTTCCTATGGCAATTCCCTCACTAGTCATGATCTTCTCTCTTAGTCGGTTAAGTCTAAATAAATGAGAGACTAAACTCTTATACCATTTATAGGATCAAGGATAACTGACTAGAGGGGGTGAATAGGAGATTCTATTTCGCTCTAATTCTAACAATTATATCAACAAGGATCAATAAATAAAACTAGCACAAGTCAAGAGTGAATTTTTCTAAGTTTTCTATGGCACCACAAGTTATGTCTCTACCAAGTACAATTCTAGCTACACAAGATATATCAATTCAAGAATTATAAAAGTAAATATGGAAGAGTATAGACAAGAAATAACCATAATGGAGACACAATGTTTTTTCCTGTGGTATCGAAGACTTGTCAGTCTTCACTAGTCCACGTTGAGATAAGTCCAAATGAATTGGACCGACTCTACAAATTAAGCCTAATGACCTCAAGTCCACTATGGTTGCTTTCTCTTCTCTGAAGATAGCAAGCACCACACCACTCACAATCGGCGTATGGCATCTTCATAATCTTCTTGAAGAGATCACCGCGTAAACTCCTCCCAAGCCGTCTAAGTGCCAGTAAGGACCCAGAATAATAAATCACAGTGTTTGCTTGAGGAGAAACAAGTGCTAAATGATCAACAAAGGATACAATGCGCTTCAATGCTTTGAACTGCTAAAAATGTGAAATATGAGCAAATGAGTAGAGGAAACTGCAAACAAGGCTCTAGTATATTCAATGAGGTCAAAGATACATGCGATTGTATTGGTGAAGGGGTATTTATAGGCTCCAACCACAAATTCAACCGTTTGGGAACAAATCCTAGAAAAGTCAGTAGGTGCGGTACTACCACCATGTATGGTCGGTACTACCTCACCTACTGTTCAACGACTATTTTGGGTGCAATTAATGCATTTGAACTTGTCGTTGAACTGACAGTGCAGTACTACCGCCAACTAAAATCGGTATTACCGCACTACGGTAGTTCCACATGATGAGATCAATTCTACTGATTTCCAGAGCACCAAGAATTGTCCAAAAACATGCTCTACGAAAAAAACATTCTGCAAGGAAAATCGGTACTACTACTGGCTGGTAGTACCGCACCCCCTATGCGATGCTACTGATTTTCCTAACAGAGGTTTCTAAAAACTGATTTTAGGTGCACGCATAACTCTTTATTGATCAAGATGGCACAAAATTAATTTTCAAGCTACTAGCCATGACCCCTTTTATAATATGATGCCTAGCCTACAAATCCGGTCTTTTCTCCAAACACCGAGACCAACAAAAGTTCAAAGGGATCCTAAAGCTAAATTTTACCTCTCTTAGAGTCATGTTGATCCTTTCCTGTCTTTGTATGCCATTGTTGTGTTGTTATCTGTACTCCGGGATTAAACCTTTTAACATATCTTAGCACATATGTTAGTCCCAAACGTAATATTATCATTAATTACCAAAACCAATTTTTAGGGACCTAGATACTTTCAACCACACCCTTATACTTGCCGGAGAGGAACATGTTGTCTACCGTGAGCACTGAACATTAGTACTTGAACCCCTCAATCGCTTGTCGAAACGCCCAGAATACCCAATCAAGGATGAAACAATTGGGCCCCTTCGTGGGGTGCACTCTCTCCATCTTGTTTATATATGTCCCGAGATGGGCTTCGGTAATCTGATGCAGCATTCTTGACACGAAGCTGTAGACCTCCTTGTACATGCCATACATTCCACCTCGCTCACCACACCGAGAAACAATCCAGATTCACGACATCAGCCATCAATAGTTTTGGTGAAATTGTGACATCTACAACTACAGGGTGACTTATCAGGCTAGCGACGAGTGACGAAGCCACATTTCGATGCCTGTGCAGAGGCTCTGCAAGCTCACAGGTGTGGTCCTTCACCACCGTTATCCGAAAGTCTGTTGCACCGTATCTAAATCTCTGTTCACAGGTCACCACCTCTGAATCTCTGTTCACGGACCTTCTCAGGATAAGAACCGTCCACACATTTCACCACGTACATATCAGGGCTCAACCTATGTTCCCGATATGTGTGGTTTATACGGATGGTATATCTTGCAATAGCTTACTGCGCAACATCCTTGTTGGGGAAGCGTTGCCCTTCGACAAGTGACTTCATCGAAGGACCACTTCAACCCATCTTCGAACGACAGAAGTCAGAGGCCAATAAAATAGTATCCAATCTTGAGTAGACATACTCAACATCCGTGCACATAATACCGCTAGATGCACCGGCTCCACCAATGCCTATACTAGCCTCGTCTCCACTGCTAGTTATGTCGATATCCTCCTCCTTATCGGAATAACTTCCATCTGACAGGCCATCCAAATATTCATGGCAATCAATACGCGCTGCCCACCATCTCCTTGCACCTTCTGTTGGCTCAAAGTTTTGAGTCAACCTCAACAGCCGTCCATCATCCCGACCAGCACCATCTTACACTGCACCACCACCATGGCTAGCACCAGCAAGTTTCACTTTGCCACCACCATCCCCACCAACAGTAAGCTCCACACTACCACCACCAACCAACCGAGACACTTCCACACATGCCAGTCCTACCGGCCTCGCCCCTGCTCGACGCCTCCACCATCTCCACAAATTGCACTTACACAATTGATCTCCCATATATCATCGTAGCAGGATTGCTTGCAATCTCCATGTACTGCCGCCAGGCGATGTTACCAACCACTAGGGGTGCAATCGAGTCGGATTCGGACGAATATTGCTCATACCGTATCCTAACCCATATTTTTTTCTCGGATTCGGGGTCGGATACAGTAAAACCGGATACGAATACGAATTCGGAGTATTCGGAATTTCGAATACGGTGCCGCCGGAATGGATACCTGACGGTTTCGGATCGAAAACGGATAATGTAGACGGATAGTGCGTGCATACGGAAAGGAACATATGCTAAATCATACCACCATCACTTCAAGCCTTAAACTGTTAGACATAAGTACATAATAGTGATTATAATTCATCAGCCAAAGATGGTGTGGCGTTTCCTCTAAAATTGTCCATTGAGGTGTGGCGTTTCAAGATGAATCTTGATTCTTGACGGACAACATTTTCTTTTTCTAGGCTAAAGAAATTTTACTAAATTAAGGTAGAGACAGTAGACAATTGGGGATAATAGACTTTTTGACAAATTTACCTGTTCATTTACTAAAGCATGCCAAAGTTCATCGTTTAATAATACTCTGATTACATGCTTTTCATTCCATTACCTAGGAAGAGTGATCTTAATAAGTAAATTTAGGATTCTAATTGCACAAGCAGCAGAATTAGAAATAAAACACTATTTTAGTATTGTATATTTATAGTTGCCACAACCGAATGTTATATTCCTTTTAGAGAATTTAAGCTTGCACGATCCAGTAAAACTTTCTATACACTGCACACCTCAACCAACTAATATGACAAAAAAACAAATACTAGCAAAGTAAAAGGTGAATTCTTAGCTCTTAACAGATATCCGACCGGATAATTATTCGGTATCCGAATACCGATACTATTCGGTCGGATAACAACTCTCTCGAATCCGAATCTGAATCCAACCGGATACTAAATTCCCTTCCCAAATTCGGTACCGACCGGATTCGGTACCGGATCAGTCGGGATTAATCCAACCCATTTGCACCCCTACCAACCACCTTCGTCTGCTCCCAGAAACACCCCTAAATCTCCAACCACCGTGGCTATCACCGCCTCGATAACGAGCTTCTTCCTGTCAACCTCTATCAAATGCACTCCACATGCATCTCCTGAGCTCAAGGAGACCCCTCTTTTAGCCCCGAAGTCTAGATTATGGCTCTTTCACAATTTTGAATATCCGCCCCATATGAGCTATCTTGTATGCTTCCCTCCTCGTAGAACATGAATATGTGTTCCATATTCGACTGCAAGTATTTACCACCAATACATACGAAATGCACTTATTTCAGACGATGCTAAATACAACTAAACATAATACAAAATAATCATCCATATGTACATAGTTGAGCTACCAATTATGCCTACGGTCATATGCTAATAATACAGGCACACCTATATTTTCTACATTATTTGCAATTGCACTAGAGCAATACAAAACCGTTTTTATCATTATTACAAAAAAGTATAAATAATAACAATGTGCAACTAATAACAGTGTACAAATAATACATCACTAACATTACAAATAAAGAACAAAAAGTACAAATAATAACCGTATAAAAAAGGTCGACTATTAATAAAGAATCATAATTATTGCCACTAATACACCACTAACATGGGTAAGAACAAATTATCGTCCGTGTGAACTAAATACATACATCTAAATATAGTTACCAATTGCATTCTATACAACCAAACTACTATTATGCTAATAAAAGGTTAATGATATATTAAGCATATTGCTTGCAGGCGAATGAAACATACCTCTTTGTGAAGATGTTCACCGGATCCACATTATTTTCAACTGCGCATTCTCCTAAATCAGACCAAAACTATGTCGAAAAACTAATTCAAACTTTCGTCTACTCTCTCTTCTCCCTCGGCTCTCTCGCTCGGCAAGGAAGATACTTAGATGCGAGATTTCGGATGTGATAGCTGAGAGGGATGCGGCCTATTTTATGCATGCAGGGAGGCGTTGCCGATCGACAGGTCCATGCGAGCAGCGCTAAGTCCAACTGAAAGCCACAGGAATCACTATCGAGCGCATCCCCGGCTTGATAGCTCTGGTGCTCGGCAGCACCTGCCTACCGCGCCTCACTTTCTCCGAGCCGGCCTACTGAGCCTGGGTGGCACCTGCTGCGCCTATCGAGCTCCGGTAGGAGGGTATTTTTGCCACAAAAAAAAAGTTGTCTTGCAAATTTAAAAAATTGTGCTACAGTGCTATATATATATACATATATATATATATATATACACATATATATATATATACACACACACACACACACACACATATATATATATATATATATATATATATATATATATATATATATATATATATATATATATATATATATATATATATATATATATATGTGAATAGTTCCATAAAGCCATGTATTACTGCTATAATCAAATTAGTGGTAGATATTATGCAACATCTCCAATTCTCTATGGCCATAGCTCTATGATACCGTCCATGCATCTTGCTTTAAACAAAGCGTCACTACCTGCTTAAACAACACCCTCGACACTGCAACCTTTCATGTCATGTTGCTCATCTGACTTGTCCAAAGTTCAGATGAACCTGGCCTCCTCCCCAAAAGGTCAAGCCTGGGACGCGAAAGCATCGGCTTTTGTTCAAAGATATGACCAGTAATTTCGTCACTCCTATGACGTAAGAATAGGAATCGAATTAGGGATAGGTGCATGAACCAGTGTACAAGGGGGGAATTAAAAGCAACAAGAAAGGGATGGAATCACAGAATAGAGAGGATGAACATGCTCACCGGTTGCCAGCCGGCGCAGCAGAACACTCAACTCACCCGGAAAAAGGAGGAATCAGCCAGCGAAACTTCATACTCAGGAACGCTGGATGACACGAGACCTTGAGGGGTTGCTTTGAATCCCCCCTGGCGCAAATTTTTTTGCCTGCCTTGGACAAATATCTGAGACCCGTCTGAAGGTTGTTTGGTTGCCGGCCTGGAGTCGTCAGAGGCGTGCCTCGCCTAGAACTGGTGCATGTTTGGATCGTAGGAATTTCTTGTGAATCTCGCAGGAAACTCTTTTGTTTCACCGGTATGTTCGGATTTCTCAGGAGCTCAGTAGCGCCTAGCTCGCTCAAGCAACCTCCGAACCGAAGCATACAGCATACACAGTCAGTTTTAGAATTTTGTTTCAGGCAGTACAGTTCAGTAAAAATGTAAATCAAGACTCACCAGGCGAAATTCCTGGAAATTCAGGCAGTTGTAAAACTTGTTCGGCATGCCTGGAAGCCAAGCGTGACTGAAAGATCATGATCTCATCTCAGGGAAATCAAGCGGCAGCTCTAGTCATCACAGGGTCACGACATATTTATCAATACTTGAGAGCTGCACCTTACAGTTAGGACTATCTTACATTCTGAGACAGCACAAGGCATGTGGTGATAATATGATATGATTACAAAGCATACAACTTGGAAGGGAACACAGATTTTATTTATTCTGGGAAAGTTGCAAAGATTACAGTACTCAACCACCGGCCTGCAAAACCAGGGATCTGGAGAAGAAAAACAACCACACAAGGTTGTCATGGCAAGGCCTTCTGGCATGCACCTTGCAAAGGCCAGATCCACAAGGACATCGGGCAACCCCTACGGTCACTGTAAAAAAGCAACCATCCATGACCAGCACACACACTACAGACGACACCGCAGACTTGAACGGAATTGCAACTGGAACAACCATGCACACTGGAAGAGATTGCAGACACCCAGACATCGAAGAACTGGAGCTAAACGACAGGCTGAAGCCGACAAATAGATTTGCTATGAACCCAACAGTGTTGATGTCTGCAACTCTGTAACCAGAAGTACTGAAAAAGAAGACACTTGGTAATATTTGAGCTCCAAACACGACTTGAAGAAAAAAAACAGCATGGTGTAATGACTGTAATCACAAGGACCTGGGTTGGGATAGAAGGACAGGGTGCCACGCTAATGGCAGCCGAAGGCTCAAGGAACAGACATCCTCCCAAGAGGATGCCTGCAAAAAATGAGCGCTTGGCTAAAATGTCCCCTGGAAAACAACCAGGACTACGATAAAGGAAGCCCACCATGACTCAAAACGCGAGCCGAAAACCCGATTGCTATGGCGCTTGACTGAGGTACTACCGCTATGGTCATATATGTGCATCTGGAGATGGATGACCCAGCATCTCCAGCAACTAATCGCCTTCTTGTTCCTCTAAGCAAGGATGTCGCACCACCAGAGCTGCTTCTCCAGCGACGCAATGTTGTGGTTGCCAATGAAGTTGAACTGGAGATTGAGGCCCTCCAAAGATGCAGACATGCTGCCCAAGAAAGGAACGCTCTTCTGGGTGACCTTCAAACAGCCAGACAGTGCGAGGACACGAAGTTGAAGCTGCGTCGCCGATGCCAAGACCGCAACACCATAGTCGCTGACCATGCAGTTTGAAAGATCAAGCTCGGCAAGCTGACTGCAGTTCTCAGAAATGGCAAACAGGCTTGCATCAGTTATCTTGCTGCAACCTTCAAGACTAAGGTGTACAAGAGAACTGCCATGTGCCTTCACCAGGGCTGAAACAGCCATATCTGTGAGATTCTCGCAACCATTCAAATCAACATGGATCAGCCCACTTTCGGAACTCTTGATCAATGGAAGGAGCCCATTGTCTGTTACTGCACCAAGACCGCTCAAGTCGACATTCTCCAACTGAGGGCAGATCATGCCGACCACGGCCAAGCTGGCATCGGTGAAACCCGGGCAATCCTTGATGGCCAGGGAACGAAGCGACTTGCACACCGGAAGCTGTGCAGGTGCAGAGCAAATGTCCTTGATCCCGATGCACTTGACCAAAGAAAGAGCCTTAAACTTTGGGCTGCAGTTGAGGAGGAAAGCAAGAATGCCCATGAGAGTAACCCTGTTGCATTCCTCAATCTGCAAATTCTCTAAAACCTTCGCTGATTCCGCGAAATCCTTGAGACGACCATCCGAGACCTGGCTGCACTTCCTCAGGTAGAGCTGCTTCAAGCTCGGGCAGAACTTGGCAACAGACGCAAGTGCCAGATCCGTGACTCCTGGGCAGGAGGTGACGCTCATACACCTGAGCTTCTGCAGGCCAAGGGCATTGGCCATCACCCAAAAACCCCTCTCACCAACCTTAGGGAGGCGAGCGAGAGTGAGGTCCGTGATCACCTTTCCGTAGTACCCGATCACAGCAAGCGAAGTATCGGTAATGCTCAAACCCTGGAGGCGGACCTTGGCGAGCGACGCGGTGGCAGAGCAGACGAGGCCGGACACACCCTGGTCATCAACACGTGCACAATTCTTGATGTTTACGGCCTGCAGCTTCGAGCAGCACCGGCCGATCGCCTTGAGGCCCTCGTTGGCAACACCAGAGCATGCCTCAATGGTCAGCGACTTCAAGTCCGGGCACCCCTGAGCAACCGCGGTGAGGCCCTTGTCGGTGATCAGTGGGCAGGCAGTGATGTCGAGCCTCTCCAGCGAGGGGCACCCAGCGGCGATCTCAGCGAGGCCTGCATCTGTCAACTGCGGCACATCCCATAAGGCGAGCGATCGGAGCGACGGGCAGCCACAGGCGACCGCAGAGAGGCCAACGTCGGTGACGCCGCGCTTCGGGTGGCTCCCCCGGATAACAACGCTTTCCAGGTGGCCGCGGAGGGCGTCGGCGACGGCCACCGCCGTGAGAGCGATGTCCGTGGCCTCCTCGCCCTCGAGGCTCCTCTCGGGGCAGCCAGGGCGCATGGAGGCGTCTTCGTCCTCATCCTCGCCGCCGAAAACCTGGTTGAGGTCCGGCACGGCCGGGGACTCGGCCCGCTTGATCTCGGACGCACGAATGCCGCCGAGGAGCGCGAGCCAGCGGCGGGACACGCATGCGGACGCGCCCCGCGCGCGGGCGCCCTGCACGCGGCGCAGGATCTCGAAGAGGCACTCGTCCGGGAGCGCGTCCAGGGACGGCGCCTCCCTACGCTTCTGCTTCTTGGCCGCCGCCGCCATCACTCCCTCCTCGGCAGCAGCCGAGGCGAAGACGCACGGGGGCATGGCAGTGACGCGCGCGCGCTTCCGCGGCCGCCGGACGCCGCCGCCGAACAGAGCCGCCGCCGCCGACTCCAGGACAAGCAGCCCACCATCTAATCCAAGAAACGAACCAGGCACACATAAGCACACAACCGTAACCACAAATTCTGCAGATCCCACACGCAAATTCACATAGCACCCCAAGACTCAACTCATGATCTTTACCTCGGTGGTCATGGAACGGAGGCATATCGACTCGCCCAAGAACAAGAACGCAGCAAGAGGAGACGACGAAGAGACCGAACAACAGCAAGAGGTCCCCAAGAACACCGGAAGAACCGAAGAGAAGCACAAGACAAACAAGAGCACCGCCGCGGGGACGGATTGCATCTACCACAGGCGGAGCCGCGCCGCGCCGAGCCCTATCGCCGGCCGCGACAGGGAAAAAAGGGGGCGGAAAAGGAGGTGCGGTGGTGGTGGTGGGAGGGTCGGAGGGATGGCTGGGGTTGGGGAAGGAGGAGGTGGTGGTGGGTTATTTATGTGGATGGGCGCCCTTGGTGCTCCCAAGGGGCAGATTCTTGCTTCCACTTGCCGCCCAACTTGGGCTCTTGTTTTTGCCCTCCCTGTCACCAGTACTCGCTTGGATTCAGTTAATCTCTCCAGTCCTCACTGTGGGGGAGGTGAGGGCAGGACTGCTCCAGGAGGTGTACGCTGTGCTTGTGCCTGTACCAGTCATGGACCTGCTTTCTTCCCATGTTTCACTTATTTCAGTTTAAACCTCTTCAGACTTATTTTTTATTATTTATAAATTTTTATCTTTTTTTGAATTTTTAACTTTTTTGAGCTTTTTTGCCGGTTTTTCCCGTATTTGTTTGCATTATACGTTATGGACTAATATGTTTTTCATATTTTTAACTTTTTTAAATTTAATTATGCTAAATAAACTACCATCAGCTACAGTACAAAATAAACCAGCTACAGTAAAAATTCAACTATAAGCCATGCTTATTTAGCCCAAATGAGCACAACTTTAATGGGTTGGTGCTTAGGATCGGTTTTTTTCGGCCATGGCGCTCTAGCTTTTTTAACTCTAGCTTAAGCAACGAATAAATTAAATATTAATAAACCGCTTCTAAAACTATTTTCATAAGTCATTTTAAAAGAATGGCAGAGAAACCGTTCTATTTGCTTATTCGTTGGAAACCATAATTTATAAGGTATAAGTTGAAAAGAAATTGAACTTTCTACAGTAAAGGGAATGTCACTTGAATATATGGTGGGGTTTTCTTAGTTTTTGAATGAGGAAAACCCTAAAATCAGACGAAATTGCTTGCTAAAAATTGGGCATCACCTGGTGTTTTTAACAGTGTATCTGGCATCTCCACGTTATGTTTCGGAATGCTTAGCTGTGAACACCGTTCCACTCCGTGTGGCCAAGGCTTGGCTTCCTCCGAAAGCTCCGTGTCGATTCACTTACGCATTTGACAAATCCACATAATTACTTACGGTATGTGTGAATGTAGCTCGCATAAATCTTCCTTTGATTTAAGTTTTGGAACTGTTTAGGCATATGACCTGCGGCTACATTTTTTTAATTTTGGTCTTCTAGCACTTTTTTTTTAAAAAAAATAGCCTTCTTCTCGAACTCAGAAGACGCAGCAGACGACACATGTCACTTACCGCGCCGCCCTAGCTCTGCAGGAGGCCAAGTGCGCGGCAGGGTGATGGCGTGCCGCGGCAGCAAGCGCTGCCTAACTGGCACAACTCAGCTCGATAGGTGCGGCTGGCCAGCGTGCATTGAAAAAAAAGCAAGGGTGAAAAAAACTCGTTTACTTGATTAAAAATTACTTTAATTATATTTGTTAATTTAAATTTTGTTCTATCTCGACTCCTTACCTCGCTTCTAAAAATACTTTCAAACTATACGTAAAATAATATTAAATAAAAAATATAAAAACAAATTCATCTTGTAAGTCTCATGGATGAACAAAAGTCATTCAAATGCATGACCACATGTAGCCTGACATAGCACCTAGATAATTCATAGAAATATAATAATACACCAAACTCCATATAATAATATAAGAGGCAATACTTTTTTGCTAGTGAATATGTCTTATGAAAATTTGTAATTTAAAATGACCCAACTAAAGAGCTGGCACCGAACACAGCAGTGGGTCAAGGGCTGCTTACTATTTGCTTCCTCTGGCAGCGAAGTTAGTCTTGAGGGAAGATCAGCCTGTCGGGAGAGCGCCATATGTTGCGCAATTCATATTGCAATGGTGGCTGAGTGGGAGTGGGTGCATCGTACAATTGACTGGGCTTAATCTCTTGCACCCAGTCTTTCGCGTAATTGTTGGCGTCCTATGAGAGGAAACATGTTTCGTTAGGCTGGCATAAGGTACTACTCGGTCGGTTGTTGTGCCAGTGCAGCTTGGTAGCCATGCTACCGCAGCGCACCGTCGCCTACCGCGCCAGCTTGCCCAGCCATGCACTTGGCCTCTTGTCGAGCTAAGGCGGCATAGCAGGTGACACGAGTCATCTACTGGGCCTTTCGAGCTTAGGGATGGGTCATTTTTGTAAAAAAAAAAAGATTCTAGGGGGGCAATTTTTTAAAAAAATCACTACTGGGTCATATGTATCTCTCATTTATTTTCTCCTCCGCTCGCCCCTCATCCTAAACGCCTCTTTTTCAGTCACTACTATTTATTTTCAGCTAAAAGCTATCAGCCGCGGGCAATATGAACAGGCTTTGCATGCGTTCAAGCACTAGGTCAAGAACAAATAGCCATAGTCAAAAGCCATTAACCGTAGTTAAAATAAACAAGCCCTGCATGCGACCAGGCACCAGGTGAAGAACAAATAGGGTGGGTTCTTTTGAGGCTGTAACTTATGGCTTTTGAATTCTGGCTATTTATGAGAGATAGTACGAAGAAGAAAATAGTTGTATGCGATTTTGGTCCGTATAGGTGAATTCGATATATTATTTACTATAATTAACTTATAGACCATATCTTAAATAGATATATCATTTAAAAATTAGTTACTATAACAAAAATAAAAAGCAAAAGCAAAAAACCCTGAACCTAGTACTATTATAGTTAAAAGCTATCGAGTAAAAAAACAGGGGGCATTCATGTACCCACCCACGCGCAGCACGTACATGCACTGCGTGTTCCGTGTGCAGCGAACTTGGACGTCCCCATCCGTCTTTTTGTTTAATTTAATAATAATTGATTAAAGATTAATCGACAAAGCCTAACCAGGTGCATGCATCGCATGGAGCCACGCACCTTCGTTCCTGATCTTATTCTTCCTCGGGGATCTTATCTAACCTTGCTCATCAACCTAGTGGATTTTGTTCTCGTTTCTTCTCTCCTAATCCGCGCTTACTTTTCTCATCATTAGCCAGCCAGGGCTAACTATGCGGCCAAAGTTATCTTATTATACTAATCCACGCGGTTCTGCGACGGCCTTAACCTGGTTTCGTCGTTATTCTAACGAATTGGAGGTTCCACGCGTGCGAGCGATCTTACGTGAGATCGTCACGAGCAGCCACTTGCACGCGGGCCCTGAAAGCTGTGGCTCTATGTAGGGCCCACGTGTCAGTGACCGCTCGTAGCAGTTTCGTGACAATCGTGTTGTTCGTGATCCCTATGCATGACATGTGTTCTTAGGCCTGAATTCAGTTGCCTTCAGTCTTTTTGGCTTCTAAAATTTAGTTTTTTTTGTTTTTTTAGCTTTCTTGAATTTTCTTTTTTGTCTTTATTTCTTTGCACTGTCACAAAAGATTTATAAGTGTTTTTCAATTTTTCTAATTTTTTACTATTTTCATTATTTTTTTACTCCCAAAAGCTAACAACCACTACAATGCTTTTACAACCACAATACACAGAAAAAGCTATAAGCCCAGCTTATAAGCCCTTTGGTGCAGGCTTGTACAAGACACATATGGCATGCACAAATGGCATAGTAGACATTTTTTTCAAATTTGATCTGAGATGTTTGTTTTTGCTAATCTAGTCTTTCATTGGACCTATCGAGCTAGAGGAGTTCAGTAGGTACCTGCTAAGCTACAATAGCTCAGCAGGATACCAGCTAGCCACACAGTTAGCAAGTTACATTTAATTAGCACTAATCAAATTTAACTAGCACTAACCATATTTAATTAGTACTAATTATATTTAAATAGCCCTAATTATGAGCTTTGATTAGCGCTAATCATGCGCCACCACTGTGTGGGGCTCGACAGGTGTCTACCGAGTTAGGGAAGCTTGGCAGACACTTGTCGAGCTCGATAAATCCAATAAGAGAGTTAGATTTATAAAAATAGACATCCGAGATCTAAATTTAAAAAAAAACCTATAACGTTATTTATATGAACAGTTCATACATGTTCCCATACAAATTAAATGATTCAGTCACGAGTTTAAATCCCCACGCCCAATTTACTTATGTTGGTGTGTGGCGTGAATCGAATACCATGTACTTGGAAGCTGTTGTCTCAGGAACTCTCAAAATTATTAAGGATTGATATGGCTCCCTTAATACCAAAAAGTTAAGATAGGTTGGTTTAAGAAAATGCCAACAAATAAACATGAAATTAAATAGCATGTTTTTTCCCGTCCAAATGAAGCGTGTTCGATCACACGGGGTAAACGTACACGTAGCCGTCCAAAGGAAGCGTATTTCGATGGCGGAAGGAGTTTTTGTGGGCCCCCCTTAGACGTTGGGGTCACGTGGATGAGGGGGGCTACGTGAGGCCCCGCCTCATAACATTTTCTTCCTTGGGTGGCAGGTTGTGTTGTCCAAGTAAGCTGTACTGAGCACAGGTTCCGCTTTTCTCCAATAGGGATATTCTTGAAAGAGACGCCAAGAGCCCAAGACGACTCGAATTTTGGACGTTTTTGGCACTGTTGCTATCCCGAAATTCCAGAAATAGCCTCTTCGGAAACGAAATTCCAACTCTAGCCCCCACCTGACCGCACCATTTAACCGCGTCGCGACACGTGTCCAATGGTGCGGCCGGGGAGCGCACCACACCTGAGTGGTGCGGTCCCCGACCGCACCACACTCCCGCGTGCTGACACGTGGCAGCACCACACCTGAGTGGTGCGGTCCCCGACCGCACCACACTCCCGCGTGCTGACATGTGGCGGCACCACACCTGAGTGGTGCGGTCCCCGACCGCACCACACTCCTGCGTGCTGACACGTGGCGGCGCGAGTGTGGTGCGGTCGGGGACCGCACCACTCAGGTGTGGTGCGCTCCCCGGCCGCACCATTGGACACGTGTCGCGACGCGGTTAAATGGTGCGGTCAGGTGGGGGCTAGAGTTGGAATTTCGTTTCCAAAGAGGCTATTTCTGGAATTTCAAGGTAGCAACAGTGCCAAACACGTCTAAAATTCAGACGACTCATCAATCCTCCATTCCTCCTAGCTATTTCCATCTGCATAGGCCCAAATAATCGACTGTCTTAGTGTTAAGAGCTGTCCAAATTTTTATACTTCGTTCAGTTACAAAATAGTGGCGTTATATATATATATATATATATATATATATATATATATATATATATAGGAAAAATACTTTTTACTCCCGGGTGTAATTACTCCCACCTCTAATATACCACCTAAATAAACTTGAAATACTCCTTTATCATTTTAGGTATACTCGTATACTAATTATAAGATACTCCAATATGAATCACACGAAAAAAATTGCAAAAGAGTCTATAGTTTTTAGTGTATTTTGTAAATACCTTTATATACGCATATAAAAAGGAGTATGTCTAAAAAATATACATACCACCTCTGAAAAATTATACATACTACCTAGATGGTCTTAAATACTCGTATACTACACGTACATACCATCCGTTACGCGAGATACTCCCTACATTGTGAGATACGACATAGGAAGTAATTACACCCGGGAGTAGAAAAAAGGTTTCCTATATATATATATATATATATATATATATATATATATATATATATATATATATATATATATATATATATATATATATATATATAAAACAAGGGCACCATGGTGTCTGAGCACCAAGATTCCCTGTCTTTAGATTACTTTTAAATGCGTGCAAGTGCAATGATGTATAATATATCAGGCAAAACCGTTAACATACATTAATTCAAAAAGGCATCGATTTGGAAAGAAAGTCATTGATTTATCATGCTGAATCAATTATAGATGAAAAATTTTAATCATGGAGGCTGGGCACCATGGTGCCCCTGTTATTTATACTATATATATATTGGCACAGTTTATTAAATACAACTTTGACTAATTATTTATAAATCTTCATAAAAATTTTCTTAAAAAATAATAATCATAATACTATACAAGTATTTTTCGAGACAAATATATTTATATCATTTTCATGTATCCAATCTAAGTATTTATAAAGATATCGATGGTCAAAGATTATAAAGTTTGACTATATATATCTCAAAATATCATTCTTTTGTGACCCTCGTAGTTAACAAACCTACACACAAGTTTAGGCTCTATTTGGAACATGGGAATTTTTGAATGATTTCTTTGGAAATTGAGTTGTTTCTTGTAAAATTCTTGTGTATCTTTTTTTTTCCAAACCAGATTCATTTGCAAAGGACCTTTTTCGTAGAACCTTTTTCTTCAGATTCATTTGCAAAGAACCTTTGATTACCATGCATGTATTCCGCCCATATGGCAGCTCGGGACCGCCAAACTGAGTCAATTAGCCGGCCATGTCACGCTATATATAATCAATCTCGCAACAGGAGGCAGATGTTTTGTCGTTCTTCGTTGATATGGAAGATCCATTGTATCTGCATCGTTTATGCCCTTGAACAACCAAGGATCATTAGTAATACCTGGTTTGACAAATTGTCCTCAGTCGATGTCACTACCGCTATGTTTTGCCCCGTTTAACTTCATGTACCAGCCAATACACGTGATTCCATGTTCATCTCCCGAAAAATCATGCGAGAAGACATGCAACTCTCTATATCAAAACTCAACTTGTGGGGGAGCAATTTGTGCACTTGTACGTTGTTGAAACTCCTCCCTGTGGGCGTTGATCTAAAACAGACAGCGAAGAGAAGTGGTGGCATATCAAATTATCAATCATCCAAATGCATGCGCCATCATGGCAAGCACTTGCAACGAGGACCGTACTTGCAACTCGCATGTTTCCTCCGTGACCTACCAGCATGCAGCCACTTGGGTTCTATCTCTCTTCCCCTTCTTGCAGTTTTCGACTAAAATAACACTGCAGCGGTTGTTAGTTTTTTTTTAAAATACTAGTTACATGTCCGTATGTTACAACAAAATTTATTGAATGTATAAAAAATCATGCTATAGAAAGGGGTTGCTCAGATCGGTTGGAAAGCGGGGAGTGATACGAAGTTGAAGATATAGAGCGGTTAGAGGAGAATGGACGTACAACCACAAACTCATTCTTTTATAATAGTAATGATTTAATTAAAAAATAAAAATAGAAAAAACATAGTTATATCTCCATGACTAATGCAAAGAAAAAGAAAAAATACATTAAGAAACTAACACGTTCCAAATGGATTTGTGGCTCTAAAGCCAAAAGCTGTTTGGAACAGAGCCTTGTGATTCTGAAGCTAAAAACTATTTGAAATGGAGCCTTATTCTACTGTACATTGGGGAGCTGAATCCATTGATAGATCTGTGCTATAGTACAATGATGACCAAGGAACCATTTGATCTACCGAGTCCTAAACAATGAAATGTGTGAGCTGTTTCTCGAGCTCAGCTCCGGCTTGCAAGTTGCTCAGGAAACTAGTTGATAAGTAGTAGTTGCTAAGAAAGGCAGAACTAAAGTACCAATATTTCTAGCAAATTGCCAGGCTCTCTAGACTCTTCTGTCTTCTCAGCGTTTTGGATTGTCGACCTTCATTTGCGTTGTCCTGGTGAGCTGAACCTAAGCATACATCTGCATTTTACCATTTCAGCAGGACAAGGGAGCCGTTCTAGCTGACCAGTCATAAATGATGAAGAACAGGGGAGATGGAAGATTTTTCTCAGTTCATGTAACCTTTACCGGGGGAGTTCTAGCTACATCATATCACTTCACCGGTTTAATTAATCGCGTTTAAGTCTTCGGTTGTTACGGAGACAACCTATGGATCGAAATAAGCCACGGTCTTGATAAATATTTTTTTCCTGACACTGTGTTTACTAACAGGACGAGCTTGTGGCTCTGCGTGAGAACTGAGAACCCGTTCATGGCATGCAGCTGAGGGGCTGCGTCTCGGTGGGCGCATCAACGACCGGATCTATCTGTCCACGCAGGAGCGAAGCCACACCTCGATCAGGATAGGCTTTAGTTTAATATGTAAAAAAAATATTTAATGTATAGTCTTGATAAATTCAGTTCAGTCTACATAATATTTTTATGGTCCAGCCAAGTGGCCCTGATCAATTCGACTTCGGCTTCTGGCTTCTGGCTTATTTTTCACTATTAATAAATTTCGTCTTTTTCTGAACTTTTAGCTTTTTATTGAGCTTTTTTGCCGGTTCTTTTTTTTCCGTATTTGTTTGTATTATACGTAATGGGCTAACATATTTTTTATATTTTAAATATTTTTAAATTTAATTATGCTAAATAAACCTCTGTCAATTACAGTGTTTTTTTCAGCCAACTATAGTGTTTTCAGTCATAAGCCATGAGCTTTTAAGCCAAACCGATCACCACGGTTCGTAACGTAATTAAATCTTGACTGCGCCACTGTGTCCGCGTACGTACAACGTGTCGCGGTTCGCGCGTACTTTTCTCGGGTCCCCGGCCATCGCACGTAGGTACGTACGTACGTCCCCGACGTTCAATGAACCTGCCGTGCCGTCGTTTTTCGGGTGGCTCTCGCCGTGCGTGTTTCTTTTCTCCGTGCCACCCACGGTGTACTTCAGACGGGGCGTGCGGTTCGATCCACACGTTCGTCGCCGGACTTTTCCTCCGCGGTGCTGCGGTTCTGCAGGTCGTTTTCGGTGCCGGCTACGGACGAGACAACCGCTAGGTTGATATACTTGCCAACGCTGTCTGTAATCGACTGGGAAGACTTGGCAACAATGACTCTTCGGCGAGACATGCAGTGAATTGCTCCGACCAGCGTGCGCTCGTACGACACCTTCGTATGTTAAAGTCGTCTCCTGGTCAGACAAGTTGGTCGGAGCTAGCGCCCCATAAAAACCGCGTGTAAACAGATGAAAAACGAACGACAGCCTCGTGCTGACTGCTGGGCATGCCTGCCTTTTGGCGTGACTCGTGAGGACACTTGAGCGCCATTTGAATTTGATCACGACAAACGGACGGCGTAAATATACACCACCAGAAATCAACCTCCCGGACCGTACGCCGTCAGTAATTGGGTGCGTTCTTTTTATTGTGGCTTACATAATATGATTAGTTATACAAATAAATCAAATATCAATAAACTAAAAAATTGTTCCGATAAATTGCTTTGAAAAAACGACAACGAAATTATCTGATTTATTTGTTCGTAGAAAACCATATATTGTAAGCCATAAAGCAGAAAAGAACTGGACCATTAAACACCCGCTGGGCTGGGCAGTGCACTAGCTGATCGTGGTCAACGAGGCGGCTATACTAGCAAGTAGAAAGTGAAGGACCATGTAAGAAGATCCTGTTTAATGTTGTGATGGCTCATTTCAAGTTTCGTGGAGTGGTTAAATGTTTTGGCAAAGATTACAGTTTGTTTGGGCTGTTTGCTTCGACCACAGAAGGTAGTCGGAGGTGTGGACTATGATCGACCTTGTGTTGGGAGGTCTGATCGGTTTTGTGTTGGGCGGTCCGATCAACAGATCGACCACGGCAAGTCGAGCACGGCATAATGACCACAAATGGCCGCAGCTTCAGTACCTGATCGATGTTCAGTGATCAGTAGTCGTAGACTTCGCGATCTGTAGTCGTAGACGTTGCGATCGATAGTCGTAGACTTTGCGATCAGTAATTTTAGACGTTGTGATCGATAGTCGTAAACTTTGCGATCAGTAGTCGTAGACTTTGCGATCGATAGTCTTAGACGTTGTCGATCGGTAGTCTTAGATGTTGCGATCGATAGTCATAGGCTTTGTGGTCGGTAGTTGTAGGCTTTGTGGTCGGTAGTCGTAGGCTTTGCGGTCGGTAGTCGTAGGCTTTAGATCGGTAGTCATAGACGTTGCAATCGGTACTCGTAGACTTCGAGTGCTTTAATTTTTGTATCCTTCAAAGTACCATGAATACTCGTATCACCCAAGGGCTAGTGGTCTGACCAACTGTGGATCGACCAGAGAATGGGTTTTCAACTAGAGTCTGATCTTTGAGTTGTGTTTGATTGATTTAGATTGTCACACGTGTGCACACAGGTTATTGTTTGGTCCTATTCTTAGGATTAGTAATTTGGTATTTTGCATGGTGATGACTTTATGTATTGTGCGGTACTATGTGATGGTTTGCTTATTTGTGTTAATTATAGGACTTCAGAGCTTGGTCGTGGTGAGGCGTTGGATGACTGGGACTAGGCACAGGGAGGCGCTGAGGTCCAGAGTGGTCAAAGAGACATCAAAGATGACCGAGGCTATGCTGGGTGGTTCCAATGTGGGACGACGAGGAACCAGAACAGGAGCTGCCGGTGGTAGACATGACGCTGATGACTCGGCATTGGGCCCCGTCTGGGGGTCCAGCTCCTTGCGGCTGCTGCACATGGGCCACGACGGGGAGCGGTGCTTCCAAGGCCCGAGCTGTAGCGGTTGCCTGCCGCAGCGCCAGGACTGTGGAACATGCCCGCGTGAAGTGGTCACCATAGCCATACACTTCGCACCACATGCCGTAGTCTTGGATTTCCTGCTCCGCACGCCGTCTTTCATCATGGGCCCTCCCGTGTCCCCATCCCCGGCCTCCCCGGCCCCTCCCACGGAACGCGAGAGGAGAGTCCCGGGGGGCGTCCTCTATGCCGAGGACATAACGGGCCTTCTGGGGTCGACGCTGGTTGCGCTTGGGCTTGTGCCTACCGCTTGACGAATTCTCGCAGGGCCCAGCATCACTGTGCTCAGGGGCGTCTCCCGTGGACCTTTGCTTGCGCTTTCTTTTTGGGGGATCGTCCCCCGTGCTTCCTCTTTGCGACAACCTCTCCGCCTGAATGGAACCGGAATCGTCACCCTTACGTCGCTGCGCATCCTCCTCCGCCCGCGCATACTCTTCCATCCTGTCGAAGAGTTTCGCCACCGTCTTGATTGGCTTTCGCGCGTTGTACTCGGCCAGCGGCCCCAGGCGGAGGTCCTGTACCGCTGCATTGATGATGGTTGTCTCGTTGACATCCTTGACCTGGCAGCGGACCTTCGCGAAGCGCTTGAAGTACTCCCGGAGCTTCTCCGAGGGCTTTTGCTTGACCGCGAAGAACTGATCCGCATCGACATGCTCAACATAGTTTCCCTGAAAGTTGTTGTGGAGGCGGTCGCGGATCTGTTCCCATGTATAGATGGAGTTTGGCTCGATGGTAAAAAACCAAGAGAGCGCCACTCCCTGCAGCGCGAGGGGGAGCCCCTTCGCCTTCGTGGTGTCGTCTCTGCCTGCAGCTTCGATGACGGTCTCGTACACACGCACGAACTCCCGGGGGTCCGTGTCGCCTTTGTACGGCTCGATGGCGCTGGGGAACTTGAAGTCCTCCAGCCATGCCGACTACTACAGGCCCGCAGAGAGTGGGGACTCTGGGTCCACGCGTCGCAGCGGGATGCGGCTGGACGTGGGGGAGTCGCGGCTATCCGCCCGTTCTGGCGTGGGCTCCGGTGCGACCACCGGCGGGGTCTGCTGACTCGGAGCCTCTCGCATATCCCGCACGGCTCCCCGGAGATCCGCTAACTCCTGCTGGAGCGTGCCGATGGACGTCAATAGGGCGCTCTCCATCGTTGGCGTAGCCGGGGAAATCGGCGCACCTGGTCGCACTGCTGGGACAGCGGCGACCACGGCCTGCGCTCCCGGGTTGCCCGATGTGCCGGTGCGGTGGACTACGGTGTCAGTGACGAGGCCAGTGTTGCCGCCGGAGCCGCCCGCCTCTTGCGCTTCGGGTATAGGGGCGGCGGCCGTGCCAGCATGGGCGCCGGCGCTACTACCCCCAACTACCCGGTCGGTGCTGCCGGTGTCGATCGTCGCACCCGCGGCGCGGTCACTCGTCACGGGCGGGGTGGGGTTGGCCATCACGCCAGCGGTGGAGTCGATCGTAGCGCGCGCGCCGGGGTCAACCGTTGCGCCGATGGTGGCGAGGCCGACCGCCACGCCATGAGCATCGATGTTCGTGGCTGCCGCGCCTGCGTCGTCGTCCACACCTGCGACTACCACCGCCGAAGCCCTGGTGTTGACGCAGGACTCCGTCGCGCTCCCCTTTTTCTTAGCCGCCGATGATGAAGCTTTTTTCAGTGCCATCCTTCTTCAGATCTCGAGGCTTGCTGTTGTCTTCCCCACGGACGGCGTCAACTGTTGTGGTTACAGACCAAACAGAGAAAGAGAGTATGGTAGTGGAAAGTTAGGTGAGCAATGCTTGGGGTTTCTCCATGGCCTGCATTGTGTATATATATATCCACATGGGGAGTGTTTTTACAACCTTGCCCTTACACCTGAGTTAGGGCTGTAAACGAGCCGAGCTCGGTAGAAACTCGAGCCGAGCTCGAGCGAGCCTGAGATTAACATCGAGCTTTAAGCTCGGCTCGGACAAAACTCGAGCCGAGCTCGAGCTTCGCATGTGTAGGCTCGGTGAGGGAGTACCTGCAGGAGGTGGCGGCGGTGGCGCCGGGGACGGCCGGACTGCACCTTCACCACGCGGTGGCCGAGTTGCAGGGACGGCCGGACGGGTGGCGCCGGCGGGGGAGAGGAGGGGCACCGGGGGGAGGAGGGGCGGCGGCGGCGGGGGAGAGGAGGGGTGGGGGGGACGAGGAGGGGCGGCGGCGGGCCGGGTTGAGGAAGGGCGGCGGCGGGGGGCGAGGAAGGGGATCGGGGGAGCGGCGGCGGGGGAGAGGAAGGGGACGGGGAGCGGGAGAGGGGGGCGCCGGCGGGGAGGGGGGACGGGGGGCGGCGCCGCGGCGGCGGGGGAGAGGAAGGGGACGGCCGGACGGGGGGGGGGCAAGGAGGGGCGGCGACGGGGGAGACGAGGGGGGCGACGAGGGGGACGGGGGTGGGGGAGCGGCCGGCGGCGGGGGCGACGAGGTGCGGTGGTGGGCGGCGAGGAGGGGCGGGAGGGGGGCCAGGAGGGGCGGCGGCGGGGGGCAGGCGGACTGGCGGCAGGCGGCAGGCGAGTGGGGGAGAGCCGGAGAGGAGGGAGGGGCCGAGGGGCGAGGGGGTGTGGGGCTGTGGGCCTGGGGGACGTGGGGCCGTCGGGCCGACAGCCGAGGGTGGGTGCGGGATTTGAGAGGAGATGGCGGGACGCGGCGGGAGGGGTGGGGACTGGGGAATCTGGGGAAGTAAAAAATCTTAAGCTCGCGAGCTATTCGAGCTCGGCTCGTTAAAGCTCAGAAGCTTAAGAAGAAGCTCGAATTCAGCTCGTTTGGAATTCAAATCAAGCTCGAATCGAGTCTAGAGCGAGCCAAGCTCGAGCAGCTCGCGAGCCTCGAGCTTTTTTTACAGCCCTAACCTGAGTAACCCCCTCAAGGGTATTTATGTCATTACATATGTCCCATATTGGGCTTTACAGCCTTCTAACAGGCCGACTGGGCTTAGGTGGGGGCCACCCCTACAATACTCTCATTTACCCTAGTACTGAGCCACTGATGTTTACTTCTTACTGATTCGGGGTCATCAAGCTGGGAAGGGAGAGATTTAGCTTGTAGACACGAGTTATGCTCACCACATGACTGGAGACCCCCGTTGGTTCTCTTCCCTAGTCCGAGCTCCAAGTGATGAGACGATCACCTTTGGAGATACTTTTTCAAGTCGAGTCATCGCTAAAGGTACTATGCGCATTAATGATTCTTTCTTTCTTAAGGATGTTGTCTTAGTGAGTAAGCTGTGTTATAATTTGCTATCTATTTCTCAGCTTATCGATGACAAATTTGAGGTGAGCTTTAAGAAAGTGCTTGTAAATCCTTGATTATCCGGGAAATTTAGTTTGCGGGATTTCTATATTTGGAAGGGTCTTTTGTGCTGAATTTATTGAATCTTCTAGTAATTCTCTCCGTTGTTTAGTTGCTTCTGAGTCCCGTGATTTCTTTTTCTGGTATAGGAGACTTCAGTACCTGGTCGATGCTCGGTGATCAGTAGTTGTAGACTTCGTGTTCTGTAGTTATAGACTTTGTGCTCTGTAGTCATAGACTTTGCGATCAATAGTCGTAGACATTGCAATTGGTAGTTGTAGACTGTGCGATTGGTAGTTGTAGACTTTGCATCAGTACTGGTAGATTTTGCGATCGGTAGTCCTAGGTGTTGCGATCGATAGTCGTAGACTATGCGATCGGTAGTCGTAGATGTTACGGTCGGTACTTGTAGTTTTTGAGTGCTTTAATTCTTTCATCCTTTGAAGTACCTCGAGTACTTGTATGACACGAGGGCTAGTGGTCTGACCAGCTGTGGATCGACTAGATAGTGGGTTTGGGACCAGGGTCTGATCTTTGATGTTTTTGAGTCGTGAGTTGTGTTTGATTGATCTAGATTGTTGCAGATGTGCACAGGGGTTGTTGTTTGGTCCTAAGCTTACGATCAGTAACTTGGTTGCATACATTTTGTATAGTGAAGACTTTGTGTATTGTGCGATGCTACGTGATGGTTTGCTTATTTGTGTTGGTTACAGTACTTTAAAGCTTGGTCGTGGCGAAGCGTTAGAGGACTGAGACTAGGTGATGTGACGATGGCCCGATCTTCCGAGAGGTACTGATAAGTCGATTGTGGAGATCTCGACGTTGATGATCCAAAGGCTCCGACCAAAACAGATCGAACCCCTCGCAATCACTACACCACTGCTCCGTTGGTTATCAACCGTGCCGAACACGATTGACCTCGCCAAGAAGGCTATCTCCTGCAAGCGAATCGAGAACACAAGCAAGAGAGTACAAGATGCAATCTGAAATTGCGAATAAATATTAAGTTCACAAGTTGGGGTCTCACAAACCGATGAACGGCGAAACTGTTCAAAGACAGATTAATCTAAGCAAAACCCAACCCTAATGGTGGGGGTGGCGGCTGAATATAAAGGAGTGAGGGACGTGCAAAACCCCTGGACGCGCCCCTAATGGGCTCCAACACGATACAAAGCCGACCGGCCCAAAAGACGGTGACGCAGCACCCTGACAGATTCTGAACGCCCACTTGTTTCGACGATTCCCATTGACTCAGAAGGAATTTTGACATGGGACCAAAGCCATTTTAATGGTGGTCTTCTCAGCTTTCCATACATATGTAGAACGTCCAAAACGGAGTCCGGATGCGATCTGGGCGTCCGTTTTAGTGCGGCCTGGTCCTGGACTCCGAGTTGGATTCGAAGTCGGTTTGAGTTGGACCTCCAACATGATTCGACCGCCCTTGCTGGACTTGTGCGCCATGTAGCCCTTCTCCATGTACTTCCAAGTCCTCTCCATGGTTCCTAATCATAATTAAATCATTAGGTAGCAATCTATTCTCAAATGAACAAAAGGAAGTACTTAGGAACGAGCTCACCTGTAAATTCAATTGTCGGGCGCGAGCTCTAGTGATTGGTCCTTGAATGTCAAGTGGAGGAGTGTTGTATGTATCCGAAGAAGTGATGTCCTCATCACTAGGCACAGCGTGGTGCTAACGTCCAGAAAAGTTAAGGAGACGCTGAAGATGACTGAGGCTATGCGGGGTGGTTGCAAGCACAGGTGACAAGGAACAGGAGCGGGAGCTATTAGTGGTGGACATGATGGGCAACGACAAGGTGGACCAGGACTTAGCTTAGGGAGGAGCCGAGGTCCTGTGTGGTCAAGGAAGTCGAGTGCTCATCATACGCAAAGGGAGGCTTCGTGGAAAACGACAGAGTGGTATTTTGGTAAATTGCTCAATAATGGAAAAGTGGCGGTGTGTGAAACTGCAATGTTGGCCTAAGTGGTTTAGGTCAAGTATATGCGAAAATAAAACCCAATATGTGTGGGGTTAACGAGTTTTCCTATTGTAATAATGGATAGGATCCTCTAAGGCTCATAGATGGCTGGTTGCCTACCTATAAAAAGGGGTTGATATGAAGACATGGCGGCGGTTGCATCCAACCGATCTCTCTTGTGCTTTCTTGTTAGGGTTAGGGTTTTGAGAGTTGAGCACTTCGTGTGCTTTTTGTCCTCCCAGGTGGAGTGGCTGTAAAACTGACCATTTCAAGTAAGCAATACATCAATCTTTAAGCATCTTCTTGTATCTATCTTGTCCTAATTGAGTTGCTCTTATTTCGGTTGGTTTTGCTCATTTTTTCCCTTCTTGATCTTGCTGTGTCGAGAACATGAATGAGATGGAGATGACCTTATGAAATCAATCTCCAATCATGTAGCCACTTTAATAGCAAGTTCATCAAGAAATCTTGTTTTGCCTGTTCTTGGCCTCATCAAGTGATTTCTATGTTAAAGGGTTTTGAATCAGTCAATCACAAGTTACATGGGTTTGTGTAACGCCCTAGGGTCCAAACCGGCTCAAATCTAACCACATTCTGGATAGGCCACGCACACGTAACAACCCGCTTGCACTTTCGTCCTCACTTCGCGCAAAATGGTTAACCGGGGGTGCTACCATTGGAACTCCTAGGCTTATATGTAAGTGTTTCTCAAGGTAAGCTAGCAAGGTGGGACTAACCCAGAAATTCATGTGCACACACACATGGCCCAACATGGGCCGGAGTGTCATATACACCCTCCTCAAAGGACCTGACGTCCTCGTCGGACCAACATACCCACACCGGGGCAAATGATAAGGATCTCCCCTCTTGGCACATGTCCGTGCATTCAGTACCAGCACATATGCCATGCCGTGTGTCCACTTCGGGCCCACACGTGCCATGCGCCATATGCCTGTGCCCCTGACCCGCACGCGCACATGTATCCGCGAGAGTCGGCTCTGATACCATTTGTAATGCCCTAGGGTCCAAACCGGCTCAGACCTAACCACATTCTGGATTGGCCACGCACACGTAACAACCCGCTTGCACTTTCGTCCTCGCTTCATGCAAAACGGTTAATCGGGGGTGCTACCATTGGAACTCCTAGGCTTATATGTAAGTGCTTCTCAAGGTAAGCTAGCAAGGTGGAACTAACCCAGAAATTCATGTGCACACACACATGGGCCGGGGTGTCACAGTTTGGGATCTTGCGGTCGTGTTGAAAACCCTATTCTTTCTGTTTTTGCTGTAGCAATGGTAAATCTGCTAGTCCTATAGCGGTAGTACCGCAGCTACTAGCTATCGACCACTTTGGTTTTCGACCACTCACTGGTCGTTGACCGCACTGGTCATATTTCGACTTGCTCCAAACACTCAGATTTTCGACTGCGTCAAGTTATCGGCTACGTCGGTTTTAGACCACTCATTGGTTTTCGACTGCTCTAGTCATGTTTCTATTGGTATCGACTACTTAGGTTTTTGACCACTCTCTAATCATCGACCTCTTGAGTCGAGTTACGACCACTTTGGCTTTCGTTCGGTCACAGTAGTACCGCTTGTTCAACAGTGGTGGTACCGTTTCTACTGATTTTTCTCTGTGGTTCAGTTCCTTCTTTTTTTTCCTAAGTTTTGAAATGTTTACTATTCTAACCTTCGTAGCTTTGTAGCTATCAAAGCAAAAGATAGGTACGCGATTGCGTACGTGAAACAGCGCCACACAATCGCACGTAATTGTTATTCCGTGTAACAGAGAAACTGTTTATAAAGATATATAAAAATAATTTATTATATAAATTGTTTTTAGTTTCATCTATAGATAATATAAAGAATATTATAGACAATAATTATCTATATCATTATATATACCCTTATACATTAGAGCAAGTTTAATAGTATAGATAGCTGCTACCTCCAATACATTTCCATGTCATCAAAAGATAATGATGCAGCTAACTCATACAATAAGCTGGCTATAAGTTGTCTCCACAAGAGCTCTCAATCATTTAATACATACATGGATATTGATAATTTAATACATGCATGTGTATAACAGTTAGTTCTATTGGTACATGCATGGATAACACCTCTTTTCCTGTGCTATAGCCTGACTCTTGCATGGGAGCCGGCTTGGCTCTCCCTCCCCTTTTCTCTCCCTTCCACATAGAACTATGCTGACATAGATTCCCTTATAGCTAGCACAGTCAGCCTTATTAAACTTGCTCTTAGAGCAAGTACAATAGTATAGCCAACTAGTGGCTATAACACTTGTTCATTTCATCTATAGCCTTCAAAAAATAGTTCATACAATAAGGTAGCTATTACAATAACTATTTGGCCACACGTGTAAGAGAGTGAAATGCATATTTTTACGTGCTATAGCTAGCTGTAATTTAGTAGTCAGCTTCCTTCTCTCTTCCTTTCTCTCTCTGCCGCGTAAAATTTAGTTGATATTATATTTACTATAGCCTGCTGACTAAACCTTATTATACTGCTCTTATAAACCAGCAGAGTTGTCTTGCGACAGAACATCAATCATCATACCAAGCATTGGAAGGACACGACTTGCGACTTTTCTTTTCCCTCTTTACCCTACGGTGCGGTCCACTTGGGTTTTATTTCTCTTCACCTTCTTGGACCATGACTTTATTCAGGTTGCATTGGGAGCCGAATCCTGAATCCATGGCTAGGTTTGTACGCTTCTAATTACCAAGGAACCACTTGATCAAGTCCTAAACAATGCTATCTTTTCTAGAAAAAGGAAACGCTATGGTGATCAGTTGGGCTTAAAAGCTCATAATTTATGGTTAAAAACGCTGTAGTTAGCTGAAAAAAATACTGTAGATGACAGAGGCTTATTTAGCATAATTAAATTTAAAAAAATTTAAAAATATGTTAGCCCAATATGTATAATACAAACGAATACGGGAAAAAAAAGAACCGGCAAAAAAGCTCAACAAAAAGCCAAAAGTTCAGAAAAAAATGAAATTTATGAATAGTAAAAAATAAACCAGAAGCTCAAGCCGAATCGATCAGGGCCGAAATGTTGGCTGTTTCTCAACTCGGCTCTCGCTTGCAAGTTGCTCAGAAAAAAAATTCTAGATGTTAAGAAAGGCAAAATAAAGTACCGCTCGTTCTAGCAAGTTGCTTGAGACTCTAGACTCTAGTTTTTCAATGGTTTTTGGTTTTTTTATAATAATAATTATTTATTATATTAATAAGTTATAGCTAAAAATTAAGAGTCATAGTAAAAAAAACATGCTTTATTTATGACCTTTATTTGGGTTGTCCAGGTGAAGCGTATCAAATACCATGGATACATATGCATTGTACTTTTTAGGATGACTGGGGAATCGTTTGATGATAGTCCTAAACAATGAAAGGTGAGGTATTCTCCGTTCATGTATGTAAACCTTTATGGTCCGACCCCGGCCTACCCAAATGGCCCTGACCGGGTGTTTTAGCCCCTAACTTGATCAACTCGGTTTTGACTTCTGACTTCTGATTTATTTTTTACTATTTATAAGTTTTGTCTTTTTCTGAACTTTTAGCTTTTTGTTAAGCTTTTTTGCCGATTTTTTTCCCTATATTTGTTTGTATTATACGTAATGGGCTAACATATTTTTTATATTTTTATATTTTTTAAATTTAATTATGCTAAATAAGTCTCTATCAACTACAGTGCTTTTTTCAGCCAGCTACAGTGTTTTCAACTATAAGCTATGAGCTTTTCAGCCGAACCGATCACCACTGTATATGCGTGTTGGCATTCGATTGCTACGCGAAAATAATCTATGGATCGCAATAAGCTATGGCTGTAGCATAGATTTTGCAAACTTGATAGCGGGAGTAGCAACAGGGACGAGCTAGCAGAGACGTGAAGCTTGTCTTCCCCGGCCTACCGGCCGGCCGTCTCAGGCTCTATTCTTTGCAACTTCTAAAAATTATTTTTTGGTTTTTCTATAGTAACTAACTTTTAAACGGAGTATTTTTTAAGATATGATCTACTAGTTAATTGTAGTATATACTTTACTGACTTTATTTATATTGGCAAAAATCGCGCGTAAGTTTCTGTTACTCTGTAATCTCTTATACAAACAACCCAAAAGTCATAAACCGTAGCCAAAAACCATAAATCGTAACTAAAAAGAATAGGCCGTCTCATTTTGATCCCAGAGGGTTAATGAAGGCCTCACCAAGGAGAGGCAAGGATAGAGAAAAGTAGCAGTGCTACCCGTCTAAAATCATAAGATAAGATCAACAATTAGGGTGCGCTCCAAAGAGCTTAATCTTCTGGTTTCTAGTTTTAGTTATTAGTTTTTAGTTGAAATTACACTGCAGAGACTATTAGATTTTTCTAAACCATTCAATTAAAAAATTTTAAAAATAAAAAACCATTATATTATTACGAACAATGTAAAAGAAGAAGAAAAAAAAGAAAAGACAAAATACCGAAAAAAACTAAAATAAGCTGAAATTAAAAGTTGATGTGTTACAAGTGGTTCTAGCTTAAATAAAATAAAAGATAAAAAAACTAGAAAGATGAAACCCTTTAGAACAGCGTAAGAATGTGTAGCTCCGCTCCTCATTTCCGTTTGATCAGATGTGCGTTACGCCGCTTGGTTTCTTTGCGAGTTGCGGGAGGATTCATGGCATAGCAAGCTGCCGCGTCGATCTATCCGTCGTCCACGAACGTGTCGCGATTTTGGTGTCCTCTTTTTCTCGTCTTCAGCGTACGCAGGTGGACCACTGGCGCACTCCGGCACGCGTTCAATGAACTTGCTGCGCTTTTGGGTGGTTTCTTCCGTGTGTGTTTCTTCTGCTGGTCCCCAGTGGAGTTCCACAGGAGTACACGTACACTTCACTGGACGTTTTCTTCTTTCCCTCCACAGGTCGCTTTCGATGCCGGCGACGTACGAGACAGCTAGCTAGGTTTACTCTTCCGCGCGGGAAGCGATTGAAATATCTTGACAGTGACCTTTAAATTTGATGACCGATTACCGTGAAGTTACTTGCTGCTCCGTGTACGTGGTTTTCAGTCGCATGTACGTGTCGGAGAATCGGAGGTGCAGCCGGCTAGCTAAGCCCAACTACACCGGAGGATGGATCGAACTGGTGGTGATCCGTTCGGCTGAAAGCCTCATGGTTTATGGCTGAAAATACTGTAGCTGGCTGAAAAAAACACTGTAGCTGACAGAGGCTTATTTATCATAATTAAATTTAAAAAATTTAAAAATAGAAAAAACATATTAGCCCATCACGTATAATGTAAACAAATACGAGGAAAAAAAGAACCGGTAAAAACACTCAAAAAAAGTCAAAAGTTCAGAAAAAAACGAAATTTATGAATAGTGCAAAAATAAGCTGCCATATTGATAAGCCACCGGTAACATGGACGACACACGGGAAAAAAAATGCCAATTGCCAATCCATCGCCTCTGTCCCTCTTACCAACGTACGATGGGCACATGCATGCACGCACGCACGCACCGCCGCCGCCGCCAGCCGGCAATTCAACCGCATGCCCCGTCATCCCGGCGCGCGCAAGCAGCCGCAGCCCGCGCACCGCACCGCGCTGCGCGGCTCGGAAACTCCCATCCGCACGCGTGCGCTGTCGCGTCTCGCGTCGTCTCTCCTGGCCGGAAAATTTTGCCGTGCGCGCGCGCTCGCAAGACCGGGACGCGCGGACGAACGGATTGGCCGGTCTCCGGCGAGGGCAGTACGCGCGTGGACGGCGCGGTGGGCGGCCGGCCGGGTAAGCTGCGTATGGCGGCACTCGGCCGCCTGCGCGCGTGCATGTGGGTAAGGCCGATCGATCGAGTAATGAACGTTGCGTTGGCAACCGGCACGGACGAGCGGGCGTTATGTCCGTGGTGCGGTGGGCTGCTGGCCGGCAGCGGCTCGTCTCTAGCTATAGGTTTGAAGCATTTGTTCTTTCTATGTTCCCGTGCAAAACATACCGATCGAGTATATAGACGGGCTATTTTGATCATGGAGATGGAAGTATTAAGGTTATCTGTAGGACCGAATAGCCAATAGAGGAGGGTGAATAGTGCTATCAAAATTTTATTTTAGTATTCTTGATCCTATTATCAAGTATCTACAGAGTAACAGATAATAGAATTTCCAGCCAAAACCTCTAAACAAATAGATCAAAGAATCTAACTTCGAGAAAATTCTAAACCCTAGAGATATGACTGGCTTGCTATTGCCAGTCTAACCCTAGTGGTTAGACTACCAACACACTGCCCACCGTTCCAGAAACAGACTGACGAAGATCACTTTTAAAGTAACTCCTAAATTACAAGCTCAAATGCTATGAAACTTTGTACGCATTTTGTTTAAGATTTTAGTAACTTATTCCATCCATGTATCCAAGAAATCCATTACAAAGCTCAAATCTTTTTCAGATTGAAACAAACTTGCATCAAAACCGGGGCAAAACACGAAAATGGTGAATAAACTTGCTCATGGGCAGATGATGGCCAAGATGGCTTTAGATATATTTTCACATGCCACAGTAAGTAAAACACCGAAGAAATCAAGCAAAAATCCCTCAGCTCACGAAATCACTTGGTGAGGCTAAAATTAAGCAAAACCGGGTTTCTTCATGAACTTGCCATCAAAATGCATAGATAGATGAAGATTGATTTTTAGAGGATATCTCCATCTCTTATACGTACTTGGCACAATAAGATCAAGAAGAGAAGAGAAAAAACCAATTAAGTCAAGAGCAAATCAATCAACACAAGAGATATTCATAGAGATGAACAAAGATTGATATATAGCTATTTGAGGATAAAGATTTTATAGTCATTCCACTTGAAAGATAAGAAAGCACACCACAATACTCAACTTCTCAGTATGCCAGTATCACAGACGGTTTTTGTTATAAAACCGTCTGTGATAATCTGGAATATCACAGACGGTTTTACAATAAAACTATCTGTGATATGTTTCCCTCCTTGCAATCTCTCAAAATTTCATATTTTCCCGCTTGAGTCCGAATATGGTTCAATTTTGACACACCTTCAGTAAAACGGGCATAACTTTTGCATACGGTGTCCGTTTTCGACGTTCTTGTACTCGTTGGAAAGCTAACGACGAGTCCGATCCAAAACAACGACCCGCTTGCGCCAGTCGATCTCCAAGACCCCAAAAATCGGCCATCTTTGGACCTAAATCTGCGTCGCAAGTTTTTGGTTTCTGGTTTTGCCCTTTTCTTGGTCTTCCTTTTGGAATTTGGATTTTGCTTCAACTGAAAAGTTGTAGATCTCGTCGAAACCTTTCAAATGAGTATATATAAGTCTTATAGAACTTTGCTATTTTATCTTTTCAGACTAGTTGTTTATATTGCATCGGTTTGTAAAATTGTGTGCTCTAATTCACAGACGGTTCTATATGTAGAACCGTCTGTGATATTCATTCATCACAGACGGTTCTATATGTAGAACCGTCTATGATAATCTGACAGCTGGGCCAGTCGATCCTGCTCAACCCAATCCTAGCCAATAGAAATGCACCAAGCCTTACCCCACGTATCCCCGCGCCAAAAAATTTCGAACTCCCGCCTCTCCCTCCCCTATAAATATAACCAAAACCCAGCCTCCTTGCTGTTCTCCTCCTCCTCCTTGTCGTTCTCCTCCTTGCTGTATGTTCTCCTCCTCCTTGCTGTATGTTCTTCTCCTCCTTGCTGTCCTCCTCCTCCTTGCAGACGACGCACAAGTCTACGGGAGGCAAGACACCGCAGAAGCAACTAACTCGTGCCAACCGTGCAGACGCTCAATCAACGTCGACGATGGTGGGCGTCAAAGACATCCAGCTCATGCGTTGCATCAGGGGTGAGAAGGCATAGATATTTGCTCTTTTTCTCTATTCTTGTTGTGTAACCTGCTCGTTGTTTGGGATATTGTAATGGTAGGCTCTAATCTTAATAAAAATGGATGTTTTATGTTTGTGAAATGAATTGAGACGTGAATTGGATGTATACATGTTGATCTGCTTGTTTCAGAGGGCATGGCTAGCATTTCCTGAAGCTAGCCAATAAACAGAAATAGGTTTAGGGAATATCACAGACGGTTTTTAACTAAAAACCGTCTGTGATTTATAAATATCACAGACGGTTTTTAGTTAAGAACTGTCTGTGATATTTACATATCACAGACGGTTCTAAATTTAGAACCGTCTGTGATAACTATATATCACAGACGGTTTTTGTGATATTTGCAACACAGACGGTTCGAAAACCGTCTGTGATGACCTCGTATTATCACTGACCTATAAATTCAGATGGTTCACAAAACCGTCTGTGATGACGTTTTTAAACCGTCTGTGATGACCTTTTCTGTAGTAGTGTTACGAATTTATGAATATATTATATCAAAATATTGATGATCAAAGTGTGACATTGAAGACCGTATGAGATGTAAAATTGTTGACTTAGAACAAAGACAGAGGAGATAAAATCGATTTATATTCAAAATGGGACAATAGATGAGGGCGAAGCAAGAGAACACCACAAGACACCCTACATTTGTTGGCGTCTTTTAACTTTGGATGCACGTGTTACGTTGCAATACAACTAGAAAAACTATTCGTTCAAAGAATCATTGGACAAGTCCAAGACATGCAAACCTCGATCCAAACTCAACTTGTGGACATTCAATTGTTTACTTCAAATTTGTTGAACTTTTTGTTGGCCAGTGTTGATCTAAAACTGATAGTGCAGAGAAGGCGTGAACATCAATCATCTAAATGCACCACCGTACCAGCATTGCAAGGACACAACTGTAAGGATATCGGATAAGCTATATTAGCACGTAATAAAAAATTTTACCACGTAAATCAGGAAGTCATGCGAATAAGAGATCATAAATCGTTACCATTAGATGCGTAGTGCAGTAGAAAAAGACTTAGTGCAGCCTAATCCAACATTGGTTGTATCATGCAGTGGAAGTAGTCGATCATTCAATATCCTTGATATCCAGAGCGTTAATTAGCCTGCCACATAAGCAAAAAAAATCTGATGTGAAAGCATATTTAAGGAGGAGATAGGTGAGAGCAATGTCTCATGCCCATCACCTTTTTTAGAGGACCAAGGCAGATGAACATCGGAAGAAACCACACTGGGATGAATTGGATGCACATAGCACATGTTTTGTGGGCCCTACTGGATTTTATGCACATGTCCGAATCTTCAACCTGGTCTTTTATGACACTGGTAAACTGACAACACGATGCACTAGACATTTATTGGCGTATACTACCAAGAAACACAGTGTCCTACATTAGCTGAATCACACGAGTTGTTTTACCAATCTCATCAAATAAGTGGCTGTCAAAACTCAAGGTATTACAATATTAGTGCAGTTTTAGCAAAACGAAAACACATGTAGGCTATAAGTTTAAAGATAGAATATATCACAGTACATGCAACAATAATGATATTATAATAACACATATAGTACTATCTATTGGGATAATTATATCTAAACACTCATTTAATACATACTTTTTTTTATAGATATTGCTATAAAAACTATCTGTTGGAAATGCCCTTAGCCCTACCGTCCACTTGGGCTTTAATTCTCTTCACCTTCTTGGACCAAGACCTTTATTCTGGTTGTCTTGGGGAGCTGAATCCATGGTTAGATTTGTGCTTGTATTATAGTGCCATGGTGACAACTGACAAGGGACCACTTGATCAAGTCCTAAACAATTAATTGTGAGGTGTTCCTCAAGCTCAGCCCTTGCAAGTTGCTCAGAAAAAAATATTCAAATAAGCTTTCTTATGGCTTATTTCTACTGTACCTAGTTTATTTTGTATTATACATGCTAATGACTTTTTGACGTTATTAAATTTATAAAAACTTAAAAACAAGTAAAAAAAACAGGTTAACCTATCATGGACAATGCAAACGAATACGAAAAACAAAAAGCAAAAAAGCCCAAAAAAACCAAAAACAAGAAAAAAGCCAAAATTAAGAAATAGTGAACTAGAAGCCAGAAGCTGAAGTCAAAACGAGCAGGGCCACCTAGCAAACTGCATTTTTTTATGTACTAGCAAAATGCCAGACTCTAGACCCTTCATTTTCTTGGACCATGACCACGTATAGCCCCGCTCCAACCGGTTTATGGCTTAAGTTTCTGACTGTGTCTGTTGATTTATGACTGAAATTGCACTGTAGCGGCTATTAGTTTTTTGAGAAAAATGAAGAAAAACTAAAAAACCGTTATATCGTCATATATAATGTAAAGGGATAAGAGAGAAAAAGAAAAAAACCAAAAAAAACCCTAAAAGCAAAAAAATAAGTCGAAATTATAAACGAATATATTTCAAGTGATTTCTAACTTAAATAAACTAAAAACCGAAATAAAACAGAAACTGAAGCTATTGTCCTGGTGAGCTGCACCCATGGACTTGGCATGTATTCTAGTACAGCAACCAGGTAAGCATTTGATGACCTAGTCCCAAACAACGAAAGGTGCATTTTTAGATCATGTATCCTTTACCGGGTGTATAATGATTTAATCCCTAGCGACATCACTTCACCGATTTAATTATTTGTGTTAAAGCCTTCAGTCCGTACTTGGTTGCAATAAGCTGCTATGGGTTTTTTTAAAATGCAAGGGCAGGAGCATTGCCTATGTCATCGAGAGGAAAGCAAAGAGTACAAAAGAGTCGACGGCCGCATGCACAGAGCAGCAGCTCAGCGACACCCTGAGAGGTTCTTTGTTAGCTGATTACAAAATAATTTCCTTGCATCTTGATTACTCGAAGCAATAAGCTAAGCTATGGCACTAACAGAAAGCATATCGTTTTCTGTTTCCGTTTTCTTTGGTACAAACAAGACCACAATGAATAAAGTTCGCACGCATTTTGCGCACAAAAAACTCTCGACTTCTTTAGAATTTTTTCATGGTTTTCGTTTTATTTTTTTATTTTTGTTCGAGACATTTTTTACTACATGATTTTCTTGTTCTAGAGAGAGCCTGCTCTTGCCGGCATACCGATGCCCTTATCCTGCTAGCGGCTTGCGAGAATATTCATGGAAAGCAGAGAGGAACAGGTTGCGTCTGTGTCTGTAGGCACCCATCAGCTAGTCTATCCGTCTATGGACGTGTCGTAGTTTGGTTGCACCTATCCCATCGTCGGAACACACACGTACGTGGAACACTGGCGTACGCACAAGAAAAGCATACGCGACGTCCCCAATGTTCAATGAACTTGCTGCACTTTTCCGACGGTCCTTGCCGTGTGTGTTTGTACTGGCCAATGCAGTTCAAACAAGACATTTCGATCGAGTTTTTTTTTTCCCTCTCCCTTCAGGTCGTTATCGGTGCCTGCTGCGTACGAGACAGCTAGGTCGAATTATTTAACCTTTGAGTGCTGTAACTGATTGGAGGAGTGTTCACAGAAATATACCGGTGTGACTTTTTTAAAAATATTAATCTTGATAACTATTTTTTACAAATCTAGCATCTTTCGTAAACTTAATGAGCGTGACAGGCACTATGCCTTAAGAACGCACAGTTAGCCATCCGATAATTAGCAAAGGTGATTAGCACTTTAGTTAGCAACCTGTCACATAGTAGTAACCTATCGAGCTAGGGGAGCTTAGCAGGTATCGCCGAGCTATTGTAGTTTAGCAGTATCTGTTAAGCTCTCCTTGCTCGGTAAGTACTGTCGAGATCGGTAGATCTATGAAGGGACTAGAATTATAAAAAAATATTTGAGGGTTAATTTTAGAAGAAAAAAAATTGCTATGGTACTATTTACATGAACAGTCGTGATTGGAAGACTTGGTGACTTTTTGGGTAGGCGATTAATTACCATGTAGCGTATATGTGTGTGGTTTTCTAGTCAGACGTGTAGTTGTAGCCCACACAAAATTACACCGAGTATATAAGAACACGATAAGCAACTTCCTAACGAGAAGATTGGCTTTAAGACTTCGAGTCAGGAGTCATTTGATTGCGCGAAGTGAACGGCTCAGATCAGTGGCGGATCCAGGATCGGAGCACGCCCCAAGCTAAATTTAAACTAAGTAATAGTATAGTATACTATAAGTCTAGAACTATATTATGATATAAGGAAAAATAAGCCATGAATGTATCATTGGTATGAAAATTTGTATCCTTAAATCTTTTTAGTTAGTTCCTAAATAGAAAATGTGAAACATTACATATATAACATTTGATCATTCATACATATTTTAAAACATAAAAAGAAAATTTTGCTGATTACCTCGCTGGCGCTTGCTCACTGGCTTACTGCTCACTGTGTGCTACTGTGCTCAGCAATTCAGCATAGCGCCATAGCATAAATCCGACGCAGGTCACGCAGCGTCCGCCGGTCCCATCCGCTTTTCAGCGTTTAGCACTTTAGCCCCGTCTTCTCGGTCTCGCCGTCCAGTCGGCCGGCCCTCGCCCCTCGGCTCACTCCGCGCGGCGCTCGCCGTCCTCCACTCCTCCAGTCCTCCGCTCGCCGTCGGCTCCTTCACTCCTCGGCTGCTCGCCTACTCCAGTCCTCGGTCCTCCTCCCCGGCGTCCCCGCTCGCCGTGCTCCCCGCGCAGCCGCGCAGGAGGGCCCACCCGTCGGCCGTCGCCGTCTCGCCGACTCGGTGGAGCCGTGGAGGCGCCGGGCGCGGGCGGCGCAGGAGAGGCGGCCGCCGGCAGTGGGGGCGCGGCGGCGTGCGCATGAGTCAGATCTGGCGATGAGCGGCTGGGGCTGGGTTGCCGGGTTGGGGAATGGCTGAATGGGGATTAGGGTTTGCACTATTGCTGGTGGATGTCTCTACTGACTACTGCTGACTGCTGTGGGCTGAAATGCTGATTTGTTGTGTGGGGCTGTGGGCTGATTTGTTGTGTGGTGGGGCTGTGGGCTACCATGCGTCTCGGGCTGGGCTGTAGGGTGTATATTTTTTTGAGTATATATTAGTAGGGGTAGTATTAGGAGTTTTGCTGGGCCTCAGGCTATAGCCCACCCAGCTCAAGGCCCAGTTCCGCCCCTGGCTCAGATCCATGCTGCATGCCCTCATTTCCTCGGTGGAGGGCATGGAGCTAAATCCAAATTACCGATCAGGATTAAACAGTGGAGATCGGTGAAATGAAATCCACCAACTCTTAACGGAGGCTCTTTTTTCTTGGGGGGTGGTGGCCGGAGTAAATTAAGCAAGCACCTCATTGCCTCGATCAAGCCCCTCGAGCTTTTTTTTCCTGCTAAACTTGCTCTATGCAGCAGCAGAAAGGAAGAAAACATGTTCTTTTCAGCTTCTAAAAGTTATTTTTTGACTTTTTTACAGTAACTAACTTTTAAACGAAGTATTTTTTCAAGATAAGATCTACTAGTTAATTATAGTACATACTTTACTGACTTTATTTATATTGGTAAAAACCGCACGTGAGTTTCTGTTACCCTGTAATCTCTTGTAAAAAAATCCAAAAGTCATAAACCGCAGCCAAAAATCAAAACCGCAGCAAAAAAAAAAAAAAACAGGCCCTTTCTAGTTAATACAGTGCATGCATCTTTGGAGGACGTTGGACGACACATGCATGCATCTGCTGCCGGCAGCCAACAGCCTCGGCCGGTCGGTACCTGTACCGTCCCTACCCCCGAAAGTCGCACGCAGCCAGCGACGTGAACCGCGGCCGAAAACGCAGTGCGAGGCCAGCCGCGCGCGCCGGACGCGGACGCCGAAGCTAATCGGTAGTCGGCCGTGCCGCAGCACCGCACGCCTCTCGTGATCCCACGCTCCCACTTGCACGCCCGCCCGCGCCCGTGGGATCGGGACGCGCGAGCGAACGAACGGACCGAACGGATGGGGCCTCGGCCCGTGACGCCGAGGTGGGGGCGGGTGCGTTGCATTTGGCAGGGGGGAGCCGAGCGGTTTCACTCGCTCGGGTCGCGTGGTCACGCGCGCACAGGGGGGATGGAGATGGACGTCGGGGTCTGGCCAATCGAGTTGGCAAATCCGGCCGCAGCTTGCGCGTTCGCTCGTGATCGCATGGGCCAGCGCGCGGCTGGTGCGGCCGGCCGCTTGCTTGCTTGCGCCCGCCTGGTTTGGTGCGGTGCGGTGGGGTGGTTGGTCGAGGTGATCTGCTGCATTTTTTTTGTTCTCTTTTACGGGTTTACCATGGGCCGGCCCCCTCCTTGTATCGCTGGCCCGCTTTTAACTCTGCTTTTGTTTTTTTGAAATCGCTTTTGGGTCTGTTCCTTTTTCAGTTTTTGATTTTTTTTATAGCAACTAACTTTTAAACGGAGTATCTTTTCAAGATATGGTATACTAGTTAATTGTAGTACATACTGTACTGACTTTATTTATATCGGCAAAAGCCGCATGTGAGTTTCAGTTACTCTGTAATCTCTCATACAAACAGCCAAAAGCCACAAGCCGCAGCCAAAAAAGAAATAACTCTTTGCTTCGTTACCGTTTATGGAAGGTCTTTTCTCTTTGTTTTTGAGATTTGGATTTGGGCGAAACATGTGCCGTGTTTTTTTGGTTATTCGACAAGTTAGAATCTCTTCCTTCCTCTGAGAAACAAGCGTGGACGCCATGCTGATTTGCTAAAGATGATGATGAGCACTTAGGACGGTTCTGAACTCTCCGGTTAAATAGCCTCCCCATCATCTGGCCACAGGTCCACCAGAAACACGGAGATAAGGCTAAAGTTCCGATTAGCAAGGTGATTTGTTGGCAGCACAAGTAAGGATGAGCCAGTACCAACGATGGGTCACTCTAGCTAGACCAATAATTCAAGCTTTGGTACAGGTACCGACGTACCGTTGACAAGCAGACTTTTCTACGCACTACAAGATGTTTGGCACTCAATGAACTCTGGCTAGACACTACGTAATTTCGGTTTCAGCTCCATACTGCTTAGCCTTCAGCCAAAAGTCGCAGCCGTACGTCGAAGCCTTCTGCCAGTTAGAGCGGCCCTAGATGCCGATCGAATCAACCCGTCAGTTCGGCTCAAATCCCATCCTGATCACGCGAGATGCGCACGCGCGATTAATGATGAGAGCAACAGCAACTGCATCGCATACTCTCAGACTCGAGCATACAGTGAACCAAGCTCGATTCGGCTGGCAAAGATTGTACATCCAACGCATCTATCCCGGTCGATCTACAGGACAGCAAGTTCCATCTAATTTTCTTTGGAGGATCAAATCTCACAAAGAACTGCACAATGACGGCGCCCAGTTCGTGCCATGAACGGAGCATGAAGCCTTTGCTCACAAGTTGGTTTCAAAAAAAAAAAAACCATAGGTCTTTCTTCACAAGTTCGATTTGGGCCTGTAAACGACACAGACGGGCACAGTTTAGATCAAGCAGGAAGATGGGCCAGACCGGAGATACCGGCCCAATAGCTCGACCATTTGTTAACGCTGTCGCGTACGTCCATTGGTATGGTCCTTTTTCCGTTTATGCCTTATGATTATGATTTACGTTTTTTCTTAATATAAACGTTTAAATCAATAAATTAAATATCGATTAGTCGTTTTAAAAATGATGTTATGATAAACGATTTACTTATTTAAGATAAGTTATAAATTGAAAAGAGGTAGACCATTATTTTTCTCGGGTTGTTTCGGGTCGGGCCGAATTCGCCACGCGGCTGGACTGCATACTGCTCGTGCGCCACCGCCGTAACAGCAGCAGCAGCAGTCCAAACTCCGAAGTCCATCGCGAGTCTATCTCTCCCTCACCACCTCCGCCGCCGCCGCCGCGGCCTCCTCCTCCCACCCGCTCGAGATCCGTCCGGGCAAGTACTTCCTCTTCTCGGTGAGCCCTGACCCCGAGATCCATCCGCCCCCGCTTAGATTGGATTGGACTGGATTGGGTTGCGTTAGATTGGATTTGTTTTGGGGTTGCAGCTGATGCGTTTGCTTCGTTGGATTCTTGCGGCTTTGCTTGTGCAGAATTGTTGTGGGGGGGTCCTGTGGCCTCGCAATCACGGGGCCCAAAATGAGGAGCGTGAGGATGGAGGAGCGTGCGCTGGGCTTGCCGGAGCTGCCGAAGATGGAAACGAACTCGCCGCCGCTGTCGCGTATCGATGATGATGATGATGAAACTGAAGAGGACAGCGGTGGTGAAGACGAGCAAGTCGGGGCTGGGATTGGCGGAGGCGGAGGCCGTGATGCTGGCGCGCCTGCCCTGAAGAAGGGGCCATGGACGCCCGAGGAGGACAAGCTCCTGAGGGAGTACGTGGAGGCGCACGGCGAGGGGAACTGGAACCAGGTTCAGAGGAATGCCGGGCTGAATCGGTGCGGCAAGAGCTGCCGCCTCCGCTGGGCGAACCACCTCAGGCCCGACCTCAAGAAGGGGCCATTTGATGACGAGGAGGAGCAGAAGATTATCGAGCTCCATGCGATGATGGGGAACAAGTGGGCTAAGATGGCGGCCTTTGTAAGTTTGCTCGCTATGCTCTTGCAGTTTTTTGGATTGTGCAGTGATTTAACCTGTTGCTCTTATCACGGTAGTTTAGATTAATAACAAGATTGATAAATAGATGCTTTGGTGGATCGGATTTGGGGGGGGGGGGGGGGGGGGAGCCTGCCACTGCCAACAGTTTGGCTGGTGCACCGAATTTATGCTGTTTTCTCCTAATATGGTACTTGTTTGCCAGTAAACATATTCAGAGGACATCAAGACCGTTATACTTCTCTTTCTCCTTTTCAATTGGAGACAAAGGATTTATTCTAGTCAGTTTAATGGGCTTTAAAAGAAAACAAGGCCTTTTGCTGTTAGGCCTTGGTTGCAGGGAATTAACATCCTAAGTGAATTTAAATGCTAATTAAGATTCTGTAATTCGATGTGCAACTTTCAGAAGCATTTACAATTCTTATCCCTTAAGATCTGAAATACTATTTGGTTTGCTAACAAATGGAAAGAGTAGATTCAGGTCTGATAGTACTTTGGCATCTTGCTGGTTACAACATAGGGTAAGGACTCTTTGGTTCATTACTGCTCATTTCTCTGTTGCCTGACACTCTTATTGCATTGGTGGCATTTCCAACTCTATGTTGCTGTAAGCAATTTGATATACTGATGTGGTGATCTGTTAGTTAAACTGCAAACTTGAAAGATGTGAATTTTCAATCCAAAGTTTTCTGAACCATCATTATAAACAATTTCAACTTTTAAACTGTAGCATATAGGCTCGTATCTAGGACCACAGGATAGGTACAGTGTGTCAAGGGTTAGGTTATTATTAGGAATTAGAGATTGGTTTCTATTTGAGTTAGAGATTGGTTTCCTTGTATTAGAGATATAGTTAGAGATATGATATTAGTTACTATATCTGTTAGAGTTATAATTAGGATTAGATTCTATCTGTTAGGGGGAGCCATCTATATAAGGAGGGCTACCGCATGCTATTGGAAGGAATCAGAGTAATATCAAGTCTTCCTCGTCTATAGTCTCTCTCTCTCTCTCTCTCTACGCCGACGCCATCCGGCCATCTTCTTGGTGGTGTTTACCCCGGTTCATGACATTTTCATTCTTCAGTAGTGTTGCTGTCACATGCTTTTTCTGTAGTCAATTTCTCTTCGTCTTTTCATTTGTGTAAAGACAATATCATGCATTGCTTAATTCTTGTTAATGCATTGTTAGTACCCCTGATTCCCTAGATATGTATTGTATCTTATGATCTTATCATACACTATCAGTCATGGAGGCCACCTAGGTGCTGGGCACACGCCGGCCGCCTCTACTCGGGCAAAATTGCCCCTTGGGCGCTCAGCCTGCCTAGGCGGTCAACGCTGGTCCCAAGCGGGCTCAAGCGGAGGTAGGCGGGCAAGGCGCGACGGCGTTGGGCAATCTGGAGCCCATTGACAGTGGTGGTCGTCATGATGGTGGCATTGGCGCCGGCAAGCATGACGGGCGGGGAGACGAGATGGGCGGTGGGGTCGATTGGCGGGGTGGGTAGGAAGAGGAGGTAGACGATGAGGCGCGAGAAGTGGACGCCCACGGCCATGGAGGTGGCGTAGAAGAGCGCGTGCAGGAGCAGCCACGCAGCGGGCGACGAGGGCTTGGCCAACTCATGCGCAGCGTCGGGCGACCCCACCGCAGGTACCAGGCCTGGCCACAGCGGCTGCACCAGCGGGAGCTTCATGTTTGTTGCTTCTGTCTGCGCGTCTCACTGCTTAGCTAAGCTAGCAGTGGGTGGCGTGGGGGTGGTGGTAATATAAGTGTGTGTTTGTTTCATTCATTGTGAATAATTGGATGGGAATAGGAGGTCTGGCCGCGAGGGAGGCAGAGTGGGCAAAAGGCGCAGTGGCAACGGCTGGTGGATGTTGAGGTGAGGTGGGATTTCCTCTGGGAATTCGGCAATTGGCAGCAGCGGAGGAGAGCAGTGCCGGTCTGGTCTCTTCTGGTGAGAAGAAACCAGAGAGCAAGCGTATTTGGTGGGTGGGTGACGGTGGAATTGGAGAGAAACGTTGGGAATACTTCGACCGTTAGACACACGTTGATAGACACATATACATGCATGTAACATATACATAAGCTTGGACTGATGCTTGCTATTATGTGTTCATCCCGCTTGCTTGGACTGATGCTGGAGGCGATGATGCTTGCAATTTTGTTCGGCCACCTAGGTGCCCTAGGCGCTAGGCAGCCACCTGCCGCCCGCCTAGCGCCTAGGTGAACATTGTACACTATGATACATGCTGCTATGTACTATACATGTCGCCATCCTAGCCTCCTAGCTAGAATGCAAGTATCTTTGTTTGAGCTACTATCTTCAAACTCTTCAATTTAATTGCCTGGAAAAAAAGCCTAATAAATTGTATGTTCTTGGATAAGAGCAAGTATCGTATGACTCGAAAACATGCACAGTTATTATGTCTTCGAACTTGGAGGGGAGTCATGTACTTATAAGTTAAATATCGTTGGTGAGATATCTTACCAGATATCAGATATTGTTATGCCTATCAAGCCTTTAAGATATCAGTGCTTTTTCTGACCACAATTGCTGCTGCTGTTCTTCTAGTCTATAATAGTATTGATCATGGCATATACCTGGTTAGTGGTTAGCCATTCCTTTATGCTTGCCAGTTGATATGCTTGGATATTGTTCTTTTATCGTCTTACCATTTTGATCTGTGGATGGTACATAGCTTATGTGTCATAACTTATAACTTGAGTGTGAGTATGTGACTAATTATAAATCAGGGTTTTCCGTTTGATGAGGAAAAAACAATAAAAGCTAGGAGAGCTCACATTACTATTGGCTAATTGATCTGCTAGTATGCAGATGGCACACCATTTACTGATGCCTAATTTGAGATATGTATCTGTGCTTTTACGTTCATCAGGTTTCAGAATATACATCAAGATCACATTTTTCATTGGTGTTCTTGAGTTGGACTTAATAATGATTCTTAGGATCTTAGCTTTGTTTTTTTCTCTCTAAAACTGGAACTAGAACCAGATGATCGGGTATTTTAGTATTTATCACATATTAGTAACTTCAAAGCATATGTCACTATGTCTTAAGCCAAACAAAGTGTATCGCTGCATTGGTTCTAACACTCTATGATGCATTAGTTTTCGCTTTTCTGATAATGGAGGGGTACTGTTGTTCTTGCATGCGGTAGCACCGTAGCAGAGGTTGCCCATTGCAGTCAAACTTGGATAATAGAGTAACCTCTTTGACTGAGGTCATCGCCAAATTTGGAATCCCTTTTTATTTGTTTGTTTTGTTTCTTTGTTGAGATTTCAATATCTTCTGTCATATTGTTTGGCTTGTGAAGGCATTTCTAGTTACCTTTCACTTGTTCATCTGCACTCTCAGTATCCAGTCCTTGCATTTGAAAAAAAAAGCATTTTCTTCTACTCATGCCACTTGGCCTTGGTAGAAACTGAATTTCTATTGTTGTTATTTCAGTTGCCAGGCCGCACAGACAATGAAATTAAGAACTATTGGAACACCAGGAGTAAAAGGCTTGAGAGAGCTGGTATATCTCTCTATCCAGATAGCGTGCTATCTCGGGTGTCAAATCAAGACATGAATTGTCACAGTCCTGGTGAACCACGTGGCAAGAAACGTCCAAATGAGTTGTCACAGGGAAATGGTCTTGAATTTGATGAGATCGTATTTGAGAACTTAGACTACAAAATCCGTGAAGGCAAAATCCTTGTTCCAAATTATGCTATTCCAAATTCTCTTTCCATCGATGCCATGAACCCTTTGAAGCGCCTTGAATCTTCTGGCAGCATAGTATCAGGCTACAATGGCGGTCTCACATGTGAACAACTTCCTAGTGAGCCTGAGAAGACCTGTTATTCTACTGATTTCAACTCTGGAATCACAAAGAATCAGTCAGTACCTGGTGGTAGTGCCATCGCCAGTGGTCATCCAATATTAAATGGCAATTTCTCTACTTCTGGGACCATACAAAGGCCCATGAAGATGGAGCTCCCTTCACTCCAATATCCCAACTATGACCTTAGCAATAACTGGTTGCATAACGGCCCCTCAGGGTCTCCCATTGAACAGGTTGACACCTTTACTCTTCAATCTCCAGCATCTGTCATGCTGAAATCAGAATATATCTCTTCACAAAACACTGGTCTGCTGGATGCATTGGTTCACGAGGGTCATGGACTAGGGGACCTTACAAAGCCCCAAGGATCATTTGAAGTTTCGTTGCCTCCTGCTTCATATAATCAAGTGTTACAATCAAATGCTTACCCTATGAGTTCTTCCTCATCAGTCCTTGGTGATAGTCTCTTCGAGAGCAGTTCTTTGGATGAATTTCAAACTTCAAAATCACCTTCTAGTAAGTGTGCTCACTCTTATTTTAATGTTGTCAATATCACATAAAACTTACTGTTGGTCTTTGCAGGTTTGGATGCTTTTTTTGCTGGCAGCAAACATCATGCAGATACTGGATTTACCGACAAGTATCTTTCGGCCTGGTCAGATTCCTGGAGGCCTGATGCATCAGTAGAAGCAAGTTTTTTTAATGAAGAATCACCACACTCAAAGGAGCAATCCATCTATGATACATTAGACGTGTTCCTTCATGGGGATTCTTGTGAGGAGGCAATGCTGTCAGCTGCAGGTCATGGCCATCAACTTGTGCTTGAGTCATGCCCCTGGAAGAGCATGCCTGGTTCCTGTCGCATGTCTGAATTTCCAAATGAATGACCAGCCACTGTTACAGTGTCTGTTTTTAATGCCAACTTCTTTATGGGGCACATCAGGGCATTTACTTTGAAGTTACTAAAGAACAATCTTTGCAACAACCTTGAAAAAGGCCAGGTTCATATGCGGTTACCATTTTATTTCGAAGTTACGAGTCCTAGTCTCTCTGCTTTGCTACCCCAGGAACAGTTGTCCTGGAACTAGAAGTTAATTTGCTTTGTTTTGTTGCCGTGAGTTGTTGACCACTCTAAAAGGATACTATTGTTTGGTCGTGACCTTATTCATTCATTAATGTTACATTGTCGAAGGATTTATTTGGGGTTATGTTGATGTTTTCCTGCTGAAATGTTATTTGCTAGCGCTTGTGAATCATTTGCCATGCTGATTACTACTATTTTACCTGAAATGATGATAGCTTCATTTCTGGAAGTAATCTAGGCAGTTATCATCATATGGTATCTACAACTTGAAGTCAGTGTCTTGATTGCCAAAAAGTTGACCCCCTCGTTTCTGGTAGCATCAATCCAACGGTGCTTACCTGTGATAGCATAGGTTTGCCAATTGCCACATTGCCTGCCACCATCATGACTGTCGTTTCAGTTATCATAAATGGAAGTTGATTTTTGTTGGCTACGTTTTGTTCATTATCACAATTGTGCCACGCTATACCTACTTTCTTAGCATCATGTCCACCTGTCGTAGGCACAATCTCGTGCCAAATTTGCCCTTTGCGGCTAGAGATTTTGTACGTCAGGAAAGGTGTCTTGACTGTCTTCCAACTTATGCTATTTCCAACCAGAGCCTTGATTTCCATCTCTTTTGTACCTTTAGGAACATTGCATGTATTTTCTTTCATTGATTTATTCCTTTTAAAGTGAAACATCTGTAGCCTATTCAATGAGGTTACATGACTTACATCTACAGCAACTATATATATTCCAGCTTCTTACCCTTCTGTACAAAATACAATATTAAATTTTCTCATGAACATAACTTGATTAGAATAGATATTACAATTGCTTAAGGATGCCGTATTGTTTCAACTTACAAGGATAATCGTGGTACACGAAGGAGCTCAGGAAATATTCTGCTTTCACCACCCTAGAGCTCCTGACAATCCGAAGTTTTGAAAACACTTAAGCAATCAATGTGACTAAAACAATGCTCTTTCCCCGCCTAACCATATAGGCCTTCCTGCTCCCAGGCGTCCACAAGCAACTCGACCATTTCCTGCAAATAGAAGTTTAGTTTCTGAGTAAGTATGAAAAATAGCATTCACAATGGAAAGAACGAGTTGTTTATTTAGCATGGGATCTTACAGCAAGAGGGATAGGTTGGGAGAATGGCTTATTGCTCCCTAGCAGACTCTCATATGTTGCATTCCAACTGTATCACCAGGAAAAATACAAATGATGGGGAAAATCATATTTGACATACATTATATAGAAGTTACTAAAACGTAACGCATCCAGATTCTGCAAATCGTTACTTCATGGGAAAATTTTAAAAAGTTACTACAATGGTTACACAGTTGTATGAAAATGTGCTACTAACATGAATTGTCATAAACAGTCCAAAGTATGATAGAAAGTAGGAACACTGACATGTCAACTTTCATGAAAGCAGGTACTGCAGGGATCTCATTACATAGTAAGAATATAAAAAAGAAGGATACTCTATTTGGTTCAACTACCATAACGTAAGAAATTCCAGATATTTTAGGTGCCGTAACAAAAAATCACAAATAACTCACCTTATTTTTGGTTCTCGAGGTTGTTGAGGTCGAGAGTTGGGATTTTTGCTTCCAACCCACTGTTGTCTAGTCTGGTTCCAGAGTACAAGACCTGGAATACAGGCAACGACACTTCAAATAAGATTGATAGAATATTAAATGGAGAACATTCCAAATATACTCAGCATATGAACATGCCACAAAAGCACTAAGCTTGACATTTAATATTCTCAATAAATTTATCCAGTTCATTATAGTTGTGCATTTACATTCAGTGTGCCAAACTGCATAGAGCAGAAAAGCGTAATAAGACAATAGAGGCCTTCATTGGTTGCCATCATCATAAGTTCAGATGCAGGATCATCTCATGTCAACTCTCATTCCAGATCACAATTTAAACCATTCACATCAGCTAAATTTTGACAAATTCCAGATCACAAGCATTCAATGTTCGAATTCAAGAATTCAACTTACATGCACATGGATGATGGGGCTCCAATAATCAATGGTAGACTTGCATTTATTTAACAGTATATTATACTAGCATGATGGAATAAAAAACCAAAAAGCAAATGGAACATGCGCCGCGACACAAAGAATGATCTCAGGTGCATGCCATTTACCTTGATTTACAAACTTGCTTGGGTTGTTGCTACTTCCAGCTCCATGCTGATCGCTGGATTGCGCTGCCGTGCTGATTGAAGACATGCTCCTCTGCGATTGGATTGCGCTGTTCTCAATCTCGTGCGCACTCGTGCTCCAAAAGTCCTCTGGCAAGCTAGCCTTCCTTATCGAGAGGCCTTGGATCCTCAAACCTTTTGAAGGCTCGTCGACCGCTATTATTGGAGTAGGCTTAGTACAGCATCCAAGGCAACCTCTGCTCTGTAGCAAACCAGGATTGGCCAGTAAATGATTAGCACCAGGTATTCGAGAGCCAAGATAAGTCATGTTGAATTACAAACCAGGAAAAAGTAAAAGTCACTATTTGTTTCCAGAATAACCAACAGATGGCTTTGGACGTCGGCCTGGCCAACAACTATCATTCTATGAACTCAGCAAACATACAACAGAAGATTTCGATACAAGGTTAATTTCAAAGTCAGACTACAAGTGTCTTTTATACCAAAAAAAGGTCATGTAGATTAAACAAGGATAAGATAACCATCACCCAATACACCTACGAGAATAGGACGAAAATAACAGTTTCGCAGACCAGCCGGCGTCTGCACAGCAATCTCCGCAGGGTATACCGTTGTCTAGTCGCCTCCTAGATTATAAACCGAACAACTCTACCAATAAGCAAAGCGTGTTTATTTATATATAAACAGGCACCAGCTAAAGAGCCGGAATCAGAACATAACATTGGGGATGAGCCGGAGCCAAAAGGAAGAACCTCGCATCTACGAACCCTAAGCACAACACGAACTCTAATCCCTAAACCAAAGCGACCTCGCAGCCGTTACATTACAACAAGTACGGACGAATTGGGGGTAGAGAGAGGGAGGGCACGCACCCCATGCAAGCGACGAGGCGGCGCACCCGGGAGGAGAAGGACCTGCAGCTCAGCAGCATAGCAGCATCCGAGGCCGACCGGTGGAGGCGGAGGGTGCGTGCGCGTCCGGAGCCGTCGCCTGGGTGGTCCGTGGGCGGCGGGAGCAAACCCTAGCCACCCGAGGCGCGGGCGGGGGCAGGAACCGGAATGGGATTCCGTGGGGGGTTGGGATTGGGGGAGGAGGGGATTAGGAATCTACCATTCAGGAGGAGACGTTACTTACCCATGAACCATAAGATGGAGTGGGAGAGGACAGGAGTCCTGTCTGAGACGAGTTTTTTGCTATTATGGTACCCTCTAAGTTGAGCTTCGATGAAACAGTATCTACGTCGTGGGCTTCTCTAAAATAGTACTCTTGTACTTTAGACTTCTCTCAAATAGTATTCTCAGGGATTTTAACTTAAATAATTTGATTTTCGAATTTGTACTCCCCTAATTGACTGAACTGCCCCTGCTCATTTTGTTTAACCCTAATCACTTTTATTTTCTTCTTTTCACATCGTTTGGGTTTCATTGGCGACGGCGGCACGCCGACTGGCCGATCGGAATACTCGGCGCGGCGCCGTCAACGCCAGGCGAGAGCGCGGCAAAGATCGCACGGGAGTGCGCGCACCCCAGGCCACGGACGATCGCACGCCAGCCAGGGACGGTCGCACGTCGGCAGAGGCAACCGGACCACGTACGCGGCAGGTGACCTCATCGCGGCATGGGGATGGAAGAGCGCCGCCGTGAGGATGGAGGAGCTGCCGCCAGACAAAAAGAAATGGAAGAGTTCGTTCGTGCTACTGGAACTGGAAGAAACAAAATGAGCAGGGGCAGTTTAGTCATATGAAGGAGTTAAAATTCAAAAATCAAATGAAAATTAGTTCAAATCCCTGAGAATACTATTTTGGAGAGGTGTTAACAACAAGAGTACTATTTGGGAGAAACCCACGGTATAAGTACCGTTTCAGCGAAGCCCAACTTAGAGGGTACCATAATAGCAAAAAACTCGTCTGAGACGTGTGACTCGCCCAATTTTATCGAACGATACGATAAAATATTTAAATGGAATACTTCTTATCAAATCAAATCAACTAAATAGAATCATCTCATTTCAGATACAACTATTCCATGCTGCGAACTAAACAATTGGATGATGTCTCATTCGGGATAAAATAATTCTATCTCACGAACCAAACACCCCCTAAATAGATTATGCTATGTTAACCCACAAGCCGAGCCTCAAATCTAGGCATGGTCTGAGGGATTTACGGGCTGTACTGGGCTGGCCTAGACACGATTAGCCTGATGCGTCGGGATAGACTTGTTTAGCCCATCTCGGACCAAAAATTTTAAAAATTGCACACACACACACACACACACACACACACACACACACACACACACACACACACATATATATATATATATATATATATATATATATATATATATATATATATATATATATATATATATATATATATAGTAAAACAATGCAAATTAAAATTTTGCAAAAAAAAGATTCTATACCATAAAAAAATATTGCTTTTCTGGATTTTTTTTAACTTCCCAGCGGCTATGGAATATAAAAATTCAACAGATACCGTATCTAAATGGGTCACACCTAAACGGACTAAATGTGTCTACACAAACTGTGAGTAAATGAGTTGCGCCGAGCTAGCTCGCTAGGCCACTGTGCTAACCCAAACACGCCCAAACACGACACAGCTTGTTTAGGTTCTAGGTTATGCCGTGGCTCGGTCGGGCCAATAATGCTAGACTTCACACCAACCTGGCCAACCGCCCATTTGGTCAGCACTAGTCCGGAGGTGCTAAACTACCGGCATGCCACTCAAATGGTGGTGATCATTTGAGCTTTTTTTTATGACTTATGGCTAAAAAGCACTGTAGCTAGCTGAAAAAACACTGTAGCTGACAGAGGCTTATTTAGCATAATTGAATTTAAAAAAAATTAAAAATATAAAAAATATGTTAGCCCATTACATATAATACAAACAAATACGGGAAAAAAAGAACCGGCAAAAAAGCTCAACAAAAAGCCAAAAGTTCAGAAAAAGATGAAATTTATGAATAGTGAAAAATAAGTCAAAAGCTAAAAGCTGAAGCCAAAACGATCACAGCATAATCAACTGATCATAAAAAATCGCAACTAGCAATATGCTTTGCAGCACTTTAAGGGTATATTTGAAACGCAACGAGAACTCTAAAAAATTGATGTGTTCCAAACTAAGCTCTACAGTTTGAGCCATCAAATTTTCTCACAAAAGTAACGGATCCTACTTTACTAATTGCTACTACTACTGCTAAAAATGCCAGAGCAATGTGCTTTGCAGGACTCAAGGGTATATTTGAAACACAATGAAATTTGCAGGGAAATTTCAATAACTCTAGATAAATTCCAAGTGTTCTAAACTGAGCTCTACAGTTTGAACCATCAATTTTTCTCACAATAGTAACGAATCCTGCTTTGCTAATTGCTGCTGCTACTAAAAACGCCAGACGAAGAAAAGACATGTATATTGATACTAGTGACTCTTTCCAGCATCGAGGTAACTCGATGAGTTGAGCTTCGAAGATGCCAGTAATTAAACCGAATTGATGGAGATTTGTAAGGGAATTAAGCGGAAAGAAAACGATGCCTTTTCGGTGGGCCAAGATCAACCTGCCACTTGCCTGGTGATTGATTTGGTTTTGAGCAGTGGAGTGGGTAATCCGGGTTTTTAAATCAGTGCTCATGAATCTTGATGTGAGATTGTCCTGGTAAGATCGCTTTTGTTTTCTTTTTCTTTTGTTTAATCCTGGTAAAGCTGTAACAGGTGACCAGCTCAATCACTTTCAATTTCCCCGGAAAATAAGACCGATAAAGAAAAGCAAGATTGAGAATGATCAAAGCGACATCACGGGTAGGTACGGCATACTTCTACTTCCCCATCGCGCACGGCGTATGGCTCGTCGGACGTCGCGGTTTTGCCGGTGCCTGCGTCGCCACTCTGTCCCGTGCCGGCCCGGCCGATAAAGGCCAGGTTTTTTAGGCTATTTTTGATGATTTTTAACCGCGATAGATAGTTTTTGTTTGTATTTTTTTGACACGATAGAGAACGACGAAGATATTGAAGTGAATGGTGCACACGGTTTTAAGTTCGAAAAGAACTTTAAAGAATTCGTTTTAAGATACCACTCCGTTTAACTGTTTAGTTTTTCGATTTCCGAAGAAATCAAAAGTAAAAAATGGAAACCAATTGACAAAAAAAAAAAACACCCACAACCTTGCATTGCGCCACAAAAGAAAAAAAACCCCCCAAAACTTGCATTGCGACACACTCGCGCCGTTTGGCAACGGCCTGCACGCACGACGCGACCCGCGTTCGACCGGATCCCCGCGCGCGACGGTGCAATCGTCGGCAACCGATCAATGTGTTGTACCCTGCGCATTGGAGCCTCATCCGCTAGTCTACTCCCCCATAAAGATGGAACAAGACATCAGTATTAGCGCTCTAGCAGTAGTGGAAGGGCATCGGCTTTGGTCCAGCACTCAGCTACCCGAAAATGTACGTGTGCTACTAACGGTTAACGGCCTAACAGATTTAACGGATCTGGAAACGTACTTTAGCGTCTTCGGCGATAGTTCGGCATCTGGCTCGGGATGGCCGACTGAGTGGTCAGCGCCAGACTCAGGTATGATTTTGGATTGATCATGGTAGAGAGTCTAGGGTAATAAAAATTTGTGTATAGATTTAACTGACATAAATAAAGTCATTATAGTGTGTACTACAATCAATTTGTAAATCCTATCTTAAAAAGATATTCTATTTGAAAGCTGGTTACAGTAGAAAAAAACTGAAAAGTAGCTTGTAGAGGTCGAAAAGAAGAGACCCTTTATTAGAGGCAGTAATTTTTTCTGGATTTTATGCCCAAAAGGCATCTTAACATATGTGCAATTACATATTTTTTAAAGATAGAAAGTGAGAGGATTATGAAACACTGTTTGATTTTATCCCCGTGATATCTCATGAGCGGAGATTCCACTCTTTTATGTAAGGGAAAGCGGGACTTTATTAAATGAAGAGTTCATGAAAACATCGATAAAACTTGGGGAGCTGAGAGCCACAAATGACACCCTAGCTCAAGTATATATACAAGCATGTCTTGTAAGATTATGAACATCTATAGGATGTGTTCTTTTCGACTGTAGCTTATGGCTGCGACTGATAGCTTTTGACCTTAGCGTAAGTACTTATGTAAACAAACAAAATACCGATAAACCATTTCGAAAAAAAACTATCCTGATGAATTGCTTCGAAACGGCGATGAAGAAGCTGTTCTATTTGTTTATTCGGGAAAATCTATAAACTAAAAGTCACAAGCTAAAAAGAACGAGACTATATTATAGTCCCTGCTTTCATGGCGGACGGAGCAGCCTTGGAATATCGTTGCCTTGACCTTGATCTCCTGGAGGATGGCAACATATGAGCATCTCCTCGAGGTTCTTTATGTTGTAAAATATGCGGTATAAGCATGTTTGCATATTTAATTCCAGCTATATTGAATATATATTCAACATATTTCCCGCACAATAGGAATGACATAAATTGCATATAATCATGTAATTCTATCTTGCCATTCATATACATGTAAATATTCAATGAATATAAACACAAATCTGCTGAAAATAACATGTTATATAGTTCTTTGAGCAGAAAAACAATTAAATCTAGCATATGACAAAGTAATTGTTTTAAATTTGCTCTCAGAACAGAGTTGCACAAGATATGAATCTTGGCCTTCTCATGCTAATGTTGAAGCTCTGCACTGATAATCTAAACACTAGTGACCAAGATGTGAGCTCTAAATTATGTTTCCACTGTCATAAACTTGCAAATTCAGTGAACAACAATATAGAGTTTTCGGCACAAATGTTCACAATGAATTAGCATGCACTAATATGACTGTAAACCAGAATAACAAATGCAGCATATACCAGAACAGTCACATGCAGCCTTAAATGACAAATAGTAAAGGATAGAACCTGATCTGGAATTACAGACAGCTACTCCATGGTATACATTTCAAATACGTGTCAATAATTCAAATCAGCCGAAGGAATCAGTTCTGTCCAGACAGTGAAAACAAACTAATAGAGCTCAAATCTAGTCCTAGTAGCAATATCAATCTCAGCATTCAACTAGTTCATCACAGAGCACATATTCTTAGCCCACAAGTAAACATATCATCTACCAGTTCTTGATCTTAAATAGAATTGAAAGAACAAGTACTGCCGACAATGTTTGCAAATAATCAATAATACTCATAGTGCAGATGGTACTCAAAACCGTCCGGAGGCAAACCAAGCAGAAGAAGAACACGAAGAACAGGGCAAGGCGTACTCAAAAGTACTGTCCCAGAAAACCTATCACCCCTCTGTGCCGATGTAGAAGACGAGTGTGGTTATCGGAGATATAAAGCCCTCTCCGACCTTGGATGCCCGACGCTGGAGTCGAAGGTCAAGGAGACACCGCATAAGACCACAAGAGTACACCGGCCGAGTGCACTCAAACACAACAGGGAGCCATTGCCGCCTCCATCCTCCCTCGGGTAGACCTTCAACCTTCGGGTTTCCCCTCACACCCAAACTAGGGTTTACATAGGAAACCGAAGGCAAAGGCCTCAATCGGAGATGGCAATGAAGCCCCAAACCTTCGCACAACCCAAAGAGCCAAGAGGAAGAAGAAGACCCAAGAGAGCAAGTCGGATTGGAAGAGATCTCTACCGCACGGAGGAGCTCGGCCTTTATAAAGAGGAGGTGGGAGGTTGCAGAGAGATGACGCGAGCGGCCGGCTCCAAGGAACCCGGGCCAGCCCACGCCTCCGTTGTCGCCCCATTCGCCGCTCCCCCACCGCGCCGCTGAAATCGCCGGATCTGGGCGAAGAAGATGAAACGGCCGCACGGGCCTGTGCCCACGCACGCGCACGAGACACGCATGGGGAGGAGACTGCGTCTCCTCCTCTTATCTCTTCGCGTGGCTCACCGACAGGTCGGCCCCGCCTACATTTTTTCATTTTCTCAATTGGACACTTTATCACTTCCAGGCAATCGGAAGTAACACACATTCTAGGAATACGGTACTCCAACACGATTTCGAGGCCCTCGCTGCAAGCTTGAGCTTCTAAAACTGCTTGAGGTTCTTGGCAAATTTGGAAGGAATAGAACGCCTGTGTTTTCCGTGCGACGACGATCACTCCGTTGGCCTTGATTGCGGACATAAAGGAGAAGGCTGGCGTCTGGATGCTACAAGCTAACATGCCTCCCAAACATCCTAGTAATAATCTAAGTTTTCGTTTCCTTAAGACTCATCCTGGCCATCTCAACCCCGTTCCCTTGGTCTCTTTTTAACTCTCTTTGTACTTTGTTCTACCCTCTCCGTTGCCATGTCGCGATGCTTTAACACACAACCTGTGGGAAGAGAATTCAAGGCTACCTCTCCAAGCAAAAATATGTGTAATTTGGACAGAACCTTGACACCCCAGATTGTCCTCGAGGGTTAATATCCTTGGCGCACACCGCCCGTGAGAGAGCCAATTATGCTCCCAAATGCGGGTTGGTTGCAAACTGGGATGACGAGGAACCGAAGCGGGAGCTAACAGTGATGGACATGATGGCCAATGGTAAGGTGGAACACTTTGGTTTCAACAATCTATAGGTTGACCTCTCACTGGAGGTTGTTGAAAGATCAATATCCATTTAAATTAGTTTTTGGTGATAATGGCAAATACTATTACGACGTTTTGGTAATAATGACAAATGCATTTATGATACTAACCTTATTTGTTGATTATGATATTACTTAGTCTCATTTGGATGAAAAGGTGAAATCAAAGAAATATGTATTCGAAATCACATTTTTATATATTAATGTATTCCTTGGATCCAAAATATAGATAAAACTCAACAAATAGTCTAAAATGAACATGTGCATATTTCTTCATTACACATACGTATATGCACACATTTAGGGGTAGTTTACTCTATGTTTTAAGGTTTCATAAGTATTGATCCATGTTTCGTTTAATACACATATTAAGGATCTTTATTTTGAAACACATCTATTGAGTATATATAGCTTGTGTAGTTCATATATATTCATTTACAATCAGGTTGTCATCTAACTTCTCCACTATGTGTTAATGGTTAAATGATTAGTGACAACCGGATAAGCAAGCTTTGCTTTGAAAGCTTATTTTAGAGTGTATATGTTGTATACTCACAAATACAATCTTTATCTCATTATTTATTGAGATTGTCATGAATTACCAAAAAAGAAAGATTGTAGAATCTAGTCCCTCCATTATGTGTTAATGGTGAAGTTTGGTAATTGATGTCAATTGATTTATGGACTAACATTTTCCATGACTTGGATGAATATGTTAGGTTCCACAAATGAGGATGACTTGAGATAACTTCATGTGTTGAAGATCATTAAGTCTAGCTGAAAGATGGCTTCAGGTGTTGAAGGTCATCAAGAAGAAAATGCATCATGAGTTGATGCATGTCCAAGAGGATATAATCATGTGTTGATCATCAAGTCAAGTGAAGCCACATTATGTGTTGATGGAGTTCAAGAAGTGGATGTATCATATGTTGATGCATGTCGAGACACTAACTCAGACTTGAAGTGATGATGTGCGCCATCAAGCTTCAAGAGGATGCTCAAGGCAAAAGTATGACTAGTTAAGGCTAAGTATGTATTTCTAGTCTTTTACCGATCTTGGTGTTTGGTTGGAAGACTGGGTTGCTAGTATAGGTTATTGTACTATTACAAAGGGTCTTGCCTAGTAGTTTAAGTCTCATCATGTGTTGATAGCTCAATCTCACTTACTCTAACTCTCATTGATATGAGACTTGTATTTGTGAATATGTTTTACAAATAGTTAAAGTTTATGTGTTGAATCCTTGTAACATAGGACTATACATTGCGAATATGTTTTGCAAGTGTTTGAAGTCCATGTTGTCATTCTTTGCAGTATAAAGATTATATTTGCAAATGTATTTTGTAAATAGTTAAGGCTCATATATAATTCTTGTGTCATGATTCTAAAAGTGTGCAAATGTGTTTTGCAGCTTATTGGGAATCATATTTGTTCCTTATGTGCAAGATACAGTTGTTTACAAATGTATTTTGTAAAATCCATTGAAATATCTGCACTTCTCAGGGAAGTCAGAACTACCGTAGTATAGTTTGCGGTACTACCGTTGACCGGAACTACCGGCGTTGTAATCACAGGACTACCGCGTGCGTTGGTGGTCGAAGACCTTCGTGGTTGAGAGCCGACTTGGTTGAACTAATGTGGTCAAAGATCTGTGTGATCGAAACCAACGTGGTCGAACCAGCGTGGTCGAAATCTGTGTGATCAAAACCAGCGTGGCCGGAATCGATGTGGTCAAAGATCTCTGAGATCAAAACCAACGTGGTCGAACCGATGTAGTCGAAGATCTGTGTGATCGAGACCAGCGTGATCAAACCGACGTGGTTGAAGATCTGTGTGATCGAAACTAATGTGGTCAAACCAACGTGGTCAAAACTGACGTGGTTGAGATCTGTGTGATCGAAACCAACGTGGTTGAACCGACATGGTCGAGAACTGTGTGGTCGAAGTTAACATGGTCGAACTGACGCGATTAAGACAATGTGGTCAAAGATTGAAGTTGTGGTCGGAGATCTGTGTGATCAAAGACCAATGTGGTTGAATGTCGATATGGCCGACGTGGTCGAGACCTGAGTGGTCGAAACCAGTGTGGACGGAGACCTGTGTGGTCGATCCGAACAATATGGTCGGAGACCAGTATAGCCAACGATCGGAACTTCTGACTAGCTCTGTGTAAGCGGTTCGATCGGCTCTGTGTGAGCGGTCCGACCAGCAAATGGTACCACTGACTCTGTGTGAGCGGCACTTCCGATTTGCGGAACACCCAACTTGTGTAGCTGTATGTTTTTTGCAAAGAGGCACTTGTGTGGTGGTCTTCTCCTCTCTGCGAGAGCGGTAGTTCTGCATGTGGGAGTGATACTTTCGATGATCGGAACAATTGGAAATTGTACAGTGGAACTACCGGATTCGACTGGTCCTTTACTTCTAACGGCTAGTTTTTTTACCGTTATGAGAGGAGCGGAAGTCCCGTAGTTTTGCCGCTGGTACTTTCGATAATCCTGATTTTTTAGGAATTTGGCTCCAACGATTAGTTTTCTTGTGTGGGGGGTATAAATACCCTGTTGTGGCCGGTTGAAGTTGTGGTTGCTCGACCCATTTCTATTCGCTTGATCTTGTGTGAGATTCTTCTCTCAATTGTGCATGTGTTTCACCTTGTGAGCAAGGAGAGTGATCTAGAGTGCAACATATTGCATCTAGAGTTGGACTTGGTGTCTATTTGAGCTTGTGCATTTGTTGCACGTGGTAAGAGTCAACCGAGGGGCTTGATTTATTACTCTTGGAGTTTGCTGACTCCTAGATGGCGATGGAGGCGTCGTGCGCGGTGAGCTTCTCAAAGAAGATTGTGAGAAGTCCCGACAAATGGTGAGTGGTGTGGTGCTCGCCATTTCCGGAGTGGAGGAAGAGCAATGTTTGTGGATTGAGGTGTTTCGGTTTAATTCGTGGAGCCGGTCCAATTCGTTTGGGTTAACCTCAACATGGACTAAGAGAGTCCGGCAAGTCTCCGAACACCACGGTAAAAAGAAAACGGTGTTATTTGTGGTTTATTTTTTTGTGCTCAATTTACATTGAAGCAATTTGCATTCAAGGAATTAAATTGATTGCTTGTCTTTCTAGTATTGTAAACTTTTGACATAGATTTAAGTTGTTGGTGCACTTAGATGAACCTAATTGATTTAGGTTTTATTTGTGCTAAACCAAATTGATTTAAACTTCTGCCTTATATACTTGGTTTTAGCCAAGTAGATTAAATACAATTTAATTGAAATATTTAGAAACGACTATTTAGGCCTCTAGTTGGCCTCTTCGATCTTATAGTTGTTCTCACCGGTCGGATTTCAACCTGCCTAAAACATTTGGGTTTGTACTCAGATCTTGGACAGCGTAGGTTTTCGATCACTCATTGGTCCTCGACCATGCTAGCCTTTCAATCGCTCATTGGTGTTCGACCGCGTAGTTTTTCGACCACTCATTGGTACTCGACCATGCTGGTTTTTCAACTACTCACTGGTGATCGACCACGTAGGTTTCGACCATTCAATGGTCCTCGAGTACACTGGTTTTCGACTGCTCTCTTGTCATCGACTGTATTGGTTTTCGACCACTCTCTGGTCGTTGACCACTCAAGTCAAATTCAGGCCACGTCGAATTTCGACCATGTTGGTTTCATCACGTTGATTTCAATCACGACCACGTTGGTTTTGATCACTCATTGGTCGACAATCATTCAAGTCATATCCGATTACTTTGTCTTTTGATCAGTTACAGTGGTACCGTAGTACAAACAGCAGTAGTACCGCATCTGCTGCTTTTCAACAGTGGTATAGCTCTAAGTTTCTCTAAATTTTGAGTAAGGTTTCTATCCGAATCTTCATAACTTTGTAGCTATTAGAGCAAAGGATAAATGAATACTTGAAATTTTTTTTAAGGCACCATTCACTCTTACTGTGTTGCCATCTTGGTCTTACAGTTTTCACGCCAACTCATACGGTCATACCTGAATCCGCTGTGGCGAGAGCTCTGTCGCGCCGGACCCGAACCTTTGCACCAGTGTGTGTTCTTCTCTCCCACGTCCAATCTAGACCAAAGTAGCCCAGATCGCATAAACCACACACATCCACCGCTTCACGGAAACCCTCCATGAGGTACTGTTCTCTAGCATCCGGCTCAAACTGCTCCTCTTCACAAAATTTCGTTGAAGTCGACGATGCACACCCATGGAAGGGCAGTATCTCCTTTAATCTTTTTCGTGGTATCCCATGTTTCATAGCGTAGCGATCGATCAGCCTCCCCATAAAAGCAGGTCAGCCGCCATGGGTCTTTCTTTACCTTGTCCATTACAAAGGCATCAATGTGATATCCTGAAACCCTTTTGACACACAAGTTGACATCATCCTTCCAGAATAGACCCTTACCACCACTCCTTCCATTGCTCCCAACTGCAAAGCTCACTGCTCGCCAATGGTGTATTTCAACTTTCAAGTTCTCCACTCGGTTCTTTGAAAGCGCCTCCATGGTCAAAATTACCGAGGGGGCAAAATCCTTCGCGAGATCGCGAAGTTCTTGGACTGTCACAGGATCGCCAATCCCACGACAGTTCCAGCTCAGTGCTTTCATTGTGATCGGCGGCGCTCCTCGAGGGAGTTCGCCGATTCTGCATTCACTAATCTGTCGCCATTGCTATCACCACTTTTCTCTTGTGTCTTCGAAACTCTAGCCTGCTTTTCGGGGGGAATTGCATTTGGACCCTCTCGCGGCTTCCCATCATCAGATGTACACACTAGCGCTCGTGCCTCCTTCGCCGGATCAACAACAGTATTTACTAGCTGAATACCCGTGCGTTGCTACGGTTTTTTTTAAAAATAGAACATAATTGTATGCACGTTCCATCAAATTTTACCACCCATTAATTTTAGAACATGTAGTATGATAAAATTTTAAAATATGTAGCAACGCATAGGCATTCAGCTAGTAACTAAATGAACTGCAAGTACAGATGCCATGAATGTTTCCTCTTGACTCACGGTGCAAGTGATCCATTAATTTGGGAAAAACGACAACCTACTTCAAAATCACAAATACTTGTTCAGTGTCACAAAAACGGAAAACGATGTTATGCACTAACAACAACATGAGAAATAGATTACAAATGAAGACAACTCTAGAATGGGATCATCAAGAATTGCTTCAGGTTAACATGAGAAATGGGTACAACATCTCAAGGATTCTGACCTCCAATTGCAAGCGCACAAAATACCTCCGTGATCTGAACCCCAAAAGTGGTAATAATCTTTGAAGGGATAAAGGCGTCTGGTGCTACTCAGAAACACATCAAACTCTAGAGGCGGCGGATGACTGTTCGGGAGCCAAACGAAAGAAAGATAAAAGCCTATGGTTTAGCAGAAAGGATGCACATAATGTGATTGTCAAACAGAAATATGAAGATGCAACTTGCATCAACAACAATGTGGTTACTATCAGTTTTTTCATGAGCCCCTCAAATTTCATAAAATCAAAGGCAGGTATGTTGGGAAGAAAAACCATCAAGTGAACAGAGGACTGAGATTGACCGTGTCCGAGACGCAGCTCACAGTAAATGCAATTTCCCAGTAATTGAATCTATGTCAGCTTTCCTCCCTGCACCACAAGATCATGCTACGTTATGCTCTGCCATAGTGCCACATAATTCTAAAATCATCATTAGGCTTCTTGGGCATGAGTTAACTATCAGAGTCAAGGCAAATTTCCAAGTCATGCCAAATACTTGTCGCGTTGGCAAACAAAATGAGAAATACGAGTAAATTCAGATATACAATTCAAACATGCAAATCCAAGACAATGTGCAACTCGCAGATTAAAACATATAGTTCTGAACTTCCGATTGAGAAACTAACCTGGCCCTATTGCAAGAACTGTCTTAGACCCAACCAGTACCTACAAAGAGAGTTAGTAATGATCAGGGTGCATGGGATCACAATCATTTGACAATATAGCTGCCACTATTCATTTATTACAACATAAGTATAAAAAAACAAACTATGAATTAGAATCACCACACAACACATTAGTACCAAAATAAACATCCTGAAGGATAAGTCTGGCTCAAAACTAATCAACGAAGTACATCATTTTAATAAGTACAATCAGTCAAGAGTTTTGCAGATTCAGACATTCAGTATCACTTTGATATGTTGAATTATCAGAAGGATGATTCATGATCATTTTTTTGCTGTTTGTGAATGCCCTGAAGAGGGCTACTTTTACAGCTTATAAAGGCCGACCGGCAAACCCAGTACAGACAAAAAAAATGGCCCATATCAACATAGGTAGAGTCATAGAAGCATCAAACAAACCTGTGTTCGCCCTGCATCAGCAACAACAAAAGTTGGGATACCTCGTTGTTCTGCAGTGTCCTTTAGCCTGTTCCTGATAATACACAACGGAAAAAGGCATGCTACATCATCATCCAGAAAATATTGTTCAAAAGGAACATATGTGCTAAGAGAGCAATGGCTTACATTTCCTGTTGATTTTTGCATGTCAAAACAATCTTAGCTTGGCTCGGTGAGGTGCGGAGTCTGCAACAATCAAACAAAGCCTCAGATCAAAGCCGGCCTGTTGTAGGCCAGCGCCCCCAAATCTATGCGCGGGCACAGATCATAGCCGAGGAAGAGAAGGTGACCGGCGGAGGTGGCGCAAAGAAGAGGAGCTAAGCGCGACGGAGGAGAGGAATGGCGGCAGCGTCCTAGGGTTTCTCCTCAGGAAATGAGCGGATGCGGAGGAGAGGAACTCGATGCGAAGAGAACAAACTGGAAATAAAATTCAAGAGAAGAAATGCACACTAATGAATGCATTGTGTTAAATCTAACTAATCAATCAAGGATGAGCCCATTATCTAGTTCTAGTACCATTCCAGATGTAGAAACACCGTGAAGCTAAATATGCAGTCCACATACACAGAATCTACATAAATGTGTTAACCAATGTAAGCATAATAAAATAGTAACATATTACATTTCTTCACACATACCTCATGTCCAGTAACACCCAAAACTGCAGCATAGTCACAATTTATAGTGGCCGCATCTATATTGCATATTTGCTCAATCTTAAGTCAAGTATAAGCACATTTTCTAACTCTTACAGGTGGTTTTCCAGGTTTTCCAAACTGCAAAAAGTGTAAAACCATGTAACTTGCATCAATTTTGTGCCTGACTAAAATAGAGAAGAAATATAAATACGTAGAATAAGATAGTGACAACCATAATGGTTTTTGGACGTAGATGATTATGGCAGCAGACCATCTGATCAAGTGTGGATAGATAAGCAACAAATCTATTTCACCCCCACGTCAGTAAAATATGCACTTCATTCAAATTTATCTTTCAACACAGCAAAAAAACTACTTAGAAGTTTGACTATCAAGTTAACCAATCAATCTCATAGTTGTTAATTGGGACATAACATATCTTTTACTGATAGTATTCCAATTGTAACAATCTACAATGCCACGAAATGGCAATCTCCCTATCAAGCAAGCAAAATTGAACTAACATCATGTATCTACACAGTGACAAGAACTATGCACGTGCAAAAGGGGGGCACAAGCCTTACAGTCTCGGCAAGACGTTGCCAGCATGCTGCACGAGCTCGTACAGATTGACAACGGAGCAGCTGCCCTGCCGGGTCTCCTCTCTGAAGAACATCTCCAACTTCCGCAGCTCATCGAACGCACTCATATCTGTAAATCCATAAGTAAATCCCATCAAATCCCAGCTGAAACCCACTCCCAGAATTTGACAAACCGAAGAGTCCTGTGCCCAAAATACTCACATAGCTCGTAGTACTTGTGCGGGGAGAGCCTCGAGGTGCGCAGCTCAGAGAGCATCTGCGTCGAGAAGAGCGCGTCCTTGAGGTGGTTCGAATCCTGCACCCAAATTGCCGATCGAGGTAGGAAAGTGAGTAGACACGGGCCAAAGAAGCTACGGTTGGGGTGGATTTAGGGTTTCCCATGGGCTTACGAGGGCGGTGCATGTAGAAGGTGTTCTGCTGGACGCCGGCGATGCCCTCGGTGAGCCACCGCTCCTCCTCATCGGCGCCGCCGTCCGGCAGCATCCTCACAGCCGTCGTCTTCGCTGCCTATGGTGGCGGATCTGGTCGGCCTCCTCCTCCTCGGCTAGAGGCGTTTCGGTGGGGGTGGAGGCGCGGGGTGGGAGGAGATGGGAAGGAAGCGACGCGAGAGAAGGAGCGGCGAAGGAGTGGGGGAGGAGGAGGCGGCGGATCTGGTCTGCCCCCAACCGGCGCCGCCCCTGCCGTCACCTCCTTCCTCTCCTCCGCCCCCCAACCGACGCCGCCCCCGCCGCAGCCGCGCCTCCTCCTTCCTCCGCCCCCTTCCTCTCCAAGCCAGCCGCCGCCACAGCCGCGCCTCCTCCTACCTCCGCCCCCAACCGGTGAGATGGAGGTCGCGTCGCCTCCTTCCTCCGCCCCCAACCGACGCCGCCCCCGCCGTCGCCTCCTTCCTCTCCTCCGCCCCCAACCGGAGGGGAGAGTGGCGGCGCGGAGAACGGGGGGAGAGGACTCGGCAGCGGCGCGGAGGAGCGGGGGAGGAGGCGGCGGAGCGGAGAAGTGGGGGGAGGAGGAGGCGGCAGCGGTGGCGCGGTGTGGGGAGGAGGAAGAGGAGGCAGCGGCGGCGCGGAGTGGGGAGTAGGAGGCGGAGCGGAGGAGCCGGGGAGGAGGCGGCGACGGCGGCGCGGGGTGGGGAGGAGGAGGCGAGGGCGGAGCGGCGGAGGGAGGGTAGGAGGCGAGGGCGGCGCGGCGGAGGAGGGAGGGGAGGAGGCGAGGGCGGCGTGGCGGCGGAGGAGGGAGGGGAGGAGGCGAGGGCGGCGCGGCGGCGGAGGAGGGAGGGGAGAGCGAAAGAAATGAGGTGGGGGGAGGCAGCCGCACGGGACTCGGCGGGGGAGGCAGCGCTGCCAGCGCATGGGTTTCGGGGTGAAGCCCACATGTCGGTCAGTATATTTTTTTAAAGAAGAAAGTGTAGGATGCATCATCACCTTGAACTCCTTCTTTTAAGGAGTAGAGATGCCCGCCGCAGTAGCTGTAAAGTGCGAAAGCGGCAACGCATCCGCACCAGACACTGACTGCCCCTCCCATTCAATGGACAATCTCTTCCTTGCTGATTTACTAGAATTTCCAAAGTTTGTCCTCTTCACCATATCTTTCGTAGGGGACACTGCATCATCCTGAATGTACAGCTGTGTTCTTGACTCTCCAATTCTGCATACTACCTCTACCTCCTGTAGCCCGTTTAAAATTCCTCCGTCCTCTCACTGGGGTATTGTCCTGCTCGCCTCCGATGGATTTGAAGATTTCTCCTTCTTCGAACCCTTAGCTTTTTTTCTCTTTTATCGGGGGAGGCAAGGAGCCACTCACCATACTGGAACTTTGAGGGACCAAGAACCCTGTCCTCGTATTCAGACGCTGTATGTCCCAGTAAACCACACACGCCACAGAGCTTTGGCATCTTCTCATATCTCACCCGAAAAGTCTCCCAGGCATTGCCCGAGATCCCTGGGCGCATAGCAACATTCAGAACCCGGATTCAACACAGATGACCTCGCTCACTTTGAGGAAGTCAGCCCACCTCCCACCATCAGCATCCGATTCAACACAGATAACCTCGCCGGCCTGATTAGCCAATTGCCGTCTGACGCCCTCTCGAGCATTGCGTCATTGCTTTCCTCTCAAATTATGCAAATAAAACGATAAGTAACATCTATCAATCATTCATCTCATCATATTTTAAAAATTATACAAATTACTTTTAAGAAAGGTATAGAAACATCTCCCCGCTCTCTTTCATGAAAACCGTGGGTAGGTCATAGATACGAATCCCCACTGTCAGCCTATCAGATTTTATGGCCAAAGGTTTGGTAGCTCTCACTGGGAATAGTCTACATTGGTTATGGTAAAAATATATATAAGTGTGAAGGAGATTTTACCTATTGAACTATTTTTTTAGAGAGAAGGTCCAATACTACTTATAAGAGCATCTCCAGCAGGGCCCCTACTTGAGCCCTCAAAACCAAATTTGAGGGCTTGAGGCAAAAATAGAGGTCCAGCAGGGCCCCTACTAGAGCCCTCAAATTTGAGGGGCCCCTTAAATCCCCCCTTCAGCCCTCATTCCTAGGGGGCCCCTACTCCGGCCCTCATTTTTCAGCTTTCCTCGTTTTTTTCCCGTACGAGTGAAACAAATTTAAATTCGGAACAAATTTGAATTTAAATTTGAATATTCGAAACAAATTTGAATATTCGGAATAAATTTGAATTTAAATTTGGATATTCGGAACAAATTTAAATTCAAATTTGGATATTCGGAACAAATTTAAATTCAAATTTGGATATTCGGAACAAATTTGAATATTCGAAACAAATTTGAATATTCGGAACAAATTTGAATTTAAATTTGAATATTCGGAACAAATTTGAATATTCGAAACAAATTTAAATTCAAATTTGGATATTCGAAACAAATTTGAATATTCGGAACACCAAATTTGAATTTAAATTTGGAACAATAAAATTCGAAACAAATTTGAATTTAAATTTGAATATTCGTATTTGAATTCATAAATTTAAATATTGTCCCTCATTTTGAAATCATAAATATTTTATTGTGTATTGTGCTTTTGTCTCATACATATGCATATAGTGTGTGAGGAAATAGAGAAAATTGAGAAATAGGGGCCCTATTTTGAGGGCTCCTGCTGGAGTGCAACCCAGAAAACAGGGCCCTCAAAAGTAGGGAGAGCCCTCAAATTAAAAGTAGGGGCCCTGTTTTGAGGGCTCCTGCTGGAGATGCTCTAAGACTGTTGCTTTAGGATTTGTATGTGATAACCTATTGACTTAATTGTATTTAATCAGTTTAGACTTGAAGTCCAGTGAGTAAATCCTATTGAATAGATATACGGTCAGAGTCTGATCTAACAGCTCCATCGTATTCCTCAATTAGCACATGGTTACCCCCGAAACAACCATGGCCCCTCGTCCACAACTTTCACCCATTCTCGTTGACTGAAAAATTGCATCGTGAACAGATTGTCTCCAATCACTTTGAACTTCACATCTCTCGCCGGACTTCATGCATACCTCATGTTGCCCATGAAGGCCGCATGGCTGAAGAATTTTGGCGAGTATACCTTTGCCAAAGCCGTCCACTTGGACTCAGCCTTCGGTTCCTCAAAGCTCTCCTCAAGAACTGTGGGGGAAGAATCATAGGATCTGTACATCCAAACTCGATCGAGTGCTCTATTGTCGGATGGTAAACAGAGCAGCTCCGGTCGATGCCTACGACTACGATGGTGAAAACAGAGTACTGGAAGAACTAAGTCAAACGAGGCAGAGAGTCTTTAGGGTAATTTTTCTTCTTTTTTGTTCACTCTCAAACTACACAAGGATTACAGGGTATATATAGACACCAGAGCCACACAGACCACTCACTCACTATGACTTTTGCTGCGCTACTCTGACCATGCTGCATCTGCTACAATGGCGCACGACCACGCCACTCAGCCGCTTGCCCATGCCACTTCGCTCATCCGCCCACGACTACTACAGCGACCAGTCGCCTGCACATGTCGCTTTGCTCAACCGCCCACGACTACTACAGCGACCAGTTGCCTGCCCATAACGCTTCGCTCAGCCGCCGACTACTGCTGCAACTAGTCAGTTCACCGATCAAGATATGGCCTGCATCACCCACAACGACCTGTGCTGACACTTGCAACAGTTACTACCAATTGCGCTGACTGCTCGACAGACTGGCCGCACGACCTCAGCCACTGGCTTCAACTTCGGCTGTTCCTTAATCGCTCCTCTGATCTGAACTTGGCTTCGATCGCGGTGCAGACATAGGCGCCATGACCCCAGCGCTTGCGACTACCATACTGGTCATTACGACCACACATACCCTGGTCGTGTACGACCACACACAATCTGGTTGTAACGACCAAACCAGTCATGTACGACCACACCTAGTTATAACAATCACACATAACGTGATCGTAACTGACCACAGACAACGTGGTCGTTACCGACCATGCACAATAACTCGAAACTTCAACCACGGTGCATCATCTCGATGCTTCGACCATGGCTTCTGGGACTTCTTCGACCCCACCTGAGCACCGACCGTGGATTGCTAGCCAGTCCTTCGACCGTGGCTTTGACCACGACACCAACCAGGCCATCAACCACGCCTTCTCACGTGTGGCTTCGACCATGGCACCGACGACCACGTACAGATCATCAAGATTAATTCCAACATTCTCTCCCTTAATCTTGATAGTTTGACTCACCGATACAGGTCACCCGCATCTTCTTGCCACATGCAGAAGCTTCTTGTTGTATGTTGCGACTTCTCACCAGCGTCTTCTCGTAGCATCTACTCATCGTTGTTGTTGTTGATCTCACACCGGCTTTTCCTTGTGGCAGCATCACACTGCTGTTGGCGCCGACATCACACCGACTTCTCCCCGCATCGATCTCACACCGCCATCAACCACTTGTCGAAACAACCACACGGCAGCTTCACACCACCATCGACCATACAACGGTTTCACACCACCATTGACCACATGTCGCAATGACCACATGTCAAAACGAGCACATGACAGCTTCACACTGCCATTGACCATACATCAGCTTTACACTGTTGTTGGCATTGTCAGTCTCACACCGACTTCACCCTTGCTGCGGCATCACGCCGCTACTCCTCGGCTTCACACCTAGGCGTGGTCGTCGAAACGACCACTTGGCAGCTTCATATCGCCATCGACCACACAGCAGCTTCACACTACTATCATCTTGTAGCGGCATCACATCGCAACTGATCGACATCACACTGAGTCGTGGTCGTCGGCTTTACACCAACTTCCGTTGTCGACTTCACACCGACCCTTCCAGTGATGATGGCTTCACACCACCGTCACACTTCTTGACTCTTCACATAAGGGTTGGTTCATCGTTACTCTTGTAACAGAGTAATGCCTTCACCTCCTTTCCTTTCTCAAGACACTCATGTGCGAAGTGTCCTAGCTCTTGGCAGTTATATCATATCACCTTGGTTTTGTCGAACTTCCTTCGACCACTGCCACTGCTATTGCTGCCGGAGGAGCCCTTTCTTGTTGACAACTTCGTGCCGCCGCCTTTCTGCCACTTCAACCACTCGGCATGGGTGAGGAAAAGATATCCATCGGCATTGCTGTTGATGGCACAATGACGAATCCTCTCCTCATATGCCTTTAGCCGCCCTGTGGCCTCCTCAAAAGGCATCGTCTCCAAATCGGAGTACTGCTCGATTGAGGTGACCATCGGGAGGAACTCATCGAGCGTTGAGTCGAGGAGCTTCTTCATGAGCGCTGGGTCCTCCAGGGTTGTGCCGAGCGCACTGTACTTGCTCACCATGCCGCTCAACTTCCTGGCAAAGTCGTCGATGGATTCTCCCTCCTTCATGCGCAGCGTCGCAAACTCATTTTGCAGAGTTTGCAGGTGCGCCTTCTATACCCAGTTAGCCTTGAGGTATCTGGTCTTCAGAGAATCCCACACCTCCTTGGTTGTCTTCTTCTTCGCCACTTGCAGAAGAAGGTCTTTGAGTATGGCTTGGAAGATGAAGGCCCACACCGACTTGTCCTTCTTCACCTCCATGACCACTCCGATCGGTGGAGCGATCGCCTCCTAGATCCCCTAGGCATCCATCAGCGCCTCCATCTTGATCGCCCACGCGGTGTAGTTGGAGGAAGTCAACATCGGGTAGTGGAAAGGCACACCGTCGCTCTCCTTCGCCGCCTGCTACGCGCTGGTTGCCATCGACTATGGTCGTAAGTAGGTAGGGGTGGAAAACGGTAACGGATAATTCGTTTTATCCAATATTCGTATTCGAGAAAACACAAATGTGGTAAGCAAAATCCGTATTCCAAATTGTTCGTATTCGAGAATATTCGTATCCGTATTTGAGAATATTTGTATTCGCATTCGTATTCGAGAATATTTGTATCCGTATTTGAGAATATTTGTATTCGCATTCGTATTCGAGAATATTCGTATCCGTATTCGTATTCAAGACTATTCGATTCGTATTCGATCCGTTTCTAGAACCCATGAAAAATTCGTACAATTTTTGTGATTAAAATTCTGAATTTAAGCGGTTTAAAACCGGTAACTAGTCAAAAACCAGTGAAAAAATTGGCAAAACCGCTAGGAATCCATTTTATCTGATATTCGTATCCGAGAAAATCCGTATTAAAAATATCCATATTCGTATTCGAGAATATTCGTATCCGTATTTGAGAATATTCGAATTCGAATTTGTATTCATTTTAAAAATATGGATTCGTATTCGTATTTGAGACTATTCGATCGTATCTGATCCGTTTCCACCCCTAACCATAGGATCTGCATACCCAAACTCGATTGAGTGCTCTGTTGTCAGACGATAAATAGAGCAGCTCCGGTCGGTGCCTACGACTACGGTGGTGAAAACGGAGTACTGGAAGAACTAAGTCGAACAAGGTAGAGAGTGTTTGGGGCAATTTTTCTTCCTTCTTTGTTCACTCTCAAACTACACAAGGATTACAGGGTATATAGAGAGACCAGAGCCACACAAGCCACTCACTCACTATGACTTTTGCTGCGCATCCGCCCATGCTGCTTCACTCATCCGCCCATGACTGCTACAGCGACCAGTTGCCTGCCCATGCTGCTTCGTTTAGCCACAGACTGCTGTTGCAACCAGTTAGTGGACCGACCAAGGTATGGCCTGCGTCACCCATGACGACCCGTGCTGACACCTGCTTAGTTACTACTAACTGCGCTGACTGCTCGAGACACTAGCTGCACGACCTCAGCCACTGGCTTCAACTTCGGTTGTTCTTTGACCGCTTCTCTGATCTGAGCTTGGCTTTTACCACGGTGCTGAAGTTATGACCACTCAGACACAGACGCCATGACCCCGGCGCTTACGACTACCATACTGGTTGTTACGACCACACATAACATGGTCGTAACCGACCATGCACACCCTGGTCGTGTACGACCACACACAACCTAGTTGTAACGACCACATAGATCAGTCATGTACGACCACACCTAGTTATAGCAATCACACACAACGTGGTCATAACTGACCACAGACAACGTAGACGTGATCGACCACACACAACGTGGTCATCTACAACCACACACAACGTGGTCATCTACAACCACACACAACGTAGTCGTGACCGACCACAGAAAACGTGGTCATCTATGACCACAGAAAACGTGGTCATCTATGGTCGTAACGACCACCTACAACGTGGTCGTTACCGACTACGCACAATAACTCGAAGTTTCAACCACGGTGCATCATTTCGATGCTTCGACCATGGCTTCTGAGACTGCTTCAACCCCGCCTGAGCACCGACTATAGACTGCTGGGTAGTCCTTCGACCGTAGCTTCGACCACGGCACCGACCAGGCCTTCGACCACGCCTTCTCGCGTGTGGCTTCGACCATGGTACCGACGACTATATACAGATCATCAATATTAATTCTAACAAGAACCATATCGTTCTTCTCATCATCAATCAGATCTAACTTGTGCAGCAGTGCATCAAGATCACCCGGTTGATCCTCCTCCCCATCGACACACTCCGGCACCGATTTGTCGTCCATACCTACTCAACTCTCGATACAGATCAAGACCCATGCGTCCTGAATTCAACACCACTGCCATGGGTGAGAAGCAAACTAGGTTTGCCCTGTAACCACCCCCGAGCAACATTTGTCAAGATCAAGGAGTCACGGCGGGAGGAAACGATCTAGAAGGGAAGCAAGACCTCGCACTAAGATCGAACCCTAGCTAGAGGAAGCAGAAACCCTAGAATCAGCGGAGCACAAGTAGGGTACATGATATTCTTGGGCACATTCAATTATTCAAGCGCTTCTAGCTGCGAGTGGAGATTCCACTCATGGAGAAGAAATACTTGATTGCTTTCATGAGAAAACGAAGTGCATTTGTGTTGCCATTCTGGCCCAGAAATCCGTTTGTCTGTCCCCCCACCCCCACCCCCAAAAAAATCTTCTCTTTTCGCTAACATTAGATAGATTTTTTTGGTCAGGCATTCAATCTGCATAGTAGATTCCTTTCCTAGATGCAGGTCATAATGGATAGAAAATAGAATGGCCAAGATGGAGAATAATTTGATTTTTTTTTCCTTTTGGGAGGAGGAACTTCATTCTGAACTGTTCATGCAGAAATAAAAATAATTATAACCTATTTCGTGTGGTTAACACATACTGGTCCGTTGGATCTCTATTTCAATACACATGAAGGTGAACAGGCGATGATAACATTTGAACCACCCATCTATACGGAATTTCCCATTTTGATGATCCATTTTCTAAATATTCTTCATGGTATCCACACACACCAAAAAAAGAATTCTTATGTTTTCTCCTTTTCTTCTGAGATCCCAAAAAACTGTACATTTTTCACGAACAATAGGAATAATAATTTTGCGTGCACCTCTCGAAACAAATAGCAAACGTGAGCATGTTGAGAAGGTACTGGAGCACTCCAAGCAACCAAACTTTGTGAGCTGACGACGTAGAAAACCGACAAAATTGGGGAGAAAGTAGCACGAAATCAAATATTTCAGAAAGCAGAAGAAGCCATAGAGAGAGAGAGTCGATCATTCACGGCATGATCTAGAAAGTAGTAGAAAGGATTCGAAGATAATCTATACAAAGTTTGCTTGTTGTCATAGAACAAATAATGTTAGCCATGCAAGCTCTCTTCTGACAAATTCCCCCAGTTTACTCAACCATTCTATTTATTTTATTCAGATTACACACAGTGAGAGATTCATTTTTCTCCTCTAATATTGACCGTATCCTCAAAGACAAGATTCTGTTTTAGATAAGTGCAATCCTGCAAACCAAGATGTTGCTCCCTCCCATTCACAAAAATAAATCATTTTAGATATCGACATGGTCTCTAAAATACAACTTTGATTACTAATTACTATTATAATATATTTATAAAACTCAACAAAATTATAATATCATGAAAGTATTTTTTTCAGATGAATCTACACATATAATTTTTATATATCTAATCTAAATATTTAAAAATATATCTATAGCTAAAGGTTTTAAATTTTAACTGCACAAAGAAGCAGGAGATAAGGGCATGAGTGTTCTACTGCTGGAGACTTCTGGGCCTGATCTGATAGGTTTGGGAGCTGGATGAAAACAAACGCCATGAGGGCCCCTCCAAAGGTTACCTTCGCTGGCTGACTAGCTCCTTCGCCTAATCAAATTCCAGCCTTTGTCATCCCTCATTTGTTTGTTATCATCCATGAGTGACCTATTTCGTGGGATTCTTCTTCTTGTATGGTTCACATGATAGCCGGTTCATGATTCATTGGAGCTGTAATGTTGTATATCTTGTGCCCCTAATCCACATGGTATCATATGATTCATGGCAGCACAGAATATGCATTTGGTCATTGATTTATTTAGTATATTTATAATAAGACTGGATAAACAATCTTGTTCACAGAATATGTAAGTCGTCGAGCAATACAAAAATGTGTGATTGATTGATCAACATGGCACGAGCGTGGGACGTCAGTGTCGGACCAACAAAGGTTCGTTAATGTTCATGTGAACATCCATATTTTTCTAACAAAATATTAATTATTTACTAGGGGTGTGTGTATATAATTAGACCAAATGCTTCCTATTTAGGAACCATCTCTTAATGAGGTTATGAACTTATATGTGTACAGCTTCACCCACTAAGGTTTAAATATTGGTGTTCACTTTTACGTATACGAAAATATACTTTAATAGAAATTTTATGAGGTCATATATTTATCACCGTTCTTTGTATGTCTAGACGTGTGCTAAGACCTAAGGGGGTGCATTCGCATGTGTATGAGCATGGTGTCCATGTATGGTGGTATATGCATGTATACGTCTATCTTGTAATAGAAAAAATACTTCATATTTGTACCCTTTTGATGTTAGCCCACTCTCACACCTCCCCTCCGCAATTCGCCCATTGGCCCATCCCCCCTTCGCAATTCGACTATTGGCCCATACAAAGACCTCACCTCAAAGGTCCAAACCCTTACCAGCCTCCTCTCTCACACAATTCTCACACTCCTGACCAAAATCGGGTGGTGGGTGGTGCACTCGCAGCTGGTGCAAGAGACCGAAAGCGATAAGGGGCCTCAGCCAGTGAGCCCAAGGCTATCAAAACAGCTATCCAAGACTAAGGGCTCACTCATTTAGACTTGGATTTCTAGTTCCCAACTTATTTTTTACTATTTCTAAATTTTATCTTTTTCTGACCTTTTGTTTTCTTAGCATTTAGGCTGGTTCTTTTTTCTCGTATTCGTTTGCATTATACGTGGTGGGCTAACGTTTTTTCTATTTTTATTTTTTGAATTTAATTATACCAAATAAGATACCATCAGATACAGTATAATTTTATCCGGTTAAAATAAAATTTCAGTCTCCGCCCAAGTGAGCGACCGTAAATCTGGAAAATTATTACGCGAACAGTTCCACAGGACAAGTGGCTGGCACACATGACGAGGAGGGTTTTCCGGGACGGCCGCACGCACGCGCCGCGACGCCCGTGGCCGCGGCCGTCCCAGTCACGGGCCGATATGCCGTGTGAGGCGCAGGGGCGCCGCTCGTCCAATCCGGCGCCCGCGCATGTGATCCCCGATCGCTCGCGCCTGCTTTTTATCCATCCGCTGTTGCCGCTCCGTTGGTTTGTCGCTGCCGGGAGGGTGACGCCGACCAAACCGAAGCGGCCACCGCTCGGCTCGGAAAGCCACCGAGCTTTCACAGCCATAAACCCCCATACCCCGGTATCTCTCCCTCTCCCAGGAAGAAAAGAGAAATCTAATGGAGAAAAAATGGAAGCCGGTAGTAGGTCGTGTCTGCGGCTGTTTCACAAAATGAAGAGAGAGAAAAAAAGGAGCGTATTTTCGTTGCTGTTTGGATCAGGACAGCAACGGCCGACCACAAACTGCTGATATATACGATGATACCCGAAAATCCAAATCGAGCTATGAACAGCAGCACTGCACACCAAATTGGGGAGAAGAATCTAGTGGCAAGAAACTGCTCACCAATTGAAGAAAAGGAAACCATGAAGGAAAAGAAAAAGAAAAAGAGAAAGAAATCGTGGAGAGAGCCGGAAAAACAAGATCGAGCGTCCTAGATCAGTTAGAACCTGAAACAATGCCAGAATCCATTGTTCGATTAATTCGCTACTCAACTCACTCGGAATGTGCATGTACAAGGAGTACAACAACAACAACACGCACCACACTGCACTGCAGGTCGCTCGCGCCGCGCGCGTACGGGATTGGATGCTCGCTAATCACAAAACTGCCCAATTAGCGACGCCGTTAATGGACAAGAAAGCAAAGCAAAGACCAAGCTCCGGATTAAGGCGGGGGATTAAGTGGTTGTTAGCTAGCTAGCAGCTAGCGCTAGTAGGAGCAGGCGACCCTGAACATGGAGCGGCCGCGGAGCATGCCGCGGTACAGCGCCTCCCGGTTCGCCGGCATCGTCCTCAGCGCCGCCGCGGCGTGGCCCCGGCAGGACGGCTCGGGCTCCTCCTCCGGCGCCGGGCGGGCGGCGCCATTATCGACGACGTCGTCCGCGAAGCGCACCCGCTTCTTGCTCCCGCGCCGCGCCTTCTCCCGCTTCCGCTTCTCTGCACGCACGCAGAAACAGGGGCGCCGCCGGATGTAAGAATCAAGAAACCAAGAACAGCCGGGGTTCTGGTCGCGCTGTCTCACCGGAGGAGGAGAGGCAGGGCCGGAGCCGAGCAGGGGACGGAGGAGCGGCGGTGGAAGCAGCGTCATCGGAGGAGACCAGGTGGTGCTGGTGCGGCTTGGCGCGGCAGAGGGAGAAGAGGACGAGGGTGCCGGAGAGCGCCATGGCGGTGGCGGCGATGGCGAGGCCAGCGTGGGAGCCACCCAGCGGGGAGCCCGCCGACGACGAGGACGAGGACATGTCGCAGCGCAAAGGCAGCTAGGCGAGGCGGCGGCCGGCGGCGAGGGAACAGCGGCGACGAGACAGACTACTGAGGGAGGGTGTAGTTGGGTGGTTGAGCTGGGACCGTATAGTAGTGCGAGAGCTTGTAGGCACGCACGCTGCTATATTAATAGATCCTTGGAGTTGGACCTTACCTGCGGTTGGGTTGGGTCAGGCCTTATTCTTTTTTACTGCGGTTTATGATTTTGTACTGTAACTTATAACTTTTGAGATATTTATGTAAGATATTATAGAGTAATAAAAACTCGTATGTGATTTTTACTGATATAAATAAAGTCCGTACAGTATGTACTACAATTAACTAATAGACCCTACTTAAAAATATATTTCGTTTAAAAACTAGTTACTGTAGAAAAGCCGAAAACAGCTTTTAGAAACTGAAAAGAACAGAGCCAAGGCTGTTTAGTATATATTTGGTTGTGCTCGTTTAAGTTTAGTTTAGGTTTATGACTTTTATATTATAATATCTAAAATATATTGTAGCTGTTAGTTTTTTAATATAATTAAATTAAAAAGTTATATCATTATAGATAATATAAAGAAATAAGAAAGAGAAAAGTAAAAATTTAAAAAAAATAAAATTAAGAAACTGAAAGCAGTAGCTCGTTTGGAGCGAGCCTTTTGAGGTTATCGACCTGCAAAAGTTACTTGCAAAGATTTGGCTGGAATCATTGCTGCATGGGCATAGTAGTCATTTTTGCAGTATTTGTATGTGGAAATTGGGAATCTTTCTGATTTTCGTAAGAATTGACATCTTTTCCGTGAGATTAAAGTAGATTTCCGATTTTCGTAAGAATTGACATCTTTCTGATTCTTGTTACTAAAAAATTAATGGTGCTTGTACTTAGTATCGTCTGATCTGCTTCAAGATTCGTGCGAAGGCCATCTTTATTCATCACCATCCCCTGTAGGGAGCGACAGTGGGGCAGTCATGCATCGATGCAGTTGTAAAATTGTTAACGCCGCCGGGCAGAATATCAATACTCTACCTTAAGCCTTCGTATGTATAATTTACTATAAAAGTTCCGTATGAATTTTGCAGAAATCAGAATAATCTCTACAGGATTTGTAACCAAATTCCCGTCTCCTAGACGGGCCTGAACACTGGTTTTCAGTGAGGTTTTACTGGTTTGCTTCTACTGCTGGTCTTCGCCTGGGAGAGAAGTCTGTATTTTCAACGTATAAAGGGAAGCTCGCAATAAATCCTCGTGGACCTGGACAGTAGTACACAAATTTCTCTCCAGTCTTTTCACTCTGGCAAGCAGCAATACTAGTAAATCACATTGCTGGTTTTTTTTTTGCCCACCACGTGGTTAGGCATGGGTCTGTTTTTTTTTAATTATGGTTTGTAGTTTTTGGTAATGATTTATAATTTTTAGGCTATTTGTACGAGAGATTATAGAGTAACAGAACTCACGTATGGTTTTTGCCGATATAAATAAAGTCAGTAAAATATGTACTACAATTAATTAGTAGATACTATCTTAAAAAATATTTCGTTTAGAAGTTAGTTACTGTAGAAAAGCCGAAAAGCAATTTTTAGAGGCCGAAAAGAACATGCCTATATCCATCTATTTTGCATTACTAGCTTGTTGATTGTTCATTCCCGGGATAGCTAGCTATTGAATGGAAGAGAAGCACAGTTACGTGCCTAGTCGTTGGATCGAGCATGGTATAGTTCGGATGGAAGCGAACATGGTGGTCTTTTTTCTTTCCAGTGAAAAGTTCCAAAGCTCTCAATTTCTCTGTTGATTTTTGTTCGCGCGTCGTCGATTCTGGATCGGACAGTTATGGAGTAAAGGAGATGAAGGATGTGCATTCCTATTAAGAACCCATTTTTAATTCAGGAATTTCACAAGAAATGGAAAAAAAATTCCCAGTATCTAAACCTGACCTAAATGGTATTTTTGCCACATATTATCCAAAGCATAGCTAGCTACGTACACGGCATTTGCTCAAAAATACGAAATATTCCAGCTGAGCTCACAAAAAGGAGTTAAAACCATATTTGACACTATTTTGTATCGTATTTATAAAAATAACGGTATCTGCATCGTATTGACAAAAAATATCATTTCTGCTTGTGAGGGGGCGGCAGACGATTAAGCCGGCTTAATTATCTGTCCTAATTTTTTACTGTTTGAATTTTTAAATATATCAAATTAGCTTAACAAATTATAAAAATTTATGTACATTCACTTGACATAATGTACATCGTAGTGTAATTTTGCGCAATTTTATCCATTACGAATGTTGCTAAACATTCATATAATTTTGATAATTTTACAATGTTTTACATATAGTAAATGAGCTCCAAAAATTATAAAATTTTATGTGAAGCCTTTTGACATAGTCATAGTTATTGTGTAATTTTATGGAAATTTCATGTAGTCCGAATTTTCCATGGTAATTCGTGAATTTACAGCCGGTGAATTTAATCGTGAATTTAATTCATAATTAAATTAACTTGAGTAAATGTGGTAAACTTAGACCACATAAAATTCTTCAAAAATTACACAATAACTATGACTGTGTCAAGAGGCTTCACACAAAATTTTGTAATTTGTGGAGCTTGTTCGCTATATATAAATACTCATACATATATTTAAATTTTATGATTTTTTTAGAAAATTTCACAATGGATAAAATTACCAAAAAATTACACTGTTAAGTATGTTGTGTCAGAAGGTTGTATATAAATTTTTAATCTTTCAAACTCATTTGATATATTGAGAAAGTAAAACAATCACTAAACAAAAAATAGGTAATTAAACCGGCTAATTAGCCGGCTTAATAACCTACCTCATGATGAGGAGACGGCGGGTGATTAATCCGGTTGATTAGCCGACATAATTACCTCCTCTAATTTTTTCTTGATATTTGTTAGACTTTCAAATATATCAAATGAGCTCAAAAAATTACAAAAATTTATGTGCAGTCTCCTGACATAACGTACTTGATAGTGTAATTTTTGAGGAATTTTATACGTTATAAATATTGCTAAAAATTCATACAATTTTGATATTTATATGAGTTTATATATATAGCAAACAAGCTCCAAATTACAAAATTTTATGTGAAACCTCCTGATACATTCATAATTATTACGTAAATTTTTGAAATTTTATGTGATCTAAATTTACCATGTTTATTAAGATTAATTTAATCATGAATTTACGGCCGATGGATTTAATTGTGAATTTAATTTATGATTAAATTAACCCAAATAAACATGAAACTTTGGAGCACAAAAAATTACACAATAACTATGACTGTGTTGGGAGACTTCAAATAAAATTTTGTAACTTTTTATGCTTGTTTGTTATACTCAAAGTTGTATGAATTTTTGAGAAACATTCGCAATAGATAAAATTACCCAACAATTACAGTATGAGGTAAGTTGTGTTAGGAGGGTGTACATAAATTTTTATAATTTTTTGAACTCATTTGATATATTTAAAAATTCAAACAGAAAAAATTAGAATAGGTAATTAAGCTGGCTAATTAGTCGGCTTAATCACCTGTCGCCTCCTCACCAGATGGCAAGCAAGCCTACTGTCAGGCGCCTGCCGCCGGCGGCCACATTGTGTGTCACCTCGCGGGCGCTGCCAGCAGCCCACCGGACGGTAGAAGCGATATTTTTGTCAATACGGTACGTATACAACTATTTTTGTAAATACGATGTAAAATAGTACCAAATGTGGCTTTAATTCCACAAGAAGCGGTAGAAGAAGGCTAGAAGCTACACACATCATATTGACCAGCAGAAATAAACCTATACTACGCAGGCAGGAAGCAGATTTTGATCCGGCACGCCAAGCGACATGGCTGGCCAACATCGCGATCTGCTACCTTGCACCGTTCGGAAGGGAAATTGTTTACATAAATTGTATTGTAGTCATTTTTTTTAAAAAAATTAATCTCTAATATAACTGCTTTTGTAAATCTACCTTCCTCCCAGGCTCGACAGCTACGGCAGATAACACATATCGTTTGCCGCACCTGAGCCACATTTGCTCAGCATAACCTATCGAGCACGCACAAAGCGGCAGTTAGCTGCACAATTAGCCACGATTAGGATTAATATGTATCACTAGTACTAATTAACTACTATTAACACTAATTAATCACTAATTTAATTGCTAATCAAAACAACGAGTGGCCGATGACGTCCTATGGAGCTTAGTAGGTCGAGATTTGTAAAAGGAGATGTCTGAAGATTAAATTAGAAAAATAACTATAATACCATTCACGAACTTTACGGCACGTTTCACGGTTTGGATCCACCCATCCATCCGTCGATCAATCCACCCATCCACCGATCAGCTCGATCGGCGCATACGGCTTCTCCCGTCATCCCACCGTATCCGACATACAAAATCGCGGAATCCTCGTGATGTTGCCGCTGTTTTGTTCGGTGGCTTTGTGTTGCTTAAATGTACTAGATAGCAAGTTTGCAACTTACATAAAGGGACAACAAAGGAGGTGACGCACATTGACAGAAATGCCAAAAGGGCCCACGTTTGCATAGCTAACGGAGGATCAGCGGTTGGAATATCCTAGATTCCTAGAATGACGTAGGGGCTGCTATTTTATATAGCTGCAGTTAGTTGCAGCTGGAGTTACCTAACTAACCTTGCTTTATTGGGCTTTAGTTTTTAGTTCTTATCTTCTAATTTCTTGATTTTATTTTTTATTAATTTTTTATCTTTTGTTTTTTATTTTTTAATTGTCTGTGATGACGTAATCTTTTATATCTTTTCTTTTTTATTAAAAAATTATTGTGCTACAAAGTTAACTACAACTACAGCATAAAAAAACTTTAAACAGTGCCGCACTACGCAGAAAGCGGAAGCTTTAAGCCCAGTCGAGCGGCTAACACAAACAAACTGCACTTTTGCAGCACTTTTTCCTAAATGCAAGGCTAATGGGCGAACCAATTTGTCGTACTTTTTTTTTTGTAACATCGCGATGGATATACTAGCTAAAACGGGTGAGGTGCATCCTCCTTGTTTAAGAAAAACAATGGTGATCATTTTAGCTTTAGGTTTTAGCTTCCGACTTATTTTTCACTATTTATAAATTTCATCTTTTTCTGAACTTTAAGTTTTTTGTTGAGCTTTTTTCCAGTTCTTTTTTCCCGTATTTGTTTGTATTATACGTAATGGGCTAACATATTTTTTATATTTTTTAATGTTTTTAAATTTAAGTATGATAAATAAGTCTCTGTCAGCTACAGTGTTTTTTCAGCCAGCTACAGTACTTTTCAGCCATAAGCTACAAAAAATAAGCTCAAATGATCACCGCCGTCCATGCGATTGCACAGCGCGCATGGTCTAGCATGGTAAATAGTATTCTCAAAATGGTTTCTTTGGCCAAATTTGAGTTTACATAGGTTTGTATTCTATTGGAGTTGTTCTGAATTGGACGGATTATTATACCAAGATGTCGAGAGGCATGTTATCACCTCTCGTAAGTCTTTATCATATAGTAGAACTGGCGATTAACAAAACAGATCCAACACAGGTTTCGCTGTCAGCAACATAGTTTCTCCACTAACATTTCGTTGCAAAGCTCAGCTTGTGCAGACACATCGAACAAAAGCGAGGCACCACACCTGCAGGATGCTGGGCACAAGTTCCCCCATGTTGGGTCGATCATCGAAGTTGTGTACGTCCTGCGCTTATCCATTCCGAGATAATCACAAAGGGCTCCATCGATCATGTTCCAGCAAATGGGAAAGAAGGAAAGAGCAAAAGCGGTTGTTCTTTTTTTTTTTTTGTGGTTGTTGTTTTATGGCTACAACCGATAGTTTTTTCTAGCGTCGGTATTTATATGAATAAATCGAATGTTGATAAGCTGCTTCAAAAAAGATATCCTGATAACCCGTTTTAAAACAGTGTAAAAAATTGTATTTATTTATTCAAAAATTTGTAAATTATGAGCTAAAAATAACAAAAACTTTGCCACCAAGACTTTTCTCCCTCCTTTAGCTAAGCCGTCACGCTTGGGGCCCTTCCTCTTGCGGCTGCGACGTTGCGATATTGGTTCTACTAGGGCGTCCTGGAAGGCGTCGCTGTTGGGACACTTGTCGCCGTTGTGGTGGCGCTGTCGCCGGAGGTCGCGTGGCTGGCTGGCTGAGTCTGCTGGTGTTTGGATATGTCATATGTGGGTGTGAGATGAAGATTTTTTATATGTACTTCGTGGTGTTTCTGAATCAGTTCCTATTTCTCTTGGTTATGCATTTTTTTACCTTCAGTTTCTATTTCTCTTGGTTATGCATTTTTTTATTACCTTTTCTCTTTTCTGGTGTGTTTTGTCGCATGTCGTCTTGTGTAATATGATGTAATGGAGGAAAATAGTATCCACATCTGACCATTTATTGGGTTAGCCGAGGACCCAGGACTGACAGACGACCAAGCTGCATTTGCTTTGGGCGAACCGATGCAAACCTTTTTTTTTCCCGATTACAAGGACACATATAATACATGGTCAAGATGACTGACTAGAGAGGGAAATAGAAGTTTTTTGAATTTTTTTTTGCTAAAATCCGGTTTTTGAGCTAGCATGATGTGAAGTTTGTTTTTGCACAATTCAAAGCATAAATAATCTAGTCTTTGTAAATGAACCAACAATATAAATCTAAACAAGGTTTGCAATCATGGGGGGTGATAATTATACAATTCAAACACTAAGAATGTAAATGGACAAAATAAAGAACTGAAAAGAAACCACAAGATGAATTCGAGAACTTTTTCTCGTGGTCTTGGAGTTCTGCCGAACTCCTTTAATCCATGTTGAGGGGATTTGAATGAATCAAGTTGGCTCCATGTGCAAAGTGAGCCTTTCTCAATCCACTAAGGTAACTCTTTCTCACTCTGGGTAGGTGAGCTAACCTTCGAACTAATGCCAAGCCTCTTCATAATCTTCTCGAAGAGATCACTGATTCCACACTACCAAGGCATCTAAGAGGTGGTAACCTCCAAGAGTAACAAGTTGATGATACTTGATGATGATCAAGTGCCACAATGCTCAGACAATGAATACAAGACACTTGAATGCTCTTGACAACCTGAAATGAGATGTTTGAATGAACTAGAGGTTTGAGAGGGTGCAAGGACTTAGTATTCATCATAGGTGCAAGAGCGACTCCTATTGCAGGAGAAGGGGTATTTGTAGCCCCAACCACTAAAAGAGCCATTTGGAACAAAATCCCTACTTTTCAACTGGATACGATACTATCGCTATTACAAGGCTAGTCGGACCACCCTTCGGGCTAACGGTTAGATATTAAATATTAAATGCACAGTAACTAGCCGTTAAAAGGAGGCTAGTTAGACCACCACACAAATTGCGGCAGGACCACATCTCTAAATCCTGAAAGCCTTAGAAAATACTGGTTCTGTGAAATAACTACCACTATGCAAAGACCAGTAGCATCGGGGCGTGGTATGACCGTCCTTTACACAATAGTAGTACCGCTACACGGGAACCACCGAAAACAGTTAAAAACTAGTGTTCTGTAAAAGAGATACCAACATGAAAATGCTGGTCGGATCAACTTGCAGTCATACCGCCCTAGGAATAGTGGTCATACCACGCTTTGAAAATGGCTAGAAGATAAAAACACACGTTTTGGAAAAGAAGTACCAGCAACTAAACAACGGTAAGATTGTGCACTGGTCACACCCGTAGTAGCAATGACGATCATACCAACCATGCAAATTTCAGAACACTAAGGGGTGGAAAAAGCCATTCTTAAGTGCTAGCATGCAAAGTTTGAGCAATATGGCACAAGATGCTATCAAGTTACTAGCCAAGGACCCATTTTAATATTACGATATGTAATCTAGCAATCCAGTTTTAACACCAAACACCAAGACTGATAGAAGCTATGAAAATGTCCTTATCCTTCTATTACCTTTGCCTTGAGCTAAATCCACTTAATGTCTATTTCACACGCGTCTTCCATGTTCCATTTCCAATTTTGAGTCTAAACCTTTCTCATAAACTCAATAACATGTTAGTCCCTTAAATCTAATTATTATTAATTACTAAAATATTTAAATAGGGGCCTTGATACTTCAACTCACATCACCACACACACGTACACCACATGTACATACACACGAGTGCATCCACTTAGTACACACCTAGATAGACCGAGGAGGGGAAGCTCACTCGTGTGTACGTAAGAGATAGGTCTTAAAATTTAAATCCTGATAGATGGAGTTGTATACACATAATTCTATCCCTCCATCGGGAGGTGGTTCCAATGCAAACCATCTAATAGGCATGTTCAAAATGGATGAGCTGAGCGAGGCCGAGGTTAGAGTAGGTGAAGCTAGACAGCCAGTCGACAATACAAGCTTAGTGGACTTTGCTCTCTCTCTAAACCCAAGTTCTACTAGAGCCAAATAACATTTGGATTCTTGAACTGCCGCCGCTTCAAGCGTGACCGTATCTATGGGACTTTGAATACAATAGTTTCATAAATCTATTTTTGCAGAAAACATGCAAATTTTCTAAGTTATTTATCTAGATCCTAGGTTGCAATCGGGGCCTTAGCATCTCTTGTGCCTAAAGTCCCCTTGCCAAGATATTTTGCACTCGAGCAATCTCATCTTGGAGCTGATAATAAGCTTCCTAACATTGCGTCGCGTAATGGTACACCTTACTAGCGACCTACTATAGTACTAGATGATGGCCAACATGTTCGGTACAGAAAGAACCACTTTGGTAGAGTCAAGATTGTACATCCCAATAGTTATAAGCACGTGTACTTTACTATTTTTTGTGCCTGCCTGAACGGCCAAACACACAACCTGATCTGAATGGTCGTATGCAAGTGTACTTTTCGTCTATTAATATACCAGTTGCTCGATGCCGTGACGGCAAAACACAAGATCTGTCCGGTCTGGAAATGTCAATTTGCCTGATGTGAGGTTTCCCTGGTGTTTCCTTCTCTCTCTCTGAGTAGACCGTAGCAAAAAAATGTACATTGCATTTTACTCTCTACGAGCAAGGAGATACGGTCATAGCACGTACCTGGGAAATACGTAGTCAACGAGGAGCTCCCGGATCAATTCCAAATAACATCAACAGACAATCCAAACAACAAGTATATAATGGGGCTTGCGCCGCTAACATTTAACCAGATAAACCAGATGCCACACCGGTTGAACTGCTGCTAGTCTAGCAGACATCACCCACTGATGCTTTACTCATGTAGTCATGTCCAATTCCAACATAACATAATCATGAGACCTTGACCACAGCTAGTCAAGAAACAGAGACACAAAAATCCACATGGATAGTGGTGAAACTGGTGGACGACGGAGTGCAAGGGCAGCATCAGCCGGCACCACTCCATCGCACGCCTACATCAAACGAAGATTCACACCGGTTTCCTGCTCTTTCCACCTCTCCTTGGCTGCCCCTTTCAGTTCCCGTCGTTATCTCTGCTTTCTCGGGATGTACCTTTCGACCATGAGAGCTTCTAGAAGACCATGGCAACCCTAGAGACCGCGAAACGCCAACAATTCAACTGTCCTTTGCTCGCTCCGGGAGCGGCTCAGGTGCTGTGCGCCTTGCACATAACTATGTGCTAGGGTGTCCAGGTGCTGACACATGTCTCCCAAAAATAAAAAAACATTTTTAAAAATACAAAAAGATCCAAAAAATTTTAAAAGTATTTTTAGATACTTAAAAAGTATTTTTTTAAAAAATACTTTTATTAAAAAGTATTTTTTAAGTATTTAAAAAACAAATGTATTTTTTAAGTACTTAAAAATATTTTTTTTACATTTTTTAGACTTTTAAAGTATTTTTTTAATTTTCAGAGAACACGTGTCAGCACCTGAGCACCCTACACATAGTTATGTGCAGGAGGCACAGCTCCTGAGCCGCTCCCGCTCCCTACAGTCTTAGTATTTTTTATCTTTGCAAGAAGCTTATTTTGAGAGCACCATACAGAAGACATGGCCGCTCTGACAGCGATATCCACAGCATCATGCCTCGTGATCACTGGTAACAAAAGGCGAACAATGGGCACAGCTGACAGCACACCTTGACTTTGGTTCTGCAGAAATATAGGTCGCCTAGTGCCTGTGTAGAATATCGTAAACTCTTAACATGCTTCTGGCAATGTCGGCAACTATGGAATAACCAGTGTCCAGTGGTAGTACGTGGCAGGAGCTGCTCTTCCCTTTCGCAAGAGCCTACCTGTATGGATGCATCAACCAGTTGTTGCATACACTGAACTGAACTTGGTTATGGAACCAGAACACACGATTACCATGTAAACAACCAGGGGGAACTTTTGCTAGCAGATATACACACACTTCTGAGTATTTTACCGTCTTTACATTACTCAAGCCTCCCAGGTCATTTGCGTTGGCGATGCATATGTATGCAACAGCAATGCAGGCAGATTAGTACATACAGTAGGCGTTGACTTTGGCAAACAGCCGAGGAAAATACATGTATAACCAGCACCCTTTCTGCAGGGCAATTTTGCGGTCGGTAAAGGTCACAGCTCCTGTTGAGTTCTGGAGCACAAGGAATCGTAAATGAAAGAGAATTTTCCTGTGTGTTACAGTTTGACTAACAAAACTCGCCCCGAGACTGGGGGCAAAATAAACCTTCAGAAATCCGCGATAAATAGCTAACTCGGAGCCGATGATGCCATTTAACTGAAACATGGAAAGCGAAGCAAATGAGTCATGAGTTAAAATGACAGAGAATTTATCCAAATCGAGCAACATGTCTCAGGAAAAGAGTTGCAAGTTCAAATAACTAAAGAAATTGTCCAGTTCGGCAAGGCATGAGCTGAAATGACAATAATTTAACAAGCACAACACGATCCACGTGCCAAAACCATGGCCGACGTGAGAGGAAACATTGAAAAGACACTTGATAGATTAGGGGTTTAGTTTTGGATAGGAGCAAGGGGTGGTAATGGGTTAAAACCCAACTCAAAACCAACCCAACCCTCACTAAAAGAAGCTCAAAACCACACCCAACCCAACCCTCACTAAAAGAAGCTCAAAACCACACCCAACCCAACCCAAAGAGCACCCTCCACAACCCAACCCAACCCATATGGCATTTCCACCCAACCCAACCCAAATGGTCAAAATGAGTTTCAACCCATTTTAAACATGTTGCCAACCCACTCTTTACCAATCTACTACATGCAAGTGCAAGTGCATTTATAGAAAACTTTTGAAAAAGTTTGGTATTTAGAATTTCTAACTCACATTCACACCATAAAAAATTTACAAAATTGCCTGAAATTTATTATAGATGATTTAGGGTGTAGAGACGCTACTTTGTGCAAATTTTTAGACCCAGACACAAAGATGGGACCAATAGGTTTTTATAGAAAACTTTTTGAAAAAGTTCAATATTTAAAATTTATAACTCGCATTCACACTATAAAAGTTTCACGAAATTTTCTGAAATTTATTATAGATAATTTTGGGTATAGAGACATTACTTTCTACAAATTATTAGGCCTAGACACATAGGTGTTACGGATGTTTATTGGGGAAAGCATTATAGCAGGAGAAGCAAGCGGGATAACAACTCCATCCAGGATTAGAATCCCTTCCGGGCATAGAGTCCAGTTCGAGTTTGAGTCGGTTTAGGAGTCGGGCGAAGGAAGCATATCAGCTGTAAGCTTATAAATAAGACCTCCCGCGTTTGGACGGGAAAGGAGGAAAGAAAATAAAGAAGTCTTCTTCCCCTGAAACCCTAGTTCTGGGCGATTAGCAGCCACGGCAGAGCCGCAGGGCTGTCGCCGGCCAGAAGCAGGGGCTAAGCCCTCTACCCATCCCTACAATCTGAGGTCTGGGACCAAGAACCATAACAGATTGGTATCAGATTCCATGGCATCGGAAGCACTCACCGCGGAGCTGCGCGACTTGAAGGCGATCCTAAGTACAATACTTAAGCGACAGGAAGAACAGGCGAAGCGACAGGAAGAACAGGAGAAGCGACAGGAAGAACAGGCGACTGCCCATGCAAACCTGGAGACTGCTATCTTGGCGATCGAAGGGCGCGTGTCGTCACCAATTCCGGATACCAACTCGGCGAATTCGTCCATCCAACGTCCTGCCGTTGATCCTCCTCCGAATCCTAATCCAGGTCGGTTTTACAAAGTGGATTTCCCTTTGTTTGATGGCAATTCAGATCCTTTGGAGTGGTTAGCTCGTTGTGAGCAATTCTTTCGTGGGAATCGCACTCTTGAGGAGGAAAAGGTTTGGCTGGCTACATACCATATGACCGGCATTGCTGCGCAGTGGTATTACAAATTGGAGCGATCGGAAGGGATACCTTCTTGGGCCAGATTCCAGAGCTCTTGCCGTCTGAGGTTTGTACCTCCTTTTCGATCAAACCCAGTGTCAGAACTCGCACTCTTGCGGCAGACAGGATCGGTTGAAGATTATGCCCAGAATTTCTATAGGGTACTTTGTCGCGCTGATAATCTCTCCCCAGAGCATGAAGTTGGATTGTTCTTGGCTGGGTTGGGCGACCTTATCAAATCCGATGTGGAATTGCAGAGTCCTTCTTATTTGGATACTGCAGTCAGTTTAGCCAAAGCTGCGGAGAGACACTACAAGCTATTATACAGCTCTGGATTTCTTCATCGTCAGCCACATTCCAGTTCTCTGCCTTCGGCCACAAAGTTTTCCCCAGCGCAGCGAACGGTCCCGCTCCTGTCCAGGCCACCTGATGTTCCTCTGCTTCCAGCGCCACCATCAGGGACAGCAATACCACCTCAAAGGGCTTTTCGGCGTCTCACACCAGCAGAGATGGCGGATCGTCGACAAAAAGGCCTCTGTTTTAATTGTGATGAGCAATTCTCCAGAGGACATCGTTGCAAACGACTGTATTGGATCGAGATACTGGATGAAGATGATGTTCAGGAGGATGGTATTGGGGATTCCAATCCTCAAATTTCGCTTCACGCACTGATTGGGATTTCTTCAGGGAATACTATGCAAGTAACAGTCCTCCTTAATCATCACAAGTTTTGCGCATTGGTGGATTCGGGATCTACTCATAACTTCATCAGTATGGAAGCTGCTCAACTGGCCGCTATTCCCTTGCAGAATCGCACGGGTATTCAGGTGGCGGTTGCCAATGGGGACAGAATTCCTTGTCCAGGCTTTTGCCCATCTCTGCCGATCACCAGTGACCAGGAGGAATTCTCCATCAATTGCTATGCCTTATCACTCCAAGGGTTCGATTTAATCCTAGGTGTTCACTGGCTTCGCACATTGGGTCCAATTCTGTGGGACTTTTCAAAGCTATCAATGTCCTTCTGGCATCAGGGACACCAAGTCAAGCTGATGGGTATACCGCAAGGGCCATCGGCACGCTTGTTTGCACTCACGGAGTCGACTAAGGAGTTATTACCAGCCCTCTTGATGGACTTTCAAGACATATTTCATCACCCTTCTGGATTACCTCCTCAAAGGTTGTTCGACCACCATATTCACCTTCATCCAGGCTCCAAACCGGTAGCAGTTCGTCCCTACAGGTACCCCCATCATCATAAGGATGAGCTTGAGAAACAATGCGAAGAGATGTTGTCACAGGGCATTATACGCCCCAGTACCTCCCCTTTCAGTTCACCTGTGATTTTGGTCAAAAAGAAGGATAATTCATGGCGGATGTGCGTGGACTACCGTGCTCTTAATGCCCAGACTATCAAGGATAAATTTCCTATCCCGGTTGTTGATGAGCTGCTGGACGAACTGAAGCATGCTAGATACTTTACAAAACTGGATTTGCGCTCTGGCTATCACCAGGTCAGAATGTATCCGGATGATATCCATATGACAGCCTTCAGGACGCATAATGGCCACTTTGAATATCTGGTGTTGCCCTTCGGCCTCTCTAATGCTCCAGCAACTTTCCAGGCTATCATGAATGCTATTCTTCAACCGTACCTTCGCAAGTTTGTGTTGGTCTTCTTTGACGATATCCTCATATTCAGTCCATCTTGGGCGGAACATTTGTGCCACATCAGAACAGTTTTCGACCTTCTGCGACATCATCAACTCTTCCTCAAGCAATCCAAATGTTCTTTTGGCACAACCTCAGTTTCATACCTAGGGCATGTGGTCTCCGCAGAGGGGGTTTCCATGGATCCATCCAAAGTCCATGACATTCAGCAATGGCCGATTCCTACCTCACCTCGCCAATTGAGAGGATTTCTGGGACTAGCCGGATATTACCGTAAGTTTATACGAAACTTTGGATCTATCGCTGCACCTCTGACACAGTTACTTACCAAGGAGGGTTTCTCGTGGTCCCGAGACGCAAGTGAAGCATTCACTGCCCTAAAGGACGCTCTCTGTCAGCCATCCTTCTTGACCCTCCCAGATTTCACAACACCCTTTATAGTGGAATGTGACGCTTCAGGCAGCGGATTTGGGGCTGTACTCCATCAGGGCTCTAAACCTATTGCTTTTTTTCAGCCGGGCAATCCCTCCACACCATGCCAAGTTAGCTGTGTATGAACGTGAACTCATTGGATTGGTCAAATCTGTTCGTCACTGGCGTCACTATCTCTGGGGCAAGGCATTCGTGGTGCGAACTGACCATTATAGCCTGAAATTCCTGCTGGATCAGAGACTAAACACCATCCCACAACATCACTGGGTCAGCAAACTATTTGGATTCGATTTTCAAATTGAATTCAAGCCTGGGCGCACCAATATAGTCGTTGATGCACTATCTCGCCGCGATGAACACATGACCTTATCGGCCATCTCAATGCCAAACTTTCCAATGCTTACCCAGCTCAGAGAAGAGCTCCGTTCCCTGCCGGATATTCAGACGCTTCAGTCACAGTGGGCATCTCAAGAACTCTCTTCCAACTGGTCTTATGTTGATGGGTTCTTTCTGTACAATGGGCGAATCTTCATTCCCGCCTCTTCAGCCTTTGTCCAGCAGATCATTGCAGCTTACCACTCCATTGGTCATGAAGGAATCCAGAAATCATTACACCGCATCAGAAAGGAATTCTATATACCACAACTCAAACAGCTGGTTCATGATTATGTGACCTGCTGTGTTACTTGTCAACGCAACAAAAGAAGATCACCTTCATCCGGCAGGTCTGCTCCAGCCCTTACCCATTCCACATCAGATTTGGTCCCACATTTCAATGGATTTCATTGAGGGGTTTCCTCGCGTACACGGGAAATCTGTAATCTTGACGGTGGTTGACAGATTCTCTAAATACGCTCACTTTGTTCCATTAGCACACCCCTATACAGCTCAGTCCGTGGCTAATGCATTCTTCGAGGCTATTGTTCGGCTACATGGTTTTCCCGAATCAATTGCCAGTGACAGGGATACCATTTTTACTAGCACCTTTTGGCAAGAACTATTCAAACTGGCTGGTGTCTCTCTTGACATGACATCCGCATTTCACCCGCAAGCGGACGGTCAGAGCGAAGTTGTCAATCGCACCATTGAGATGTACCTTCGCTGTCTCAGTGGTGACCACCCTCGGCAGTGGATGCGTTGGCTCCCGTGGGCAGAATTTTGCTACAACACTTCTTATCATTCAGCCCTCCGTTGTACACCCTTCCAGGTTGTGTATGGGCGATCTCCACCAGCCATCATCCCTTATAACGAAGGTACAACCCGGAATTCGGCGGTCGAGGCAAATTTACGCTCTCGGGATGAATTTCTGCTTGAAATCCGAGAACGTCTATTACTGGCTCAACAACGCATGAAGGATTTTTATGACAAACATCACCGGGAAGTGGAATTTGAAGTCGGGCAATGGGTTTTACTCAAACTCCATCATCGGCAAGCCGTGGGTATCACAGCCAAATTCTCCAAGTTGTCCCCCAAATTCTATGGCCCTTATCAAATCATAGAGCGGGTAGGTCAAGTGGCATACAAACTTCAACTGCCTCCTTCGGCTAGAGTTCACAATGTGTTCCATGTCGCCTTCCTAAAGAAGTTCATGGGGGACTATCCTGTCACACCACCCGCATTACCGGACATCCTTCACGGCCGAATTGTGCCAACTCCGTCCAAGATTGTCCGTTCCCGTCTTCATAAAGATAAGTGGGAGGTGTTGGTACAATGGGTGGATCAACCAGCAGCCGAAGCTTCATGGCTTCCGGTGCCAAACTTCAAGAAGCAATATCCCCATTTTCAGCTCGAGGACGAGCTGTTTCCGCAGGAGGGGGGAAATGTTACGGATGTTTATTGGGGAAAGCATTATAGCAGGAGAAGCAAGCGGGATAACAACTCCATCCAGGATTAGAATCCCTTCCGGGCATAGAGTCCAGTTCGAGTTTGAGTCGGTTTAGGAGTCGGGCGAAGGAAGCATATCAGTTGTAAGCTTATAAATAAGACCTCCCGCGTTTGGACGGGAAAGGAGGAAAGAAAATAAAGAAGTCTTCTTCCCCTGAAACCCTAGTTCTGGGCGATTAGCAGCCACGGCAGAGCCGCAGGGCTGTCGCCGGCCAGAAGCAGGGGCTAAGCCCTCTACCCATCCCTACAATCTGAGGTCTGGGACCAAGAACCATAACAATAGGTGAAACCAACCGGCTTTTATAGATTTTTTTAAAATATTCGGTATTTGAAATTTCTAACTCGTGTTCACACTATAAAAGTTTTACAAAATTGCCTAGAATTTACTGTAAATGATTTAGGGTATAGAGACACTATTTTGTGCAAATTGTTAGGCTCAGACACATAGGTGGGATCAACAAACATTTACAGGAAACTTTTGAAAAAGTTTGGTATTTAAATTTTATAACTCGCGTTCACACCCAAAAAGTTCTATGAAAATTGTTGAAATTTACTACAAATGATTTTGGATATAGAGACGCTACTTTGTGCAAATTATTAGACCTAGGCATATAGGTGGAACCAACAAGCTTTTATAGAATTTTTTTTTGAAAAGTTCAGTATTTGAAATTTCTAACTCGTGTTCACACTATAACAATTTCACAAATTTTTTGAAATTTACTATAGATGATTTAAGGTATAGAGACGCTATTTTGTGCAAATTGTTAGGCCTAGACACATAGATGAGACCAACAAACCTTTATAGGAAACTTTTAAAAAAGTTTGGCATTTAAAATTTATAACTTGTGTTCACACCATGAAAATTTCACGAATTTTTCTAAAATTTACTACAAATGATTACAAGTATAAAGACTACTTTGTGTAAATTATTAGGCCCAGATGCCTAGATGGGCCCTATGGGTGGAGCCAACTCACGGGTGAGCCATATTGCAACACCACGGTGTTGTGGGTTAGGGTGGCGCGATGGAAGTTGTATGAGTGGATCACCGGGACCAGACCTTGAATGATCGTTGGCGAGAGGACGCCAGCCGGCCGGGAGGCTGCGTGCACCTGTGCCTACGGGAGGCGGGCAAAGGAGGAAGAAAAGGGCAACAAACTCTCTTCTTAATTGATCAAAAGCTACGGCTGCCTCATATATAGGCTAGCCCCTAACAAATCTCAACCAAACCGAATAGGAAACAACTTCTAGCATTATATCTATTACTTAGAAAGCAATCACTATTATTAGGAAACCCCATTACTCCGAACGGCAGGGTTGTTTGCCTGGGAGCCGGACTGTAGTTCGTCCGGCATGTCCACATCTACTGCGTGTGCAGCTGAGTCCTGTTGTTTGCTGCGCCGCGAGTAAACCCGCCCGACCATAACATCTCTCCCGTCCTCTGGAAATAGCTTGTCCTCGAGCTGAAAGTCAGAATATAGCTTTTGAAATTCCACGACGTCCTCCCAAGTGGCATCAGTTGAAGAAGCACCGAGCTAGGACACAAAAACCTGCCAACGACCACACGCCAGCCGCCTACAGAGCTTTGGCCAACGTGGGAATGACCCGGCCATGGATCATGGGTGGAAGCTGTGGCAGAGTAGTCGGCGGTGCCCCATGAAAGTTTTTAAGAACACCGACATGGAATACATCATGAATACGTGCACCGGTTGGAAGGTGAAGGCGATAGGCGACGGAACCAATACGCTGGGTGATATGATATGGCCCATGGAAGCGTGGACTTAATTTACTAGAGGAAGGCGCCGAGAGGGATGCAGCAAGGCAATGCAAAAGACGCAACCACACCCAGTCATGAACCGCAAACTCCACCTCGCGATGATGTTTATCATATTGTTGCTTGATGGTCTGTTGTGCCTCAACAAGGCAGTCTCGGACCTCTGCCAAAAAATTATCCCGCTCCAACATAATGTAATCAACCACCGGAACCCACAAATCCCCCTTTTCATAAGACCGCAAACATGGGGGCTCAAGGCCGTAGACCACTCGAAAAGGTGTTGTCTGAAGCGCAGAATGATAGGATGTGTTATAGCAATACTCGGTCCATGGCAACCACCGCAACCATTGCCTAGGGCGATCCCCTGTCAAGCAATGTAGGTACATAGCAGTCACTTTGTTGGCCGCTTCAGATTAACCATCAGATTGAGGGTGGTAAGCAGAGCTCATATGTAATCAGACATCTGTCAAGCGAAAGAGCTCTTGCCAAAATATGCTGGTGAAGACCGCATCACAATCGCTGACAATGGACTCGGGAATGCCATGGAGTCGAACAATCTCCTCAAAGAATACCCGGCTCACTGTAGCCGCCGTATAAGGATGAGCAAAAATAAGCAAATTTCGAGAAGCGATCGACAACAGTCAGAATGACCGTTTTATCGCCTGCTTTGGAAAGACCTTCAATGAAATCCATCACCACATCAGACCAAACCTGCGATGGCACGACCAAGGGTTGTAAAAGGCCAGCGGGATGCAGATGCTCTGTTTTGTTGCGTTGGCAAGTGAGGCATTCCTTGATGAATTCCTGGATCAACTAACGAGCCTGTGGAATATGAAAGTTGGCACGAAGCTGTTGTAAGCTCTTTTGTACTCCATGTTTGGAAGTATGTGCAGCTTCCAGGATAGCCGGCAGCAGTGGTGATGAGCCGGGCACATAAACTTGGCCCTGAAACCGCACTAGCCCATCCACAATGTCCCAAGGTTCCCTGTGGCTGCCTGCTGAAATTTCCTTGTGAAGGGCTACCGGAATTGGATAGGTTTTGTTGGCCTGACGCGGTGCTGCAAAGATGCTAAGGGTAGGACCGGATATGGCATGAAGGCAGTCGGTGGCCGAGTGCGGAATCACATCCCCGTCTTGGCATGACAGTGCATCAACCATCGTGTTGAGTGGCCCTAGCCGATATTCGACGAAAAAATCATAGCCTACCAATTTGCTCCCACTGGTGTTGCGGTACGATGGACAAGTGCTGATCGAGGAATTTGAGGCTATAATGATCTGTGCGAATGAGGAATGGCCGTCCCCATAAGTTTGGCCGCCAATGACGAATGGCCTGCACCAAGCCGATCAACTATCTCTCATTCACGGCCAATTTCGTGTGGCGGACCGCGATCAGGTGACTGAAGAAAGCAATCGGCCCTACGCATTGGTGAAGCACCGCCCCAAATCCAGAGCCTGAGGCATCACACTCCACAATGAACTAGCGACTGAAATCAGGCAGCTGCAGGACGGGTGCCGAAGATAGAGCATGTTTCAGCTTCGTGAAGACCTTGGTCGCCTCCTCTGACCAGCTAAAGGACTCTTTGCCGAGGAGACGAGTCAAGAGGGTGGCGATGGAGCCATAGTCCTTGATGAAACGGCGATAATACCCTGCCAAGCCCAAGAACGCTCGAACGACTCGCACGGAATTAGGTGTCGGCCATGCCTCGACAGTTACCACCTTTTGCCGGTCCATCTCGACGCCTGCTGTTGTGATGACGTGTCCCAAGTAAGCAACTGAGGTGGCACCGAACAAGCATTTGGACTGCTTCAAAACGAGATGGTTTTGCCTCAATTCCTAAAACACCATGCAAATATGACAGAGATGTTCGGACCATGAAGAACTGTAAATCAAGATGTCAAAAAAGACGAGGACGAATCGACGAAGAAACCGGCCGAGAATGTCATTCATGAGAGCTTGAAAGGTGACCGGGGCATTCGTCAAGCCAAAAGGCATCACGAGGAACTTGTAGTGGCCATGGTGTGTGCAGAAAGCCGTCTTCATCACGTTGTCGGGGTGCATACGGACTTGATGGTATCCCGAAAGGTGGTCAAGCTTGGTGAAGAAACGAGCACCACAGAATTCATCCAATAGTTCCTCGACTACTGGAATGGGGACCTTGTCTTTGATAGTCTTGTCGTTGAGGACACGGTAGTCAACGCAAAAACGCCACAAATCATCCTTCTTACGCACCAGGAGAACGACGAGGTGCTGGCGCGAATAATGCCTTGGGTCAGCATCTCCTGACATTGTCGTTCCAACTCGTCGTTCTGCAACTGGGGGTAGCAGTACAGGCGCACTGCTACAGTGTCCGTCCCAGGTCGTAGATGAATGCGGTGATCATACGGGCATGCTGGAGGTAAGCCGCTCGACATGGCGAAGAGGTCCCTGAACTCGACGAGGAGCGCGTCCAGCAGGGCATCGGTGTCGCTTGAGGCTGCGGACAGTGGGCCCTCCGCCTATGGTGCCCTGCAGCAGTACACGTCAATCGACGTGCCAGAATGCCATGGTGAGGACACTGAAGCCCCATGTAATGGGACCAAGAGTCATGAGCCATTGAACGCCCACGACGATGTTGATGCCGGCCAACGAATGGCGTAGCAGTCCATGATGAAGTGGTCGGATCCAATGCGGAGCTAAAGCTGTGGACAAATGCTGCAGCTCCGGAGCTGATCACCGTTGGCCATAGCAACGCGCAACCCATGGCTGTGCGGCTATAGTGGGAGGTCAAGATGAGCGCAGGCGGTTTCGTCAATGAAATTATGGGTCGAATCGGAGTCTACCAAGGCCACCAACTGCTGCTCACCCACTGTTACCACAAGCCGCAATGTTCGACCCGTATTGATTCCGGTGAGAGCATGGAGTGAAATCTTCGGGTCGCCAGTTGTGGTGTCCGTGGTGGCAGTGCTGTCGTCCCCTGCGTCGGGAGCGACCTCGATGAACAAAAGTTGCCGGCATACATGTTGTGGCGTAAATTTGTCGTCGCAGTTATAGCAGAGGCCGAGGCATTCCATTTGCGCCCAGGTCAGCTTCCGAATGTAGTGCTAACCTGGGTTGGCTATTGGCCGTGGCTTGCCCTGCAAGCCGCCGACGAGTGGAGCTGGAGGAGTCGGCGGTGTAGGGGTAGACGCTGCAGCAGCCGGAGCTAAGAAGCCATTCTTGACGAGGGGTTTCACGGCGATCGTCTCTCTAGCGGTCTCGATGCCACCTGCGCCCGCGCTCATACGCCTGGGCCAGACTCATGGCCACCTCCAGACTGTGGGGAGCCGCTAGTTCCACGTCGATGCTGAGTGGTTTGGCCAGACCAGCTGTGAAGACATTGATCTGCTGGGCTAGGCTGAGATCCGCGCGGGTCAACAGCGTCAGGAACTGCTTGAGATAGTTGGCCACCGAGCCCGTCTGACAGAGATGCATAAGCTCAGCCAAGGGTTTGTGTCGGAGGGAGGTCCAAAATGAGCATGCACCATCTCTGAGAAATGGCACCAGCTGGGAGAACCTTCATCGCGCTCAACGCGGTGTACCAATGGTGTGCAGCGTCTGTCATATGATATGACGCGAGCCACACCTTTTCTCCTCAAGCGTGTGCTTCCCCCAGAAGAATTGCTCGCAGCGGTTGAACCACGGCAACGAGTTGTCGTCTCCATTAAGTACGGGAAATTCCAAGCGATGGAAGCGCGGAGGCTTGACGTCGGGTGGCCCGATCACAGTGGAATAGGCAGCGCCAATGGCTGCTTGCATGCATTCAAGTTGCTGCTGCCAACCTCCTCCAGTGACGCCAACCAAGAGTCGTGTCGGTCGAGGCGATTAGTCAGGGTGGCCAGCTGCGTAATAATCTAATCCAACTTTCTGTCAACAGAATTGATCTCGTCATTGCCACTGGACATGGCGGTAGGGACGAAAGTGTCTCTGATACCAAATTGTTGTGGGCTAGGGTGGAGTGACAGAAGTTGTATTGAATGGATCACCAGAGGTTGGACCTAGGGCTGTAAACGAGCCGACCTCGAGCGAGCTTGGTCTTCCAGGCTCGAGCTCTGTAGAAGCTCGAGCCGAGCTTGGGTTGGGGTCCGAGCCGAGCTCGGGTTGGGGTCCAAGACTGGTCCTGGGCTCGAGCTCGGCTTGGCCTAAGCTCGAGTAGGCTCGAGGTCGGCTCGTTGAAGCTCGACAGCAATTAAAATGATTTATTATGCACTATTTTTCAATAATAAGAAAATTGAGTTTGAGCTCGGCTCTAGTAAGCTCGATAACAGTCAAAATAATTCAAATATACACTAATTTTCAACAGTAAGAAAAGTTCGAGTTCGGCTCGAGTAAGCTCGGTAAGAGTTAATATGTATAACTATTTAAACTCGAATTGAGGCTCGCGAACTATTCGAGCTCGGTTCGGTAAAGCTCGCGAGCTCGAGATCAAGCTCGAGTTCGGCTCGTTTAAAGTTCAAACCAAGATCAAGTCAAGCCTAAAACGAATCGAACTTGAATAGTTTGCAAGCTTCGAACTTTTTTTACAGCCTTAGCTGGACCTTGAATGACCGCTGACGAGAGGGCGCCAACCAGCCGGGAGGTTGTGTGCGCCTGTGCGCACAGGAGGCGGGCTGAGGAAGAAAAGGGTAACAAACTCTCTTCTTAATTGATCAAAAGCTGCGGCTGCCTCATATATAGGCTAGCCCCTAACAAATCTCAACTAAACCGAATAGGAAACAACCTCTAGTATTATATCTATTACTTAGAAAGCAATCACTATTATTAGGGAACCCCGTTACTCCGAACGGCAGGGTTGTTTGCCTGGGAACCGGACTGTAGTTCGTTCGGCACGTCCGCATCTACTACGTGCGCGGCTGAGTCCTGCTGTTTGCTGTGCCGCGAGTAAACCCGCCCGACCATAACACACGGATTGAACCCGTTCTCAACCCTAAATTTTAGAACCCATTTCAACATACCCAATCCTTTCTATGAGGCAACCCAACCCGACCCATCCCATTCATTCTTTCAACTCATTTCCACCCAACCAAAGTGATACGGATATAGACATGCTTAGCGATTTCCAATTAAATATATTATTTAACCGAAAAGAATTATTGAGCCGCATAAAATATTATCAGGTGAACCCATTTATAAGAAAAATAGCTTTTATTTTATACGAGAATTGGTTACTACCTAATACTAGTACTTTAATTGTGCTTAGGTTTGAACTCAAGAAGATTATTTGCTAACGAGGAGTGCGTGCCTAGCGGGAGGTATGGGAGAACGGACGGACGACTAGATAATGAGATGAAGAGTTTGTGCACTCTTTTTTTATCTTTGGTTAGCCAAACAAATTCAATAGAAAAACTTACGAGTTCTTACAGATTGAGATTGTTCAACTTTTCCGCTGGGAATTGAGAGCGCGATAAGGCTTCGCTTAGTGGTTGTGAAGTCCAACACGTATGATCTTGCGAATTAAAGAGCGTTCGTTCTTGCATTGGCAATGGAGGATCGCTACGATTCAAGAGGCTACACGTGAGTATCTTGATCCTACGTCGAGAAGATAAGTCGATCCCGTATCACAAAGCCAACCCAATCAAGAATCCAACCCATTTGAACCCAACTCTTTAACACCACTAATAGGAGCACATGGAAGTTAGCGAAAAAGATTTAAAGGCGGTGTTTTAAGCTCTCAGTTCAGATGGCAGTATATATGGCGTAGTGTTTTAGCATTGTAAGTTTTATTACGATGCTCATTTCTTTGACCTTAAGGAGATTTTATTTGTAACCTATCGTAACTTATTTAGGATAAAAGGCTTTATTATCGTTGTTGTTGTAGGGGGATTCAAATAATTGACGATAGCAATGACTAGGTAACATAGATCATTTAGAAGTGAAATGACAACTATTGTCAAACGTGAAGCATAATCACGTTCAGATCAATTAAAGCCAGAGAGAAAAAAAAACAAAAATATTATCCCCTTCCGGTACTTATACAGAAGTGAACAAAACCAAAAAGTGGCAAAGTAGATATAAAACCAAACAAATATAGTGCACAGATTTAGGCCAAATTTCTAAAACCTCATGAATGCTTAATGGCTTAGGAGCTGTTTTGGAGTCAAGAATACACCACGATACAAAAATGAAATTGTAATACAAAGCTGAAAGGCACCCAATTAAGAGTATTACCCCATGGGTACAATACAAGACAATAGTGACATCATGGCAAATGAATGCAATTACCATCAGATGCCTGCTCCTAACTACAGGTCATGTACCCGAGTAGAAATAATTGAAGGATTTAGCTCCAACAATACAGTTAGAATTTAGCATCCGGGAAAAGCCAGCTGTATCCTTGACAACTTTTATTTTATATTTGTGGGAAGACAACCAGATCGGTTATGTAAGACACAAGAATTGTACAGGATACTGAGTGAGATAAGATTCATTGAACTCTAAACATACTTTATACTGCACTACTACTGAGTCCTGAATATCAAAACCCACGGTTCACAAGAAAGAAAAGTTAACTAGGTGGTTCATCTTTATTCTACTTTCTTTGAAGTAAAGCACAGTGCAAGACTAGCATCAAGGCATCTGTAAACCAGTTCCACATTACTTATTCCCTCTTCTGTTATAACACATTAACACACTATTGTATATAGAAAAAAATGTGAGCATACTTTCTTTGAAGTAAAGCACAGTGCAAGACTAGCATCAAGGCATCTGTAAACCAGTTCCACATTACTTATTCCCTCTTCTGTTATAACACATTAACACACTATTGTATATAGAAAAAAATGTGAGCATAAACATTTCAAGGACACAATACAGACAGCACATATCTGAGAGGAACACAATTGGACTGCAGGTTTAAATTCTCACTTAGCTAATTTTTTCAGGCCAATGGTGTTTCTTCAGTCAGAGCCGACAACACTTCATTTCATCAATTTATAGAGGCAGCGCATTTCACATTTCGTCTTGCACCATTTTGAGATGCTAATCCTACACAAATATTCAAATTTGAACCTAATATCGGCCAAATTCAATCTGATTTTGGCCATTAGTATTTACACGCCTTATCACAAAGACTTGATCTGATCCAATGGAAAAGGTTCATTTGCCCTTCAAATAACCATCTCATGTATATCATATTTCTTTCTACACATTCACTACCCTACAACCTAACTAATTAATAAACTAAACATATTCCTTTAACTGTTGAGTATTTTTTTTCGTTTATTCATGAGACCTAGGTATATTCAGCTGTGGTAGACGACAATATATGTATGCGATAATTTGTCACTTAAGAATCCATGCCACTTCTATAAGATAATTTGTCACTTACAAATCCATGCCACTTCTAGAAGTCGAACTGCTATGGATTAATGCGATAATGCTATTCATATTAGCATTATTAAACTGTACACCAAAATTAGCAACATTTAGCTGCCACCAGTATTCTCTAGTACTCTCTATAGCAATGAAAAAAGGTTACACAGATAATCGAAGTACCAAGATAGAAAGCGCACACTGTTACAAGTTTGCTGTTTGCTCATTGTTAGCTTAAAATTACTCCTAGAAAACAACATCAGCTAAATGATCTAAGGCTCACAACATAATATAAATTCTTTCACTGTGATTCCCAGATCTCAAATATGTGCAGAAATTTGAAGGTAGTTTTGTATGCACAAAGAAGAGCTATTATAAGACAAAAAAAAAGACATATCAACTATAATTGCTGTAATACAACTTGATGACTAGGAAGTGTTACCAGTATGCCAGCATGGGTGCCTCAATGATCTGATAATTATCCTTTCATTGCTCCCGAATGAAAACTAGGAGAACATGCCAACATAGCTTCCAATTCTATCCTGAAGGCACCATCTTTCACTTCAAAAAAAAAAGGAGCTATTTAACCGGTCAATTCATGTGTCGTCGTTATCTCTACAGCATCCATGTCAATAATGATGGCTGATTCGCAAAACAACTCCAGAATTTAATCAAGAGAGAGATTTTTCTTCATCGCCTCATAAACTAGATAGGTAATACTTGCAGCAGGCACCACTTTAAGGAGATTTGGTAGGATTCCTTTGTAGAATCCAGAAATACCCTCATGCTGTAGGGTCCTCCAGAACACGTCAGACATTCCTCTATATGCGGCCTCTGAATTGGCCCGTTGAGCTTGCAGTCTACAAATATTTAGAAGTACAGTTGAGAGAGAGAAAGATTCCTGTCTGTACAATTATACGTTTCTTACCTTGTTCTGATGACCTGTAAAGGGTAAACACATGTTGCTCCCAAAGCCCCTGAGACAGTCCCGCAGCCAAGTTGTACTAGAGGACCAGGATCTACATGATCACAATAACATTCAAGAACCATACAATTTATAAGAAAAATGATTAGAAATGCCAACAAAGTCTGAGCGAGAACTTACCGCTGTCCTTTAGTATATATGTCTTGGACACATCTTTCAAAGTCTCGTATACAGCAAGATCAATTCCAGCATAAGGAATAATACCAAGCAATGATGGAACGAGGCCTCTATAGAATGCTCGAGGACCTTCATTCATCCATATATCCCTTGACAATGCACCAAGACTAGGAACTTTACCACCCACGCATGAATAAGTCTGTAGCCGTGTCTTTACTAAATCTATAGGATAAATTGCTGTTTGTGCTACTGCACCAGCCAAACCACCAGCAACGAGACGTTCAGAAGCACCAATTTCATTCTTATTTTCTCCTTTGCTCTTCATAATGTATTCTTTTAACATTTCATAGGCATAAAATCTTATTGCACTTTCTGGAGCAACTTTTACAACATTCAATCCATTCCCTCTAAAAAATCCTAATAGACCACCCTGAATCCATATATCCTTAATTGCATGCATGACCGTAGTACGTGTTGTTTGTACTTGCATGATCACTTTAAGGCGATCAAGAGGTGCAGTTGCGGTACGAGATGTTGCACCAGCAATCCCTCCTGCAATCAGATACTTGCTTGCATTGACATGCTTACTTATGCCTTCTGGTATAGCAGCCTGTTCACCTATATCTACAAGGCAGACTCTTTCCCAGTGATGATAAATGTTCTCAATGGTTGCTTCATTAGGATAAAGCAAAAGAAAGTCCCTCCATTCTTCGAAAGTGATAATTCCATTGTTGTCCTTGTCCACATGCTCAACAAATCGTGCAAGCTCCTCATCATCAATCTCTATACCTACAAACAACAATGATATATTATGGATACAAAAATGATGAGCTCTAAATAACTTGATTGTGAAGATATTTAAGACTTCAGGCAAAGCATTGCCAAGGAAGCAAACTACACGAACGCAAGCTGCTTTCTAAAATCTAGACAGGGTTTCGAATATAATTCGTTTTTTCCTCTTTTTTTTTTGACAGAAGCTGTGATAAAATAACAAGCTAGCTATTTAATGCAGGAATTAGATCAATGTGTGTTCCCTAGAACCTTGACATCCATAGGAAAGCACTCCTTGAACTTAGGTGATACTGGAGGACCAGAATCTGTGATAAAGTTAATATGCCTTTGGGAGTCTAAATGAAGTAACTAACAATCTAATATGAGTTGCTCCAAAACTTGCTGCTTTGTTGCAATTAAAACCAGCTTAAATCTTCCATGCACAAACATTTCCAAATCAAAGACCCAAAACCTGTACCTACCATTACAACCCCTTCAACCTATTTTCTCAGCCTTTTGGGAAGTATTTGTCCTCTGAAGTCATCTACGCAGATCTTTGGCCCAAAAAGGTACAGTTGAAATACCCGGTTGATCATTATTGGTTCCCATGTCAAGCTGATATATCAGTACAGCTCATAAGTATGAAGCCTACCTAAATTATATTTCTTAACTTTGTTTCAGTATCATGAACTCCACTTAGGCAATGCATTGGCCAACTCACAAGTAACCCTAAATTGAAATCCTAAACACCATGCTAGCAGTTAAAAAAAGGAAAGTGAAACTTATCATGACAATATTTCATGGCAGGCTGGAAGCTGACTCAATTTCCCACCTTTAGTAAGCTAATGGTTGCTGTTTATCATGTGAGGTTGCTTCACTCCTTCAACTGAGGTACACAATTTCGGTTGCCTATGCTATGCAACTTTTAGTATGGGGTATGTAGCCTTGGGGTTGCCTCACTAAGCTACAGCAGTATTGGATGCAGTATTAATTCAGACAATGAGTGATGAATAGTAGAATTGCTCCCACTGACAAGGTGAGGATTGAGGCAGATAAGTAACAGGCTAACACTCTAAACTGACCGGAGTTTTTGGAACCTGTAATAATCTATGGCCTAACAAAAAATGGTAAGATGTGAGGCTGCATGTTTTCTCTGAGACCCACAAATTACCACATTATTAGAGAACAAAAAAGTCCAACATTAGTCAGGAGAAAAATGGGGAAATTTGTTCCACATATTTGGTGGAACCAGATTACAACAGTGTAGATTTAGTTGAAGGAATTTGAAATTCCCTAATGTGGTACACTAATTAATGCGTACCAATTAAAAATTGTATTATCATGCAGGAACATGCACTCAAATGAAGGAGAACATGCCACACGGATGACAACATCAGCTGTGTTTACGATAATTTTGTGACCTTGTCGAACTGTTTGATGAAAAGATTTAGGGCCATGCAAGGTATCAGAAGGATCTGATCTATATGATCTTCAACGCCTACATCTGGTGGATGAATACCTCCGACATGAAAGTCCTGTGAGTAGTTGGGAAATATAATACATGGTCAATCCATCATTATTATTTATAGCAACTGTTGTCATATGCCCAATCTCAACTCGTTTAGAAAGAGGCTAAAAGAGACAGAAATTTGACTTAATGGTACGACCACGACGAAACGCTGATAATTGAGATAATTTCCATAGTATTTTATTGCATATAACAGCCAAGCAATTATGAGAAACAAGATGGCTACCAACATTTGTGCAGATATTAGAGAATTAGAAAAGCTGATGACAGTTGCATTGCACCAATGCAACAAACCATTTTACTGTAAGCATCATGCAATGCAGTCTAAAGTGCACAACTAGGCACTAAGGGCGAGGCACAGGGAGACAAAAGCACCTCACTCTGCACAATGCACAGCAAGCTAAGCTAGGTGCGCACCTTTAGCAGCAAGGTGCAAGGCCCTAAGAATCAAGGCGCACGCTTTTCATCACAACATGGTTTAGGATCGAAAAATGGAAAATAAACCAAAGCCAAAAGATTCATGGACCAAAAAATGGTTCAATCAGACACCCAAGTGGTTCTAACTCTCAAGGTTCAGTAAACTATTGTCGGTCACTTGTCAGCGTCGACAAAGACAAGCAGTGGAAGCTTTCTCAGTGGCAATCTTTAGTAAAGAATTAAATTAAATTGTATGTTAAACGTCTTGGATATGCTATATATGCTTTGAACATTGCAAATCTTTATTTAAAGATGACCTGTGATGGTGTCCAACTTTTTGGTAGAATATTGTCATACATATTAGCTAGAAATATCAAGCCCGCAACTTTTTTTTAGAAGCTTCTTCAAAACTTCAACAGGGCTATAGGTGTTTTTAGCAAACTAATATTATTTTTATTTTTGCACCAGATATATGTCAGGTGCACGGTTCTTTGGTAACTACACCTCAAATGATTTACAGACCGAACGGCCCACGTGAACCTTTTGCCTTTTGAGGCCTTTCTTTAAGTAGCCTGCTAGCATATTGCAAGATGTTAGCATAGCAATTTTCTTCACAACATTACCGTCTAATTTTTCTACCCGAATAGACTAACCGAGGCATCCATCTATGTAGCAAAAAAATGTCAAGATGATGCCTAATTCAAACATTGCTTTGTTGGCATATTGGAATTCATTATTTTTCTCCAGTCATTCTCTCAAACCAAACATACGCTCCTTGCAAGTACAATTAAGCATAATTGGAATTATCAAGTCCATAGCAGAGAACCCTCCCCATCTCCACACATGACAACACTCACATCCATGTACTCTCCAAGTAAACCAAAAAAGGCAAAAAAAAAAAAAACTCCAACGGTTGGTTACTAATTTGCTGCAAGCATCCAACACCCTCCAAGTAGTAGTATGCTACCACAACCACATTTCGCACAACGCGTCGGGAACCGGACACCGCTGCGACCGACATGTGACAGCCGAGCACGAGGTGATCAAATTGCGGTGGTACAGGCCGGGCGAAAGGTGAGGTGAGGCTACGGCATACATACCAGCCTTGACGAGCGCGTCCCAGAGCTCCTCAGGGAGGATGCAGCCGCTGTGCTCGACGTCGATGGCCTGGAAGATGCGGTAGAGCTCGAGCTCCTTGTCGTCCATGTAGCGCCTGAAGTCCTCGTACCCGACGCGGCCGTCGCGGTCGCGGTCGCAGGCCCGGAGCAGCTCCCGCGCGTACTTGTACTCGGCGGGGACCTGCAGCGCGGCGAGCCCGGCCTCGATCTGCGCGTAGTCGAGCTGCCCCCGCCCCGCCGCGTCGAAGAAGCCGAACATGCCGCGGATCCGCGCCTCCCGCTCCGCCTCCGTCTCGTGGAGCGCCAGCAGCACGTGCTCCATGGTCACGGGCCCCGCCTTCCGCACCGGCCCGCACCCTCCCGCCGCCGCCACCGCGGCCACTGGGGAAGGGGAGGAGGCGGCAGTGGCGTCACGGGGACCCACCGCGTGGGCCGCCGCGCCGGTCATGGCGCCGGCGGCGAGGCGGAATGAGAGGGGAGACGAGGTGGCGGTGGCGGTGGTGGGCTGGGTTGGTTTGGGGAATGGAATGGAGGAGAGAGATTGAGAGAAGGGAGAAGGGAATCCGTAAGTACGTATGTATGGGAGCGTGGCTGCATCGGTATGGGTCGCGTGTGCCGTCTGATGGGTGACGGACGGTGTGATCCACTTGGAGATCTTTTGATAAAAATGGTGGGGAACGAGGCGGTTTCTCATTCTTGGCGTCTCACGTTTGCATCTTCCATTCGTGTGAATAAGACATCAATGTAAGATTTCTAACATTGCATTAGACTTGTGAGGTGTTGCTTGTAGTGAAATCAATCGGTTCATCCAAAAATTGTTTGTACGTGAAACTAATCAGTTTATCAAAAAGTTTAAATTGATAAGGAAAGATAAACAATCCCTTATGTCTAGACTTTATCAGAGCTAAGATGTAGATTCGGAATAGACCATAAATATTTTTTAAATATCTTTCTAAAACATTACGTTAGCTAAGTTTTGAACTTAAGATCTTTAAACTCTGATACTATATTTACCCATCAGTTTATCTAAAAATTTTAATTAACAGTAAAAGATAGACAGTATTTTTGAACAAATATGTCTTGTAGAAAATGAGAGCATAGTCGGGCAAAGTACGACGATTTTCACGGAAGGATACATAAAATACTTTCTTCCATGTTTCCTAAGGTTTTTCTTGTGCTGGGGGCATTGACACAGGTGGTTCAGCGGTTGATCCAACTTGGTGTGAGTTGGACGGTGCTGATATGGCATGGATGCCCATTGCGCGATGCTACTCGTGTTATGAATGCTGATTGAGGTGGGGGGGCGGTGGCCGATTGAGCGAGTGATTGCGATTTGGGACTGATGGATGGATGGACGGTGTGATCCACGAGATTTGGTCTTTGAGTGGAACTTCTCATGCTGTACTTAATGCCGTGCATCGTGACCAACTACCTCGTGCTTATTCTGTACACCTGGAGGCTGGAGGACCTGCGAAGATGAGCTGCTCGATGGCAAATGTGGTTGGTAGTACAAGAATCATATCTAGCCTACGTGTAGTGTAGGTTCGGGTACTACCAGTAGCGTTAACAATGTACTAGCACAAACATTGAAAAGAAATGAAATGTGCGAATTTGATACGACGATTATCTTATCTACGTTCATCGCAAATCCATTAATGGGGCCTTTCTTTTTTATTCGAAAAATTGTTTTTCGATTTTTCTACGGTAACTAATTTTTAAATAAAGTATTTTTTGAGACGAAGTTTATATGTTGATTATAGTTCACACTACAGTGACTTCATTTATATCGGCTAAAACCATATACGAGTTTCTCTTACTCTATACTCTCTCTCATGAAACAGCCAAAATTTATAAACCGCACTCATAAGCCAAAAGTCACAGACCAAAAGAACAGCTCTATTGCATTCATAATTGGAAAAAAAAACTTGTTCACTTACACCACAAAGATACATTTATAGGAAAACAACATTCATTGTGAGGCTAACAAGTGGGTTATGTGGGCAACAGTCAATGATACTAAGATGTTATTCTTAAAAAATGATCCTCAGATGTTATTTTCCACCCTGAATAGCCTTCGTGCCGTTTCTGGCCAATTTGCCAGCATGAATATGTTTATCCTAGCATCATAATCACGTCTGTGCTTGGCTTAAAATTAGGGGTGGACATTATTTTACCGAAACCAAATTACAGAACCAAACCGAATCGAAGAAACTGAATATTATGTTTTTTCAGTTTTCGGTTTTTGTTTTGCTTCTATTCGGTTTTTGGTATACGGTGCGGTTTTCGACTCTAGAAAACCAAATAAGCCGTATACCGCAATTTCAACTTGTAGTATTCATTGATTCATCAGTTAGCAGCTCTAACAAGTGCAAGGCCTAAAGGCCCACTCGCCAAGCCGCCCATTTCCTAACCCGCCTATCCGCCCGTGACCGTGAGAGCCGAGAGAGACTCCACCCTAACGGCCTAACCACAGGAAAGTAGGAGGCAAGGGCGCAAGTGCCGCATCTCACTTGGCATTGGCGCCTCCGGCCCTCCGCTCGCGTCTTGCTGTGCTACCTCCGGCCCTCCGCCCATCGGCGCTGCTTCCAGCCGTTGGTGCTGCCCTACGCACCCGTCCGTCGACGCCACCTCCAAATGTCGGCGCCGCCCTACGCACCCATATGTCGATACCACCTCCAGACGTCGGCGCCGTCCTACGCACCCGTCCATCGATGCCACCTCCATATGTCGGCGCCGCCCGTCGCAGTCCTCCCCAAGTCCCTAGAGGCCAGATCCACACGTTTTTGTTTGATTTCAGGTGGGTTCATTTGTAATGCATTAGCTTTACTTGTTCTTTATTCCGCTCTATCCAATATAATAGTGTAATATCTGTAATTGGATCTTGGTTGAATGTTTCTTGACATCATCATTTTATCCTTAATGTTTTAGAAAGAAAGATGACGCACTTGCAAATTTTCCTTTCCTCACCCTATAGGCTTTCATGACATCACTCATATTTTGTGCACAAGTGCACCTGGGACGTATAGCAATGCCTAGTTTTATAAGATAATCTGGCAATTTGCCTTGATGATATGCGTTTCTGCCAAGTTGTTGCACCATTCCGTATTCAGTTCTTCATTAAGGGCCTACAACATACCTTGCATCAGTCTTCTAAATCCTGAATATTTAGTGCATGAGCTTCTTGTGGACTACTTAGCAGTCACCAGTCCAACAATGACTAATACCACTGTTGGTGCCTTTTCGACATCCTTCATTTTGCCTTGATGATATGCGGTTTTACTAAATACCGAATTAATCAAACTGATTTAGTTCGATTAATTTGGTGCGGTTTACATTTTTCCCTACTTATTTTAGTTTCTAGTTTGTAAAAACCAAAAAATATATACCAAATAAACCGTATCGATATAGCCGAATAAACCGAATGTCCATCCCTACTTAAAATGATTGGAAAATGGATGGACACAAAGGAACGGGGAACAAATTGGGCAGGAGCAGGCTTAATGTACAAGAAAGGAAAAGGACTGAAGAATGGCAAAGCCAGAAAAGATGAAAGCATTAACTGGTCCAAAGCAGGTCACTGATCAGTGATCACCATTTCCTCCAGAGCTTTCACCAAAGACCAGACCAGCACAAAGTTAATAGAACAATCAGCAGCTGGATATGTCAAGAATGTTCCTCCATTTTGAGCATGAGCTGCGACATTTTGAGCATGAGCTGCGATCGATGTGGATCAAACATTTAGGTGAGATTAAATTTAAGGATTGCTCAATCTTTCAAAATGATAGAATAGTTAGATATAAGTAGAGCACAAATTACATGATTAACTCACGCTAGCTAGATAATTTCATTTTCGCACACACCACAACACACGATCAAAAAATACAGATCAAATATCAGCGAAAAAATACCTACACTACAATAAAAACCAACTCTCGAAGATACAATTCTAGATTAAAATTTTACAAACATAAGAACATGTATGGAGACTATCCCTAGCAAAAAAATACCTACACTACAATAAAAACCAACTCTCGAAGATGCAATTCTAGATTAAAATTTTACAAGCATAAGTACATGTATGGAGACTATCCCTAGCGAAAAAAATACCTACACTATAATAAAAACCAACTCTCGAAGATGCAATTCTAGATTGAAATTTTACAAACATAAAAACATGTATGGAGACTATCCCTAAAGCCATCTCGGTTAAACTCCTAATTCATAATCTAAACTACATGGCAAATAGGCCTAGTCTTTTACAGGCAACACTAACCACGGTGCGACGAGGAAACCGACTTCTAACAGAAATAAACTCACGTGCACAGAACTCGTGCATAGGAACACAAAAGAAGCTAAGATTGGTTCTCTAGAGGAATCCTGGTTTGGAAAGAAACTAAACAAAACATTTAATTAAAACAATTAGTGCCCTTCTCAAGGGGGCACCCAGGGTCGGCAGCTGTTGGCTCCAATCCATGGATGTCACCTCATCCTCATGGATATCTGGTGGACCCATCCACATGCATGGAACATGGGCACGATCAGGATACAATCCATGCGCACCTATTGTTGATTTCCTGGCCTCCGTGCTTTTGCTTTTGGTTTTTCTCATCATAGCTGATTTATTTTGTATTATAATAGCTAATAGTTTTTAATAATTAAATTTTAAAATAGAAAAATAAGTTATCCTATCACGACAATACAAATGAATATAAAAAAAAGACTAAAAAGCAAAAAAAACTAAAAAACCAAAATTAAGAAATAGTGAATTAAAAACTAGAAGTTAAAATTGAAACAAACATGACCTAAACAGATGGGTTTGAATGTTTTCATCCAAAAAAAAAATCAGCACCGGACTCGATCTTGTTTATTTCCTACGTGCTAGAGCACTCGGTTCCTGATTTCCTGGCCGACATAATTTCTTGTATTTTTGTGTCTACGACAGAAGAAGGAAACAGAGTGTTACATGGCATTGGGAAAACACATGCATGCACCGCTCCTCTCCTGGCTTCACTTCCTTCTTTGGCCCCACGACCAGCACACATGCACAAGTCCCATGCATGCACGGCTCCTCACCCACCGCACACGGCTGGACATGCACTCGCGCACATGTTTCTCTTCTAATCCATGGACGCCTCTATGAGAATCAGCATCTCCGCGCTCCTCTTCTCCGTGGCTACTTCGAACAAAATGTATATAATGCTCCATAAGTCACTCATTTTCTAGAAAATTAACAGAGGGTATTTAGGCCTCATCAAGCTGTAACTTCAGGAAATGCTCCATGTAATCTCCAGAATACCAGAGTCAGCTTAAGAATTTCAGCTATAGGCCTGGATATTTCCAGAAAAAGCATTCTGGTGAAAGTTACTACTATGTTGCATCTACAGCATTTTCTAGAAAGTGGTTTAGTAAATTTTAGTTAACTGTAGCAGTTATTAGTTATTGCTGTCTGTAGCATAACAATGTCCAAGTTGCACCAGATTCTAGAGGGCAAAGTAGCATGGTTCAGGTTGGTACATGTGCCAGAAGCAGCAAAACTGGAAGGAAGACTGAAGACTACAAGGCTTCTCTGCAGACTTCTCCAATTCAAAGATTAGAAAAACGAGATGCAGTTCATGCAGAAATGAAGTGGTGAACCAAGCAGGTACATTGACCATGTGTTAGCTGACAGGAACTTTTGAAAACTTGTCTGGAATCCAAGAGGTCAAACTTAACAATAGTTGACATTTGACAGAATGTGTCACATTAAGAATTTAATTAACCTAGCCATCCAAGTCTGAAATCTGACAGCTAATGAACCAGTCAAATCTCAAATAAAGCATTCCTAAATCTTCAAACTTTAGAACTCTAGTATGCATCATGCAAAGACTAGGACCAGCTGAGATGTTCAGACTTCAGATAAAGCTGATCAACCAAATTCAGACTAGAAATAGCACATAAGAGTTAACAGCAATAGAATAGCTTACACTGCTGAAACTACATACATATCTAGAAGCAGCGCCTAACAGTGCAGAGATTGCAACTTTGCACCGGCAGAATTTTGCTGCTCTATGTGGTGAGAATAGAAGGCGGTTTGTTAGATTTTGCCCCGAGCACTGGAGCCTGTGTCGGGGAAGAGTTTCGCCCCAGACAGCTCTGTCATCATTCCGTCCGACATATCACAGACAATTTTTAAAAATAACCATCTATAATATTCGATATATCATAGACGGCTAATATAAAAAATCATATGTGATGATTACTGTAACACCCCCATTTTTGGAAGCGTTATGAATTCCCCGCAACTGCCCAGGATTGTTCAGTTGCGAGTTACATCATTCGAGTGTATAACATTGCCAACGCAAGCTCAATTACAAAAGTCGACTTTATTACAATAAAAGGGCTTAAAGCCAAGTTTAACAGTAGGGCCGACGGCCTTCAGATATATTACACAAAAAGAGACACCACATACATGCTTGAGCGGAGAACGACTCTAATCCCAAGCTTCTTCCATTTCGTAGAATACCACTTCTTCGTCTTCGCCTGGCTCCTCAAAGTTAGCAGTTTCCGTTTATGTTTTTAAGCAAGTATGAGTACAACTACCGTACTCAGCAAGCCACACGGAGCTTAGCATTAACTAAATGCATGGTATATCAAGTGAAGGGATAACAGGTTCATTATTTGTGTAAATGCAGTTTTATTTAAGAAAACTAGAAAAGCAACTCCATTAAGTAAAGGGGTTTTCAAGCGTGATTAATATTCAACATTACCAAACCATTCTCAATCCTACTTATGCCTTGCTGCTGGAATCACCCAATAAACACAGCTTCGTTCACCGGAAGCACGGCGTATTCGAATACAATTATTTATGACTCTGCAGAGTTGCTCTGCTTTACCCACAAGATCTCTCAACTCCCGCGACAGAGTTAAAAGAACAAGGTTGTTCACTGCTCAATTCTTTATATAGCCTCCACCCAGTAGGTCCTAATTCCCCATAAGCTCGGACGACCCCACGGATCTCATCCGACTCATAGCAACCCTACTGTTGTATGGTTAACCACCTCCCATACGAACTCACCCTCGGACTCCCCCCGCCAGTTGCAGAGGTTCAATTGAACTTGAGCAGTTATTAAACCAGGTTTGACAAAATCAACGCTTGTGGTTGGGCGGATACTATGTTCTTTACTCAGCATAAGGGTCTAGTCCTTATATTTTTCTCTGAGGCATCATCCGTACACAAACTCTTAATCAGTACACCCTGTACTGCCACCAATCCTCAACCAAGCCTCCACCCTAGGATAAGGTCTTCGGATCCACCTCTGCGATCCTCGCTTACCCTAGATCCATCTTTTCAAAACTCTAAACAAATGCTAAGATTCTTAACAGTGAAAAGATTTTAATGAATTCCTAAACTACCATGTTTATATCACTAGTATATTTAATACTACTATGTTTGTCAACATGAACATGGTCATCAAGTTAAACGGGGCTTTTTCGGGTGGTAGGTCATAACTAATAAGTCATGTCATTCTAAACAGTAATTATACACAAAATAATGACTTAAAAATAGCATAATGAAAATACAGCTAAATAATTAAATAGAGACATGGTAGGTTCAATATGATCGAGGTATGTGTGACTTGCCTTGCAAGTCTATGATTTCAACAAGTTCAAATTCCTCGGTGGGTTGGATCTGGGCTTGAGCTTCTCCCTCGTGGTCTTGCGAATCCTCGACTACGGAAGCTAGCGCAAAGCAAATAAAATAAATCAATTCCATGCCCGAAGAAATGAGTTAGGAATAAAGAAATGAAATAAAGAAATAAAATCCGATAAAATTCAAATAAATTGAGATTTGGGCTTATAGGAGGGTCAAATGGATAAATGGGCCTTGGATTTGGGTTGGCAGGCTCGAAACGAATCCGGAGAGTATAAACATGCATTTTTGGGTTCGGGTTGGGTACTGTTCATTGGGCTCGGGTCGGGTGCAACCGGTGCGGACGAGTGGGCTGGACTCAACCGAGTAAAAGTGGCTCGGTCGGGCTGTTCGGACTCGGCCGAACGGGTGCGGGCGAGCGGACTCGACCCAATCAAGTCGGCTTGACTCGGTCGGGTGCGGGCGGCGCAATCGGGCGCGGACGCGCGGTGCAGCCGGGCGCGGGTGCGCGTGGTCGGGCGCGGGCGACGCGGTACGGTGCAACCGAATGGCGCAGTCGGGTGCGGGCGACGCGGTCGTCTTCAACCTCCCGCCTGGGCGTACGCAGAGGAGCAGAGGTGGCCGGCGGCGGCTTGCGGCGGCGGTGGAAGGACTTGCGACGGTGGAGGAGGGCATTGATGGACTCGGGACAGCACGGGGAACCCATTTTTGGCGGTGGCCGGGCTGGCGGAGGCGGCGTTCGCCGACGGCGAGCTCCTCCCTCTTGCGGCCATTTTTGGAATTGCTAGCTCGGGGTAGTCTTCTAGAGCAATTAGGCCGGTGTTTGGGCATCACTAGGGTTTGGTTAAGGTCATGGGAGAGTCGATTTAAGCTAATGAGGTTCGGGTTAAGCTAGCCATGGAAGGGTGGTTTCGGCCGTTGGGGGCTACCGGCGCCGGGGAAGATGGGGGAGTGGGGAGCTAGGGCGGTGGTTGGGGGTTACTTTTAGGGCTATAGAGAGGCTGTAGACGAAGGCAATTGAAGAATGGAGTAGCGGGCAACCGACATTGAGCTAGGGTTGAAATTTGGGGCTTTCGGCCATTACCGTCAATGGAGGTGGCGGTAGGGCTTTGGAGTGCGTTGATTGGCTTCGGGGAGATGACGGATTCATCGCGAAGGCCTTGGTAGCTTAAATACGCGGAGTAAGGCGGTTCGGCATCGAGCTTATCCCATGGCGGCAACGGCGCGTGGCGGCCGGCGGCAATGCCATGCTTTGGGAGTAGGTTAGGGTGCCAGGGCGGTGGGGAAAGGCTGCGGGAAGCCTGTCCGCGCTAGGGAGGTGGCAAAATCAAGCGGCGCGGTGATGTGCGGTGGCGCACGTGGAAGAGACGGGCGACGGCAAAAGTGATGCCACGGCGGCAGCGGTCGGTTTGGTGCGGCTTGCCACAGCTCTGGGGTGGCCGACCAAGCGGCGGAGTTGGCGAGAGAGGCGCAGGGGCTGTCGGTCACGAAGGAAGCGTGAACGGTGGCGGGATGGGATGGCGGTGGAGCTTTTCGGACGTACACACAGTGCTGGCATCTTATCCCCCCATTTTGGTTGTCGTGGCAAGGATTGAGTGCAGCTGGGTGATGAGATTGGTGAGGAATAGGATGGGGAAGCAAGAGAACAAATCAAAACCCAAAATTGAGCTCAATTTCAGATTTTGACTCTTTTGCAAAGTTCAGTTTTGTTTCAGTTACATATCATATACGGTTTTTTATATTAGCTATCTGTAATATGTCGAATATCACAAATGGCTAATACAAAAAAAATCATTTGTGATGGTCTATATATCACGGACGGTTTTGTGTTAGAAACCGTTTATGAGTTCTTTGTATAGCTATTTTTTTTCTTTTTTTGATTAGCCTAAGAAAATGCTAACTATACTCTCTGAAAATAAGCAATCATATTACAGATAAATGACAGATAAGTGAATTACTACTACTCAAAGTGATTTACAACTTAAAGTGAATTACAACTTAAAATCAATTACAAAAGAATGTTCACGTATTGTCGTCGGAGTTTCAATTGGATTACAATTGAATCAATTGTTTAAACATGTATTAAGCGGTGTCGCTGGAGTGAAACTCTCTTTTCGAGTCAATGACCCCCGTCATGAAGAAGGTAGAGAGGTGTCCTCGAACATTCGAGAGATTCGTTCAGATCGAATATATATATATATATATATATATATATATATATATATATATATATATATTGATATTTAGGAATCATTATTGCGAGATTGGTAAACCTCTAGATCATTCATCTCAGCACTCTTGATTTCATGCACATGACGGCAAACATAGAATGCACATAGGTTGCTTTTTAACTACTGGTGGTATTGCAAAAATAGAATTACATACATAGGTGTAGTCAACTCGAGAGACATCATTATTATGAAGTGTGATATATGATTATTGTGTTGTAGCGGGTACCAGAAATCACATAATGTACGTATTGCAGTGTCGATTCCATGTATCTCTCTCCCCTGGAAACATACACGCTGAACGACCTATGTGATTCCAAAAGCTATCCTCGGCCATTGTAAATGAAGAAAAGACTACAATAGAATTTTGTATAGAGAAAATAGGTATACATGTCTAGTGTTTGTTGCACAAGAGTAAAGTCGTGGTTGTTCTTGTGTAGATAATCGAGATATATTATCTTATTCCACTTTGGTACAATCACTATAAGGATCTAGTGCCACCCAGTCATATATGTCGCCATAGTTATTAAACCTAATTTCGTGTTGTGTATAAAATACAACAAAAATTTATATAGCAACTAGTGAAGCACTTCCTTCTGGTTGTAAGGAATCAGTATGTACTCCTTGTTGCCCTGAGGAAGCAATCCTATCGTTATTTAATTCTCGACGTAGGATGCATCATGGGTGATGCTTTGCTCAGAAATCAAATATGGGTCGAGGAAACCCACTGATTCTCACGATCACCAGACTTCTTGCATCATGTATCTATACATAAGCAATGAGTTATGATATTTATCGATGTTATGTGAATATAGAACTTGCTCCAGCGTCATAGAAGTGAGGCCTCGTGGGCGTCGAGGTTGAATAGTTCGAATAAGTCGTTAAAGAAGCCTAGCTTGTGGAGGAAATGCCTCTCCGTGTATCTGATAGTGAATCCAGTAGACTAGTTTTTCCTCTACTCGTTGGTCCTCTGCATGTACCAGACATGTACCAGTGTGTCTGGGACCAATGGCATTCTAAGAGAGAACTTCCAAGGCTTGTGAGGCGCATTAATGTTCTTTGATTTCACCTTTGATACATCTTCCTAGGAGATGATTCAACACGTTTTTCTTATTTCTTCGGTGTCATCTCCATGGGAGCTAATACGACGGCCTTTTGAAGCAGAGATTGAGGTAGAGTTATTAAGAGTTTTGTTGGAGAGGCAAGGTCGTGTGGAGATTGCAGAACTACAGGGTCCAGGGCCATATCCCTGTTAGGCCACTGGACAAAAGTGTGCATAACATCCCCTAGTGTTATGATGTCTTCGTTTGGAGGCTTCTCTAGTGGAACGACTATAAAAGGGTCATGTACTATATCCACCTGGACCTTGGCGTAACCCTACGCTAGCTGGACACCGTGCAGCATAGGTCTATGCATTCGGTTAGTTCGGTATATACGATATATACAGTAAATACGGTATTGTTAGTTCGGTAGTATACGATATTTTTAAAAATACGGTTCGGTATCGGTATATCCCAATTTATTTCGGTGCGGTATCGGTAAATACCTTATTTACAAAAGTTGACGCAAATTGCAAACGATATAGGGACTAGCGAGACGAATAGGAGACAATATATATACTACTGGCAATAGAATTAGTACTTTAGAAACACTCCAATAGAGTATAGAGATTAGACGGCATAAGCATAAAGCAATAAAGCATAATAATTAATGTTAATGATATGCTTTGCCGATTTTTAGCAACCATAAAAAATTAATCAATAGTCTACACATGAAATGTGGTTGCCTCATGTTGGTGATATGCACAGATGGAGGAGGTGAATCTGGAGGCATGCATCTCGGCAAAAGGTAGTGGGTGCCACTGCCATTCTGGGCTTATAGGAGCAGCAGCAAGAGTCATCACTTTTTCTTTGGAATCTCTGGTCTGAACGCAGTTCGGTTAATGCAGGAGAGGCGCTGAAAGTATGGGCTAATTTTTTAGTTTTTTTGGTTCCTTCGGTTTTTAGCTAGTTTTCCCGAAAAACGAACACCGAAAAAACCTAAAAGATGGAAACCGAACAGAATACTGAAAACCGGTCAAACCGAGTTGACCAGTTTGGTTCGGTTTTTTTGGTCCGGTTTTTTCGGTTCGGTTGAGATGTGCACAACCCTAGTGCAGCACTGTCCCTTCCTGGCATGGAAACGCCATCCCCTGCCCAGCCTCAATAGGAATGAACCCAACGAGCCTCATTTGGAGCTTGCAGGGTGTGGGTGGAACGAGCCTCATTTGGAGCTGCACCTTCCCCAACTCTTACCAAGAGACCAAACTGCATCCCATAGGGCTGGAAAATATAGAGGAATAGAAGGGGGAGATGTGGAAAGGGAGGCACCACAAGAACTCACCTAAGGCCGAAAGCCAAGCCGATGTGTGCACCACAAAATCTGACATTAGAAACCCTAACCGAAAGCCAACGAAGATGGGGCACGCCATGGGCCACAGAGGGGCAGGGAGGAGAACTGGCGCGAGTAGATCCGACGTTGGGAGGACCCCCAGTGGCAGGCCCAAGGAGCTACGGTGCCCCTAGAGTCCTCGACAATGACGATGTCACAAGATTGAGGAGGGGCCATCAGAGGCGAGATCCCATTGCGGCAGTGCACCACAATCGACTAAGGAGGAAGAGTCGGTAGATCCACGAAGGAGAGCACCCGTGGAGGTGATGGAGTTCAGATTAGGGTTCGAGAGGAGGAAGCCAAGGGAAGAGCGGCGGAGAGGAGAGGAGTCAATGCGCGAGAGAGAAGTAACCGACGGGGTGTGTTGTGTGTGGGGTGTGTGTGTGTTTGTGTGCATGTGTGGGTAATGCTATGCATGTATGGCCGAGGCTATGTAGGTGTGTGTTTGTGCATGTGTTGCGTGTTGTGTGTGTGAACACGTGTCGAGTGCGTGTGTGGCTGAGCGGCCGTGTGTGTTGAGTGTGTGTGTTTGGGATCGGGGGGATTGAATTGGGATCTGGTATGGAGTATTATGTTACGTGTAGGGTATTGGTAAGTAGGATTGCCAATCGAGCGTAAACATAAAATAGAATTTGTGATCGGATGCAAGACTTCGGGTATAGAAATCGGACGACGATAGCAAAACCTATGGGTAACTGATAGGAGCAGGTGCTAAATTGAGTAGTAGCTGAAATTTTAAATAAATAGAATCTGCTAAACCCATCAAAAGGGGGATGTGACTATATAATCAACCCAAAATGAATAAGTATTTTCTTAAAACGTGTGTCTGCCTTATAAATGCATAAGACGAACCAGCTCAGACGGAAGTAGCGGGTCCGAGCTCCATTGACATTGAGGTTTACTACTATTACGCAGGCAAACTTGTTTCTTGATCATCCACATAGCTATATTAAATTAAACACTATATTTCTATAGCATTTATTATAATGTGCATTAAAACTTTTTTCAAAACTAATTCAGATAAAAGAGATGGAAGAGAAGATATATGAGAAAAGAGCAGTCCAGCTAAGAGGAGCAACTGGATTGTAAGAGTAAATATTATGATGACAAAGGGAGAACTAGTCAGGAAAGAGAGGGAAGGTGGGACCTTTTACATATGGATAGTACATGAGGACCAACAAAACTCTCACCTGGAAAGGAGGCCATATTTAAGTGCCAGCTATATTCCCATTTTTATGGGTAGAAAATGCTACCCTGTTACATTATTATTCTCTCCATAGCGGGTAAGTATTATAATGTGAGCTGTGATGGAGGAACTCAAGACCGTTAGTGCAAGACCATAAGTAGGAGATCCAAGGCGTATATATTAACACAGGTGGAGTTTTGGGTGAAGAGATAACTGATCCAATCAACACTATTTGAAGTCGGTAGATGCCGGATAAGCATCCTAAACCACCTATGGAGAATAGATGAGTGAAGATTTAATAACGTAACCAGAAAAATATTTTGTACTTTGAACTTGGCACTGCATCAAAAGAAAATATGGGATACCTAGTTTGATGAGGGCTCAGAGTAGCTATGGGTACAGTGGCACAACCTGCACAGTGCACAATAAAATCATGAATTCATGCATGTCTCTTGGATAGGAGGCTATGGAGATCACTAGGGATATTTCTTCTCACCAAGTGATAAGTAGTCTTTTCATAGATTAAAATTTGCCACTTAATTTGATAAAGTAGTTTCCAGAGAAAAAGAAATGAGTTAGAAAATGTGATAATGAAAAAGAAAAGAGTCATACAATGCATTTTTCTAATAATACTTGTTGAACATGCTAGTACTCACCATTGCTATTATTTTTCTTTGTTAGATCCTAGTCCGATCGGGGATTACCCTGAGTGGGATGAGGGACTTGCAGGCGCCGATGAGGCCGCGTGGGACGAGGACGATTGCTACGAGGACTAGGGTAAGGTGGACACCCTATACGACGGTTGGAATGAGTATAAATTCAAACTCCATTAAGTTGGTTTTAGTGATAATGATAAATATAATTATGAGACTAACTTGTTTATTAACTATAATATTACCTAGTCTCATTTTAAATGTGATGAATGACAAATACAATTGTGAGACTAACTCGTTTATTAATTATGATATTGCTTAGTCTCAATTGGATGAAAATATGAAAATCATAGAGGTATGCATTCGACATCTTATTCTTATATTTTGTTGCACTTCTCACATCCAAATATAAGATTAAATGATAAATCTATATATGAGACTAACTTTTTTGTTGAAATATTACATTGTCTAGTCTCATTTGGATGTAAAGATAAAAATCATGGAGGTATGCATTTGATGTCATACTTCTAATATATCTTATTGCATTCCTCGGATACAAAATATAGGTTGGACCCCACCAAAAGACTCTTGAATATGTGCATATAGTTTTATTACACATTGTTATATGCACATATTTAGGAGGTTCACTCTATGTTTTGTAATTTTATTAAGTATTGATACATATTTCCCTTTCAACACATATTAGGATCTATACTTCAAATGTATCCTTTGAGTATATAAAACTTGTATTGTTCATATATACTCATGATTGATTTAAATTAAATCAATTGTAATTCGATTGTCATAAATCATCAAAGGAAAGGATTGAAGAATCTAGTTCTTCTATTATGTGTTAATGGTTGGATGATTAATAAGAACTGGATGAGTAAACTTTGCTAGCAATTACTCTTAAAGATAAACACTCACATTCAAATGAGTTAATTGCTTAAGAAGGTTATCCTAGAGTATACAATTGTTGTGTACATGTTGTATACTCATAAATTATTTTGTATTTCATATTTGTTGAGATTGTCATGAATTACCAAAAAATAAAAATTGTAGAATCTAATTCCACCATTATGATTAATGGTGAAGTTTTGGTAATTAATGGCAACTGATATGTGAACTAATATTTTTCATGAGTTGGATAAATAGGTTAGGTTCTACAAATAAAAATAACTTGAGATGATTTCATGTGTTGAAGATCATCAAATTAAGATAAGAGATGAAAGATGGCTTCATGAGTTGAAGACCATCAAGATATGTGGACTAATATTTTCCATGAGTTGGATAAATAGGTTAGGTTCCACAAATAAAAATAACTTGAAATGATTTCATGTGTTGAAGATCATCAAATTAAGATAAGAGATGAAAGATGGCTTCATGAGTTGAAGACCATCAAGAAAATGATGCATCATGTGTTGATGTATGTTCAAGAGGAGATGATCATGAGTTGATCAAGATCCTTAAGAAGGGATGCATAATGTGTTAATGCACATCAAGATTCCCAAGAGGAGATAATCATAAGCTAGCCATCAAGTCAAGTGAAGACCTATTATGTGTTAATAGAGTTCAAGTGAATGATGCATCATGAGTTGATGCATATCAAGACAATGACCTGAACTTGAAGTGAAGATGTATGTCATCAAGTTTTAAGAAGATGCTCAAGGCAAATATATGACTAGTTAGGGCTAATAATATATTCCTAGTCTTTTACCGGTCTTAGCGTTTGGTTGGAAAATCAGATTGCTAATATAGGTTGTTATACTATTAAAAGATATCATGTCTAGTAACTTGAGTCTCATCATATGTTGATAGCTTAAATCTCACTTGCTCTAGTTCTCCATGGCATAATGCTTATATTTGAGAATAGGTCTTGCAAATAGTTGAGGCCCATGTGTTAAATCCTTGTAACATGAGACTATATATTGCGAATATGTTTTGCAAGTGTTGAAGTCTATGTTTTCTATTTCTTATGGTATGAGGCTTATATTTGTAAATGTGTTTTTGCAAATAGTTGAAGCTCATACATAATCCTTGTAGTATGAGACTTAGATTTGCGAATATGTTTTGTAAACATATTGAGTCTATATACCTATACTTTGTGTCATGATTCTGAAAGTGTGTAAATGTGATTTGCAACTTGTTGGGAATCATGGTTGATCCTTGTGTGCATGATACTCTAATTTGCAAATATATTTTTGCAAAATTTGTTGAAGTATATGCATTTTTTAGAGAAATCAGAACTACCACTATATGTCGTGCGGTACTACCGCTGGGCGGAACTGCCGACGTTGAGATCACGGTGCTACCGTGTTAGTTGGTAAACCAACGTGGTCAAAAACCTTCGTGGTCAAAATAACATGGTTGAACCAATGCAGTAAAAAACGTGGTCGATAACGTATTAAAAAATGTGGTCAGAGACTAGCGTGGTCAGAGACTGACGTGATCAAAGACCTGTGTGGTCGAAGACCAATGTGGTCGGAGACTGACGTGGTCGAAGACTTGTATGGTCGGAGGTGACCTGTGTGGTCGGAGACCAGCGTGGTTAGAGACCAGCGTGATTAGAGACCTATGTGGTCGAAGACCAGTAGTACCGACTCTGTGTGAGCAGTCAGACCGGTCTGCGGTACTACCAACTTGTGTGGTGTGGTACGAGCAAAGTTGCGGTACGACCGATTTATCTGTGGTACATTTTTTCCAGAGAGGTATGTTTTTGAGAGAGGACAATGGTCGACGGTACTACCGATTCCAGTCTGTAACGGCTAGTTTTCTGACCGTTACAATGGGAGCAGTAGTACCGGCCATATAATGGTGGTACTTCCAGATTTACTGGTTTTTGTCCCCAACGGCTAGTTTCGTTGTGTGGGATATAAATACTCTCTTGTTGCCGATTAGGGTAAGACTTTTGGCACTCCATTTCACTCTCTTGAGTTAGTGTGAGCTTCTCCTCTTATTTATGCATGTGTCGTACCTTGTGAACAAGAAAAAACGCTCTATTCTGTATGTGTTGTATTTAGAGATGGATTTCGTATCCATTTGAGCTTGTGTATCCGTTATGGCCACCATAAAAATTGAGCTTGCCACACTAGTGACACAAAAATGTGGCAAAGTTTGAGAAGCAACCAAACATGCCCCTGGTCCTTTCTCTCCCGCCCACTTAAGCCTTATTTGAATAGGTTAGGTTTAGACCCGAACCTATTCACCGTCTATCCAATCCAGCTGGTCGCATCGGAGAACACACATAAATCCTACTGACCAATTGGCCACTAGTAACCGTTTCTTCATAGATGATTCGAGGCTGCAGCCGCACCTCGTCGCGATTTCTATCCCTCAACGGTACTCTACTCCATGTGCCTGCATTAGCTTAGCGCGGCCATTTGTACACACTTGCAAGTTGTTTATACTAATTAACATAATTGAATTTTCAGTGGTGCTTCTATGCATCGCACCCTCAATACAACTTGCATAAATCTTAAAGCAAGGAACGATATAAGTAATCGACATCTATCTTTTATTCGTGCTTTAATATTTGTGCAGCTTTAAAATAAATAGTGATGCATAATTTGTGCAGCGTAGACTTTTGGCTTTCAAAAATAGGTGTGTAGTCTTTTATCTGCTGGCTGGAACCCTCCCTGACGCTCTTATCAAACCGTTTTTCACGTGTGATCATCGGGACAAGATCTTGTCGGATGCAAGATTTTTTTTTCACGTGTAATAGCGAATTTACTAGAGCGAGTTGAAACATTAAATTCTTAATTGGACTTTTACTCACAACTTGCAGTAGATCGGTGGTAATCGCGAGGAGGTGCAGCTGCAGTTCGAATCATCTATGAAGAAACAGTTACTAGTGGCCAATTGGTCAGTTGTTTGTTCAGAACTTCAGATCAGGAGAGAGCAAAATAGTGTAGCTCATGAGTTAAGCACAATTTGGTATGATGTGTGGTTTCTTTAGCACATCCCCTGACTTCATTAGACCTTTTCTTTGTCACGATTCTAAAATCCTCATGAGCAATCAATAAAGCTCTCCTGTTTCTTCACACAAAAAAAACAACAAAATGCTCGATGCAAAGATTGAGGGCCTGTTCTTTTTTGCTGTGGCTTGTGCCTTTTGGCTGCGGCTTGTGGCTTTTGAGCTGTTCATACGAGAGATTACAGAGTAACAGAAACTCACGTGCGTTTTTTGCCAATATAAATAAAGTTGGTATAGTATGTGCTACAATTAATTAGTAGATTCCATCTTAAAAAATATTCCGTTTAAAAGTTAGTTACTATAGAAAATGCAAAGGCTGAAAAAGAACAAGCCCTGAATTTTTTTTCTGAGAATTAATTAAAGACTGGATTGTTGAATCTTTGAACCCGACCAAAGAAAGTCTGGGCTTTTTGCTGATTTTATCAGCATTTGCTTATCGTGTCAGCGCTAGAAGGAAAAGAGGCAAGTCATCCAGGCCCATATAACCCATCTCGCCCAGACCTTGCGAATTTGGTAAAGGAGCCTAATGGGGGAATAGACATAAAATAAAGAATCCTGTCATAGCCAAACGCCCAAATTAGATTCATAGGTCTATATAAATAAAAATAACTAAGGAGATTTAAGACATCTACTTCATTTTAAGAGCAATAAAATCCTATAATAATCCTAACAAGAAAAGATTCTAGAAATTCTCATATTAATTGAGAAAAAGATAAGCATATCCACCACTTATTTTGATGGGACTAGATTATAATGATGCAGATTATATATATATATATATATATATATATATATATATATATATATATATATATATATATATATATATATATATATATATATATATATATATATATATATATATATATATATATATATATATATATATGAAAAATACTTTTTACTCCCGGGTGTAATTACACCCACCTCTAATAATACAGCTGTATAATAAATATAATTGTATTTTAATTATAGACAGTACAATTGTATACCAAAGACAATTATATCATAATATCTAGCCGCGCAATTTTACCTGTTAGTTTGTTAAACAAGAACAAACAATGGATAGAGATGAAGATAATATTTTGGCTAGAATTGAATCGGCAGTTGTCGCTGTAGCATCTTTTCTCATCGTTGTGCATGGTTCATCTCGATCGGTACCTTGTGCACGCTTTTATCAGTTTTTCATGACGCATTCATATATTTGTACGCAAACACGGGAGCCATGAACAGTGATTGTTCATCGCAGTCTCACCACTAAACAAAGTTTCAGTAGTTCGCACTTTTCACCGACTGTTAGCATGTCTAAACATGGCTAGGTGAATTGTAGATTTGTTTCATCAAGATTTTTTCTTCTTCTTTAGAGCGTCTTCAATGGCTCCATCGTAGTGGGTGCCTTGGTCATCTACACAGGAGAGAGATGACGCCTTAGTGGGTGCCTTACGTCCAACTAAGCCTCACTTATTTCAGTTTGAACTTCTGTTTTCTAATTTTATTTTTTACTATTTTTAAATTTTATTTGTTGGCTTTCTGGTTTTTTTGAGCTTTTTTGCCGGTTCTTTTTTCCCATATTCATTTGTATTGTTCGTGATAGGCTAACCTATTTTTTCAATTTTTAATTTTTTTAAAAATTTAGTTACGTCAAATAAGCCAACATCAGCTACAGTGTAATTTTAATCAGTTACAGTATAATTTTACCCATAAACCAATTTATTTCAGTCCAACTGAGTGTCACCTAAGCTGTGTAGGCCAGTTTAAGGCAAGCGGCGCAATTAAAATTCTTGGGGCCATCTAGAGCTAACAGCCAGCCATTGGAGCTTCAGTTAACCTAGCAGACGGCTCTATCTCTTTCTTAGCTCGCATCAAACAGAAAAATTGTGCTGGCCCACCGTCATCTCTTTTCACCGTCAACGTATACTATACACTCCATCGTGCCTTGGATGGAGGCTGCTGTTGCCGGATCAAAGCCGTGGTGCCTTGGGGCTTGGGATGAGATGAGGATGGCATGCACTACGGGATCGAGACCGTCGAGCACTGGATGGAGATCGCTGTCGTCTGATTGAGGTCGCTGTCGCTGGCTCTGCCTCCAATCTTGTCGCCTTTTTCACTGCCTCCACCTCCAACCTTGCCGCCGCCGCCTCCATTTTCAAAGGTTAGATCTTAGGTAGGCCGATGGTGGCGACGTGTTGGACTGGGGATGGAGAAGGGATGAGAGAGGGTGGGGAAGGGTGAGTGAAGGCGAAGGGGCTGTGCGTCCGTGACGAGGACTTTCTTTCTTTTTCGTTAGGTCGTATCTCTATACCCCTAAAATCCACCAGTTCAGTTCTTTCCTACGACCACCCCAAATTGTGTCCCTAGCAGTCATGAGTTTTCCTGCGTCCACACCAATTCGTATCCCCAGAAAAACCAACCAGTGAAATCAACGATCAAGGATCAATTCCCACCTTTCTCTCTCCTTACCCACTCATATCCTAAGGCCAAAATTATCCGGATCATGCACATGGTTGAACCTATCCTCTCTCTCTCTCTGATATCCCCACGCGAAATTTCCGCGTCACACGCTGCTCCCCCCCTGACCCGGCGCCGCGTCCCTTCTCCCGCTCCGCCCTCACTCCTCCTCCACCGCCGCCTCCCCCGCTCCTCCGCCTCCTTCCCCGCTCCACCGCCGCCGCCTCACACCCCTCCGCTCCGGCGCCTCCTCCTTCCCTCCCCACCCGCCGCCACCTCCTTCCCTCTCCACCCCGCATCTCCCTCTCCCCATCCAGCACCGCCTCCTCCCAACGCGCCGGCGCCTCCTCCTTCCCTCCCCACCTGCCGCCGCCTCCTTCCCTCCCCACCCGGCATCTCCTTCTCCCCATCCCGCACCGCCTCCTCTTCCGCCCCCCCCCCCCCCCACGCGCCGGCGCCTCCTCCTTCCCTCCCCACCCGCCGCCGCCGCCTCCTTCCCTCCCCACCCCGCATCTCCTTCTCCCCATCCCGCACCGCCTCCTCTTCCGCCCCCCACGCGCCGGCGCCTCCTCCTTCCCTCCCCACCCGCCGCCGCCTCCTTCCCTCCCCGTGTGCGTTTTGGACTCAACCTCGCCGCCACCTACATACATCCCCTGTACCCTTCGATCTCTATCTCCACCCGCACCCGAAGCAGCGCCTCCTAGGGTTTGCTTGCTCCGTCCCCAAACCCTACCATCCGATTGCTCCGATTCCGAGGTAATCTACCCGCCCCTCGCGCCCTCTCCCTGACCGCACCCTAGGGTTTTGCCGGTTTCGCGTGGTTGCTCAGATTCCGGTGGTTTCCTTCAGGCGGCTGCGAGCTGGTGGCATGGCGGGATACCCGGAGGACAACCAGCACGCCATGAACGGGTACGAGGAGGAAGAGGAGGTGGAGGAAGTGGAGGAGGTCGACGAGGAGGAGGGCCACCCAGGGAGGCGGGGAGGGCGAGATGGGGGCGATGGCGTTGGCTATGGCAAGTGTATACATTTGGCATTCAATTTTTGCTTTATCTACTACAGCTTGTGCTGTTTTCCTGTTTTCTTTGGCCTTTGCTTTTATAGTTTGTAGTTTTATACTTATCTTGAAACATATGGATAGTCTGATGAATTTGTGTCGTTGATAGAAGTGCCCATTCATAATCTATGACTGTTATTGTCATTCGATTTTTCAGTGCAACTTATCGAATGTATGAATATAAATAGTGGTGAGTAGATTAAATATTCTTTTGGCATGATAAAGTCACATATCATTTTGTATCCACTTCAAAGTAGCCCAATATAATAATTCTTGCATTTCATATACTAATTTTCTGATACTTCAGACCTCACTGGGAAAAATGCTCTTGCTGGAAATGAAAATGGAGTGAATCCAAACATGGACAAATGTAGTAGCTCTTCACCTGTCAATCTGAACACAGACACCAAGACCTCGACTTCCATTTTAAGGTATTTGTATTAGAAAGGAATGTTGTTGCACAAAGCAACAGAGTTATTGTTTGTTTATTAAATTCTGTTTCTCATTTGGCCTGTATATTATTTAGTTGAGAATGTTGTGTTTGTGCTCTTCAATTCCCCTTTTGCGCTCTGTTATTTCTCTGAAAGGTCAAATATTCCTGTTAGTGGTTTCTTTGTTGTGTATGTTTGGCACAACTGTTTTCTTTCATGTGTTTTTTGAAAGGACATCTTTGTTTGGTGTTCAAATGAAAAAGTATGCCCTACATATATATCAATTCCTTCTAAACATAAGATGTGTCTGGTGTGGATTTATGTCATTCAGCTGCATTGGAACATTACTGTTTAGTACCATGTTACTTTTTCTCTTAGCAGGAAGGAATAAGGAGAAAGGAGTCAGATTTGCACTCTCAGAATTTGATTATACTAGGCAGCACCTTGGACCTTTCATACAGTGATATAGAAAACTTTGAAGATATTTGGTTTAGCAGAGAAGTAGTACCTTAGAAGGCTTTGTTTTGAACAGCCAGTATTCCTCAATTACATTAATGACAGATTAATAGGTACTGACTGCTTTGCATAGCAGTCCACAGTAAAAAGTTCATAGAGAACAGATTGAGATAGAGACACCTGGTAATACTTGATCCGGACACCCAAGAACAACGTTGATGTAGAATGGTTCTTGAACAAGAAATTTATTTTATGTAAAGCTATAATGATCCCTCCTAGAGAGAGTTGGTATAGCTGATTTGCAACGGATAGTTCATTCTTGATTGCTTGATCTTTTTCCATGCCATTACTTTTTTCTTCTTGGCAGGCATAATTTCCTACTCCACCCATCCAGTCCTTTTTTGTTTTGGAGAGTACTGCATTCCAGCCAGCCTATAATGTCTAATGAGCATTGACTTTGCGTGTATAGCTCACATGAGGACAAGGCTTGATTGCAAGGATCTCATGAAAGATAAAACAGATGGAAAAAGCAAGATGGTATGGCCTCCTGTTTTATTATATGGAACTATTTTTGTCCAAAAGGCCTGTTATAGAAATGACAATTCCTGCTGTCTTGGATAAGACCATCTCTCCACCAGGTATGCCAATTTTTTTTGTTCCCCATCATTGCAGTTGTGTAAACCTACTATTATGGCATATCTCATTATCCCATTAGAGCAAGAAACATATATGGAGTCTGTTTTATGTAAATTGTATTTGCAGTTTACAATTCATGTGTTCAAGGTTATTTTGGATGTTTCTACAGTTGTTATATCTCATATTGTGTATATACTTTACATGGAGTCATGGACTGACTCAAATTCCATCTTTTTCTTTGTCCTTCGAATAGGTCAGCATGTTATTAATCTTTTTGTTCAGTACACGCCGTACAAGCTTTCACAAGGTAGCTGGCAGGATTCTACTCTTAAGAGTAAGTTGGCCCTCCCTACATTTTGGCCTGATTACGCACTCTATTTAAGTTTTTCACCTTGCCACGACCCACACAGATTGCTGTGTATATTGCCCCATAAATATTGTTTACCCATACTTGAACAGAGTTGATGATGATGATGATGCCCTTAAGCATCGTCATCTGTCACTATCCGTGAAGTATATTTCTGAATTTGGGCTTACCTTCCGACCATTGACTCAATGCTTTCTCTACATGAGAGCCTTTATTCTCTTATTTCAGTTATTTCTAACATCCATACATCAGAAATATACCCTTCTAACGATAGGACATGATCAGTTTAAGTTTGCTCATGATGACACTACATTTAAAATATAGACACCCCTATGCAATTGCCTTCTGCGGACCATACTGTTCATGCACTGGATTTGTAATTAATACTCTCTATTTGGGGCGACAACCACAGTCTACAAGTTTGCAGCAACCGTGATTTGAAAGACGGGAGAGGGAGATTGATCTCTGGACTCTCCCAAGAAAATGTGATTCTTTGGGTGGAAATTAATCATACACGTGTGCTGAGTTCTCACTCTGATGAATTATATGGTGGATCTTATGCTTTAATAATCTCATGTTTCGATGGCAATTGGCATGATTTGTTCTTGCATTAGTCCATTATATAAATGCTTTGCCCCGTGCCCTGGCTCTTGTCCTGATTTGATGTTGTAAATCATAGGTAATGCAGATTGTGTTTAGCATACAGTCGACAAGAGCATTGGCAGTTCGTGTCCAGGAATGAGTATTCATTGCCAGCTGCTCGATCTGATTGTTGTATACTGATCTGATCCTGTGCATTATGCATTATGATGATGTAACTTGCTGCTACTCTCAGTCAAGTTCTGTGCATTTGTCAGCAAATTTGAGGATAACCTTGTTTGAATGAGCTGTAGATTGAAAGGCCCAACTGCGTTTGCGTGTAGCATTCTTAGGGCGCTGTGTAAGCTTTGCCATCTACAAAACTCTACTTTATCCTCCTTTGCTGCAGCAATTTTGGCTCGATATGGCAATAATTTTGTTTTGCTGATATCGCACTTTGAGCAAAATGGGAGTCTACCTGCCTCCCTCTTGTGTTTGCGTGTCTATTAAACTTCTATACTATTTCTATTTTCTTGACACCTTTTGCAACTAATATAAATCTTCATATTTGCATTGTAGTCAAGTTTTGAAAATGCATGTAACAGATTTTTGGTACTATTATTATTTTTGGATATAAGTTTAGGTATATATCATTCATTCCTTGAAGATTATATAGGCTCTAAAAGTTTCCAATAGGACCAATACTTGATCAGAGTTGCCAAATTGACGTGATGGGATGTATGATGCACCTCATTCAATTTGATCTAAAGGCACAGTCTACATGCCCATGAGGGAATGTTTTGGTTCCCATGGGAGCGAAGCGAGGACCCGGCCGCCGCCTCCAGGGAAGCGAAGCGAGGACCCGGCCGCCGCCTCCCCCGAAGCTACTCTCGGCCGCCGCCTCCCCCGAAGCGAAGCGAGGACTCCCGGCCGCCGCCTCCCACGACGAAGCGAGGACTGGGTGAGAAAATTCCCCCCCTAACTGTATCAAGGATCTGCACGCCGTATGTAAGAGGTTCCAAAGTTCATTGCTACATCACAATTTGTAGTCCTACTGCATCTTTTCACAATAATTTGAGTTGTCCAAGTTTCATCAATCCTATCTAATATGTATGGTATCATATAATTTGGATTAGCACCTAAAGCTTATATACCTGAAGCTTACATACATAAATTTTGATTACACACCTGATTCTTTTTCAGAAGTGCTCATATGTGTGATTCTAGGCACTAAAATGTGAAGGGAATTCTTATCTAGAATTTATGAAATACATCCCATCTTATATGTATTGGTCTGCTGATACATTGTCTGTTATATCTTGGTGCTGATGCAGCTCGTATTGTAAAACTCACATGTAGGATGTTATTTGTGGCCTGTCATACATTTCTGAAGTATCTAGAGACATGCCAAACATATTATCTTGTTTTATATTTTACCGTAGCGTTAGCACGGGCATGTTACTAGTCATCACTAATGGATACGGTAGGTTTTCCTTGCTGTAATTTATAATTTATAATTTAAATTTTTAAATTTTAGTCGTTTATGCGAGAGACAATACACAAACAAAAATAGTCGCATATGATTTTGATCGATACAACTGAATTCAATATACTTTTTACTACAATCTTTCTGTTGACCTCGTCGTGAAAACCGCACCATTTAAAAGTTAGTTATTATAGTATAAATCGTAAGTCATAAACCATAAATAAAAAAGAACTTAGTCGTGTTCCACCTTAGGCCATCTACAAAGACCAAATTCACCTTCTCGTTATCATATCACAATGGTGCTAAATTTTTTATAGTATTTAGCACTTCTTCTGAAGATGAAACTTACAACTAAATAAACTATCGTTTATTTTTATACACCATACTCTCTGTCTATTGTTTCACTTACAAGTGGACCTACAACCATTTTTATTAAGCTAGCATCAGTATATCTCTGTGCACCGATGCTAGTGGCTGGCACCGAAGCCAACAGCTGAAAAAAAAAAGCTAGCAAGCATGGTAAGTTGTACATGGCCGTAGTCTTGGAACCAATTCATCTATTTGTGGATGCCCTTACAAGTTACAACACTCCATGGAATTACGAGACCATGCATGCGTTTACTGAGAGGAGGTGAAAAAAAAATCTACGTGTCTTAAATCTTGCCATGTTCTGGGGAAGAGATGGAAGCTAACATTCTCACGCCGAGATCTGTTAAAACAACGCTACAGTTTTTTTTCTGTGCTACAGTTTTTATCTACGGTACTCACAAGCATCGTATCATCACTGCATTGGCTTATGACACAAATTCAACCGTACACTGTTTACACGGTAAAATTTCTCCTCGCACGGACGCGCACCAATAATGAATGCCCGTGCATGCATGCCATTGCAGCCTTGTAGCTAGCCACACTGACACACTGTTTTTTTTCTTTCTTTCGGAAATTATATGAAATTTATAAGTTCTAAATGGAACGCAGGCTGAGTGAGTTTTTTTAGCTACGACTTATAGATTATAACCATAGTTTATGATTTTTTTTTGTCCTAACTCAAATACTTGTGTGAACGAATCGAATAACGATAAGTCGTTTCGAAAAGATTATCTCGCTAAGTCGCTTCAAAATAACATTGGAGAAATTGTCCTATTTATTTATTAGATAAAAATCATAAACTATAAGCTAAGAAAAACTTGACATAAAATGAACAGAAGAGGAGGGGAGGAGCATATAGCAGTGAAACAGGGAGGCAGCTAGGTCCATCTGATCGGCCATCTGCGGATCTGAGTGATCTCTGCAATTTCTTTTAGAGTCCGAGAGCCTGGTCCAGGCAAGCCAAGCAGCCCAAACCGACAGCTACTACCACTTAGCTCCCGTGTGAAACCACCCGGCGACAGCCTCATTATCGTGCCCAGCCTACTCTGTCAACGTGGTGCCTTTTCCCGCGCCTCCGTTCCCGTGTCACCCCATGCCGTTGGCCACACATAATTAGACGCTCTTGGATAGGGCTGAAAACGAAAACGGTAATTCTCGGTTATGGAAAATCGTTTTCGAAAAATTACCGATTTTTTCCCCTAAACGAAAACGGTGACGGTAACCGATAAAACGGAAACGAGAACGGTAAAAATATCCGATAATGAAAACGAAAACGATTTAGCTCTCTTCCGATCGTTTTCAAAAAATACCGTATTTAATCGGTAATTACCGATCTCCACGCCGAGCCCCATCTCTACTTCTCCTCCCGACCTCCCCCATCTCCTTCTCTTGGCTCCCTCGTCTCTCACTCTCGGCTCCCTCGTCTCTCACTCTCCGCGCCGCCTCGGCTCTCCCAGCCGCGCCGCCGCGCGCCTACTCGCCCCGACCTCCGGCTCCCCTATCGGCTCTGTCTCTCTCTCCTAAGTGCCGCCTCCCCCTCGCCGACCCGTATGCCCGGTCGCTCCTCGGCTTCCTCCGCCGTCTCACCTACTCCCCGCGCCGCGCCTTCTCCTACCTCACCGGCCCTCACCGCCGCGCCTCCCCTCGCCGCACGGTAAGATACGGCCAGATCCATGGCCTAAGGCCTGGATCTGGCACCTCCTTCCCGATTCGGACCCGATCCACTCATTTTCGAGTTGCTACTTTTGGTTTGCTCTCACGGTTGCTTGAGGTGCTAGGTTGGGAGGTGAGCTACTCTGGGCTAGTCATGGCCGAGCTAGAGCCGCCCGCACGCCGGCGGAGTGTGCGGTGGCAGTTGGGTACGTGGCTAGGCCGGTGGTAGCACGCAGCCGCCTTCATCCTCGGTGAGCCTCGGTCCCCTCTACTCTCCCTCTACTCCCCTCTTCTATCTCCGGTAGTTACTCTCTGTGCTGGTTCATGGTGGATAGTTGTGCTAATCAACGGCTACTGATGTTCTATTGTGTGTGGTAAGCAAGGTTTAGTATTGAAATGAATCTCAAGTTCATGTATAATTGGGGCTACCTTTGCCGGTGGATGGTTGGGTTACTGTGGGAATGAATCAGGGCTGCTTGTGGCGGTCGCTCTCCCGGTGATGTGGACGTCGCCTGGTGGTGACCTCCTCCTTCTCTTCCCAGGGCTGACGGTCTCGGATTGGTGGTCCATCCTCCTGCCGTTGCGGTCGCTGTCGCTGTGCTCCCGGTCGGCTTGCCCGGCCTTCGTCGCCGTTGTGGGCTTGTGGCTTTGTGTCGTGTCTCTTTTTATTGCTATATAATATATGTGTCTTGCCTCTTGTGCCATGGATCATTACTACAGTATTATTTTTCATGTGACCTAGGTCAATATATACAGCTATTGTCATGCTGTGCAGATTAGTGTGTTTATTGTATTTTAGATATCGCTTTTATGATTTTCGATCGTTATCGATGCACTTTTGATTGAATAGTTTTGTTTCCGAATTTACCGGAATATCGATGTCGTTCTCGTTTCCGACAATATCGTATCGATTTCGTTTCCGAGAAAATAATGTGAAACTGAAAGTGATTTGACCTCCTACCGATCGTTTCCGACCGTTTTCACCCCTACTCTTGGACCCTTGGCCATGAGCGTGTAGGACAAATCTCAAAACCTCGTAACAAAGGGCTGTTCGATGGAGATATAGGCCTCATTTGGCAGAGATCTAGCTCTAAAATATCTGTAGATTTTCTAGAGCTGATCATCTGTAGTTTTAGGAAATTCTGGATCTAGAGTTGCAGCATGTTAAGTGCATTTACATGACTCATTTCATTTATATTATATATTAAATAAAAATATTTAACTCACTTTAATTTAGTCAACAAACTACAGATCCAGCATAGATCTTGGAGCTAGAGCTGTGCCAAACGGAAACTAGCGTTTAATTAGCCGAAAACTCGGATTCTAGCCCAGAAACTAGGGTCTCGAGCTAGACCAAACGGCATCTAAGAGCAAGTTTAATAAGGCTGACTGTGCTAGCTATAAGGGAATCAATATCAGCATAGTCCTATGTGGAGGGGAGAGAAAAGGAGAGAGAGAGCCAAGACGACTCCCATACAAGAGTTAGGCTATAGCACAGGAAAAGAGGCATTATCCATGCATGTACCCATAGAACTAATTGTTATACACATGCATGTATTAAATTATCAATACCCATGTATGTATTAAATGATTGAGAGCTCTTGTGGAGACAACTTATAGCCAGCTTATTGTATGAGTTGACTGCATCATTATCTTTTGATGACATGGAAATGTATTGGAGGTAGCAGCTATCTGTACTATTAAACTTGCTCTAAGGAGAGGAACTAGGGAAGCACTGGACTGACAGAATCACCCCCTCTTAAAAATGAATCAAAATTTTGGGATGTTTGGCCAAACTTAAAGCAAAAAAAAATGGACTTGTTTGGCTCACTGGTTGGTCGATATAATTTGCCGGAAAACCTTAGGACCTATCCGGTTTCTGTACACTAGTATAGTGTCCGTGCTAACGCCACGGTGGCATTTTAAAGATGCACATGAAATCAACCAAATGAATTTTTGAATGGCCATACATGTTTTGTCCCCTGCTTTCAAAGCCAATTTTTGAATGGCCATACATATTTTGTTTGGATAATTGGGTTGCTGCTGGCAACAAAGTCCATCCATGAATGAAAGCCAAACATATACATCAGATTATTTTGGTCAATCACTACAAATAATTGAAGACATCCAAATGGCACATAATATAGCCACTGCATATAGTATATAAGTTAACTGCAGATATCAGTGCTTGGGAATTAATAAATTCATCCTGCAAGGCTGTAACATATGCACATAATACATGCAGAATAATACATGTTGGCCAAAATTCTTTGAACATTTAGAGCACTAAAAAAATAACCAGAATCGACAATTTCATATGTAGAGATGCTATTAAAATTATTCCTCCATACATAATACAAGTGACCAAAGCATTGAAGCGACATGTACATCACAAAAAAAAATTGCAACAACACAGACCGCTTGGCTGCAATGCTGCGCATCATCCATGTTAAATATCATGCCGGCAATGAAACCACAGTGAAGTCATCATCACTGGTAAGGATCCATCACATTTAGCAAGCAATAGTTCACCACTTGGACATAATCCACCACTGAGATTGTCAAATTTCTGAAGACAGGAATGGCCGCGGCAGTGGCAGTTTCATGCCACAGATTTGCAATACTGAGAGTAGGCATTCCATGCGGCCAGTTGAAGTAATAAGTTACAAAATAGCTTCTCATTTTGAATAAAAAAGAAGAAATGGCTTCTCTTTTTTTAAAAGAAAAAAAGCTGACCTAATGGAAAACTTCCAGAAATTTAAGAAATCTATCTGAAAAGTAGTGTGCCCGTGCTAACGCTACGGTAAAATACAAAATAAGATAAAATACTTAAGGTAAAGCTGGCAACCGCATATCGATTACAAGATATGGATAACTGTTACCAAACAATTCACTTATATACAGAAGATTATGTTATAAGATGCATCAGTTCTGCCTGAAGTGAATTAAGCATGTACTTGATATTCTTTGATAGAATTCTATCAAGCAGGAAGTTTTGTGTCTAGCATCATACCATTAGTTTGGTGGTGAAACCACCATCATAATTCCTCGATGATGGCACGCCCATCATTACTCAAGGAACTGGGTTATATGTGTCACTGTTGAAATCGACAAAAAAAGGCCATATAAACTTGAGATGAAGCAACTTATAAGCTGAAGATAAGAAACTAATTTCTAAGATTCACTACACCCATTATGCCCGTACTTCCAATGTTTGAACAAGCAAAGCTTGTTATTACTGCAGCTCAGACCCAAAAGGATAGGTGAAGAGACAATACCTGCTCCAGCAGCGGGCACTCGAGCAATTGAATATGCTCGTAAGAATGCTAGCTTTGATCCCGAGATTCTGACCAAGAGCAAAAGCCTCTGAGACTCCAAGCATGCTGATAGCCATCGCCATGTTGTTACAGATCTTTGCGGCCTTAAAAAACAAAACATCAGAAGTGAGTTTGAATCAACCGTGCACAAAGAATTATGAACGAATTTGAGTGAAGAGCTGGAGTTAACAAATCTTACTGAGCCATTTCCAGACCCACCGCAGTAGATTGCCTTTTTGCCCATCGACAGAAGTAATGGCTTTGCAGCTAGATAGGCTTCCTCCAAACCACCCACCTATATATCATTTCTTTGCACCAAAATAAGACACAAGTCCTTCTATCTAATATAATTGTTTGATCCAACAAAGTCTCAGTATTTGCATGGTGGTAACAAGTTATGAGAAGCAAGGAATGATACCATGAAAGTCAGTGTCCCAGATTCTGCAGCAGGAACACCTCCGGACACAGGAGCATCCAGCATCGTCGGCTTTTCAGCATAGCCTGAACATACAGAAAAGCACACATGCTCAACTCAAATGTTCAATATAAATCAGTATTAATTGTTGATGGGGACAAAAAAAAGACAGCTACTGTTTCCATCTTTTCCACATGTAGACTCAAGTATCCAAGTTTTCAACTGCTAATTGTAGATCATGGTTTGTATGCTATTATAGTAGAGCATAACCTTTATTTTCTTTTAAATTGCATCTTGAGACATCCATGGATATCTTTCTTGATGTTTGTGGATCAACTGTAGATGAATCTATGTATAACCATGGTCTAAGGCGGCCCCCATTACCAAGCAAGCCATTCCGTCCATTGTATACATCGAATACCTGAAAAGCATCTGTGAACATGTAAGGATTTGATTTGGTAAAGGAGTTTGATATGTTTTGAGCAACAGTGCTCGCGTGTTACTATCTTCTCTTAAAGAATCCTGAATCAACAGTTCCAGGAAACAAACAAGCTATGTTGGAGTCCTGGAGGGATGGCTATATCTAGGACATGCTTCAAGAAAGGATATCACTTTCTTGTATCATGATTCAGGTGGTGCAATGAACTGAAAAGGAATAATTACCAACAGAGTGCATCATCTACTAAATCCTTATTTATGCCTTTCATGGCCGTTGTCTACAAGGAATAATTACCAACAGAGTGCATCATCAAAACATGAAATTTCAAAAGCGAGTTCTAATTTAAAGGCAAATTAAAAACTAAATGTAGGTCATGTATTTTGGCTTTCTACTATCAGGGACTCCGATTATTATCACATAGACAATGCATGCAGTACCCAATATTATTGAAGATTGGATCATATCATCATTTGTAGGTTAATCCATAACTTAAAACTCCAAATTGAAGGAAGCAATCAAGAATAAATAACTCAAAATTTGTCTAGCAATAGAGAATGTGCAAACAGTCCCCACTCCACCTTGCTAGCAATCAGCTAATCATACCTAGCACTTGTATCAGAAAACCCCAAACAAATAAACAATTAAACCTTACAATACTAAATGTATGCAATTGAAGAAAGATGATTGCATTTGCTTAAGACCTTTCATAAGTGCGAAAGAAAAACAATCTCGCAAAGTAATGGAAGGTAAAAGAAGCCAAACTTAGATATTGCTGCCATCTTTATCTCGTAGATATCGTGCCATTGACCTCACTGCATGATATATTAACAACAACCTCACTGCATACTATATTAAAAATGCTAAATCAGATAACTGAAATGTGTAGCCATGAAGATTTCTTTCAAAGAGTAATATATCTTAGATAAGTTATACCAAAAATAGAAATTGTACTAATACAGTGCCATACCAAAGTTCAGTACATGAAGTATTTACAATTCATGCACACACAGTTGTACAACATTCTGCGCAAGCACTGAATATACTAATGCATCAACCAAATAACATTGCATACTTACTTAGGTTGTAGTAAGTGGTGACCACATATGCGTACATTCAGCTAATCTATATTCATCCAAATTAGTTCATGCACAGGATTTCCTACAAATTTCATCTAGTATCTAGTGTAAATCAGTCATGACAGTGCAAATAAACTCTTTTAGCCAGCCTCGTCATGTCAGCAACCAGCACGGCGTCCACGCCGTGGTCGACCACCTGGAAGATACCCCAACCCAAGAAAGGTGGGTCACATGTGAGCGAAGGCAACGTCCAAGCTCCATGCATAGAATACAACCTGGGATTAGCTTAGAATAGAATATCAAAAATGCTTCCAAAGGGATTCACATGATCACAAGAAGTCTAATCTACATATCTCAAAACTAAAAGACATTTTCCTTAAAATTATATGCAAGTCCATACTTTCTACCTAGCTACTCTTTAACATTACTGAAGAAAAATAGATAGCAAAACAAAAGGCTCCTAGCTGCCAAATGTTCCCTAGATAGTGCAAGACATGATGGCTACCGAGAAATCAAATAATGCACCGATATTCATTTGAAGAGAGCTAAACCAGTTAGAAGATCACTACAAACTTAATAAATCCTTCAAGTTAAATAAAGTTTGCAGGACCTATAAATTTTCAAAAATAACAGTTACTAAACATCACATGAGATAATTGTATTGAACTAACCTCTAGGTTACCAGATAATGGTGAAGCGTGCAAGTGGCTATGTAACCATCTCCGTGTCCTCATGTGTTGCAACCTGATGATACTACCAGTTTCAATGGCATCACCTTGTTTAGCCGATGAATCTGGAGTAGGCCTCACAATCTGCAGGAGTACGAAGTAAGTCAAGCGTACATGTTGAACAGCATCAGAACTCCGCTCACTTCTTAGCAGAGTAGTGGACTACGTAAATGCCAATCATATTTATATCTAACTGTAACTGCCAATTCTTCAGATAAAAATATCATTAGTTTGGGCTTTTGAGGTTGAGAAAATAGAAACTAACAGTAGTGCAATGTTTGTTGCATCAGGTCACTCTTGTGGTCCATTCATCTTCTTAAGGACGTATCACAGCAACTGCTACATAAGTATCCAATGAATCTAAGCGAGCAGTTTCCACAGTATGAACAATCGATGCCTAAATATTTGTATTTCCATCGAGATCCTATGCTCTTGCCATTCTCGATGCAATTTTTCTGGCTTCTTTTACAATCACAAACATATTTGCACTCTGAATTCCGAACAATGTTGGCAGAACAGAACATTTGCATTCTGAAAAAAGAGCGGACGATTCAATCCAATCCAATCCAATCCTGGCTTGCGAAATCTAGAGGAAGATCAATTTGAGAACCTCAATCTGACATGGATTTGGAAGATCGCAGAAATTTAGGCACTAAGAGGGACCAGAACAGATTCACAGAATGAGACCATGAGAGCGAGAATGCGAGATGGGGACGCACCCAGTAGCTATTGGAGTCGTCGACTTCGGGGAAGCCGGTGACGGACTGTTGGCCACTGCCGGAGCCGTATGGCACATCGTGCGAGTGCAGCCGGTGCTTCGTCTTGTCGTGCATCAGCTTCACCGTGCTCCCGTACGTCACCTGCAACGCCACACAGATCCAGATCAGACCCAACCCCTAATTAAAAGAGAAGCAATCTTTTCGCAGATCTTAAGATCTGGGAAGCGGACCTCGAGCCCCTCTTCCGCCGCGGGGGTGGTGGAGCCCTTGTCGACCCCGGAGCTGGCGCCGAGGAGGAGGCGGCGGCGGCGCGGGGTGGGGGGAGGAGGAGGCGGCGGTGCGGGGTGGGGAGGAGGAGGAGGCGGCGGCGGACCGGACGGGTGGGGGGAGGAGGAGATGGCGGCGGAGTGGGGGAGTCGGGCGAGGCGGCGAGGGTGAGGCCGACCTGGATGAGGTGAAGCGCGTCGACGTTGGCCTTGAGGAGGGCGTAGCGCTTGGCGGCGGTGAGGAGGGCGGGGTGCTTGGCGGAGCGGTGGATGACGCCGGGGAACTCCGTGTCCATGGCGACGTAGGGGAAGCGCGGTGGAGGATGGGGGGAGGCGGAGGGAGGGGAGGCGCGGTGGAGGATGGGGGGAGGCGGAGGGAGGGGAGGCGCGGGGGAGGATGGGGGAGGCGGAGGGAGGGGAGGCGTGGGGGAGGATGGGGGAGGCGGAGGGAGGGGATGCGCGGGGGAGGAGGGGGGAGGCGCGGGGGAGGCGAAGGGAGCGGAGGAGGCTGCGGGGGAGGAGGGGGGAGGCGCGGGAGGCGTGGGAGGGGGATCCGTACCCCCAGCAGGAATTGGGCGCAGGGCGGTGCGTGGGAGGGGTACTGCAGATCCATTGAAGGATGACCGTCGGATATGGTTGAGTAAGGAGAGAGAATAGAGGAGAGTTAATCTGGTGCGGACGTTTTTAGGATGGTGTAATTCTAGGTGCATATTGTGGTGTGGACGTAGTTAAGGTCATGACTGTGAAGCAGGTAATTGTTGGGTGGATGTAGGATAATTTTAACTGGTGGTTTATTAGTTTAGAAAAGGTATGGCATAGTGAGTATGCCGAAGTTGGTCTCACCTGCGAGTCTCACACCACCGGACGCTCAAATGTGGCGCGTGCCATATCCCACGTGCGTAGCCACGAACCAAACAAGCCCTTCACTACACATATCAGGCGCTTAGAATGGTTACGTCAGACTTTCGCTGTCTGCTTTCCCCTGAAAGTGGAGGCCGGAGACATGGTCTTTACATCCATTATCGAAAAAAAAATCAGGCATTTAGTTTGTGTGTGTGTGTTGGTCGTATTCGTACTTCGCCTACAAAACCTCGAACGAATGCGACACATCTGTACAAAGCAATTAAATCAAAGGACTATGTGAGAAGATTTAGAATTATGTTGTGATGATCCATGGTATTTTAAAGGAATGAAAATTTAGAATTTATAAATTTATCATTTTTCTAAACTTTCTGCAGGCCTGACGGTCTGACCAGCTATCACTAGCGGTCAGATTGGCGGAAGCAGCGGTCTAACCGGCTGGCTGTATTGTTTTGGCATATGTATAGATTTTGAGAATTTTGGTCTTGGAGTGTTTTGGTTTGACTTAGTTCAGTGCATACATGTTGCATGATGCATATTTTAACTAACATGAGTCAAGTTATGAAAAACTTATGCTCAAAAATGATTTCTTGGTATTTGAATGTGCAATATGTTGTATTTGCGAGGGCTTTTTGGGAATTTCCCAATTGAGTAAAAGAAAAAAAAACTATATGCAGGCGGGGCCCACTAGTCGGTGAGCCGCGCGAAGAGATAAGGGGGAGGAGACGACCGTGCGTGTTCCCGTGCGGCCGTTTCATTTGATTCGCCCAGATCCGGCGATTTCAGGGCGAATGGAGAGATGGCGAGCGGAGGGGCGGCGGCGAAGGCGCGGGCAGGCTTGGGTTTCTCGGAGTTGGCCGCTCGTGCCACCCCGCAGCCAACTCTCGTCTCCTCTTCTTAAGATTGCACGGCTCCACGGTAGGGAGGTAGATCTCTTCCGATCCCGATTGCTCCTCTTGAGTCCACCTCTTCTCTGTTCTTCGGTTGGCGGAGATCTGGGCTTCAGCGCCATCTCCAATTGGGGCCTTGTTTTTGGTTTCATGTGTGAACCCTAATTTGGGTGTGGGGAAACCCGAAGCTTGAAGGTCTATCTGAGGGAAGGAGGAGGCGGCGCTGGCTTCCTGTTGTGTTTGAGTGCTCTCGGCCAGAGCATGCTTGCGGTCTTGTGCGGCGTTCCCTGACCTTCGACTCCGGCGTCGGGATTCCGAGGTCGGAGAGGGCTTTGTATCTCCGAAGGCCACACTCCTCTTCTTCATCGGCACAGAGGGGTGGTAGGTTTTCTGGGACAGCGATTTTATTGTGCGTTGCCCTATTCTTTGAGTTCCTCTTCGACTTGATTGTTTCTGGACGGTTTCGAGTACCGTCTACACTGTGAGTATTATTATCTCTTTGCAAACATTGTCGGCAGTATCTGTTCTTTAAGCTCTATTTAAGATTAAGAACTGGTATAAGACATGTTTGCTTGTGGGCTCGGATTACATGCTCTGTGATGAACCAGTCAATTACTGAGATAACACTTGATAACAGTATTAGGATCTTGAGCTCTATTGGCTAGGTTTCACTGTCAGTGCCTTAGTTATCTTTTCAGCCGGTTAGATTTGTTCATATACAACTGTATCTTGCTGTGCAGTAGCTGCTTCAGAAGGATTCTTCCTTTAGATTCACTTCTGATGCTGTATGTAATTGCTATGGTATATGCTGCATGATTAAGTTCTGATTTATAGCCTGATTACTGCTTGTATTCTTGTTGTTTGTGAACATTTACCGAAAGATTTACCTTTGCTGTTCTCTGGTCCTGACAGTAGAAACATATTTAGAGCTCAATCTTGATTTCTTGTTATTGAGTTGTTAGTGAAGAAGTTTTGACATTGGCATGAGAAGGCCAAGATTTAAAACCTTGTGCAACTCTGTTCTGAGAGCAATATTAAAGCAATTAATTTGTTTCATGCTAGAATTAATTGCTATACTGTTTAAAGAACTGCTATGCATACTGTTTTCAGCAGATTTGTGGACATATTCTTTGAATGTTTACTTGTATATGAATGGCAATGTGAGATTACATAGTTTTATGCAATTTATGTCATTCTTGCTATGCTGAAAATATGTTGAATATATGTTTAAGTTGGCTGGAATTAAATATGATAATATGCTTATACCGCAAATTTTACAACACAATATCACTTAGAGTTAACCATGGTCGATGGTGAGGATCAAGGCTACGCTCATGTAGGAGCTAAAACCCAAAATAATTAAGAATATCGAGTGAGATAGCTGAGCTCAAGTATGACACGAGAAAAGCGAGAAATGTTGAAGGGAAGTTTGAGCGACGGGTTGCATTATATGACTTAGTCAGTCTAAGTGAGGCGTGGTCCAGTGAAACCAAAAAATAAGAAACTTACCAACATGTGCCAAACTAGTGGTGCACCTACACATAGCAAATATGGTGATTGCTTGTAAGGGAAGATAAAGACCGGGCTACGAAAGGGTATATTTTGGTAAGTTAATCAAAATACCGGAAACTATCTTGGATCAAAACCACAACACTTACAAGAGCGGTTTAAATCAAGAAGAAGTTGAGAAGATCAAGTTTGATCAAAGGCAAAGAACTTAGCGAATTCATGCTTATGTACTTTGAAAAACGTGCATAAGTGTAGTGTGTGAGTAAAACACGTGTTATGTGTAGTTAACGGGTTTTTCATATATATGCTAAGTAAATAGTATTCAGTAGAGTTAGATAGATACTGGTTGTATATCTTTTGAAAGGGTTAGGATGGACACTTATAAGTTAACTATCCAACCTTTGTATATTTAAGTTTAGTGTTCTTGGGTTAAAGTTTGAGAAGTTTTAGTGCTGTGATGTGTACTCTCTTGTCCTCCAAGTGAATTGATTGTAAAATCTTCTTCTTCAAGAAGTAATATATCAACTTTATTCATATCTCATAGATCTTTCTTGTTTTTGTTGATTTGTTCTTGATTTAGTTAGTTTTGATTTTCTCTCCCTTTTTTTATTTTGTTGGATACCAAGGGCGAGTTAGTGATGAAAATATGCCTTAAAAATCAATAACATCCATCTAGACATTAGGTTTGGTAAGCTCTTGAAATTGTCCAGTTTTTATTTAATTTGGTCTCTCTGAGTAATTTCTTGATCCAGTTATTTTTTCTCATTTCCTTATGTGTTCTAGCTTACTGTGATATGTAGAAATATATCTATAATCATCTCAACCATCATCCACCTACGAGTAAGTTATATTCACCATTTTTGTTTTTATCCAGTTTTAGTGTAACATTCCTTCAAATGCAAAATATTATAACTTTGACAACGATTCTCTGGATCATTGTCTGAAATAGGTTCGTAACATCATAGAGAAGATTCATATCAACTTTAAGTCATTTGGATCTACGGATCAAAAGTTTCATGTATTCTTGGATTGAAATAGTGTTGTTTTTTACTATTTTTATGCTGATTTTACTGTTCCGGTCTGACCACTACAGTTTACCTAGTCTGACAAATACTATTTATTCGGTCTGACCGCATGGGCACGTCAAGGATCGTTTTGCTCAGTTTTGCTCTAATCTTTTTGTGTTGGTGATTGTCCTCTAAACTTCGTAAATTCTCATAATTATTAAAGATCAATGAATACTTGAGGAAAATTTTAAAGTCACCATTCATCCTTTCTATTGCCATATCGATCGTACATAAACCGACCTTGTCAACCATGACTAAGCCACTGGCGTCGACCACTCACCATGCTCGAAATTGACTACGTGGCTAGAACAACGTTACATTTGCATGCGATCGGCGTCGTCGATTGCATCTCCAGTCCAATCCTACAGGAGGACAGCAAGTAGAGGATGAATCCATGCAAAGATTACTATTAGAGATCATGAATTTTTGGCATATTTGGCACTGTTGCAACTCGTATTTACAGAAATGGTAGTATGCTGGCAATATTGTCAAAAATATCATTTTTGCCGCCCGGTAGTCGGGCGGCGACGCCGTAGAGCTAACGCGTGTGAGCTGCCGCCTAACCACCGAGCAACAGGTGCACTACCGCCCCACCACTGAACGGTAAGTAATTAAGCTGCTAATTAGTCAGCTTAATTACCTGCCTTAATTATTTTTTATATACTATTTGTTTAAATTTTTAATATATAAAATGAGTTCAAAAAATTACAAAATTTTATATGCAACCTCCCCACACAACGTACTTGATTGTGTATTGTTTTGACAATTTTATTCATTGTAAATATTGCTCAAAATTTTGTACAATTATGATATTTGTTGAAGTTTTTAAATATAGCAAACGAGCTCCAAAAATTATGAAATTTTACGTGCGGCCTCCTAACACAGTCGTAGTAATTGTCTATTTGTTTTGAGAATTTTATGCATTATGAATATTTTAGGAATACATATAATAGTACAAAAATGTATCGCACGGGATGCGATATGGCTCACTCATCTGAGCCATTGCTATCTCCTCGTCGTGTCTCCGCTTGTCTTGCATAGACCATGTCTCGTGGGTACATCAGCCGGACCAGAGCTTGCGTGTTGGTTCGGATGAGGTATGAAAACCGTTTTGTTTATTGAGTGGCCGACAGTGGTCCAGTAGGCTAAGGTACAGCAGCCTGTGTCCAATAAGCATCAATGTCCTCCTGCTGAGACATGCCAAACTGCGGACCACCAACAATCAAGTTCTGAATGAAGGACTTTAGAAATCCCCCTCGTGTTGCAAAGGAGCTTTGACCTTGACCATTCGACGTGCCAGCGAAGCCGGAGGAGCTCTGCGCACCGATGTCTCCAAACCCTATATATGGTGTGAACGATGAGCTCTACTCTGCGTATGCTGCAAACCCTGGAGCTGTGTACCGCTCCCTTGAAGGATCCGAGAGGCCCGTATTTTCATCGATAGACTCGATGTCACCCCCATATTGAATTCAAGGCTGCAAGATGAAACGATGTTAGTCACATTAGATATTCTAGATGTAGAATGTGAATCTCGTACCTCCCAAATGTGCAGCAGAGATGAACAACGAGGAGCAGTAATCTGTGTAGGTGGTGCAGAGCTCAAAAGTGATACATCTCGACGACGGGCCTACGGCGAGAGAACGCAATGATGTTAGTGGAACGTATAGCCTACCAAGAAAGCAAAACGTAGGTTTGTACGTAAGTTACCTCCTCATCGATACAACCCATGGATGATCGACAGCTAGTACTATGACGACGGGCAGACTCGATAGATTGCGATGGCAGGTCAGACTCGCTAGGTCGTGATGACCTAGCAGGTGAGCTTGGTGTCCCTACTAGGTGCCTAATGTGCACATCATGCTTCGTCAAACAGCCACAGCTCAGGTTGTCCACTATTTTTTTGGCTTCCTTTAGGATATACTTCAAAGTATTCTGCAGGGTCGGTGGTGTGTTTAGGCTGCTGTTGGCAGTCTTGGACGCACTTGCGATGCGCTGTGCCCGCTCCAACTGAAGTGATATACGAAATAGATTCAGTAATGACCAGTATGAATTTAGTAAATGGAACGATTGAAAATTTTAACATGTCTTACGCTGTCATGGCGATGCAAGCGCTATGGCGATCAATCGAGCGTTGTAGACTATCGTCGTGCATGACCTACTCAAGGCAATCTGGTGGAGGAACGGTGAGTCTGTGTAACATCCCGAAAAATATAAATAATAAGTTATGGAGTTTTTGGATTATTTTATTTGTTTTCTATTTGAATTTGGAGTTTATTGGCTTTTTGTAAATGAAAAGGAATTTCAAAAGTGGAAAGAACACATAAAATAATAAAACATACACATCAATTAAAGAATCTGAAAAGATGATCCATGAAGTACCAAAGGAGAAGTGTAAATAAGCAAGAAGCACCTTCCTTAGAAATTTTTGCTAAGCAGAATAAAAATGTTAATAAAAATGAATTCATATGTATGTATGTATATATGCATACAACTATACATAGCAAGGAAATCAGATAAATTAAATGCCAACCATAGTTGAAAATATTTTGGTAAGTCCAGAAGGTCCTCATAAGCTTCTGTGAATTTTTCTGAAATTTTTGGAACTGGTTTCATATTTTTCTGAGGTTTATTCAATTACCTGGGCATTTCTAAAAACTCTTAAAAATAAAAATGAAAAAGAAAACCCCCTCCTCCTCTCGGGCCGCCACCTGGCTGGCTCCGATGCGCGACACCTCGCCGCCCGCGCCCATCCACGGCCCAGGCCGCTCGCGCGCCCCGCCTCTGCCACGCGGGCCCGCGCCCCCGACCGCGTCCCTCCTCCCGCTGCCGCGTGGCCGCGCGGTCGCTCGCGTTGCCCCGGCCGCGTCTGCCAGTGGACCCGCGACCCGCGCCTCGCTGCCTCGCGGCCCCCACGCGCCAGTCGCTCTTCCCCGACCGGTGGCCCGCCTCGCCCCGCGCCTCTTTCTCTGGCTGGTGGCCCCGCCCGCCTGCTCTCCTCTTCCCCGGCCTGTTCTTCCTCCACGCGCCCGCAGCGCCAGCTTCGCCTCGCCTCTGCTCTGCTCTCCCTCGCGCTAGCCGCAACTGATCTCTTCCTTTCTCTCTCACCTCGCGGGCAAATTCAAAGCACCCCTGTGCTCTCTCTCTTACACAAAATCTTGGGGAGATTTGATTCACCTCCCCTCGTCGGCGTGAGCAGAGCGGAGGCCACCGTCGTCTCGCCACGCGCCCCCTCTTCCCGGCTATAAAAGCCGCGCCTGTAAGCTTCAAGCGCATCGCATTGCTCCCTCCTCCCTCTTCCTTGCCGCAACGGAACCATAGCGCCCCGAATCGCCGTCGGCCACTCCTTCTTCCCTAACTCCGGCGCCACCCTCCCCGCCGATTCCGGCCACCTCCAGGCAATCCCCAAGCTCCCAGAGCTTCACGGGTGCGCGGTGAAGCCAACCCCCTCCTTCCCCGGACCTCCCATCGATCACCTTCCCGAACCTCCGCCGTCGCACGCCGCCGGCCCGCCACCGTGCTCCTCCACCCCGGCCGACTACACCAGAAGACTCACCGTCGCGCCAGGATTATATTCCACGAACAACCCGGAACCCTCCGGCCACCACTCGCCGCCGGCGCCGTCGCCTTCTTCTTCCTCTGCCGGTCGCCTCCCGGAGCTAACTCAAAAGAGTAAGCCACCCTTATGGGGTAGGCAAAGCCTCCCCGCCCACTTGGTTACCAGCGCGCTTCTCTTCCCCCTCCCGCTCCCGCGGCGCGCGTTCGAGCCCCCGGCTCCGCGCCTGCGGTCGAGCGATTTTTTTTAAAATTCCCGCTGACAGGTGGGCCCCACCTGTCGGCATGTGCAGCTGGAACAGCCGCTGACCCCTGGGCCCCACGGGTCAGTGACACCTCTGCACCGGACCCTGCTGACAGATGGACCCATTGAACAATACCTGGCCCCACTTGTCAGCGGCACAGCAAGGAAAAGAATTAAAATAAAAAGAACTGACATATGGGACCCACTGTCAGAAATTTAATAAATTTTGAAATTTACTGAACTGAGAACTTCAAATATTCATAACTTTCTCATTTTAACTCCAAATTGAGTGAGACAAATTTATAAATTTTTCTAAATTCAAGATCTATCTAATGGAACTAAAATCATAATTTTTGGAGTTCATTTGAATTTCTGGTGATATTTTGTTGATTTGATGTTTTCTTTTTATCCGAATTTTCGCGCACGATTACAATAGCTTACGAAGCTCAAGAGGAAGAGTTCGAAGCCACAGCACTAGAAGCCCCGGATAATCAAGCACCCGACCACTGTGACCAAGGCGAGTCAATACTTTGATCATGTTGAACCTATATTTCATGCAAATTAATTTGTTTTAAATTAACAAATTGCATGCTGTTATTTTTATGCAAATACATGCTAAATTTAATATTCTAGTTATATGCCACTGATACCTTGAATAATATTACACTCTCTGTTGAAATGTTTGGATGTATGAGCCTTGTCGCCCTAGTAAAACTATAATGGTAGTATTTCAAAAATAGGTCCCTAATGATATGCTACGCTTAGTACTGCATAGATACACACGGGGCACTGAATACCCCCAAACATCATTATTCTTTTAATTGTGAGACATTGGTTTGGGCAGTCATAGTAGAAATGACTGGCATATTTTGGTAGTATTATTTTATGCCCCAAAATTCCCCACTTGCTTTAATGTCTGGGCGGATTGGTTCGAGGGTGTGTATGAGTATGTGTAGGTGTGGTGCAGTGGAAGCACAAAATTGAGTTGGTGATGGACCAGAATGGGGCTAGTGGCAGACCGCCCAGATAACCCTAAGGACCGAATCTTGTCATGTCACCCCGTGTATGACAAGCACAACCGCAAGCTGGCAAAGTGTAGGCAGGGTTTACTAATTTGTGTGGCTCTAAGGTGGTTACGTGAAGGTATGACCACGAGCAAAGGGATGGATGGTCGCATCCCCGCCTTTGCCCGTGATGGCTCACGAGGGACCCTTCCCGAGGGATGGTCGTATCCTACGGAAGATAGACCTTAGCGGGCGTAACCACAGTAGGACTATGCATTGTAACAATCATGTGATAGTCTACTCAACCGCATGGCTAAGGAATCATGTGGGGCAACGGGTGGATTTATCTCTTGTGGGTAAAGTGTGCAAAACTCTGCAGAGTCAAAACTATTCGAATAGCCGTGCCCACGGTCAAGGGCGGACATGGGAACTTAACTAGATATAGTTCTGTTTTAAAATATTGAAAAACTGGGAATGGAAAAGTGGAAGGGCGATGGACTGCCCTGGTTTGGAATTGTCCTAGGTGTCGTCCCAGTGGTAAGTTAAGCGGCTATAACGCTGAAGAATTGCTATATGGTGCAGATGCCATGTAACGGTGGATGGAATCTGAATCACTATTATTACTGCATTCATTTACAACATATACGTGTGTTCAAAATGCTAGGTCTTAAGGAATTTTTATATAATTGTATTCAAAAAGCACTCTTCGCAAAAGAAAATAAACTTAAGCCATCCTTGATTAGCCATACATGTTATATACTGCATTCTGTGTGTTGATTCGCTGAGCACGGGGTTGGAGTGCTCAGGCTCGCTTTTGCGACAAAAATCCAGAAGCAGGAACGCAAGACCACTACGCCTACGAGGAAGCTCCCGCTACGGAGGAGAAGAATGACGAAGGAAACTAAGGCGTAGGCTTCGTTAAGTAGACGCGGACAAGTGGACATCCGGCGTTGTGTGCACGTATGTTACTAGTTAGCTGGTGACATATAATGCACACAGTACCTTCCAGTCGCTTGCCTGTGGATTTGGGTTTTCTTTCGCTATGTTTCCGCTGCATGATTGTAATAAAGGTATTTGGCCTGATCGGCCCCTTTTGTAAACTCTATCACCCGACGTGGTGTATTTCAATTTATGTAATATATTGAATGAATATGCGATGTATGAAATGATTCAGCAATATACCTGTGTGCACTAACTACTGATCCAGGGATTAGTGCAGTGAAACACAGTAAGATTCAGATTGAAAAATCCGGGTCTGACAGCGCGCCACGTGACCAGGGTACGTACTACTGCAGGTACTTATCGTATGTCTGGACATGGTACGGACGCTACTCCATAACGACATCCAGCAGCGCCCTATCCATCCATGCCGTCGTCCACTATTGCTGTAGTGGTTGCCAGTCCGCACCATGCCGACCAGCCCTCGATTGCCTGCATTTTCGAAATCATTGATGTCACAGAGCAAGACATACAAAGTGTAAACATTACTCGAATAGAGTTTGACTCACCAATGTACGCCTCACGATAGGAACCTACCATCCGGAGGGGCACGACCTGGTGCAAACTGAATTGTCGCGTTACAGGCTGTGGCTCGTAAGCCTCCACCCTATATGAGAACACCAAATCGCATGTCGTCGCCCATAGCTCCGCGTCCTGCAGGCATTATAGGGACAACCTATAAGGCGATACATGCTCCACGAACTCTATAGTCCATAGACCTCAGATGATGTCGCTGTCATGCAATGATTCGAACTCGTTGTGCCACAACAAGTAGCACCTCGACGGTCTACCCTTGGCCCAATGCAGATGAACACCAGTCTACCAGAAGCCCATAGTAGGTTCGCCTATCAGGTCGGTGAACTCGCCGAACGAGTACACCGGCGTCACGATGGAAAAACGGACTGACAGGGAAGTGCTCCCAACTCCACAAGTGTAGGAGCACATAGCAGATGGCTAGGTTGGGGTATCAGTAGTGTCGCGCTGGCAAGCGTCGCATGACCCCTGATATGTGGCGTATAGGACGGCTGATCCCCTGTTGTACTGATGCATTGCCCCAACCTCCGCGTCAGGCAAAGACTCGGTGAGGTAGATGAACTCGACGTTGTAAATATCACCGTTTGTGGCTGGAAACATACTCCAACCAAAGAGTTAAATAAGGTATGTAACGAGGTGCGTCCTAATGACCTTGACTGGTGCATCTCGTGGGCACACATTGAAATTCTTTAGCTAACTGCAGGGGACGCCATGAGCACCTTTCGAGATAGCCAGGTTAAACTGGTACGCCAACCTCTCCTTCTAATCCACTGGTGCAGGGGTTGGAACAAGTGCGTCACCCCGAAGAGGGAGACCGGTTAAGAACGAAACGTCATATAAAGTGATCATCATCTCACCCCACCAAAAGTAGAATGTGTGTGTCTCGGGCCTCCACCTGTCCACCAATGCCGCGAGCAAGCTACCGTCAAGGGTGAACTGGCGTCCGATGGAGACTAGCCTCACAAAGGGCAACAAGCCGTGGCCTGCAGGATTGGGACGTAGTACTTGTCCAGCTCCCAATTATCCCTCCCTCCCAGCAGCTTGAAGGGTAAAGGGCCAACCATGTCACCCGTCATCCATGAGTGACACCGGTGATTCTAATTGTAGAACTGTTCGAGAAGCTCCGGTAAAGACATGCCTTCAAACAAATGGGATAAACCAAATATTAATGCAAAGATTGATAATAACAGTCAAATACTACAAATTGAAATTTGCGATGAGATAAGTAGTACAAAATAATGTACACTTAGGACTAAATGAACACTGCAAATGCGTACTGGTCCAAATAAATGGTGCATATGAACACATGCTCATAATCTGGTCAAGAAAATGATGGTAAAATATTTTTTTATGTTTCTAATATAATCTTTCCTTTAGCATCATAGTTTAATTAATTGCTACACTTAGTAGTTACGATTTTAATGTCTAATACAGTCAACATAAAAGCATATAAAAATACATAATTAAACAACATGTATTTGCTAACAAAAAATTAATTAATATAAAAAATGAATTAATTATACCTAAATAATTAGGACTAAACTAATTACACCTAAATAACTAAAACTAATTACTTACACATTTAACAAAGACAATTCATACGACAAAAAAATTACATGTTAATATGACTGCTAATAACGGTATTAAACAATATTTAATCAGCTGTGAAGAAAGCGGACAAAGAGTGCAGGCGAAGAGTGTCAGTGAAAAGACTGCAAGAGTGTGAGTGCACGGAACTTGAAATTTATAGCGAGAGCGATAGCAAAACACACACTAACGATGCGCTGATAATGGCGAGAGTGAACTGCACGCAAGGAGACAGACGTGACATAGATGATACTTTTAGTGGTTTGTTTCCTGTTCGAATGTTTAATTTCCATATGAATCAAATGCCTTTGGCCTACTCCATTTGTTCGCATGCAGATTAAACAAAGCAAGCAAAATCAAAACAAAGCAAACAAGACCAAATGACCTACCCTGCCGCCAGATGGCCAGGTAGCAGACCATTACAATGCGTCTAAACAAGTATTAATCACCTAATAATCACCTGCTGATCGAACGAATTTTTTAGCAAAATTCACAGCGAATAAAATTATCAAAAAAATTACACAATCAAATACGTTGTGTCGGGAGACTGCCCATAAAATTTCGTAATTTTTTAAGCTTATTTGCTATATTTAAAATTTTGAAATCACCTATTAATACAGCCAGATACTGCTATTTCTGTAGATTATAACAGTGTCAAATATGCCATTCTTTCCGGAGGTCACTTCACTCATCTCAAATTTCCATCGGTTATGGCTTGGCCGGTTGATGAGTGAGTCTACCTTGCTAGCATTGGACTTGTCAGCACCAGATCTTCTGCATTGCTCCGATTCCTGCAAACACGGCAACAACAGCTTCAGACAGTCAATGATCCGATCCGATCTCGAGCTCTATATATACAAGCAATGTTCAAGAACCGATCGAATCCGATTAAATTGCGCAATCGGCATTCGACAATGCATTGAAACGGAACCCACGAACAAGCCAACAGGTGCAGAAAATCCAGCCCAAGATCGATGATCCCTTTTTTCATGTGTCCAAGGTGGTGGTACTACTACTGGTACTCTGGTAGTAGTGAGTGGCGTTTGGTGCTGACCAGTGCACGAGAAAGCCCCCATGGAGTTAATACTAGCTGCTTAAAGGTCAGTAAAACCACTACTAGCTAGTAGCTTTATTGCCGTCTTTAAACCTGCTCCTCTTGGATCATATGCTTTTAGAGAAATTAAGGATTAAGTCAAGAACAGCCATGGAGAGGGCCGAGTCGCAGTGCAGAGCTCAGTGCGAGTACCAGTGACAAAACTACTCTTCCTTCCCATATCATGTGCACTTTCTCCCTTCACCAAAACCTCACTTGAGGTTGAGTGCTCGGCACGGGACGATCGATCGGCCGCCTTCTAATTGCGCTGGAACAAGATAAGCCAGGGATTAACCCCTAGATATAAGTTCGGGAAGTTGCCAACCACTCCATGCAGCTTCTTTACTCAAAAGTTGAAACAATGATGTATGCATGCCAATACTGTACCTTTTGGAGACTTCTCTGACCAGGATGTCATAGATCTGATCTGATCGTCCTCCGTTTCCCGTAATGATCGCCGGCCAGCTCGGCTTCGACCCCACCGTTTACGTACAAAATGTGAACTTGCAGAAAATGAGAAATCCACAATGATATTAGTAGCAATGTAAGCATATACAGATAAGAAATCACATGGAACAAATTGCCAAATGCTGTGTGCATGCTAATGCTACTACTCTGCTAGCTAGACTGATAATTGAGGATGGAGTACTGGCATTGTACTGCTAAGCGTGTGTAACTGCTCACCTTTTTTAACTGTGTTTACACGACAGGTCCTGACAGTCCTGGACAACCACCTTAACCTGCCTGCACTTTCCATGGGGAAAAGAAAGGAGCGCGTGTGTACGACGACAGATCGAGTGATCTCTGATCAGCAGCAGCAGCAGAAGCTTCCATCCTGCAAGAACTCACTGACACACGTATCTAAGTGGAGCCGATCGAACTGTAAAAGTACCGGGCACTCATTCAATTCGGCTGGACAAGGGCAACGAACGAACGCCGCCATTAATCCCGTTTCACCTTTCTACGGAGCTAGCTTCTGTTGCCGATGCGCCATGGATGGATGATTGGCTGCTTGATTGATTGATTGAGTGCCTGGTGGGTTGTGTATGGATGGATAGATCACAAGGCTGCAGTTATTGCCGGCCAACTGCTCAGCAGTTGCAACTTGCAAGTGTCCCATGGACTGATGGGCATGGCATTTGTAGTAAACCTGCAGTTCGTGTCATAGATTATAGTTCTAGTGCTTAACTGCTTAACTTACCATATCCATCATGTTCAGTTCTGGTACACCGTAGTAGTAGTATAATGTCCACTCTTCAGTGTTCACATCTGCAGCAATGTACAGCCAAAATGGATGCAGCAAGTTAGATTCAGTTACTAGTTCAGCATGCATTCACCATGCATGCAGTGAGCTGAGAGAAGTGACAACCAGCTAGTTAGCAATAAGAGTTAGTGATGGATGGATCCATGGCTCAGCTCAGCACACTCAAAGGACTCGATCCACTGAGGGCTCCCGCGCCATTAATGAGGTCGCCAAGGGCGTAGGTGGGGGAGTTTATTACCGGCATACTGGCAGCGAGGGTGGTTATAGCCACTCGCCACAGTTCACCGACAGCCCACAGCAGCAGCCCATGAGAGGGTCCCTTTTCCTTCTCTCTCTCATCTCACCAAAGAGTCGTCTTATTCTTCTCTCTAAGGTTACCTTGATCTCTCTCCAGTTCAGTTTTATCCCTTGCTACAGGCCTGCTATTACTGCTGCTGACCCCACATCCCCAACCTCGCTGGATGCATGGATTACGCTTCAAGTTAGCAGTAGTAATTCAGTGCGTACTGGATGATGGCCACAGGAAATTTGACCAGAAACTTACAATGGCAGTACTGTACCCCAAAGTCCTAGTAGAGTACAACCAGCAATCTAGCATGCAAGCCCAGCCATTGACAGATACGTGGAACCGAAGTCAGAAGAACTCCCAGTTAAGTTACTTGGCCACCCCAATCTCATCTCTTCCGCTTCCACATGCTCGCGCTCTCTCTACAGCCTACACGCGCGCGCGCGCACTCGTGACCAGGCATATATATATGCATGTATGCATCTGTCTGTCTATCTATCTAGCTAGCTAGCTAACTACATTTAACGCTGCACTGCAGGGACAAGTACAGGTGGTAGTTTATATTCACTGGAACCAGGGCTTTACTCCTCCCCACACCTCCCCATTCCTCTGGAGGCAGAGGCGGGCTCGCGCACACGCACTGCCTGCCTGCCTGCCTGCAGCCTGCTCACTCACTCCCCTCTGCCTGCCTCGTCTACTGTCCTTCCCTACCAGAGAATCAACCTGCAGGGGCAGCCCCTGCAGAGAGAACATGGTGCAGACGAAGAAGAAGTTTCGCGGCGTCAGGCAGCGCCACTGGGGCTCATGGGTCTCCGAGATCAGGCACCCTCTCCTGTAAGTCTTAAGCAACGTACTCCTAGTCTCCTACATACCTATCCTACATACCTATCCCACTGTCTTGATAGGTACATTTTGCTAGCTAGTTTGTTGTTGCTTTCTTTCTTTCCTTTTCATGGTGTGTTAAGTACTCAAAATGCATGCATGCATGCATGGGTATGAATGGCTTTGCGACGTTGTTGCAGCAAGAGGAGGGTGTGGCTGGGCACCTTTGAGACGGCCGAGGAGGCGGCGCGGGCGTACGACGAGGCCGCCATTCTGATGAGCGGGCGCAACGCCAAGACCAACTTCCCCGTCCCGATGAGCGCCAACGGGGAGCTCGTCCCTGCAGCGGCGCGGGACGCCCGCGGCGGCGGCAGCGGAGGCTCCTCCTCCGCGGCCCGCAGCAACCTGTCGCAGATCCTCAGTGCCAAGCTCCGCAAGTGCTGCAAGACGCCGTCCCCGTCCCTCACCTGCCTCCGCCTCGACCCCGAGAAGTCTCACATTGGCGTCTGGCAGAAGCGCGCGGGCGCCCGCGCCGACTCCAGCTGGGTCATGACCGTCCAGCTCAACAAGGAGGCGGCGGCGGCGGCGGCGGCGGCGGCGTCCAGCGACGAGCCGACGCCCAGTGACAGCGCGGTAACGACGACAACGACAACGTCCACAACGGACTCGCCACCGGCAATGGACGACGAGCAGATGATCGCGCTGCAGATGATCGAGGAGCTACTGAGCAGGAGCAGCCCGGCTTCGCCGTCACATGGGATGCTGCAGGGTGGAGAAGCAGGCAGGCTCGTCATCTGAAGAAAGAAAAAAATGCAGAAAATGCATGGTTAAAAGAGTGATCAAGTCACCGTCCCAGATCAAGGATCTGGTAGGGTGGTTGGTGCACAAGCAATTAAGATTGCTCCATATGATAGGTATCTCTCTATTACTACGTGAATCCAGCTTAGGAAACAATTATAAGATTAATCACTACTCTGTGGAGCTTTGTGTATTTATTAAAGGCTTACTTGTACGTAACTACGTATACGCCGTCCCCGTCATGATAGTCACACTGGTGAAGGCTTTGTTATGTATCAACATATTATCAGACTATATATATCAGTGGTATCACCTTCTAATAAATGGAAATAAACACCTTGTAATTGTGTACTGTTGTGCCTTTTCCCTTTGCTTTCAGACTACTGTTGGATTTTCATCAAAAGGATATCAGGAATATGGTGAATGTGATATTTTGTGAATAAGACGTGTTTTTCTTTATAACAAATAGTCATCTCTAAGCACTGTTCATTCTTATCTAGTAGTACCCCAAGATTGAGAAAAATAATACGTATGATTGGTCATACGAACATAAAACATTTTTTTGCACATGTATGCCATGTACATTTACAGCCGGAAGAAGGCGCGAATGAAAAACAACACAATCATCTCTAAGCACTGTTCATTCTTGCGTAGTAGTAGACTAGTAGTATCCCAAGATTGAAACAATAATATGTATAATTTGTCATATGAATATAAAACATCTTTTTTGCATATGTATGCCATACATGTACATGTACAGCCCAAAGAAGGCACAAATGAAAGACAAACAAAAAGGCAAATGGATGTTCTCAACTTCATTAGTCATCTTCAAGCATGGGTTAACCGAAGTGCATCAATGAGAAATGAGACGTAAATCCAAACTTGGAAACCATTTGGTAAGACAAACGAGATGCAATCATGCAATACATAATTTACTGAAAACAATTTGGGATTTCAGTTAGTCCTGTGCAGGCGTTAAGGCCATATTCCTGGATGTACCCTTCTGTCAGTCCCACTTTCATGTAATGCATGAGAGGAGTAATCATCAGGGAACCATGAAAAGTTCTCTGACATTGGTGTATAGGAACACCGATCATGCAAGAGCTAGTAAACTCAAATACTCAATACATGGACCATCAACACTGTTTAGACAGTTACTCAATACATGTACCATCAACATATGTTACAGTTACTCAATACAGGACCATCAACATATGTTAGACAGTTACAGTACAGCACATAATTGAAAGATTGGTAGTCGTACTTTTCATTCAAGAAGCAAATGCAATACAGAGATAATTAATACTCTCTCTGTTCTTTTTTACTTGACGTTTTTGACATTTTACGGTCTACGAGATGCGACTTTGACCGCTTTTTTTTATAATTTTATATTAAGATATAGTAACAAAATTATAATATTATGAAAGTATTTTAAACAATAAATCTAATATATAATTTTCGTACAGCCAAACTAGATAGTTTTGAGTCTATTGACAGTCAAACTTTAAAAAGTTTGATGGCACAAATTCTATAAAGTTAAGTAAAAAAACAAAGTGAGTAATAAATAGCCAAGTTAGCCTTCGACCAGTACGGACCATAATGACCGTCAAGCTAAGAATCATTGATAAGTTGATACCTGCCTAGGGAGCTTAACTAATAATTAAACACAATGATTATGCAATAAACAGATGGCCATCAACTAAACTGAGACAGTGCACCAGACAACGTATGGGTTTTCATCTACATAGCACTCAGTATGGGCGACGGGTATGGGCGAGGTTTTTTACCCGTCGTCCTTCACGGGTATGCCCGCGGGCGTAAATCGGGGTCGCGGGTACGGGTATGGGCGAGCACTACCCGTACCCGCCGCGCCCGATTGCCATCCCTACATAGCAGTATGCAGTAAAGGCAAAATGAGACCATGTCAGCTTCAAGATATGTTGTCTTTAACTGTGATGCTAATCCAGCATGAGCAACCGAAAGAAATTCAAGATAACATTGTATATGAAATATTAAATGAAACAAAAGGAAGGACTAAAATGGATGACAAAGATCATGGTCCCCAAATTCTTTCCCTTTCCTAATTTCACAACACAATAGGAGCAATGAAGCGCGAATCAGCTCCACGGTTGGTTATATAGGTTGGTAAAGCATGCAGTCAATGCAGAAGGGCCCAGTCAATTAGTTGGTCAGTCATAAAGTACGATCATGTCAGGGAAAAAGTATACTAACAATATGAGGATTGCCATTGACGCATAAGCTAGTCTGAGGTGTAGAAGGGCCACAATATGAGGATTGCCATCGATGCATAAGCTAGTCTGAGGTGTAGAAGGACTTCGGCTTTTGAAATTGGTTTTTAGCTTTTGCTACAGTACCTAACTTTCAAACGAGATATTTTTTTAAAAGAGGATCTACAAATTAATTGTAGTACACGTTAAAAGTCAAACATATATACCATCCAAAATCACAAACGAGTATCTCTTTCTCCGTAATCTATGTTGCAAACAGCTAAAATTCAAAAATTTCAACCAAAAATCATAAGCCACAGCCAAAAAGAACAAGCCCAAATGTTGATGAAAACAACAATGGCCCTATATTTACATTTAGCAGCACACAAAATAATAAAATAGCTTCTGATTAAGACCTTAGTGAAGTTCAATGATGGCCAGAAACAAAAGCGATGCCTATACTGTGAACTCCCTATTAAACATGGATGCTTAAAATAAACATATCAGCTTGCCTTTTTCATCATGTCCTTATAGCAGAAAAGTGTTCACCAATTTGTGTCCCCATCTATCAAAACATAATAAATAGGTTCCACGCATAAATAATAACAAACAGAAACATGACAAATAATGTTCTTAATATGCCCTGCAGAACAAATTATTAGATATATAATGTTCTCATAATATAGGGAAGTGACACTGCTGCTCCTAAATTTTGGAAAAGTCATACTAGTTTTGCCTTGATACCTTGTGGTGCCACAGTACCTGGTTAAGGACCTCCCATGTTGCAAAAGCATGCATTAAATATGTCCAGTAGGATAGCTGTACTGGTCCCTCAACATTAACTTCGCCCTTTGCTTCGATCTCATTCGAATCAATCTGGTGATGTCATCTTAATTAAGATTGTAAAGCATATTGCATTAAGTTACTCTGTGATGTCGACACTGCCATCCACCAGATCTACCTAAAATGGCTCAAATTATAGTACATGTACATGTCAATTAATTGATTGATGACATTGCCAAGTGGATGGTAAAGATAGAAGTATATTATCTTGCGCAGGAGTTTCCCCTGGCAATGAGTGAAAAATGAAAGCCGGTTTGTTTCAATTCTGAATACTGAGAAAGATGCCCAAGTACATGATTAAACAAAGAAACTATACACTCTTAGCTTGTAAAAGTGAAAAAGCAGTTGAACTATTGAAGTGAACAACATTCCACTATTCTGCTATTCCATAATTTCTATTTAATTGTAAGTTAAATTCATAAGTCTTGCTTAAAAGCTATTGATATTAGCCACAAGTCCCAAAAACATGGTTGGATGAGCGGTCGGCTGAAATATCTAGTGAAGAAATAACTATTCTACTCAAAGCTATAACGTAACAGAGACACCACACAAGAATTATTCACTGGTCTATCGAAATTTGGGAAGATGCCAAAGAAATATGGTATAGGCATCAATTCGCAATTACATAGCAAATGGACATGCTTAATAAATATCGAAATGCTCTGACCGGCACTCAATGTGTATAACACTGTCTGGATATATTGGCATCAATACTTCTATCAAAGAAAAATCAAGTCTGACACAGCATTTCTGCAAGCAACTAACTAGCTGTAGACCAGCCAACCACCCATAGCAAAGCGTTGGCAAGTATAACTGCTAGTGTATGGTCAAACCCCTGCCCTCTGAGGAGGGCTTAGTACCATAGCCTGGTGGTCCTAGGCTCCTAGCACCTGTGCTCCATTGGGCTTAAAGCTCAAGCTTTTGGCTTATTTGGTATTGTTGAGGTTTTTTTGCATTGTAGTTGTTGTTGACTTTTTTAGCATAATTTAAATTAAAAAAAATTAAAAAGAAAAAAGTCATATCATCACGGGCAATACAAAGAAATAAGAGAAAAAAAGAAAAGCCAAAAAATCAAAAGGCTAGAAAAAGACGAAATTACGAAGCTAAAAGCTAAAGCTCAAATAAGCACAGCCGACACTATTACAGCCACTCAAAATGGTTAGATGCTTGATGTATCATTATCTTGGTTAATTTTAACAAGCCCTGCCATGGAACAGAAATCAAAGGTATATACTTTTTCTTTTATAATGTACACATAGATTACACCAAAGCCTTGAATGACTAATATATATTAGTTAATCCCTCTTTTTACAAATGTATATCACCGTGGTATGCATGCAGACAAACTTCCCCAATTTTGACCACGATAATTATCTAGATTGGACACATGAAAATGATAGCAATTGATTAGCTGCCAAAATGCTTACAAAATATTATGATTATGCAAGCTTTTGCTAATATACATAACATATATTAACAGTCAAAAGTGCACCTTAGCGACTGCAATTTCTAAAACAGCATATATTTTTAAACGGAGGTGGTAAAAAAATCTATAACAGGCCCCTTCCATGGAATACAAATTTCAAGATATATACTCTTCTCTGATTCATTTATAATGAATGCCACACGGTAAAACAATACAAGAAAAATGACAGGTGTTCCATTACTTTTCTTCTCAAGTACAATGTTTTTTGTGCATGAAAAATATTGTTACCACCAATAACCAAATTAAACCAGTCAAAACCATTACAGGGTAAAAAAATCATCGTGCAATGAATTTGGACTAGGTTTGATTTACTTCTATTGAGCATAAATTCATAAAATTTAATGTGATGATTAACTAAAATATTCAGCTCAAAAAATGAAAAATGCCACACAAAAAAAGCTTTTGTTTTAGCATTATTTGACTAACCCCGATTGTTTCGGCTTCGGCTTCTGGCTTATTTTTCACTATTCCTAAATTTCGTCTTTTTCTGATTTTTATTTTATTTTTTGAGTTTTTTTACCGGTTCTTTTTTTTTCCTGTATTCGTTTGTATTACACGTCAAGGTTATTAAAGCGGTAAGGCGAGGTAAGACGACCCACCCCCCCTCACACCTTTTAAGCGGTAAGGCGTGAGGCGAGGCGACGCCTTACATACATCATAAGGCGAAGAAAACGGAGTTCTGGAGGACTAAATCAGAATAAATCTGTAGAGGCAAAGGACCTATAAGGACTTAATTGTAATTGCGTAAACCTCTGGGGACTCAGTTGTAAAAATACCCCACCCTTTAACCCTAGCCTAACCCTAATACCCCTCACTCCCATCCGCCGCCGCCTCCCTCATTCGAAGCCATCGCCGCCTCCTCCCTCATTCGAAGCCATCGCTGCCTCACTCCCTCCTCCCTCACCCCCGGCCGCCGCCTCCCTCCCTCCTCCCTCACCCCCGGCCGCTGCCTCCCTCCTCCCTCACTCCCAGCCGCGGCCTCCCTCCCTCCTCCCTCACTCCCAGCCGCCGCCGCCACCCTCCTCCCTCACTCCCAGCCACCGCCACTCTCATTCCTCCCTCACTCCCAGCAGCTGCCTCCCTCACTCCTCCTCCTTGTAATGTTGCGGGCGGCCAGATCCGGCAAGGTGGAGGGTGAACGGCGGCGTCGGCGGCTCGACGGCGCCCTGGAGGCGGAGGCGGCTCGACAGCACCCTGGAAGCCAAGGCGGCGCGAGGACGTGAGGTAAACCTAGCCCACCTCTTCCGCCGCCTTCTTCCTGCCTTCTTCCTGCCTAGCTGCCTTCTCTCTCTCTCTAGTTTAACCGCCGCCTTAGGCATGCACGCAAGGCGGGGCGACGCCTTGCCACCCCTCTACCGCCTTACCGCTTAGGCGCGACGCCTTAATAACCATGTTACACGTGATGGGCTAACCCATTTTTTCTATTTTTAAAATTTTTTAAATTTAATTATACCAAATAAGACACATTCAGGTATAGTGAAATAAACCATAAGCCACAGCCCAACCGATCACCACAAACTAACCAACTAGCTTTTGGACAGTTCCAGCTGACTTCAGTACCTTTGAACATGAAGTGGCAGGTTTAACTCGTTCAAGCTAGTCTGGTTAATGCATATTACAAGCAAAAATGCAGTACGGACCTGCCAGAAATAAAACCAATCTGGAAAAAGCCAAGTGAACTTAGTTTGGACGAATAAGTTTTTGTAGAGCTATAGAAAATAAATCAAACCTAAAACTGCATTAAGAAAATATATATAAGTGTAGTTTGCTTTGATTCAAGCTTGGCATTAATATTACCAGGCTGCAATTTTTTAAGAAGGGAAAAAAAGGCCAAGCCATGGTGTGGGTCTTGGTACTTCTATGAATTGTTTATTTGGGTAGCTGTAGTTTCAGTTCCATCACTTCAATTGTTTTAAACTTTGCAAATGTTTATTTAATCCCATACTTATTATTAGCAACCTAAATCATTGTGCCCATCTGCTATTTGTCAATATATGATCTTAAGCTAAGCCTTTTGTTGAAGGTGTGAAATGTAAAAACAAATGAGGAGATGGACGTCGGCCGTCTGACGGGCCATTGTCCACGAGAGTAAAGAATGACACGAGGGTTTATACAGGTTCAGGGGTCTGAGCGAACCACCCTACTCCTATCGGTGAGCCAACGGGGGGTTATCTTCGAGGAGGGAGCCATCGAAGGCTCGCCAGTTTGAATATGTTTCTTTATTGCTCATGAGAGCTCAAGAAAGCTCCCCCCACAAATGAGTGAAACATGGGGATTTATAGGCTTTTAGATCTGTACAAATGACTGGAATACCCCTTAGTGAGATAGCTAGCTTATGAATACAAACGAGGGGTATTACAATCTTTTTTGAACATAACTGCAGTTCTTTGACCTGTATATCATATAATTAGTCGTCGGTCACACTGTATACGCATGGCCATATGACGGGTGGCCCCCCATGTCCAAGGGCATATTCTTAGGCTAGTTGGGGCCACTCATCTTCTAGGACCCGTCAGGGATGGATGCACGTTTTAGGTAGTTTCAACCCTTGATGATAATCTTCCTGATGCCTGCAGGGGGCAACAGGAAGTGTAGAGTTTTTTTGGTAGCCCCTTGTAGTAGGATTGAAGACATAGCCTTCGAGGGCAAAGGCCTCAATGGGAGCCCCCGAGCCTCTTCCCTCGTGAGCGAGGTGTGAGGGCTCATGGGCGTCCTTAAGCTCTGTCTTCTCTAGGGAGATGTTAATCATTTCTCCAACACTAGCCCCCTGCCCCTTGATGCTAGAGAAGCCATCTAAAGGGGTAGTTTTGAATTGTCATACTTGCCACGTTGAGATTGACACATAGCCAAAAACTTAGTGGATCCCAATCGTGGTTAAATCTCAAATTGGGTGCCGAAATTATGACAGTCTCAAGCTTAGCCGCAAGTTTGGTATCCGAGTTGCGACAAAAATTCCCAAGTTATCCTCAAGCAAGCATATCCAAACCATATCAAACATTCGGCTGATTTCTCGACCATTGGGCCACACGTTGGAACTTACGGACCTGCCATGGGCTAGTAATTAATCCTAGACACCTTTTCAGCCCACTTGAGCTGGTGCCACCATGGGCCATTCAGTCAGCCCACTTAACCTGTATGAGAAAAGGGGTGGGGAACCCTTGTCGCTCCCCACTCCTTCCTCACAGCAGCCACACTCAGCCGGAAGGGAGGCCTGTGCTGGAGCTAGCATAAAAGTACAAAACCAAAAGTTCTAAAGCTATGATATAATTGTAACAGATTTTATATAACTTGAACAAGAGAATCAAGGAAAATGCAAATCATACCGTTTGTATTTGACTCGTATATTGTTGAGACTGACATACATGGCAGATAGTAGCATTTGTCATATGAATTTATGCTATAGAAGCCCCTGTGGAAGAGTGTCCCCTGCAGGCTTCAGAACCTGAACAAGCTCTCTGAAAAACTTTCCAGTCTTCCTCATTCAAGACAATTGTCGCATCCTCCTCCTCCATTCAAGATATTCCTCAGTGGAATTCGACAGGTTAAAAAATATGAATTGGAATTCTTTAAGATCCATGATCTCATGTCCCAACACCTGGTAGAAACAATAGCAGATATTTCCCTTGTTAAGAGTCTTTTTAAACTGCCATTTCTCCTAGTCATCTTCTTACCAAGTTACCATTGATAGAAGCAATTTGCAATGTAGTAGCAAGCATTTGCTTTAAATTTAGCAACAGTAGTTGCAATATGAGATCAGTTCTTATTATGAAACGTCACAGACATGACAGCTGGAGCCTTACAATGCTGCTTGTTTACTCTCTAGAAACCTCTGCTTCTACTGCTAAGACTCCGTAATAGCGACTACTTGTATAGTTGTCTAACTGCTTTGTTCAGTCTAGTTGGTCTCCCACAAGTGCATATGTTACTGTTACCCAGAGTTTGTCATCTAACTAAACCCATAAGGTCCAAACATCATCCATAATGTTCAACGTTGTAAGATCAATCAGCCTACCATACCTCCATGGTACCAATGAACATTCATTTCAAATTCTGTAGTTTTGGAGCAAAGGATCTCAACAGGGCAGTTTAAAAGGTAAATCCTTTCGAAGCACTATTGTTTGCTCTTCCGCCAACAAGAGCAACTGCAAATGGTCCTCACTGGTCCATGAGTGCTACAACTGCACATTTGAACAACTAGAGATCATGTGAACCGGGAAGAAAACTGTTTCCTTAGCTGATATCTAGCATTAACAGAAACAAAATCTCCCATTGTCTATTGCTGCAGTATGAGAAATGGGTCAGGTAGGGAAGCTGGTGCCTCTAGTACAGAATCTCTTGTCATCAATTGGAAGTTCAGCACAGTTTGCTACCAGCGGGAGGAATGCTCTTGAACTCATCGTCAGTCTGGCCACAAGTGTAATTGCCACATCACCCACATATAACACAATGGGGCTCCTTTGGCAGGGCTTCCCCCTGCTCAAAATACCTTGGCAGGGAAGTCTTAAAAGTAGCGAAGCATTAGCCACCTCCCCCTAAACCAGATGCATGAAGAAGGATGAGCACTTGTACCGTGCACATAGTTAATTAAAACTGACAATGCCAGAACACAGATAATAGAGGAAAGCTGGAACATTAACAGATAACCAACTCTGGAACCTATTTGCTGTGGCGTAGAACTGAACAAAGCTATAACAGATAAAGATTTTCCGCAAACTAAACTACAAAAGTTAACCGATTGTATTCAGATGAAGCATAACGAGAATCCCTAGATTTATCTCACATCCATCTCGATTCAAAGGCAATGTAAATAACCACTACTAGCTCGAAGCCTCGAAACAACAAGTTTTCAGCAATTCTGTCGAGAAAAAAATAACAAGACAAAAAGCAGCCAAACCGACTCAGATTTGCCGATAGCAATAACAACAATCACATTTGCACACAAGCCAGGATTCCACGCAGCCACCTCGAAACAGCCATTCGAGACCAAAGCAAGGGGAAGAACTAGACGTCTACACCTCCAAACACAGAATCCCATCACAGTTCTGAAAGCAACTTCTCGAACTCTCCGTCGCCACACCGGATGTAGAGCAGTGATCTCGGCTCAAAGTAAGCTGCGCATCACAACACCGACACGTCGCACAACCATCCCCATTCCCCCAACACGGGAACCAATAGGTGGCAGCAAGTTCGTAAGCAGTGGCTTTCGGATTTCGAGAGGAGACGTTTCGGTGTACCTCGCGTCGCGGCGGAGCAGCGGAGACCGAGAGGCCGGACAGCGGAGAGGTCGCGGCTGCGCCCGCTAGCCGGGGCTCGTGGCCGGCGAGGGGTTCGAGTCGCCCGCGAGCACGGGGAGAGACGGAGGGGAGGGGAGGGGAGGCGAGGCGAGCTCTCGAATCGTGGTGGGCTAACCTTGCGGGCTCGTGCTTGGGAGTTTTTGCGGTTGTCGAAGCCTTCCTTTTTCTTTCTCGTTGGGAATTTGGACATCGCGGCCCGCTGGTTTCAGATCAGTTTCCGCTTCTCACTTCTAACTTCTAGTTTTTTATTTTTCCTCTTTTTTTAATATTTTAGTTTTAGATTTGTCTTTTCTTTTTTCCTTGTATATCTGTATTATCCATAATGGACTAACCTATTTTTCTATTTTTAAATTTTTTAAATTTAATTATACCAAAAAGCCATCAGCAGTTACAATGTAAAATAAACCATAAGCCACCCAAAAAGCCCAAATAAGCAGCCCGATACTTGGGCTGGTATATCGGCACGGCACGAACAATAACTCTCTTGTCGTGGTGCAATAAAATTACTTGTGTTAGGGTTATTGCACTCTTCTAAGTACGGACGGGCAACTTGGTAATAAAATTACATGCGACTGGTAGTAAAATTACTTGTGACTTAGCGACTGGTAATAAAACTACTTATGATTGGTCATAAAATTGCTTACGACTAGTAGTAAAATTAACAGGTCATCGGTAGTTCGTTTGGCTAAGCGTGCAACGACCGGCCTAGCACAGTTCCACCCCTCTTCGTGTCGTGTTTGGATTAGAGGGCAGACACATGGGCCGGTATGACATGGTATAGTAACTTATTTAGACCAGTCATACTGAGTCTAATCGGACCGTGTCCTATTAAGCTTGTGTTGTGTCGGCACCGTTTGGCCACATCTGGATTAAAGCATGCGATTTTGTATTTTTTTTTTTCAAAGTTGTGCTACTAATATTTTGAATTTATTTATACTTGTTGGATAAAACCTCTCCCAAAAGGTCAATAATAATTTTTCAAAGAGAAAAGAGAATCGAGGGATGTGCGTCTTATAGCTCGAATACTCTAAAAGAAAAACAGTCAAAGGTTAATAACTTCGAATTGAAATATACGAGGATATTAGATTTTATAATTCCATATGGCGATTTCGTCAATGCATATACTACCAATATGGGCAACACTGAACCATCAGTGATATAGTGGTCCTGTTTAAAAATATCGTAGTTTTTGGCTAATTATGATAGAGATTAAGAAGATATTATAATTTGTAATTTCATATGGCATTTTTGTCGGTGCATATTATTGGGTGGGTTTGGCCTGGCTCAGGCTTTAGTCTATCACTTCCTGCTACAGTAACTAGTTTCTAAACGGTACATCTTTCTAAAACGAAGTCTACAAGTAGGTTGTAGTAGACATTGCACTGAATTCAGAAAAAACCGATCAAAATCGCATACAACTGTTTTCCTCTACATATTGTCTCTCATGAATAGGCAGAATTCAAAAGTCATAGCCATAACCCAACCCCCCCCCCCCCCAATTACCAATATGGGCGAGACTGCAGCACCAGTGATATAGTGGCCCTATTAAAAAAATGTTGTGCCTTTTAACTGATTGTGAGAGAGATTAAAGAAGTAAGAGGCACTTACATTGAAAAGCCAATTTGTTCAGAATGGCTATTTGACTTCTACATACTACTTAAGAAACCACATTAAAAAATATACTATTTAAAAACTAGTTTCTAAATAAAATAGTAGCTGTTCGGAACAGGTCCACTGGTCGGAGCATAGCTCAGGTTGTGTGTTACTCTATTCGCGTGATGCGTGGCAGTGTTTCCGAATGTCTTACATATAAATGCCATGACTTATGATAGGACATAGCCGTGCACTTTCAGAGCCCCTCTTGCTTCCGAAGGGGGCTTCCTACGACTTGTTAATTTTAGAGCCGATTATTTCGGCTTCAACACTGATTTTTAGAAACCAGAATAAATATGTAGGTTTCTTAAATTTGGTTTTTCTTTCTTTTTCCTTTATGTTGTCTGTGAAAATCTAATTATGTTTTCTATTTATTTGTTATTTTTAATTAAATATATTAGAAAAAATTAACATCCATTAAAATACAATTTCCACCAAAAATAGCCAGAATGAACGGGCAAGTAACGGTTACATGCGCCAAGCGGAAAGATGACTCGTCGCTCCAAAAGTAGTCTCTTATGGGCATGCTCGTTTTGGCTATGGCTTGTGGCTTTTGGCTGCGGCTTGTGGCTTTTAGGCTGTTTGTACGAGAGATTACAGAGTAACAGAAACTCACGTGCGGTTTTTACCAATATAAATGAAGTCAGTAAAGTATGTACTACAATTAACTAATAGATCCTATCTTGAAAAAATATTCCGTTTAAAAGCTAATTACTATAGAAAAGCCGAAAAGCAGCTTTTAGAAGCTGAAAAGAACAAGGTCTATAACTGATGTATATTGCTCCCTGACGATGCGATTCGAAAACGGGGATAGGCGATAAATTAACAAATATTGCGGTACATTGGAAGAATATGCTACTCCTTGTCAAAGGATATGTTCATATTAGCTTTTACAACCTGCTTTTCTATATTAAATTACTTTTTTACAGTATCTAATTTTTAAACAGAGTAACTTTTTAATATGAAGTCTACTAGTTGATTGTAGTACATGCTATAATTACTTTATTTATATTGACCAAAATAGTACACAAGTTTATCTCTATATACGATTCTCTACAAGCTATTACTATTTATAAACTAAAGACAAAAGATATCAATAAACATTAATATGAACAGACCTAAAACATTTTAAAAACCCATCAAGGATATGCTCTGTTGATGCCATTTGGAGGTCAATGTTCCACACTCACACGGAAGAAATCATATGTCTTAGGTTTATCTTTCCGAGTCATCTTTTAAAAGAATCCGTAGGACAACTTGTTCCTTTCCAAACATCAAGCACGGTTCGCAAAAGCGATTTATACATGCAAATTTTTTATTTCCTAATATTTGTATACAGTAGAAAAATATATACATGTGTATTTTGGCATCAAAATACTACACCACCAGAGGCGGACACAGTGGCAAGTACTATACGCATCTGCGTGAGAATATGCAATGCTTCAAGAAGTCAGAAACTAACATGCATACCTAGTTTTTCCAAAACAATTTCTTCACTCCTCTCACTCTAGAGATAAGGCAAGGGATCATAGGTGCATCACGTATCCCACTTCTCTCGCTCCTATATCGCGCATGCATCTCTCCGTCACTTTTTTCACCGCTCGTCCTCAGGGGCAGATGGATTAAAGGCTATGCAGGGCATAGCCCCTAGGGTCAATTTTAATTTTTCTTACTCAAAGCTCAAGTTTACACAGCGTGCCCATACATAACTAAAACTAGTACCCCACAATTTGCTGCCAAGCGGTGCAAATCAGCGCATTCGGCAGAACTTCTCCCATGGGCTTTCTCCTGCACCCCTCATGGCATATGCCAACATGCGATCCAGACACCCAGGCTAGTGCCCAGGCTAGCGGGTAACCAGACGAGGGTATAGCCATGTGTGGGTGTGGCCTAGCCGCCAGAGAGTGACTCTTCAAGACTTCTGTTCGCCAATGCCACCAGAGTCCCAGACACCTTACATTCTCGACTTCGTTCCTCACGCAATCTCCTTTCCTGTACAATAGGTGATGGGCCCATGGCAGTTCATCCTGGGCTCCGCCTCCTAGGCTTCGTTCTCCAATGATTCTATAATAGATCACTTCCAGAACTTGAGAAGTCGTCGAAACCAACTATAAAATGTAATTTAATTCATTTTTATGAGATTACTTTGTATTTCCTTTACTTAAAATTTTACTCACTTGTTGTTTTTGTTATCTATTTTGTAGGCAATAGGGCCAGATGATTTTTTTTGTCAATGCTAACCATCTTTTATTTTTAGATTCACCCTAAATCGTTAACTAATAGTGGGTTTATTGATTTTGGTAAGTTATTTGACAAATAGTAGTTATGGATCATTGATTTTTGTCATGAAGGTAGTTGATGTTACAAAATTAGAATACACTCATTTCTACTACATTGTTGATGAATGTGTTGATAAGTACATGCATAGAGCATAAAGCCCCTGCATCATTTTTATCCTGGATTGGCCACTACTTGTCCTCTCTTTCTAAAAGTGGTTTTTTTTCAGCTACTACTATTTATTTTTAGTCAAAAGTTATCACTTGTAGCCAAAAGCAGCTTGTAACGTATTAGCTTCTTAACATGATTTTTGCTTTTTTTCTTCTTTGCATTATCTATAAAGATATAACATTATTTTTCTTTTAATTTATTATTTATTTTTAATTAAATTATACTAAAAACTAATAGTCACTACTGTATCGTTTTAACCAAAACATGAAAACCACCGCACTTTCGAACAGCCGGTTAACACCGCTTGGATTCGGGACATTTTCTCAAGAGTCCGTACCATTGGCAAGGAGATTCAAATCTAGGCTAGCTAGGGTAGAGTTGCTTCTGACAGTTCAGATCAGGACAGCCCTTTCTTCACGTCGCCCTCTCCCGGATCAGAAATCGGGGAACGACCTTTTTCAGAGCGATCCTTTGTGCATCAGATATTTGCTTGCTTAACTTGTTACTACTAGAACGGATGGAAAATCGGATGGACTACCGGTTGGATTATTATTCCTGTTCTGCTACGAGTTTGAATTTTGAAATGAAACTATACATGACAGCATAATGCACATGACTACTTTTATGACATTTGCTGTCACTTTGACAGCCTTTTCAAAGTTAATATATATATTTATAATCCATGTTTCACAACTTCTACTGTGTCCTTTTAGATAAAAAGATAAAAAACTGTACGATAGTTATATTCTTTGTCGCACAAAGTATGGTTACATTCTCTTAGGGCCTGTTTGGATCCACCCAGATTTTAAGAATCTGGCTTTTGGAAACTGAGTGGGATCCAAATAGACCAGGTTTTGGGGTAGCTTTTAAAATCTACCTACCCAGATTCTTAAAAACCAAGAAGCTGTTGATACCCAGCTTTTGCCAGTTTTTTTTGCACAAATACACATTTACCCTCATTAAAGACCACACATGGCTGTTTAATGTGCTGTTCAAGAGCAATAAATGTAAGGGTATAATAGTCTATTAGCACCAATCATAAATGAAACTAGCTTTTAAAAACTAGGGGATCCAAACACCCCACCAGTTTTTGCTTAGAAACCAGCTTTTAAAAACTAGAAGTAATAGCTGGTTTTTAAGAATCTGAAACTGATCCAAACAGGCTTTTAGGCTATTTAGCTGTTTTGCTATGATTTATCTTAAGTACATGACATAACTATAGTAGCACAACGATTATTCATACTATATGGTTTATGACTATACTTAAGAAAAAGTGTTGTGATTAATTTATCACTGCACATCTTGCTTAGAAAAGAGTGAAAAATTAGGGGTGGAACAAAACCTCATGACAATACACCATGATAAGATAAATTATTAACAAAAACAAACATTAAAGTGAAAAAATGTAGTAACTTGTGGTAATCAATCAAACTACAGCTTAGTGCATGGCATATGTGGTTTTATAGGTTGACGAGACCATAATTACATACTTTTAACTTTTAACATAATTATACTAGCATAATAGTGCGTTCCAAAAGTACAAGTGTAAAAGATATATTTAAGTAATACGTCGATATGACCCACTATCAAATAATAATTTAAAAGTAGGAGAAAAAGTCATATATAGTAATCATTCTTTGTGGACCAAAAAGTTGACGATTGGTGATGTGTACTTTTCTCTATGTCACAAGAGAAAAGACATATATAATAATCATATCATGTGGACCGCAATACCGACCAACTATGACACGTTCTGTTCTCATTGACGAATAGCACTTACTTAATCTTTTACCTAACCTCAATTTATGTTGCTTGGTCTTTTCCCATTTCTACTTTGGTCGCTTCCTTAAATATTCAAACGGCCACTCAATCTTCTTTAAAATAATAAGAAAGCCACTAAGTACCATGTGGACTACCACACACGAGAATTCATGAGAAGTAAATCAAATCCAATCCAATATTTTATCACCCATATCACTGTTTTAGTACATCATGTACGATAAACTCTGTCTCCCTCTATCTAGATTTTCTCACGAGAAGATAACCAAGAAGTGTAAGAGGGTTAACTTTTCTGTCCAATTTTTTCTAGTCGGATGAAAAGAGAGAGGGGACAGACAGGCTGAGAAGGCGGGACTGGGACGCGCAGAGGATCTGGGACATATCCGGTTGGATATTCCTCTACCAACTAGGAATTATGCTCCGAATCTTCCATCGCCGCAGGTCATGGCGTGTACTTTCTAAAAGAGATGGGGATAAGGTCCGTTTATTTCGGCTTAAGATTTTTAGTTTATTTATTATTACTTTTAAATTTTATTATTTTGGTTTTTAAGTTTTTTTACCGTGCTTTTTTATTCATTTGCATGTTCATGATGGGCTAATATATTTTTTCTATTTTATTTTTTAAAAATTTAATTATGCCAAATAAGTAAATATCATCTACAGTGCAATTTCAGCTAGATAAAATAAAATTTCAGTTATAAGCTACTTTTTCAGCCAAATGAGCGTCACCTAAGTTTTGTAGATTTATTGGCTTATGACTTTTGGCTTTTCGTGAAAGAGAGTACAGAGAGATGAATACTTACGTGTAATTTTGATCATTATAAATGAAGTCACTGCAGTGTGTACTACAATAAATTTATAGACCTTGTCTTGAATAGACACTATGTTTGAAAACTAGTTAATGTATAAAAACATTGTAATGTAAAAAAACAGATTTAGCTTAGGCCTGCACCAAACGGCTTTAGGTTCTGTTTATTTTGGCTTTCTGTTTATTTAAACCAGAAGACATTTAGAACACCTGGTCTAATTTCGATTTATTTTGGGTTTTTTTGACTTTGTCTTTTCTATCTTATTCTTTTATATTGTCTGTGGTGATATAATATTCTTTTCTTTTCTTTTATCTATTTTATTTAATTTTTTTTCAAAAAAACTAATCGTGTTTTCAGTCGGAGATAAAAATTACAGTCAGAATGGAGCGGGCCGATTGCCGCTTAGGGCATCTGTAGTGTATGAAAATAGAGGGTCTTAAGTCACCTTAAGGTCAACCTTATACATTACAAGGGTGACCTTAAGCAGGCTATAAGCAAAAAATGCTTAAGGCTGGTCCTCAAGCTAAAAACCTGACCACAAGCATTAAAATACAATTTTTCTTTATGTGCCAAGTGGGATCGTCTACATTATAAAGTTAACCTTAAGATTTAAATGAGATTCACATTAAAACCCCTTGGACCACGCCCCGCTCTCCCTTCTCACTTCCGTTCCACCCCGAAAAGGCGAAACGCAAGCAAGCGATGGAATAATCACTCACTCGCGCACCGTGATAATTCTCCTCCTCCTCTTCGCGAATATTCCCCTCTCCGCATATCCTCCTCCTCCATTTGCCCTCTATTTCACCACCCCATCCGCCGCAAGAACTCGATCCTGCGCAAATTGGTTCTTCTTCCTTCGCGATTGGAGGTCGAGCGAGGAGGCGGGATTTTTCTGCGAGGTAGCTAGGGATGAAGTTCGGCAAGAGCCTGAGCAGCCAGATCGTGGAGACACTGCCGGAGTGGCGCGACAAGTTCCTGTCCTACAAGGACCTCAAGAAGCGCCTCAAGCTCATCGGCCCCGGAGGGGACGGAGGGGAGCGGCAGGCCAAGCGGGCCCGTGTCGCGGCCGCTGGGGATGGCGAGGAGGCGGCGGCGATGACGCCCGAGGAGGCGGAGTTCGTGCGGCTCCTGGAGGCAGAGCTCGACAAGTTCAACTCCTTCTTCGTCGAGAAGGAGGAGGAGTACATCATCCGACAGAAGGTGGCTAGCCAATCGTCCGATTTCCCGTCATTTCTTCTCTTGTGATTTTGGTTATTGGGGGTTTTTTGATCTGATTGGGCTGAGATTGTCGATGGGTGGAGCAGGAGTTGCAGGACAGGGTGGCGAGGGCGGCCGGGAGGGAGTCCAAAGGGGAGTTGATGCGGGTGCGCAAGGAGATCGTCGACTTCCACGGCGAGATGGTTCTGCTAGAGAATTACAGCGCCCTCAACTACACCGGTGAGTGGGCGCACTTCCCCCCTCCCGCCGCATCGCATCGGATCCCCTGTAGTTGTCATGTCGTTTCAATAATTAATACTGCAAGGGTTTGTTGTTGGTCATCTCTTCTTTGAATGATTTGTGCTTGTGGTTGATGGGTGGGGAGCATGCAAACGAGGTAAAATTTTGGTAATCAAGCAACTTAGCGCGGATGGTAAAGGAGGGGAGCTAAGCATGAGCTTCTGTGAACACGGGTCAAGAAAGGGACGGCTTGCCGTGCCTCCAGGCAGCTATGTCTCGCTTGTCAGTGACGGAGCACTTGTGTCGCTGTGAAGGAGAATGTATTCTTGTGGCGTAGTTGAAACTGCACATGCATTTTTCCTCGCTATTGACGAATCAATACTTGGTGAGAAATCGCTGGGGCGTGATATATTAACAATTTTATTTCTCGTGAGAAATTAGCGATTTCTGGCATGAGTGCAAATATATTATTCATTTTGGAGCACACGTTCTAAACAACTTTTGCCTTTAGAAGTTAAAAGCCGTTTGGAATGCATTGAAGCCAAAAAGCTTTTTCCGATGTATTCAATTAAACGTCTTATTTATTTTTCCCCTTTTTTGCATTATTCATAGAGATATAAAGGTGTTTTTCATTTTTTCTATCTATCTATCTATCTATTTTCTTAATTGAATACCTCAGAAAAAGCTACCGTCTCATTTCAGCCAAAAAGTCAAAAGCCGTAGCACTTTTGAATGGGGCTTGTGTTTCTGACTGTTGTGATTTGAAATGGTCCTAATAGGTTCTGCCTCTTTCCGTGTAAACAGATTTTTATTTTGCTTGCTATAAAAGTCAATCAAATATTCAATTAGAGGATCTAGACAAGTGTAACCATTGTAATATGGCTCTAAATCTACATGGTGCATTGATCTTTTCACTCAGAGTGGAGTTTTTACAAGAACGATTGACAATTCATTGTTGGGGTAGATCAGATTTTTTATGGGAAAGGTAGATCAGATATTATCCTGACAATGTTTTCGCACTAAAAATATTGTTCAACTCAAAAGTCTACTTGCATGATGATGTGGTATTATGTGGTAGATTATGTGCTTCCTTGCCAGCCTGTCTTGTGGCAGCATATGGAGTACGTGTACAAAGTAGTCCAGAATTGTTTTGCTAGATTTTTTTTGGATAGGCTGTACTGTTGAGTTACCTGGTTTCCTCTTTATCAGCGTCGCAGCCTTCTAATGTCAGGAAAGCTGGCCTCCTGGTCAGTGGGGTTGCTAATAAATCATATATAGCTTAATCAGTTAAGTGTCGGTTTAGTGTTTGCTGTTGGGACAAATTTACTAACCTGGATAGGATGTGTTAGAATATAGTCCATCTTAAGCTTCATAATTATTTTATGGGTCTTGTTTACAACATTGAGAAATTCTATCGGTTCACCTTTTTCTTTGGGCTCTATAGATTATTGTGGAAGTAGTGTCTTTGTTATTTGTCTATACTCAATGCACTCTTTGTTAAGGTTTACCCATCCTCAGCACTGTGAACATGTACAAGATGTTTAGGAATATGGATTTTGTGAGCAGGGGAGCATCTTTGCAAAATACCCAAAAAATCACTTTGAAATATTATCTAGATCACCACATATTTCATGGATCCATTACATATATTTATCCACACTTTGCAAAAGTTTGGATGCAAATCATCTACAGCGAAGATAAACAAAAATAGCAAATTGTCATGCACTATTCATTTGCAACTTGTTTTTGTTCTCTTTGATGTAGACAAATGTTGTAAAGTACACGTAAACTATATGTACTACATCCACGATTTTTGGAATGATGCAAAGTGCGTAAAATGGGGCACATGCCCCATGATAAACCAAACATTTTCAGTTGATAAGGCTACTGACTATTCACGCCTCAGAAAAATGCGTAATATATGTTATGTTGGCAATTTGCATGTTTTCGGTTTTGTTCAATATGAAAAGAACTCTAGTTCATCTACAAAATTTAAAAGTGCTCCAGTTTTGCAAATCATCTTTAAGATATAGTACTGTTCTTTATTTGGCAACACAGATGCGGAGATGTCAGCTCAACATAAATGCGTGTAACTGCTTATCCATTTTCATGAACTTCATTAGTTGACTCCTTTATGCTTAGCTGTGATGAACGGTCATAACTTCACCTGCAATGCGTGATCTATTTTCTAGTGCTACTTTCGTAGGCTACTTTTATAAAGTCAGCTTTTTGCTAGCTGTAATGAACTTGAGGCTAACGCTTAACTTGTTTTGCTGCGTTATCTTGTGCTTGTGCATAATAATGGCTTCAGTGGACATGCTGTGACCACTCACCCTAGTATCTGCCTCTGGCTCCTGCTATTCGCCTTTACAGTGATGCAAGTTGATGGCATCACAGAGCTATGTGCCATGCTATGATCTATCAATGTTCAAAAAGTAACCACTAATTCCCCCTGCGAAGTGTTATCTTATTTGTTTCATGTTGTTGTCGACTAAAGGAGATAATGGTTTTTACTATGATGGAGCATGTCAGGGTGCATTTTTTTTGGGTGTAGTAGGGAACCATTTGCCCCTAAAAATTGACTAAACATGTTAAAATGCATGTTTGTTATGGCATTAAGCATGTGCCCATAAACATTTGTTTGTGCGACACTCTTGGGACTTTGATTAAAGTGACTTAATAAAAACTTCTGATTAAATTGGGGAAGTCACCTAATGAAGTCTGAACACTTTCATAAAGTTTAGTTGGCTTGCTGGTTGTGACACATAAAAGCCTTGCAATTTAAAGTTTTTGTTGTTTTGGATTATGACACCTGAGTATGTTTTGCTTTATCAACATAGCATGCAAGACGTTTGGTTCTTGTATACTGGAATGCTTCAGCATTTGCTCTCCTTTATGATACTTTTCTGTTGCCATTTTTCAATCGTGTGTTGCTGGTCTGTTTCATTTGATTTTTGTGAGCAAGACACTATTATCAGTGTTCTACAACTGTTTGAAACTTTTCGGTCATCATCTTTGCCCCATGTAATGTTGGTTTATTTCATCTGAATTGGCTACTGCTGCCTTCAGTAGCATCCTTTGCACAATGCTATCATGTTAGCTTTCCAGAAGCGAAAATTTTCTGGGCCATGCCCCTCTGAGAATTCAGGCCCACTAGTGAGGGACATGATAAGTTGCATATGGCGATGCTGTTTCAAAAGTTCCAGCTTGTTCATGGTACGAAGAAATACATTCTTTGCCAAATGAGCATGTTTTCCATAATCTGTCATTTTTCGCAGATCTCATCTAATGTAAAATCTTTGTTTAATTTTACTAAGGATGATACCTTGTTTATTGAGTTTAAGCTCCACGATTATTCTTGGCTTTATGAAAGCAGAAATCAGCCATCCTCCTTTTCCCTTACGCAAGACTTTCTGATGAGGGGAGAGATGGGCAGTGAACCGTATGCCATTTGCAATTTGGAATATATCTACCTTCTAGTTTGTTCTAGCTGCTTGTCCTCATGGATTACTGTACTCCGTGTCTCAGCTATTGCAGACACCCAATTTTCTTATATTTGTCATCACCAGCAATGCTTACGCTCCGAATTGCCATTTACAGGATTGGTTAAGATTCTCAAGAAGTATGACAAGAGAACTGGGGCTCTGATCCGTCTGCCCTTCATCCAGAAAGTGCTGCAGCAGCCTTTCTTCACCACTGACCTCCTGTACAAGCTTGTGAAGGAGTGTGAGGCCATGCTGGACCAGCTCCTACTGTCTAACGAACCGTCTGTATCAAGCGAAGATGGAAAAGGAGATAGCAACAGCGAGGACAAGCCTTCGAAGCCCAGTTCGTCCTTGGTTAGCGGTGGCGGTATTCCAGAGCTAGATGAGATCGAGTACATGGAGAGCATGTACATGAAGAGCACGGTCGTGGCGCTTAGATCACTGAAAGAGATCCGGAGCGGAAGCTCAACTGTCAGCGCGTTCTCGTTGCCACCTCTTCAAGGCAACAATGCTCCAGAGGAGCAGGAAAGATGGGATAAGATACCTGTGATCGAGCAGGCCGCCAAATGACAGGACCAACATGCGACATGCGATGCCTCTACTGGCGACGACCCAAATCTTGGCAGTTGGCACTGGCTGGAGATGGGACCGATCTCTCGCTCTCCCTGTCGTATATTCAGTAATTTGCATGATTCCAGCACTAACAGGTGTAAAATGGTGGAAATGTTCGGTATACATTGTTAAATCGTAGAATCCCAGCATACCCATCAGGCAGTGACAGAACCGAGGTGATTTTGTTCACTATTGTGAATTAAATCCTGTATTTTTGCTGATCTATAGCGTGTGTACTGGTCTTGGGTACAGAACTGGTTTATGGATTACACACAGTTGATTTTGGTTAGTCGATCCAGATATGTCTGTAGTCTCTGTACTACATGATGCTGTGTTTACTGTTGGCATAAATTACGAGTTATTGTTATGTGTTCCACCGAACTTGTTTGTTGCATGGAAAAGTGGATTGCTTGCTGAAAGGAAAAATATAGGAAATATGTGTGGTTAGTGAAATGCAGTGGGTGAGAATTATGCTATAGATTCTTGGGCCGTTTGTTTTGGCTTTTTTTTAATTTCTTTTAGCAATCATTATTTGTTAGGCTAATAAGTTTTCTTTTAGATATCATTATTTATTAGACTAATGAGTCATAGAAAAAGCTGTAGCCTAAAAAAATAAGCTCTGATATTATATCTGAGTAATGCTGTCACTTGTCTTAAACTCCTCTAGATGGTTATTTGATCTTCTCATAAACAAAAACATGGTTATACTATCTCAAAGTGTTTTTTTGGAAGGATAAACTTTATACTCATTTTTTGTCATTAAAATAAATTGCATTGCAAACAAGGAACAAAAAAAGAAAAGAAATAATATGGCCCTAATCGGGCCCACAAATTAGACCTAGTGCCCTTTCGGCCTGGCCTAGAAGGCCCAAATGAACTCAAGTCTATCACAATCGCGAAGGCCCCAACCAAAACCCCCGTTTCCTCCTCTCCCACCCTCTGCGCCGCCGCCACGCACCCCTCATCGGCTGCGCCATGCCGCCGCGCAAGCGCCCGCCGCAGCCGTCCCCGGCCACGGCTTCGCCACCGGATGTCAAGCCCAGACTCTCCCCGCCCCCCAGACCCCCGGTCCCCGCACCTGCGTCGGCACTGGCGCCCTCCGCTGCTGCCACAGACCCGACCATCTCGGACGCCATCGTCAAGAACCTCCCGGGGCCCGAGCGGGAGGTCTACAAGCTCGTCTTGGCGGCGGGCAACATGGGCATGTGGATACAGGACCTCCGAAAAGTGACGGAGCTGCCCAACAGCATCCTCACCAAGCACACCCGGACCCTCGTCTCCAAGGGCGTCCTCAAGGAGGTCCTCGACGTGCGCCAGCGCAGCAAGAAGATCTTCATGGCCGCCGGCATCGAGCCCTCCCCCGAGATCACCGGCGGCACCTGGTACCACGACGGCCAGCTCGACTCCGACGCCGTCGCCGCCACGCGACGCAGGTGCCTCGACCAGGTCGACCGGCTCGGCCTCGCCACCGCCGACATGATCTACGATGGCGTCCACAAGGAACACCCCAGGGCGGGGTACACCATCGAGCAGATCAGGGAGATCGTGCGGACCATGGTGCTCGACAGGGTCCTCGAGGAGTGCAGGAGCACAGGGGTGGGGGAGTTCGACCTGATCAGGGCAGGGAGGGTGTGCTACCGGAGGGGCGGCGCTCCGCAGGGCGGCATGATGGAGGGGATCCCATGTGGGGTTTGCCCCAGGATTGATGAGTGCTCACCGGATGGGGTCATCTCGCCGACCACCTGCGTCTACTACAAGAAGTGGCTGCAGATGGACTTCTAGGCGGTGAGCCGGTGAGCCCTCTTCGACTGCTGATTCTGGTGGCATTGATTAGGGAATTCAGTTTCAGATTGCTCAATTGGTGCCGTTGTTTTACACTTGCCACGGTTCCTAAGGTATGCTGTGACTCTGTGATCTCAGATAGGGTAGACATGTCAAGTAGTGTGTACCAGTACTTGATTTCGGTATTTATACTAAGGATCAATCCTATAGTTGTTAATACTTAGCTTTTTTCCTTACTGGTCATATGTATTTATTTGCAACAAAGTCTGCTCAATATCAACACCCCAAATGCTAGGGTACTTGGCAAGTTTAGCCATTGTACTTCAGTCATACTCTGGGCACAACAAAAATATACCTTTTTAACAACCACAGGCATACCATTTAAGAAACAAAGATGCATCTTTTATTCAACTTTGCAGGTGCAATTCAACTTAAATGAACTGGAACTTAGTTTGTTAAAATATAAAATTTTGTCGTGCAGGTAAATGTACAGTTGGAAACCCCCAATGGCTGTAATAATCAGAAGCCACCATGTGCAAATCCTATAGTGTCTGCATTGCCCAATTTAGTTGGGTATTGTAATCTTTGACTAAATTTAATCCATCACAACTCACTAGCGTCATTTATACCTATGTTAGTGTATTGTTCTTGTATCCAAGGTATTATTTATAAGGTACCAGCTGCCTGCATATTATATATCAGGTAACTACGGTGCAGTCGATGGAGCCCTTTTGTGACCTAGATTTACCACACAGAATGGGTTTGGATGTACTTGTATGTGGCAATTTTTGTACGAAATGTTTTAGCTGCTGTTAGTTGGTGCTAAATTTGTGTAATTGGTGTGAACTGTAAAGTAGTTCGAGTGCTCATGTATGTTCTGTGGTGTAATTAGTGTAGAGCCTTTAATACCTTTATGTCTATAAGAAGTGCTCGGAATGAATTTGGTGGTGACATATCTTGTTTTGTATGATAAGATGGAGGATGTATAGCTTTCTGTGTAGAATGGTTTAGTTGGCTGTGAATTGTGTTGTATCCACAGAACTTGGTTGTCTATTTATTGAGGTTCTACTGTTTTAACCTTATGAGCTGTGTTTGAGCTTGCTATATTTAACCTACAAAATATGAGTTGATATCTTGATTGTATTGTTCTTGTGGGCATGAACAAGATGCAATTTTTTCTTTATTTGTTCTACTACCTAGGTTTCATACATTTCAATCGATTTCAGCTATGTGGCAATGACGGTGCTCAGTTCTACATTTCAAAAACCACTAAAATTGCCTTCTAGTCTATCATGTATCGTCCAAATTTCTTAAGCTTATGGTCCTGTGATGTGTGAGATGCTACTTAACATTGAAGTACTTTGTATATAATCTCAAATGAGTACGAACCATGGTTTTGGAAACTGTTTCTGGAGCAAAAACTGTTGGAATAAACCACGTCGCGTTTATTGCGCGTACGCGTTGAGAGCGTGTGGCGTGCGTTAATTGCGCGGTCGTTGCGTGTGCGCGTGTGTTGCGCAGTGTGCGGCGTGCGTTGCGTGTGGCATCTGCGCGTGTGTTGAGGAGGGCGTTAGTTGCGCCGGATCACACGCGATTAGTTGCTCCTGATTGCAGTACGCGTGTGTGCGTGTGTTGGCTATAAAAGGCCTGTAAGCGCTGTGCTTTGGTTAAATAGAAAAAAGGGAAAAAAGATTGGCGTTGCGTCGCCCGGGCGTTTCGTCGCCTGTCAAAAATCCTCGTGTTCTAGTATTTGATCTTGGGCTAATTCTATCATTTGGTATCAGAGCCGGTGAAGTTCGACAGCAAGCTGATGGCCGGTGACGAGCGTACGCCGCCATCATCTCCGAAAGGCGTTGGCGACCCGAAGTCCGGCGGTAGCAGCACACGACGTGAGGTCATGGTGGAACGCGTCATCAAGGAGTCCAGCGGATCGGTGGAGTTCCCGGTGTTGACGCGGGCTAATTACCACGAGTGGGCGTTGGTGATGCAGGTGAATTTGGAGGCGCTCGGGCTCTGGCGTGCCGTGGAGACGAGCGACGTCGAGCGTCGCGAGGATCGGCTGGCGTTGGCCGCCATCCTGCGCGCGGTGCCGACGGAGATGCGCTCGGGTCTCGCCGTGAAGAAAAGTGCCAAGGAGGCATGGACGGCTATGAAGACGATGCGGATGGGCGACAAGCGCGTGCAGGAGGCGAACGCGCAGAAGCTCCTCAAGCAATTCGAGAATGTGGCATTCAACGTTGGTGAGTCCATCGACGAATTCGCCATGCGTCTCGGCTCCCTCGTTGCGGAATTGCGCGAGCTGGGGGAGAACATCGAGGAGGTGCGCGTCGTCAAGAAGCTGCTTCGCGTGGTGCCGGCGAAGTACAATCAAGTCGCCGTGTCCATCGAGATGCTCATGGATTTGAATACGATGTCGCTCGAAGAGCTGGTTGGACGACTCCGAGTTGCTGAAGATCGAAGCGGCGCCGAGGCGATTGCGGACGGCGTCGGGCAATTGCTGCTCACCGAGGAGCAGTGGGAGGCGCGCCGGCGTCAGGGCAACGGGAGGCAGCGAGCGCGCATGGACTTCGTCAAGAACAGCGTGTAATACCACTGTTTTGCAAAAGAGAGAAATTAGGGAAGGAAAGGGTGGTTTTGCCGTCAGACCCATCGGCTATTAGAACGCCGAATATTTAATGCTCGCAGAGGTTCCCATACCGCCCTGGAACGGTCGGCACCGTCTAGAGAGCCGCGTAAAAGTAGCACTCTCAGAGGTTCCCAGACTGTCCAGGGGCGGCCGGCGCCATCTCGCGTATGGGGTTTTCATCATCCGGCAGGAACTACTATTCTTACCTCTTACCGGTTTACCTGCCGCAGTAGAAGAACGCCAAATAGTATAGGGGTACTATTGGACCAAAAAGCCCTTAGGGCCTTAGCCAGCCAAAGGCCAAGGGGGGAGGGGCGGAAATGGCACTGCACAAAAAAGAGCATTTGACCAGAAGCATGCCCGTAAGGCACCCCAGCCTTTTCATGCATCTGCCAACTACCCAAGAGAGGTGGCAAGCTGCATGACTTGCATGTCTGCCACCTGCCTCCCCTTCTCTGCAAAAGCAAAAGCCCACTCCCATTTCTCTTCCCCTTCCTCTCCACTGAACCGCATAGCCACACCATTTCGGCCAGCACAAGGTAAGCACAAGAACACCGCACATGCACTCCTCACCAAGCATCACAATCACGCTCATAGGGCGGGAGTGAGGAAGAGTGGCGTAGGGAGAGGCGGCCGGCGGCCGTTGGCCGTGCCGGCCGGTGGGGTGCCGAGCGCTCCACCTTGCCGCGCGCGCAAGGGGGAGGGCCGGGTCCGGGCTTAGCCGGCCGGACCCGAGGTGCTGTAGAGGGGGAAGGCGAGGTAGGCGGAGGCGGGAGGCAGGGGCCGGCAGAGTCGCTGGCGGCGGGCCAAGGGCCGACGCCGCCAAGTGCCGCCGCGCCGCCCGGGGCCTCCCGGCCGAGTAGACGAGAGGGGAATGGGGGAGGAGAAGGGGGGCAGCGGAGCCACCGGCGTCGCCGTACCCGGTCGTGTGCCGCCGTGCCACCCGAGCAAGGCCGGTGAGGAGGAGGAGAGGAGGCCTCCGGCCGAGTAGAATGGGGCAGAGGAAGGAGTGGCCGGCGGGGAGGTAGGGGCCGCCGACGCCGCGCCGGCCATGCGCGCCGCCCCTGGGTGAGGCCGGCGAGGAGAGAAGGCCATTCGGCCAGATGGAGTGGGAGAGAGAGAGAGAAGTGAGGAAATGAGGGGATAAGGCCCCTGTTGGCCGAATGGAATGGGGATGAGGAGAGAGATTAGGGAGAAGGAAAGAAAAAGAAAGGAAAGAAAGAAAAGGAAAAAAGAGAGAAAGGGAAAAAAAGGGAAGAAAAGAAAAGATGAGAAAAAGAAAGAGAGAAAAAAAAAATTAGGGGGTTTTGGTGCCGCGCAGTAGATCCCTGAAAACCCGCACGTTTTTACACCCAAACCAGTTTATGCACATAGTATCGTCATCGCCCATCTAATTTTCGGTTTCGTTGAGATGCGTTAAATCGGACTATTTGCTTGGCCAGGTGGAAGGACCGGGTCGACGCTGTCCACACGTCGTTACGCTCCGCTTGGATAACAGGCAAGTGCAGGGTGGAACAGTAAATTGTGGTGAATGTTTGTTATCCGTGTTTTCATGCTATGTGTTACAGTGTTTATGAGATGTTATTCATGGACCTTGATGCTTGACGAGACATGCAATTGCATTACACCATGAGCATTATGAAAGTCCTACCGAAAGGGTGAACTATAGCTTCTACGAGGAGCTCCCTTCGGCAAGGCAGCTACAGAAAGTCCTACCGAAAGGGTGAACTATAGCTTCTACAAGGAGCTCCCTTCGGCAAGGCAGCTACAGAAAGTCCTACCGAAAGGGTGAACTATAGTTTCTACAAGGAGCTCCCTTTCGGCAAGGCATCTACAGAAAGTCCTATCGAAAGGGTGAACTATAGCTTCTACGAGGAGCTCCCTTCGACAAGGCAGAGGGGTTTCATCGACGGGTGAAACACTCCACTATACCGGTATAAGCTGCATACGGAGGTGCATTGCATTGCATGGCACTGAAGATTTGAGCATAACAATGCATGTGGAGCATATTGTGATTAATGTGGAAACATGAGAATGATGATATGAGTATGACAATGCATGTGAAGTATGTTATGGTTGGTTGATTTGCTTACATGTTTTGGCAGCGTTCATCGTTCTATTATGTACTTGCTGAGTCGGTGGACTCACCCTTACTTTGTTGTTGTTTTTTTAGGTGGCCATTGTGGACGACATGCATGGGCGGGTGTAGCACATGAAATAGCTACACGTACTTGTAACACTTCACATATCAGCTTTTGTTAGTATGTCTAATTTCACCAGTAAGCTAACATAGTTGCTTAAGAAAGAAAAATGGTGTCAGTGCTTTGTTTTTTGGGTAAGGTAGAGTTTGCTTAAAATGATTAGCAGATGTTTTTTTAGAAAAAAGGTTATTGTAATGCAATGTTGGTAGCACTCTAGGCCCAGAGGATGGGCGGGGTGTTACAGTTGGTATCAGAGCGGGCGTTAGGTCCGTGGTGGATAATTTTGGTAACTTAGGTAGTCTTAATCTAGAATTTGACTCAGGATTTGTTATTAAATTAAGACTTGGCCCCTACGTTGCGCGGATACTTCCAAAAAGTCGCGTACCGGTATCGGATACTGTACCCGGATACGGATACTGCCCCGATACGCGCCGATACGTATCCTGTAAGTATCGGAATGTTTTGATTATTCAAAAAAAGAAATTAATTCCCGATACTTCTTCGATACTCCTCCGATACTTTTCTGATACTTCTACCCTAATATCCCCACCACCAAGCCATCCAGATCTGAAACCCACCCCACCCCACCGCCGAACCCACGATCCAGATCCAGATCCTCCACCGCTCCACGCATCTCACGCTCGGCCGCCGCGTCGCCCGTCGCCGCCGACCGTCGAGTCGCCCGCTGCCTCCGCCGGTCTGCGTCGCCAGCCGCCTCGCGTCGCCCGCCGCCTCGCGTCGCCCGCCGCCTCGCGTCGCCAGCCTCCTCGCGTCGCCCGCCGCCTCCGCCGGTCTGCCTCGCCTCGCCCGCAGCGTCGCGTCGCCCGCCGTCTCCGCCCGTCGCCTCCGACCGTCGCGTCGCCGCCTCGACCGTCGCCCGTCGCCTCCGCCCGGCGGCCGTCCCCTCCGGCCTCCGGTCATCACCTCGGCTGCAGCCTCCGCCGGTCCGCCCGTCCCCTCCGGCCTCCGGTCATCACCTCGGCTGCCGGCCTGCCGCCTCCGCCACTCCGCCAGCGCCAATCCTCTCCCGCCGCCGACGCCTCCAGTGGCTGTGCTCACTCCTGCCGACGCCTCCAATCAGTATGTGCTCTGTTTTCACTGCTCCCTCAGATTCTCAGTGTTGTTTCTTTGCTATTTGTTGACAATGTATTGGATGATTCAGTAGAAGTGACCAGTGATGTTGTTTGTTGTCATTAGTTTGTTCATTTGCTATTGGTTGTCCCGATCAGATATGGCATCTGGTGGTGGATTTGGAAGCTCGAGTGCATCGGGTAGCACTGGTACTAGCGCGTGTCCTAGCTCATCTAGTGGAATTGCCTCGGCTAGGAGCATCCTAAATGCTGCTCGTGTGCTACCTTCAAATGACAATGAAAAAAAGCCGCTTTGGAGGTATGTTGAGTTGCTACAGAAGACTGGGAATGGTGCAGGAGGGAATGCACGATCTAGATGTAGGCTCTGTGATCATATTATCCATGGGAGCTACTCAAGAGTTAAAGCACATCTCTTGAAGATAGGAAATTATGGTGTGAAGAGTTAAAGCACATCTCTTGTCCAAAAGTTACAGTCGATGTGCTCGCTCAACTTCATGACGAAATTGCTAAAGCGGAGGCAATGAATGCAAGAAGCTTGCCAAGGGAAGTTCCATTGCCCACAGAAGGGTTGAATGTGAGGAAGAGAAGGGGGGTTTCAGCTATTGAATCAAGCTTCCATAATGAAGGTCGTAGCCAGCTTGACGCTTTGATTGCTAGGATGTTCTTTACCGCAGGTTAATATTTTTCTGCACTAACTACTCTCCTTATATTACAATGTTACATTTAGAAATTAATTTGGACCCCTTTGTTCATTTGTAGGTATACCTTTTAATGTAGCAAGAAACCCTTATTTTAGGAAAGCATTTACCTATGCTGCCAACCACAACTTGGGTGGCTATGCCCCTCCAAGTTATAACAAGTTGAGGACAACTCTTCTTGTGCAAGAGAAGACACATGTTGAGCGAATGTTGCAGCCCATCAAGTCAACGTGGAGCTCAAAAGGTGTGAGTATTGTATCAGATGGGTGGTCTGATGCTCAAAGGCGTCCACTCTTAAATTTCTTGGCCGTAACAGAAGATGGACCAATGTTTTTAAAAGCAATCAACACTGAAGGCGAAATAAAAAAAAGGAGTATATCGCCGAGAAGATGATAGCTATAATTGAGGAGGTTGGGCCGCAGAATGTTGTCCAAGTGATAACTGATAATGCAGCCAACTGTAAAGTCGCGGGGTTGATTGTTGAGCAAAAGTATCCTCACATTTTCTGGACCCCATGTGTTGTCCATACTTTGAACCTTGGCTTAAAAAACATATGTGCTCCTAGGGAAATTGGTGATGAGGCTTATGAAGATTGCCATTGGATTAGTGAGGTTGCAGCAGATGCTAATATTATAAAGAATTTCATCATGAATCATTCCATGAGGCTGTCTATGTTCAATGAGTTCAGTAAGTTGAAATTCCTTGCCATTGCTGATACGAGATTTGCTTCTACTATTGTGATGCTCAAAAGGTTTCGTTTGATCAAAGAAAATCTTGTGTTGATGGTAGTGAGTGAAAAGTGGAGTACCTATAGGGATGACAATGTGGGGCAAGCACAGTTTGTCAAAGATAAAATTCTGAATGATGTGTGGTGGGATAAGGTGCAATACATCCTTGATTTCACTGAACCTATTTATTCTATGATACGAGCAGCTGACACCGATAAACCATGCCTTCATTTGATCTATGAGATGTGGGATACAATGATTGAGAAGGTAAAGGCTACAATTTATCGCCATGAAGGGAAAGAATCTCATGAGGAGTCTAATTTTTATAATATTGTGCAAGAGATATTGGTTTCTCGATGGGCAAAAAGTAATACCCCTTTGCATTGTTTGGCACACTCACTAAATCCCAAGTAAGGCCTTTTGCCTTTTAAGTTTTTATTGCTTGCTTTTAGATTTCAATTTTAGGATACTAACTTTAGCATACCCTTTTTAGGTATTATAGTGAAACTTGGCTTGGTGAAGTTCCAAATCGCCAAGCTCCTCATATGGACATTGAGATTTCGGAGATGAGGAATAAATGCTTTAGGAGGTTTTTTGTTGGTGATGAGTTGCGATATATCAAACAACAATTTGCAGATTTCTCATTGTTTGGAAGTGGATTTAATTCCTTCGACTCAATTGAGGATAGAGTCCATCTAGAACCAAAGCAATGGTGGGGAATTTATGGTAACAGTGCCCCAGATTTGAGAAAATTTGCATTGAAGTTACTTGGGCAGCCAACATCGTCTTCTTGCGCTGAAAGAAACTGGAGTACCTATGGTTTGATCCATAGTTCAATGAGGAATAGGTTCTACACTTACCATCTTTTTTAATTTACCATTTCTTATACAAGCATTGGATTTCATTGCAATTGCATTATTGTAGGCTTAACCCTGGACGTGCTGAGGATCTCGTATTTGCGCACCACAATTTGCGCCTTCTTTCAAGAAAATCTGAAGAGTATTACACTGGCCCATCAAAAATGTGGGATGTTGGAGGAGATAGCTTCGAATTCTTTGATGGCGGTGCTCAATTCCTTCAACATGCTCACCTCTCACTAGATGAACCAGACCTTGAGAAAGTATTAGAAGATCTTGGGGCGCTGGACTTGTCTCCATCAGATGGTGGACCTTTGGTCGAATCAGAGACAACTCCACAGGATGGAAGCAACAATTAGACTACACATTTGTCTTCTGTCATGTCTTTTATCTAGCTATCTTATTATGTAATAGTTATGGTCTTATGGACTTATGGTCTGTTGAATTTGAACACTTGGACTGGTTGAATTATGTACTAAGTTTATTTACTAAGTGGCATGTCGAATACTTCCTTTACTACCTACTATCAATTATGATTCATGACTTGTGATTCTGTTTTTTACTTCTTTGTTTGTGTACATGTACTTATCTATTCTATTATTTTTCGCAGATGGTTCATTATATTAGTCTAACAGCCAGGTGGGAGAACTGAAGTATCAAGCAAGTTGCTACATCAATATTAAGGTATTCTCAATTCCTTATAAGAATTCATTAATTTCTTATTTTTATCTTTACTATATATATATTATATATATAATATATATATACGCACGTATCGCCGTATCGGTGTTTTTAGGAAAATGGCGAATCGCGGTATCGCCGTATCGCGTATCCGTATCCGTATCGGGTATCTGGGCTTCCTAGCTTGGCCCAGGTTATGCAATTGCTAAAACTTGACACACATTGGTGCACAGTAGGATGAGATTTGGGACTTGCATTGCATATGCGTTTTCCCTAAATATAATGCTGATTTGTACTGCCAAAGTTGATGATGGTGAGTTGATTGTGTGATTGCTTCTCTGTTGTGAACAGAGATGCCTAAGGGTAGAGGTCGAGGTCGTGGTGTTCGTGGTTGCCGTGGTCGCGGGCGCGGTCCGGCAGTGCCACCACCTCTAGCCGAGGAGAGTATTGGTGATGTGGGGGAGGATGTTGTTGCGGCTATTCAACCAGTTGCTGGTGTTCTAGTAGATTCGACAGCCGAGTTGCGAAATCTTCAGAGAGAGGTTCAAACACTTCGTCAACAAGTACAGGGGTGTCGCTATGCTTTAAAGAGAAGGAACTTTAAGGGTAGAGGCAGGTTTTCTCAGCAACCCGTTTCCAAGAGATTTCAGGGGGGCCAATGTTCTCTATCGTTGACTCAACCTGTCTACCCAAGGCTGTTTGCTTCTGCAACGCCTCGTTCTTCCCCAACAACCCCAACTTATCCGTATCGTCCTGTCCCAGGGCAAGGTATGATCTGTTTTAAGTGCGGTGGAGGGCACCGTGCTGTCGAATGTTCTTGGGTGGGAAAGTGTCGACATTGTGGTCGAACAGGCCACAAGCAGCTGGTTTGTCGTCAAAACCCCTCTAGTATCCTTAAGTGGGAGTCAAAGTCTGCATCGCAACCTCCTTCTTGGGCGCCTCCTACCGAGTACTCCTGGCATCCTGCACCAATTGTTCCAATTCTGCATGCTACAGTGCCATCGTTTCCGGTGTCGCTACAGTAAAGGGCCGGATCTCTTGCTGTTTCGGTGCTACCCGACATCCACGCATCTACTGTTTGAGAGTTAGGTGAGGTTATAGTTGTAGCAGTGGTGTGTTTTGTATAAACCCCTGAGTTTGGTAACTCTTAGCTGAATGGTGTACTTTTGTGCGTTTGGTGTTGGAGGCTTGTTAGTAGTACGGGTCGATGTAGATGCTATGTGGTAGTTATGGTTGGATGGACTCTGTATCTAGTAGTGAACATCTTCTGGGATATTCGAATGGGTATAAGTGTTTACCTTGACCTATCATTATGGATAGTGTTTTATGATGGTAGGGCAGGGAATTATAAATTGTGAGCACCCAGGAGAGTAATTAATTGTAGTTATGTTTGTGGGGTTAAAGTGATTTGAATCCCATGGGGATTTAGTAGTTACATGAGTAGCGACGTAAGGCAGATCCATTTTTTGCTTAATAGTTAGATTTGAATTAGCGATGAACCAGACGGTGATTGATTATCTTTAAAGGATTGGTTTGGTGGATTTTAGTTAGTGCCTTGGAATCATGTGCTTATGGGATTGTTAACTGGTAGTAGATATTTTGATGACAGAATTATGTCTGCACCTTGTGTGGTTGCGCACGAGATAGTCGCGATGATGGTACTGTTGTGTGCAGTAAGATGGTAGAGTTTGGTGAGCCGTAGGAAGGTTTATGTTGATGGATGCTAAATTCATAACATGAAACTCAGCTAGGTTTAGATCTATAGTGACGATTATTGTTATGTTAGTAACGAAGTGGTAAGAAAGATTTTTGTGGCTAATAGAATTCCGAGTTGATCTTGTGCCATCATCTTTGGGGGAAATTGGTTGAGGAAAATTTTGTCCTTAGGGGCAAAACCAATTGTGTAGCTGCAACCGGTAGCGTCTATGGGGAGTGATGTGACTCATACCCCTAATAAGTTGGTGAATCATGGATAGAGTCAAAAGAGAGATTTTGGGTCAAAGGGTTTCCATGAATTATGTTTTGGATATCTGAGCCTAAGATTTGTTGATAGCTAGTAGGGGCTAAAGGATTGAGGGTAAAAAAAAAAGGGGGTAGGGATATTAGAGGATCTAGTTATCAGATGTTAACTAAAGGGAGTTTACCTTACCTTGTGGATATGAGGGATTGAGTACGGATGGGTGATTTTTATGCTCACCGTGTTTGGTGATTGTTGACTGAAGGAATAGCTAGAGTAACGATTCATCTTATGAGTTGAAGTCGACCATTGATGGAGTTTATCGTGGTGTAAGCAAAGCATGAGTTGAAACCCTCGAGAATAAGGGTATTGGAGGGATTGAATTAATTTGACCTAATACGAATTTGATGGGGCATGTGGGGTTACCTGTTGACAATAGGTTGCTGGTGAAGGGGGTTTGTTTTGGGTACTATGCGAGTCGCGTACTGAAGCATTTCTGGATTTATGTGAACATTGCTCTATGATTGAATCGGTTTTGTAACTCTTAGATTGGTGTTGGAAGGACGAGTTGTCCTATCGCCATCTACTGAGCGTTTCAAATGATTGACTGATGTTAATGGATTTTTGTTTTGGGTTCCCTTGATTTGGGGAATTCAGTTCAGGTTCACTTTGAGGGAAAGTGAATTTAAGTGGGAAGTTGTAGGGTTTCCGCATTTCATATGTGAATGATATGGTTTATTCGTTAAGGCGTTAATTGTTCATCTTAAGGGGTGTGCTTCCTTTTCTGTGAAAAGAAAGTGGCTAATTTCGAGAATGGAAAATTTTCGCATGATATATGTGGCCTATTGTTGTTAGGACGAAGATTGGTTTCCTGTCCAATTTTCTCTCTTTTGAGAGGATTGGTTGTGATGAAGTGATATTTTGTGGGGAAGTAAATTCCCAACTATTTTAGAGGGAATATTGTTATTTGTGGATGAATGGATTGATTCCATGATTGGGTTTGCGTTTATAAAAGACTTTGCTTTGTAACAGCGAGTCGGGTTTTTGAGTGTTACGCGATACTTGTCTTGTGAAAGAGAAGAGCTCTCGTGTTGTGAACAAAAGTAGCGCTGTCTCTTTTGTGCAAGCGATGAGAGTGATTTTCTTGGAAGAATAGGGATTCCCTTATACCAAGGCATGAGACGTTAAAGGTTGCTGAGGTGTGTTGGTCGTGTAGACCAGACACAGGGTAACGTGAGGATTGAATCTATGTGCGTGAGATGGTGAGATTGCATGTTGTGCCCAAGACGATAGTTTCGAACAGAGATGCCAAGTTTGTCTCCAAGTTTTGGGAGAGTTCACAAAGCACTTTGCGCACAAAACCCCAATTTAGTATCACTTTCCACCCACAGATGGATAAGCAGTCTGAACGCACCATTTAAACACGAGGACATGTTGAGGTCCTGTGTTTGTCGTGGGAAGGTAGCTGGGAGGATCTTTTGGCACTTGCAGAGGTTGCTTAAAACAGCAGCTGCCACTCCAGTGTTCGAGTAGCGCCACAAGTGTAGATCGCCACTTTGTTGGGATGTCGTGGGCGAGAAGGCCGTTTTGGGCCTAGATTGGGTCCAGTAAACAGTGGAACGAGTGGCGGAAATTAGACAAAATCTGCTGGCTGCCCAGAGTAGGCAAAAGAGCTACGCAGATGCCAGGAGGTGAAAACTAGAGTTCGAAGTGGGGGATCATGTGCTCTTGAGGGTATCTCCTACTAAAGGCATAGTGCGATTTGGTACCAAAGGGAAGCTTAGCCCAAGGTACATTGGGCCATTTCCAATTCTGGCACGAATTGGAAAGTTGGCATACCGTTTGGATCTCCCTGAGTCTATGCGAGGAGTGCATAATGTGCTCCATGTGTCAATGTTGAGAAAGTTCTTGTGAGATCCAGAGCATGGGATTGTACTAGAACCGGTGTCCTTACAGCAAGACCTCACCTTCGAGTCCCGTCCAGTTCGGATTCTGGACGAATCGAAGAAGGTGTTGAGGGATAAAGCGATAAAGTATGTTAAAGTGCTCTGGCCGCATTAGTCCGAGCGAGAAGCGACATGGGAGTTGGAGTCTCGCATGCGTGAGAAGTACCCAGAATTGTTCCCCTCGGGTATGAGTTAATGATATGTTATGTGTAGTTAGTTTTATTTTGTTCTACCGTGCGGATTGTTGGACGCTAGAATTCGGGGTCGAATTCTGTTAAGGGGGGTAGAATGTAATACCACTGTTTTGCAAAAGAGAGAAATTAGGGAAGGAAAGGGTGGTTTTGCCGTCAGACCCATCGGCTATTAGAACGCCGAATATTTAATGCTCGCAGAGGTTCCCATACCGCCCTGGAACGGTCGGCACCGTCTAGAGAGCCGCGTAAAAGTAGCACTCTCAGAGGTTCCCAGACTGTCCAGGGGCGGCCGGCGCCATCTCGCGTATGGGGTTTTCATCATCCGGCAGGAACTACTATTCTTACCTCTTACCGGTTTACCTGCCGCAGTAGAAGAACGCCAAATAGTATAGGGGTACTATTGGACCAAAAAGCCCTTAGGGCCTTAGCCAGCCAAAGGCCAAGGGGGGAGGGGCGGAAATGGCACTGCACAAAAAAGAGCATTTGACCAGAAGCATGCCCGTAAGGCACCCCAGCCTTTTCATGCATCTGCCAACTACCCAAGAGAGGTGGCAAGCTGCATGACTTGCATGTCTGCCACCTGCCTCCCCTTCTCTGCAAAAGCAAAAGCCCACTCCCATTTCTCTTCCCCTTCCTCTCCACTGAACCGCATAGCCACACCATTTCGGCCAGCACAAGGTAAGCACAAGAACACCGCACATGCACTCCTCACCAAGCATCGCAATCACGCTCATAGGGCGGGAGTGAGGAAGAGTGGCGTAGGGAGAGGCGGCCGGCGGCCGTTGGCCGTGCCGGCCGGTGGGGTGCCGAGCGCTCCACCTCGCCGCGCGCGCAAGGGGGAGGGCCGGGTCCGGGCTTAGCCGGCCGGACCCGAGGTGCTGTAGAGGGGGAAGGCGAGGTAGGCGGAGGCGGGAGGCAGGGGCCGGCAGAGTCGCTGGCGGCGGGCCAAGGGCCGACGCCGCCAAGTGCCGCCGCGCCGCCCGGGGCCTCCCGGCCGAGTAGACGAGAGGGGAATGGGGGAGAAGGGGGGCGGCGGAGCCACCGGCGTCGCCGTACCCGGTCGTGTGCCGCCGTGCCACCCGAGCAAGGCCGGTGAGGAGGAGGAGAGGAGGCCTCCGGCCGAGTAGAATGGGGCAGAGGAAGGAGTGGCCGGCGGGGAGGTAGGGGCCGCCGACGCCGCGCCGGCCATGCGCGCCGCCCCTGGGTGAGGCCGGCGAGGAGAGAAGGCCATTCGGCCAGATGGAGTGGGAGAGAGAGAGAAGTGAGGAAATGAGGGGATAAGGCCCCTGTTGGCCGAATGGAATGGGGATGAGGAGAGAGATTAGGGAGAAGGAAAGAAAAAGAAAGGAAAGAAAGAAAAGGAAAAAAGAGAGAAAGGGAAAAAAAGGGAAGAAAAGAAAAGAGGAGAAAAAGAAAGAGAGAAAAAAAGGGGGTTTTGGTGCCGCGCAGTAGATCCCTGAAAACCCGCACGTTTTTACACCCAAACCAGTTTATGCACATAGTATCGTCATCGCCCATCTAATTTCCGGTTTCGTTGAGATGCGTTAAATCGGACTATTTGCTTGGCCAGGTGGAAGGACCGGGTCGACGCTGTCCACACGTCGTTATGCTCCGCTTGGATAACAGGCAAGTGCAGGGTGGAACAGTAAATTGTGGTGAATGTTTGTTATCCGTGTTTTCATGCTATGTGTTACAGTGTTTATGAGATGTTATTCATGGACCTTGATGCTTGACGAGACATGCAATTGCATTACACCATGAGCATTATGAAAGTCCTACCGAAAGGGTGAACTATAGCTTCTACGAGGAGCTCCCTTCGGCAAGGCAGCTACAGAAAGTCCTACCGAAAGGGTGAACTATAGCTTCTACAAGGAGCTCCCTTCGGCAAGGCAGCTACAGAAAGTCCTACCGAAAGGGTGAACTATAGTTTCTACAAGGAGCTCCCTTTCGGCAAGGCATCTACAGAAAGTCCTATCGAAAGGGTGAACTATAGCTTCTACGAGGAGCTCCCTTCGACAAGGCAGAGGGGTTTCATCGACGGGTGAAACACTCCACTATACCGGTATAAGCTGCATACGGAGGTGCATTGTATTGCATGGCACTGAAGATTTGAGCATAACAATGCATGTGGAGCATATTGTGATTAATGTGGAAACATGAGAATGATGATATGAGTATGACAATGCATGTGAAGTATGTTATGGTTGGTTGATTTGCTTACATGTTTTGGCAGCGTTCATCGTTCTATTATGTACTTGCTGAGTCGGTGGACTCACCCTTGCTTTGTTGTTGTTTTTTTAGGTGGCCATTGTGGACGACATGCATGGGCGGGTGTAGCACATGAAATAGCTACACGTACTTGTAACACTTCACATATCAGCTTTTGTTAGTATGTGTAATTTCACCAGTAAGCTAACATAGTTGCTTAAGAAAGAAAAATGGTGTCAGTGCTTTGTTTTTTGGGTAAGGTAGAGTTTGCTTAAAATGATTAGCAGATGTTTTTTTTTAGAAAAAAGGTTATTGTAATGCAATGTTGGTAGCACTCTAGGCCCAGAGGATGGGCGGGGTGTTACACAGCGGCCGTGCAAAGGGCGGCGGCCGGAGCGACGACGACGACGATGCGAGCAGCATGAGCTCGGGGACAAGTAGACGTTCGCGCCGCGCCAGGCGAGGAAGGTGCTACAACTGTGGCGTACGTGGCCACCTCTCCAGGGATTGCCGTGAGCCAAGGAAGGAGAAAGCACTGCTCGCCGAAGGCGACGACGAGCCAGCACTCATGTAGGTCGGGCGCATGGGGGTGTCGTGGTTTAGGGGGTGATTGTTGGAATAAACCATGTCGCGTTTATTGCGCGTACGCGTTGAGAGCGTGTGGCGTGCATTAATTGCGCGGTCGTTGCGTGTGCGCGTGTGTTGCGCAGTGTGCGGCGTGCGTTGCGTGTGGCATCTGCGCGTGTGTTGAGGAGGGCGTTAGTTGCGCCGGATCACACGCGATTAGTTGCTCCTGATTGCAGTACGCGTGTGTGCGTGTGTTGGGTATAAAAGGCCTGTAAGCGCTGTGCTTTGGTTAAATAGAAAAAAGGGAAAAAAGGATTGGCGTTGCGTCGCCCGGGCGTTTCGTCGCCTGTCAAAAATCCTCGTGTTCTAGTATTTGATCTTGGGCACCTAACTTAAAAGTGGGGGAGTCCCTCACCTCATTGGCTAGCTTTTGGGGTGAGAAGGCCCTTACGATCCAACAAGTGGTATCAGAGCCCGGTTCTAACATCTCTGGCCCAATGGACACTAGTGTGTGAATGCCTGATGGACTGTGACCCGAGGGACCGTCGGTGTACGGTGAAGGGACCCTGAGGGACCGTCGGTGTACGGTGAAAGGGCGGTGAAGGGCTGAGGGACACCAATGTGTGAAGGGGGAGATTGTTGGAATAGTCCCACATTGGTTGTGGAAGGGCAAGGGACCTAACTTCAAAGTGGGGGAGTCCCTCACCTCATTGGCTAGCTTTTGGGGTGAGAAGGCCCTTACGATCCAACGCTTTCCAGCCAGTTTTTGGCTGGAAAGCTAGTTTCTGTCCGAAACACTGGTCTGCTTCAGGTTTTGGAATTTCAATTTTGAGTCCCCCCCCCCCCAACCTTGAGGTTTGGAATCTGACTCACTAGTCATAAAACATATATTCTGCAAGAAGTGAACAAAGGAGGGACTGAACCAGGGCAGGGTTCAGAAAACTGGACCCTGTGTATCTGTCATCTGCAGTATAACCCATTGTCCTTTCACATTATCAGCTTTATATCCAGCATGTTGTTAATTTTGCCGGCAGTCTAAGTATAGTTCATTTGCCTTCACTGGTTTATGTTAGAATGATCTCAGCAGGGCATTTGGCCCAACGGCCAAATACCCTCCCCTTGCTCGCGCCCTGATCGGGGGCGCCCAGCCCAATAGGCTGGTGGGCCCCTGTCGCCAGCGCCATACAAAAGAGAGGTGGGGGCCGGGGCGGCACACACGACGAGGTTCACCGTGCCGCCGCCAGACCCACCGACACTACCCTAAACCCGATCTGTTGAGGGGGCGCTCCAGCGACGGGAAGCTCCACCGTGCCGCCAGTTCGCCGCCGACCGGGCCTGCGCCGTCGACCCCGTCGCCCCGCAGCCGCTTCTTCATCTCCGACCGCCGCTGCCCGTGCGCAGTCGTCACCGACGAACCGAGATGGCCACCTCCTCCTCCACGCCGTCCGACGGTCAGTCTCCCTCTCTCCCTCTCGGTATCTCTCAAGAACTCAAATAGAAAAGGAGAACCCGCTAGATCTAAACCCTAGGATCCCCAAAAGCATATCAATGGTATCAGAGCCTGTTCTAGGCGTAGATCTAGATGCGGGAAAAGAAAAGAAAAGAGAATCCCAAACCCTAGCTCCCCGGATCGGAAAGAAAGAAAAAAAAAGGATAAGAGGGGGTCGGAGGTCTTACGGCTGTTGTCGGGCCGCCGCTCGCCGTGGGCTTGTCGACGGCCGCTGCCAGCTGCCGTCGCCGCGCGCCCGGCCGCCGCGCTCCGCTGGAGCGCCTCCGCGGGACCCCGCCCCGCTGCTCATCCTCGCGGGCGCGCGTGCCGCCGTCGTTGCGCGCACAGGGCCGCCGCCCGCTGCCGCCCTCCGTGCGCCGCCGCGCTCCGCTCGGGGAAGCCGAGCGCCGCCTTGCTCGGGGCCGCCGGTTGTCGCGTGCCTTGCGCCAGGCCGCCGCTGCCGTCGCGTGCGCGCCGCCCTGGCCACGCGGGCGTCGCGTCTGCCGCCGCCGCTTGGGGCTCCGGTTTTTCCGCAAGGAGGAGGGCGCAAAATGGGGCTAGGGTTAGGGTTTCGGGATTGTAATCCCCGCCGCGCGCGCTCAACCGTCTGATCTGATCGGGTCCGATCGAACGGCTAAGGACCCTCGGGCCATTTTCGGCCCAGGCGGGGAGAGGTTTCCCGGCCCAGGCCCAGGTTGCGGCCTGGGCGCGGGGGAGAAAGAGGCGCGCGCGCGTGAGGCGCGGGGAGAGCGGGCCGGCTGGGCCGCGCGTGAAGGAATGGGCCATTTCGGCCGAATGAACAGTAAACCCCGAAAAGAATGTTTATTCGTTTTCAGAAGCATTAATGATTGAATTTGATTGAAATTTGAATTAAATTTCTGGAAAATTTTGCACCAACGTGTTAATTTTTCAGAGATTAAAAGTGTACAGTATAATGCTTCTGAATAATGAATTTTTGAATATTTACAGTTTCCGCTGCAAAAGATATTGTTGATTGATTTTTCATTATTAAATTCGAACCAACGGGAGAATTTAATTTTGCGAAAATAGAGATAAATCCCAGATAATTATGATATTGTTATTTTCTGACCAACGTTGATAATAACAATATTATAATTTTGAATTGATGAATTTTATGCATTATTTCTATTTCTGCCCAACGGTGATGTAGATTTAATGTATAAATAAAATTGATTTAAATTGTATGTCGTATTTTGACCAATGCTGGAAATAAGGCATATAATTTTGCTGTTAACAGTATTATAATTTTAATTGATGATTTTATGCATTATTTCTATTTCTGCCCAACGGTGATGTAGATTTAATGTGTAAACAACTGTATGTTTTAATTTTAACCAATGTTGAAACCAAGGCATGCAGTTGTTGTTATTATGTTTAATTGTTCTCATTGTATATTAATTGTGTCGCCACACCGTGTCCCACAGAGCTTGTGGCACCGGTGAGGGATGAAAATGAGGCTGATGCTGTTTGGCAGACCAGACAGAGGGACTATGCTCCCATAAAAATATCATATGATCTTGATCATAAAAAGTGGGTCACTGCCAACAAGAAATGTTTGGCTGTGATAAAGAACACGATTAAGCCTGCAATTGTGGGCTCAATCGCAGAGTGTGACACTGTCACAGAGTACCTTGAGAAAATAAAGAGTCAGTTTACTGGCTCTTCAAAGACTTATACTACACAGCTGATTAAGCAGCTTGTGACAGAAAGGTACTCTGGTTGTGGCAGTGGCATAAGAGAGCACATTCTTAGAATGAGCAACTTGGCATCTAAACTTAAACCGATGGATTTGGCTCTCAAGGATGAGTTCCTTATTCATTTGGTTTTTGCTTCTTTGCCAAAAGAGTTTGACACTTTTGTTGTCAACTATAATATGCAGCCCGAGAAATGGGATTTGGAAAAGTGCATAGCTATGTGTGTGCAAGAGGAAGAAAGAATCAAATCCTCACATGGTGGTTCTGTGAACTATGTGAGGGATAACAAGAAAAAGAATTGATTGCAATTTTGGAAATGGCAAGTGTGAAATAATGTTTAATAAAGAATGTGTTGGTCTTGCCATTTTACAGAACGAGCTTTATTTGTTGTCATTATGTGATGATGTGAATGTCGTATGCGATAATGAGAACGTCGCGTGCGAGAAAGTGATTGAATCCTCGTCTCAAATGAAAACAGAAAACGAAAGAGAACTCATAATGAATCGTCGAAATTATGGCACTGTCGTTTAGGCCATATTTCGAGGGGGAGAATAGAAAGACTAGTTAGGAATGATATTCTTCCTCCATTAGAGTTCTCAGACTTAGAACAATGCAGAGAATGCATTAAAGGAAAATATGTAAAGAAAATAAAGAAAGACGCTAAAAGAAGCACAGGAGTTCTACAAATTATTCACACAGATATTTGTGGAACTTTTCCTGTGAAAAGTGTGGATGGATATGACTCGTTCATAACATTCACAGATGATTACTCCCGTTATGGATATATTTATCCAATCAAACAAAGAAATGAAGCCTTGGATAAATTCAAGATATTTAAGGCTGAAATTGAAAACCAACACGATTTAAAGATTAAGATAGTCCGATCTGATCGTGGGGGGGAGTACTACGGTCGACATACCCCATATGGACAAGTTCCTGGACCTTTTGCGAGGTTTTTACAGGAAAATGGAATAATGGCCCAGTATTCTATGCCGGGCGAACCTCAGCAAAATGGAGTAGCTGAAAGACGCAACCGTACCCTGATGGATATGGTGCGAAGTATGATGAGCTACTCCACACTCCCATTGAGTTTATGGATGGATGCGTTGAAAACCGCCATTCATATTCTCAACAGAGTGCCTAGTAAGTCGGTGCACAAAACACCGTACGAGTTGTGGACAGGAAGAGTTCCCTCACTAAACCACTTACGTGTGTGGGGAGTCCTGCTGAGGCTAAAGTATTTAACCCAAATCTTGGGAAACTTGATTCCAAAACAGTAAGTTGCCATTTCATTGGCTACCCTGAAAAGTCAAAAGGTTATCGTTTCTACTGTCCAGACAGATATACAAAGTTTGTAGAAACGAGACACGCTGTCTTCTTAGAGGATGAAATGATGAGGGGGAGCATGGTAGCTCGAGAGATTGACCTTGAAGAGAAGCGGGTGTATGCGCCCACTCCGATGATTCAAGAGCCATTCTTCACACTACCTGCTGTCGCTGCACCGACGGTGCAAGACACTGTGGTGCCAGCACCTGTTATTGTTCCTCCCGTGGCAACAATGAATGAGAATGAAGAACCTGTTCTTCAGGATCATATAGAACCAACTGCCACAGATGAGGGGGAGCAACAACAGCCTCAAACAGTAGATGTACCAAATGAGGAGGCCCCGAGGAGGTCTCAAAGAGTAAGAAGATCAGCTATTTCTGATGATTATCAGATTTATCATACAGAGGAATTTCAAATGGAGGATGATCCCACCTCATTTGAAGATGCCATGAGAAGCGGAAATTCCTCAAAATGGCTTGAGGCCATGGAAGAGGAAATGAGGTCCATGAAGACTAATAAAGTCTGGGACTTGGAAATTATTCCTAAAGGAGCCAAAACAGTAGGCTGTAAATGGGTCTACAAGACTAAACATGACTCCCAAGGGAATGTAGAAAGACATAAAGCGCGACTTGTGGCAAAAGGCTTTACACAAAGAGAAGGGATTGATTACAATGAGACATTTTCTCCAGTCTCATGTAAAGATTCCTTCAGAATCATAATGGCATTAGTAGCACATTATGATTTAGAGTTACATCAGATGGATGTAAAGACGTCATTTCTTAATGGGGATTTGGAGGAAAATGTTTACATGGCACAACCGAAAGGTTTTGTCGTGGAAGGAAATGAAAGAATGGGATGCCGCCTAAAGAAATCGATTTATGGGTTAAAGCAAGCTTCAAGACAGTGGTATTTGAAGTTTGACAGTACAATAAGAAAATTTGGGTTTAAAGACAATGTAGAGGACAACTGTGTTTATGCAAAGTTTAAAGATGGGAAGTTTATCTTCCTAATCCTGTATGTGGATGATATTCTACTAGCTAGTAGTGATGTCAGTCTGCTACTGGAAACAAAGAAGTTTTTGTCCTCAAACTTCGATATGAAAGATCTTGGTGAAGCTTCATTCGTTCTAGGGATCAAAATTCACCGAGATAGAAACAAAGGGGTATTGGGACTGTCACAAAAGGCATACATAGAGAAAGTCTTAAAGAAATTTGGTATGCATAAAAGTAGTCCTTCACCTGCACCTATAGTCAAGGGCGACAGATATGGGGATTTTCAATGCCCCAGGAACCAGTATGAGATCGATCAAATGAAAGCGGTTCCATATGCTTCAGCTGTCGGAAGCTTACAGTATGCTCAAGTATGCACACGCCCTGACTTAGCATTTGTTACCGGGTTACTTGGCAGATTCCAGAGCAATCCTGGAATAGAACATTGGAAATTGATAAAGAAAGTCTTGCGTTATTTGCAAGGAACAAAAGGCCTCATGATGACATACAGAAGATCAGACTCACTGCATATAGTGGGGTATACAGATTCTGATTTTGCGGGAGATGATAGAAAGTCTACATCCGGATATGTATTCACTCTCGCTAAAGGAGCTATATCGTGGAAAAGCTCAAAACAAACCGTCACTACATCGTCCACAATGTATGCCGAGTTTGTAGCATGTTATGAGGCTACGGGGCAGGTGAACTGGCTAAAGAAGTTCATACCCGGTTTAAAAGTGGTTGACGACATCAATAGACCACTTAAGTTGTACTGCGATAATGAACCCGCAGTAACGTATGCCCACAACAATAAGTCAAGTGGTGCTGCCAAACACATTGATATTAAGTACTATGTTGTGAAAGATAAAGTTCGGGATCAAATTATAAGTCTTGAGCACATAAGTACCGCAAAGATGTTAGCGGATCCGCTTACTAAAGGTTTACCACCCAACGTGTTCAGAGAACATGTAGCCGGCATGGGTTTAAGGGAAAGCCTATGATTCCTGGACTAAAAGATGGCCCAAAAGTTTAAAGTAACTATTTCAGAACAGAGAGGTGTATTGTAGCTGTTGAATCCATCGGCGATTGACCGTGACGATGAGACATGTTCTATGCACTAATCTATGATGGAATGTGTAAAGTCAAAAAGTAATTAAAGATAAAGTATAGATTGAGATCAAGGGGGAGAATGTTAGAATGATCTCAGCAGGGCATTTGGCCCAACGGCCAAATACCCTCCCCTTGCTCGCGCCCTGATCGGGGGCGCCCAGCCCAATAGGCTGGTGGGCCCCTGTCGCCAGCGCCATACAAAAGAGAGGTGGGGGCCGGGGCGGCACACACGACGAGGTTCACCGTGCCGCCGCCAGACCCACCGACACTACCCTAAACCCGATCTGTTGAGGGGGCGCTCCAGCGACGGGAAGCTCCACCGTGCCGCCAGTTCGCCGCCGACCGGGCCTGCGCCGTCGACCCCGTCGCCCCGCAGCCGCTTCTTCATCTCCGACCGCCGCTGCCCGTGCGCAGTCGTCACCGACGAACCGAGATGGCCACCTCCTCCTCCACGCCGTCCGACGGTCAGTCTCCCTCTCTCCCTCTCGGTATCTCTCAAGAACTCAAATAGAAAAGGAGAACCCGCTAGATCTAAACCCTAGGATCCCCAAAAGCATATCAGTTTAAAATTGCACTTCACTTCTATTGTTGTAAAAGGCTCGATTTGTTGCATGCTCGGATGCATTTTTTGTTATTGTGACTTGATGTGTTGTTTTGTAAATGGGGAGGAACACATGAGATCGTTCTCACTTTGTCATGGAGTGGGATGTTTTCCTGGTGGGTTTTGATTCAGTTCCAACTTCCGAAATGATTTTTTTGTGCACTGAGAGACTCCTAAGAGTATATAGCCCAGGACTGAGCCTTAACTGCATCACAACTGTGATATGGAGTATTTGGATTATGTACTTTCTTTTGTTTATCTTCGCCTATGTATTCTGAAAGGCACTGAAAATGACTGTTCCTGGAAAAGGAGAAAAGATGGCCCTCTTTTTTTAATACATTTTTTCTGGTGGAGGGCGGTGGGGTTTATGCAGTAGCATTAGTTGACCTCAAACTACATAAATGTGTCACAACTCACAAGCCTATAGGCATTTAAGATTTGAATATCAAGCGAAGTTGTGCAACATTAGGTCATGTTGAGATTTGTTACATTTTTGTTCGTCATAATGTTGTCAAAACTTGAGGGAGGCTCGACGCGTCCTGGAGATGTTTCAAAACTGTTTTTGGAAGTTGCTGTAGAATTTTTTCTCCAATTGCTGTTTTACTTTTGTAAATTAGATCTTAAAAAACAACTATAATGTTCGTCACACAGTAGAACCTTTTGGCAATGTTAGGATAAAGCTCGGCAAATTACATAAAGCCTGCACATATGGAAGGTGTGGCTGTTTGTATGTTCCCTTCAGCGTATCATACTCGACCAGATTTTGCGATAATATGTATTTTGTAGTTTGAATGTTGTAATGGCAGGCACCAACTAACATGGACTTACGAGTGAAATAAGCTCCTATTTAATTAAGTCTTAGGAACTACTCTTATCAATTCTGCATCCCTGACAATTATTTTGTCCAAGGACATGGGAGTTGACTTGTATGATTGTATCTACTTTTATAATTTGTACTATCATTTGATTTACACGTTGTGCTATCATTTTGTGTGTATGATCATAATATCATATTGCCCATAGATGAATGCAATGCATGAAGTCTGAACATACAAAAATGCACTGTCATGCTGCTATAGACTACAGTTATGCAAGGATAGTAAGTTTTTGTATCAGTTATCTATTGCCTGATTGCCTCTCACCGCAATGTGCTGTTGCATGTCACTAGTTTTTTTTAAAGAACTATTCACAGTTCCACATTGTCCATTGCTGGTACTGTAGGGGAAACCCTGCATGCTTGCTTTCACCTGTAGTAGATGAATGAAAGTATAAAACATAATTGATTATGAAACTCAAGATATATGAGGTGATTTGTACAGAATGTATATGAGGTGATTTGTACAGTATGTGGGAACTAACTGTACATGGGTGATTCTCCATAAGTTTCATTGGCAATTCTAACTTGTGTTACATTGTGCAGCACTTGCGGCCATCTCTGAAGACGAATTCTCGCTGATCGCCAGAGTTTAACTACAACCGGAAAGGCTAACTCTTGGGGGGAAATGTTGGGACACTTCCAAAGCTGCCCGGTATCTTCTTGGAACCCTTCAAATTAAGTGGATTAAACTATGAACCTGTTAACACCAGCGACTCAGTCTTTTACCTCCTTTGTATATATGCATATAATGCATGCCGCTTTCTTGCCTCCTGCGGCTGCTGCATTGTCAAACCGGGAGAAAGTGATGGCGTCTCTGAACAATGTACTCACTCCGTTGTTGCCGATTAATTGTCAGATGGGGGAAATGCTACGGCGGCTGTGAGAAAGACGTGTTAGTTACAAGCTTTTTACCTGCTAATCTTTTTGGCGATGAGTCCTGCCTGCACCTGGTGGGTATTTGCCTTGCGCAAAGATTGAAGCAACTCCGAAGGTAAAGAAAAGTGCCTTCGCTTTTGGAGTTGATTTTTGCTCGCCAATGATGCATCGTTTGGTCAGTGTTTGCTGTAACTGTGTTTCCTTTGAGGTGGAGTTGTGGATGACTCGGGTGTGTTTTTTTTTATTTATGGTTATAGTTACGGTTTATAGATTTTAACCCTAGTACAAGCGTTCATACAAATGAATCAAAAGTCAATAAGGCCCTGTTTGGATCCCTCCATCTAAAGTTTAGTTACTAAAGTTTAGGTCTAAAGTCTCCAAACAGGTGGTCTAAAGTTAGATCTAAACTTTAGCTAACCCCTAAAAAACACTTTAGACCATTAGTCCACCAAAGTGAACTAAAGTGGTCTAAAGTTTTGGGTTCTTAGGCACAAAGACGTGTTTACCCATGCATGTTGGTCTCTCACCTCCTATTTAATGGCTGACGCACGAAACGAGGAGAGGTAGTATGGTCTTTTTAAAACTTTAGTCATATCTATTAGTACAGGATTCAAACAGGACATTCGATTAAAGTTTAGTGGCTAAAGTTTAATCCAAAACTTTAGACAACTAAACTTTAGACCATGGGATCCAAACACGGCTTAAGTCATTTGTAAAAGCTGTCCCAATAAGTCTCTTTGAAATAGCGGCGGAGAAGTCGTTCTGTTTATTTGTTCAAGAAAAATTATAAGTTATAAGTTTTAAGATATAAGCTAAGTTAAAAAAGGCCGAAAACAGAATACTGTACTGTCCAATCGTTGCTGTGTACTACCTGAAAACTTTGATTTGATTTTCAAACAGAGCAACGTCCTTCAGTTTTCACAACTTCCTTTCCAACTGCTGGTTTAAAAATGAGCACAACGCGACATAGCAACCGCAAAGTCAGCCATAATGCATTTATCTTAGGGGCTGCTTCAAACTGCTTTTAAGAGTCAGTTTCTATTTGTGGATTTTGGTTGAAAGTATGCTGTATTGGCTGTTAACTTTTTTGAATCATTCAATTAAAAAATTATTAAATTTTTATGGATAATACAAATGAATAAAGAGAAAAAAGTAAAAGCAAAAAAGCCGAAAAATCTAAAAAAAGTCAAAATTAAAAAACTGACGCGTTTCAAGTGCCTGAGCCATTTGGAGCAAAGCCTAGTGCTACCGCAACACAAGAGGCCACGGGTTTCAATTAGGCATGGATCCACATCCATGGTCGGGTGTAGGGCTGAAAAAATAGCTCGAGGCTTACGAACCAGCTCGCCTCGAGCTTGTGAATTTTTGAGCTGAGCTGAGCCTATTGTCTAGCTCGCAACAAAAATGAGCTGAGTTTCGAGCTGCTCACGAGCTGCGTTAGGCTAGTGTCGTGTGGCCATCTCGTGCAGCCGACCCAGGAAGGCGCAGTGGTCCAGTTGGGCCAGTCAAATGTGCATGACTCATGTCCCCCGTATGATGTAGCCTTTTGTGACTCCCGTCCGATCCGATTCCCCATTCCCCAATCATGAAGTCCATCCTCGATCCCTAATCCTCTTCTCTCTCTCTCTCTCTCTCTCTCTCTCACTGTCAGTGCTGAGGTCTAGGACCCTTGGCCACCACTGCAGGCCCGTCTACCTCGTAGTCGCGCCACTGCGCCCTGTCCTCCCTATCCTATCCTCCCCCTGGCCTGCCCCAACCCTTGAGGCCCCGCCACCTCCCTCCCGACATAGCCATGACGACGCTAGTTACGGCATCAACAATAACTGGAAGGGCATTGAGAGGACGAAGCTCGATGAGGAGTTCAGTGTCGCCTCCACCTTCGTCGTGGCCTCCGGCGCCTCTGGCACCAGCATCCCCAAGGAGGTGCAGTTGAGGCTATACAACCTCTACAATCGCCATTGAGGGGTCCTGCACAGTGCCGTAGCTGTCTACCCTCAAGCTCAAGGCCCATGCCAAGTGGTAGATTCCACCTCTTGTATTGCTAAATTTGTGAGGATTTGGTTCGATTTTCTATTAGAGTTGGGCTTAGCCTTATTGTTTTGGGACCAGGATTTAGGAAATAGATTGGATTTGATGGTGTTGTGGCTACGGGCCAAACAGAGAGAGAGATGGTAGTGGAGAGTGATGAAGATGAGTCTAATGGCCTGCTCGCTCCCCATGACCTGTATTCATATATATACACACATGAGGAGTGCTTTTACAGTTATACCCTTACATCTGGTTATCCCCCTCTGGGGCACTTATGTCATTACACATGGCCTATCCTGAGCCTTATGACCTCCTACCAGGCCTACTAGGTTTAGGTGGGGGCCACCCCTACGACAGGAGCCTCTCATGGTGAAGGGCTTCACGGGGCCGAAGCCATGTCGCCGAATCCTTTGGCCCCCTCCGTCCCCGCGGCCTGTGAACCTTTCCAAACTTGACCCGGGGCTGCGTTGTGGCCGAAGCAGACGCGTACGCCCCGGCCCTCGCCCTTCGAACGGGCGGCGGCGGAGGTGGCCCCAGCCGAAGTAGACGCGCGCCGGGGGCGTTGCACTGGCCCAGGTAAGCGTGGCGGGCCCCTGAGCTGTCGCGTGAGCCTTAAGCGATAAGGGACGTGCTGCGACGCTCGCTCTTCCGGCCGTCCACGTGGCGAAGCGTGCTTGGCGCGGTGCGGGCCTTGAGGCGTCGTGATCATTAATGTGACGGCGGGCTCCCGGCATTTGGACTTCTGCCGATTGGACTTCCGCCGGTTGGCTTCCCTGCTGCTGGGGTATATATATGGCGCTGGTGCGGCGTTGTTCCTGCATGCATTTTGGTAGGAACTGCTCCCCTAAAATGGGCCCCTTCCGTGCAACAGCATTCCCTAGCGCCGTTGAGCGGCTTGGGGAATGTTGATGTACAGATGGTGGTCCATTTTTCTTGGGAGCTTGGTCAGCGTCAGTGATCGGTGGCCAGTCGCGCGTGCTGCCTTCGCGCTGTGTTTCCGCACACGATGGCAAGGTTTGCCCTGTTCTCCTTAGCAGACCTACCTACAGCCGGTGTTCCTTATGGAGCCTGCCCGCATCGCTTTGAAAAAATGCTGATGCACTGTAGGTGGCCTGTTAAGGAAAACGAGGCAGACTTTGCAGTTTGTCGTTATTCCCCGGCGCGGGGCCGAGGCGGGCGGCCAAGTGCCTTAGCTAGGGCGGGGACCTGCCGGTATCAAGGTGCCGACATCGACGCAGCGGGAATGGTGCCAAGCCGGGGTAGACGCGCGCGCTCCGTCCCCTACCCTTCGAACGGGTGGTAGCGGAGCTGGCGCCCAGCCGAAGTAGACGCGCGCGCTCCGTCCCCTACCCTTCGAGTGGCAGCGGAGCTGGCGCCCAGCCGGAGTAGACGCGCGCGCTCCGTCCCCTACCCTTCGAACGGGTGGCAGCGGAGCTGGCGCCCAGCCGGAGTAGACGCGCGCGCTCCGTCCCCTACCCTTCGAACGGGTGGCAGCGGAGCTGGCGCCCAACCAGAGTAGACGCGCGCGCTCCGTCTCCTACCCTTCGAACGGGTGGCAGCGGAGCTGGCGCCCAGCCGGAGTAGACGCGCGCGCTCCTCCCCTACCCTTCGAACGGGTGGCGGCGGAGCTGGCGCCCAGCCGAAGTAGACGCGCGCGCTCCGTCCCCTACCTATCGAACGGGTGGCAGCGGAGCTGGCGCCCTCGCCTCGCGAACACCGCCACGCGTGCGGTGACTTGGGATTTCGCGATGCGGCCCTGCGCTGTAAAGGTTCCTGGAATCACGCCGGCCCCCAGTCTGCCAGGTTTAGGTTCCCGTACCGTGCGACCCGCCTCGACGCGCACAGGACACGCGGCGGCCTATGACTGGTGCGCGGCGGGATGTGGACGGTTGCGTGCTCGCGGCCGCTCGCCTCTTCCCTAGGCAAGGGGACACGGGGCGGGCGATGAATGGCGCCGCGCCGAAGCTGTTGTGATCCCCTGGCCCATTAGTGCACCTTTAATAGCGGCTAGGTAGCGTCGTGCTGTGACGGCCCTTGGCGCTTGTGGCCGTGGCCTTCCAGCTTTGGGTATGGGGCATTGCGCTGGACAGCCGTCGCCCTCCCCGAACGCGAAGGCTTCTGCCCGCGGCGGGACCATTCCTTCTGCTACCGAAGGTACGGTGGCTTAGCTTACTCTAGTGTATGCTTTTATGCCTTGGGGTGCTCACCTATATCCCGGTTTACAGCGTTGCTCATTCCGGAGGGGGAGCACTTGGCGGAACACGGGGCCTCCGCGCGCGTAAGCCCCGCGGACTTCGTGCCGCCTCCGGAGACGCTGAGGGCATGGCGCGGGATTGTGAATGACGCGGCCACCAGCGTCGACCCGCAAGTGCTGCAGGCCTACGGGGCGGGGCGCCTCGAGGACGCCTTCGAGGTGTCTGGGGTGAGGGTAAGTACTCATGCGACAACGCCTGGGCTAGCTGAGCTTGCTAAGTCTTTCCCTTCTGCAGACACTTGTGCTGGGGCAGACCCTGCAAACGGCCTATACTCGTGGCCGAAAGGCGCTCGAGGATAGGCTGCGGGCCGCCGAGGAGGAGCTGCGCGAAGCCTCTGGAGCCCGCTCTACCCAGGACGCCCGCATCCGCCAGCTGGAAGCGGAATGCGCCGAAGCGGGGACACACGCCGAGGGACTTGTTGCGTCGGCGCGGGAGTCGGCCGTGGCAGCTGCTGAAGAGAGGTTTGCGGCGGAGCGGGGCGGGCTCCTGGAACAGGTCGCCTCGCTAGAGAAGGAAAAAGGCGAGCTTGCCCTGACTCTAGCGGAGCGTAACCAGACGCTTGGCGACGCCTCGGTGGTTGCGTGGGACGCCATGCAAGCGCTGGAGAGCCATCTTCAAGGGCTGGTAACTGAGGTGCCGGACCGCGCCTTTGGCCCGGAGGAGCTGTCCCGGACCCTCCGCTGGGTCGGGGATGCCGCCAACGTCGCGCGCGACGCCGCTACGACCTTTGGCACCCACTGCGCGTACACGTCGGCATGCTTGGTGTGCGCGCTCCTGCAGCACCGCGGTTGTACGCACGTCGCAGGGCTAGATTACCCCCGGCTGGAGATGCCTGGCGGGGCCGGAGTAATGTCCGGCGCCGTCCGCTCTGCTCGCCTTGCCCTCGGGCCTTTCTTCGATCGGATCTGGGCTTACGTCGGGGCGGATGCTGCACGGGTCGAGCTCCGGAAGTCGCTCTACGGGACGGGGAGCCTCGGCCAATTTCTGGACGGGGTCCCTCGACGCGACGAGGGCGGCGCTGGGTCCTCCGAAGGCGCCGGGAACCCGCAGGTCTGACGCCGTGGTGTCTAGGTGTAAGCGTGTGTTGTACTGCTCCCTCTTTTTGTGAATGGAGTACACACTTGCTGCATGCATTCTGACTTTCGCCTATATCCTGGGCAGCTTCCTTGCTGGGGCCGGCTTCTTGCGGCCGACCTTTCAACCCGGCGACGCCTTCGATGCTGGCGAAGGGCCGAAGAGTCGCTGAACTTTTGGGCGGGCCGACCTTCTTCGAGCGAGGCACCAGCTTTAGCGCGTGTTAAGGACGAACCCGCGGGATAGCGGCAAGGATGTTGCCGGACCATTGTGCTTGTGTGATTTTTCCAGTATGTAGATTTTCTGGCCTTTTGGGATATGCGCTGTGTGTTGATGCCACTGCGGGTTTGCCGGTACGCCACATGCTGCGCGGGGATGGGATCTCCACGCTCGACGCACACTGTTAGCGACGTAGTTGCGCAAGGGTTCCGTAAAACGGCGCTTGCGGGGGTAGTCCTTGACGCCCCACCTTTTTACAGTCCGTAGACTGGTGTGTGCGGAGGCGGACCTCGGCACGTTGCCTTTTTATAGTCCGTAGACTGGCGTGGGCGGAGGCGGACCTCGGCACGTTGCCTTTTTATAGTCCGTAGACTGGCGTGGGCGGAGGCGGACCTCGGCACGTTGCCTTTTTATAGTCCGTAGACTGGCGTGGGCGGAGGCGGACCTCGGCACGTTGCCTTTTTGCGAGGGCGTCCCCCCGTTGCGTCTTTTGTTTATACTCAGGCCCGTCACCTTTGGCTACGGCGAGTGCACACGCGAACATGCGACTTCGATTTATACTCAGTCCCGTACCCCTGGCTACGGCGAGTGCACACGCGAACGTGCGTCTTTGTTTATACTCAGGCCCGTCACCTTTGGCTACGGCGAGTGCACACGCGAACGTGCGACTTCGATTTATACTCAGTCCCGTACCCCTGGCTACAGCGAGTGCACACGCGAACATGCGTCTTTGTTTATACTCAGGCCCGTCACCTTTGGCTACGGCGAGTGCACAAGCGAACGTGCGACTTCGATTTATACTCAGTCCCGTACCCCTGCCTACGGCGAGTGCACACGCGAATGTGCGTCTTTGTTTATACTCAGGCCCGTCACCTTTGGCTACGGCGAGTGCACACGCGAACGTGCGACTTCGATTTGTACTGCGGGAACGCGCGCGGTGGCTAAGCCTGCGCGCGCCTTCGCCGCGTACTTGCGCGTGATGAAGAAAGATTAGTGACAAACGGCGATCTTCATTACATCCCCGTTTGCGCGGGTAAGCAACTACAAGGGGTGGAGATACTAACCGTTTGCCCTTGGTGCGGCCGAAGCCTCTAGTCGCTAGACATCTGCCGGGCCCGCCAAGGCGCCTCTGAATGGCCCCGCGGACCTCCGCGCTGTGACGCCAGCTCTAGGAGCGCCGTTGGGCTTCGCGACGCGGGCACCTGGTACCTGGCTCGATGCGCCGGGCCATATCCTGGTCGCCTCGGACGGTGATGATGGTCCGGGGACCCGGGATCTTCATGCATAGATAGCCGTGATGTGGTACCGCGCCGAAGGAGTTGAGGATTGGGCGCCCTAATATGGCATTGTAGGGGTACGGAAGGTCGACCACGTCGAAGGTGGCATCTTCGGCCCGCACATTGTCATCTTGGCCGAAGGAGACTTGAAGACCTATTTGGCCCAACGCCCGCAGGGGCTGTCCCCCGAAGCCCTGCAGTGGGATTCCCGAGGGCCCTAGGCGGCTTCGAGGGATCCCCATCTGGTCGAAGGCCGCCGCAAACAACATGTTCGCGGAGCTACCGCCGTCCACCAAGGCACGTCCCACGTCGCATCCCGCGATAGTGACCCGGATGACCAGGGGGTCCTGATGAGAGAAGTCCACGCCTTGGGCGTCGTCGGGTGTGAATGTAACTTCGTGCTGCGCCCAGTCCGGCGGTGCTTGCGCTGGGTATGCCGCCACATGATGTAGTCTTCGCGTATAGGCCTTCTGCTGCCGTGCTGAGGCGAATCCCAGCGCAGAGCCTCCGGATATGACGTTAATGATCCTGCGGTGGGTTGCCTCCGGAGCCTGCAGCGACAGGAGGCCCTCCCGAGGCTACTATACATGAGCTTGGATCCGTAAGGTGCCTTCCTGGGGTTGCATCCCTTGCGCCTGTACCTGCATGGGGGCCTCGTACGGGAACTGAACGTGGGTCACCGCAGGCGGACGCGTCTCCGGGTTCCTGTCCCTAGCGACGCTATCGCGGAGCGCCGCGATGGAGGTGCAGGTACGGGTATCATGATTGTCGCGGCCGTGGACTACGCACCACAGTCCCTGGTGCTGGTCGTCGTAATCTCCGCGACCTTTATCGTCGCGGCCCTGCCACGGCCGCGCCCCCGGCCACGGCGCCCCCGACCGCCTCGGCCCGCGGGAACGCCCTCGTCGGAACCGCCCTCAATGTCGAGGACGTACCGGTTTCGCCTCGACCTTTGCTGGCCGCGCTTGGGCTGATCGGACGACTCCTTATGCGAGACGTCCCTGCGGTCGGGCGCAGCCCTGGACGACTCCTGCTTACGTTTTGCCTTCGAAGAACCGTCCTTCGGCGGATCTTCGGCTTTTGCCGAGGCTCCGGCCTGGTTGGTGTCGGAGTCGTCACCTTGCCTTCGCCGCACGTCTTCTTCCGCCCTGGCATATTCCTCCATTTTGTCGAAGAGCTTCGCCACCGTCTTGATTGGCTTTCGCGCATTGTACTCGGCCATCGGGCCCGGACGAAGGCCCTGTATGGCTGCATTAACGATGGTGGTTTTATTAACGTCTTTCACTTGGCATCGAATCTTGGCGAAGCGTTTGAAGTAGTCCCGGAGCTTCTTCGAGGGTTTTTGCTTCACAGCAAAGAGTTGGTCCGCGTCGACTCGGTCGACGTAGTTTCCTTGGAAGTTGTTGTGAAGGCGGTCGCGGAGTTGCTCCCACGCGTAGATGGAGTCCGGCTCTATGGTAAAGAACCAAGAGAGCGCCACTCCTTGCAGCGCGAGGGGGAGTCCCTTCGCCTTCGTGGTGTCGTCTCCGCCCGCAGCTTCGATCGCGGTGTCGTACACGCGCACGAACTCACGGGGGTCCGTGTCGCCTTTGTACGGGTCGATGGCGCTAGGGAACTTGAAGTCTTCGGGTCATGCCGCCTGCTGCAGCCCCGCCGAAAGCGGGGACTCCGGATCTACGCGCCGTAGCGGCACGCGGCTAGACGTGGGGGCTTCGCGACTGTCCGCCCTCTCCGGCGTGGGCTCGGGCGCGATTACTGGCGCGGCCTGCTGGCTCCGAGCCTCTTGCATATCTCGGACGGCTCCGCGAAGGTCCCCTAGCTCCCGCTGGAACGCGTTGAGGGCCGCCAGTAGGGCGCTTTCCACCGCCTGTGCGGGCGGGGTCGTCGGTACTCCCAACGGGCGGATCGGCGCGGGCACGACGCGGTCGCGAGCTCCTGAGCTGCCGGTCGCTCCGTCGTGGCTACCTCGAACCGCCCGGTCCGCGCTGCCGGCGAGGGTCGCGGCGGGGGCGGCGAGGTTGGTTGTCGTTGCGTCGGCGGGGTCGGTTGTCGCCGCACCAGCGTCGACGTCTTCGACCGCCGGGTTCGTCACCGCAACGCCGGTGGCGGGGTGGGTCGTCGTGGTGCCGGTGACGAGGTTGGTCGTCGCGGTGCCGGTGACGGGGTTGGTCGTCGCGGTGCCGGTGACGGGGTTGGTCGTCGCGGTGCCGGTGACGAGGTTGGTCGTCGCGGTGCGAACGTCGCTGTCCTCGGCCACCGCGCCTGCGTCGCCACCCGTTCTCGCCGCTGCCGATGCCGAAGCCCTGGTACTCATACGACGCTCCGGCCCGGCCGCCTTCTTTCCCTTCGCCACCGCCGACGAAGCTTTTTTCGGTGCCATCCTTCTTCTTCGGTCTTCAGGCTTGTCCTTGTCCTCCCCACGGACGGCGCCAACTGTTGTGGCTACGGGCCAAACAGAGAGAGAGAGAGATGGTAGTGGAGAGTGATGAAGATGAGTCTAATGGCCTGCTCGCTCCCCATGACCTGTATTCATATACACACACACATGAGGAGTGCTTTTACAGTTATACCCTTACATCTGGTTATCCCCTCTGGGGCACTTATGTCATTACACATGGCCTATCCTAGGCCTTATGACCTCCTACCAGGCCTGCTGGGTTTAGGTGGGGGCCACCCCTACGACAGATGGATATCTAAAATTAGCCTTTATTACTACTGGAATTGTTGATCAGATGTAAATTCTATTGTTATTTGTGTTTTGCACTAATCAAGAGAGGTGGTTCTAACAATTCATGGATCAAAACCTGTGTGCACTGTGTCTAATAGTCTAATTCACAGCCAGATCATTTGTTTGCTTCCAGTAGTATTAAGACCATGTGCTGCAAAAAGAATTACATATTATTTTTAAGATTTGGTTACAATTTGTTGGCGATCCAGTTCTTGCAATTGCGGCTCGTAAGCCCGCTTGAGCCGGCTCGAGCTAGATTTCTCACTCGTTTCCTAAACGAGCCGAGTCGCAGCTTTAGACGAGCTTAGCCATAATGCCTACACAACCTTGCGTATTATGGAGTTAAACACCCTATTCTTTCTGTCAAGTTTTGCACTAGCTCAGCCCCTTTTGTTATTTTCTAGCTGGCATGAAGTGGAATGCGGTCGCACGCGAGCAAAAACGTGCTAAAATCTCGTCAAGCTTCCCCTCGTGCGCTCGGTCTTCTCACGGTCCGGTCTCGCTTTCCTTCCCGACAAGCCAGCCCGCCGCCGTCTCCGATCGTGTGCTATGACGCGTACGAACGTCGTACGCTCCGCGCCCCAGAATCGCTCGTGACTTCTTATTCTCCTCCTCGGTCTCGCCAGCAAATTGCACAGATTAAAGCACGTCTCCTCGCCGGCCGGCTGGTGCGATGCATCGAGGGAAAAAAAAGGGGTCAACTTGTTTGGCCAGTGAGAGATAAGCACAGCCTCGATTCCACTTATGCCCCGTTCCAAACAGGGACCGTGGTTATCAGTATTGTGATATACATTATAGTATCTATGGTGAGATCGTGATCTTGACAACAAATTATATTAGCATATAAACTCATTTTGATATTACCTATTGCTGATTTACGGTACATTAGTTTAATTTGCTTTGTTTTGCTGTTTACTTATTGTTCTAAGGTAAAAAAAGTACTATCTTTGGCATATTGCATTTTTAGATTATTAGTTTATTAAAAATAATTAAATACGTTTTAAAAATAAACCTTAATTCAATATAATATGAATAAGCGTACCCAAATTACAAAATTAAATTAAAAAATCTACTACAGATTTGCATATTGAGAAATATAATTTATTTTTTATATAAAATATATATGTTTTTTTAAAAATTTGATAGAATCGTGATTCTACGATTTGATCCTACGATCCAATCCCATCAGATGAAAAAAAATCTATCTAGTATTGTGATCCTGGCAACCTTGATAGGGACACATTGGCTTCTTAACGTATTTTTTCTTTTTATTTGTATTATCTGTAAAGAGGCAACTGTGTTTTTTATTTTATTTATTTATTTTTCTTTTAATTAAATACATCAGAAAAATTAACAGTGTCATTTAAGACAAAAGATAAATGCTTGTTTCATTGATAGCTTCTAGCTTCTACTTTTAATTCTCTATTCCTTAATTTCATCTTTTTTAGCATTTTTAACTTTTTTTTGGGCATTTTTGCCTTTTTTCCCCCTTATATTCATTCGTATTGTCCATGATGAGTTAACATGTTTTTTCTATTTTTAAAATTTAATTATTCTAAATAAGTCGTCTTAACTATAGTAAAATATAAAACATCTATAGTAAAAAAGTTATAATTTATTACCAAACTGAACGCCGCCAAAATCTAAGGGCATCTCCAATGGTCTGAGTCAGCTAGCTATATGCATGTACACATCAGCATATATCCTATGTGGAGGAAAGAGAGTATGCAAAAAAAAAACCGAGCCAGCTCTTCCTTAAGCACTAGTCTATAACGCCAAACAAGACAATCTCTATAAATTCTGTGTGTGCATGTAAGCATTAAATAGCTATCCTTATAGATAGTTCTTTAGAATGCTAGCTTTAGGCCCTGTTTGTTTCCACTTAAGATTATTATAATCTAGCTTATAATCATACGTAGAAACAAACAACCTAGATTATAAGGTAACTTATTATAATCTAATAGCCCAGATTATTGTAATCTAATAAGCTCAAAAAAGGAGCTTATTTCAGCTTATAGATCCACCTTTTATCTTAAGAACCATAAAACTTTAGGAATATTACCCACCTTTGCCATTCATCCATCCCGCAACTCTCTTGCCTCTCTCTCAAGGACATTGTAGTCTTTAAACATTCGAATACAACAATCCATAACTCTGATAATCCAAACTGCCAAACACTTAACAACTTATTTTCCACCAGCTTATTATAATCTAGCTTATATAATCCCCCACCTATAAGCTAGATTATAATAATCTTAAGTGGAAACAAACAGGACCTTAGTGTGTACTATATAAATAATATGAAAGTTTTATAGTTAGTTGCTAACTAGAACCATTGAAGATGCCCTAAAAGTAAGTCACGGCATTTTGAACAGAGCCTATTTAGTCGTCTCCACGTGGGAGCTGACTTTGCAGCCTATCCGGCCAGTGGCGTGAGATGAACCGAAACCGGCCGTGGCTCAGCCGAAATGGACAGGAAGCATATAGAAAAGGCACGAGGATGGCCATCGCGTTCCATTATTTTTTTAGATGGCCGGGCTTTCTTGCCAGGTCGCCCTATCTCAGTCGGCTGCTCATCTTCGCGTGCAGCTGCAGGTGGGCCCCAGTTAAAGGTCGATGTGCGTTGTCTAAAGGTCGGGTGCATTGTATGGCGGCAAGTACGTGTGGCTGGGATCTATTGTGGCTGTCAAATATCATCTTAATTTGGCTGTGAAATTGGGGAAGTACTACGTTTCAATAGGGTTTTTTCCTCCTTAGATAGCCACCATCGTGAAGTGATATACAATATATCTCTATTCGGTTGATACGTCCCCAGTGTTAACTTGATATACAAGAGGCTAAGAGGTAAAGTTGTTGTTAGGGTGAATAATTAATTGCTAGTAGTTCTTTTGATAAGAACTGGCTAGAGTGGTTGAGAAAGGACAGAGCCGGCTGACAATTTGTGTTGAACGGACAATACGGCACAACGAAGGCCACGAAGATGTGAACACACTGGATGGACCAAGAGGCACGTGCCACGCCGTATCAGTCTTGGCCCCCTCCGTTTTTCAAGTTCACCGTAGCTTAATACTGCCAAGAGCTCAAGACGGTGTCCTCGGCTATATATGCCATTTTGCCCGGCCGTACCTAGTAGCTATCCATCGCCGTCGTCCACCCATGGCCACCGCGAGCTTCCACGGCGACGTCCGGCACAGTGGCGCCGTGGGCGGGCCCCTCGGCGTGCACGGCGCGTCACGCAAGGTCGGCAAGCCGGCGGCGCAGGCGCAGCAGCAGCGCAAGCCGGTCATCATCTACATGGTGTCCCCCAAGGTCATCCACGTCGAGGCCCACGAGTTCATGTCGCTCGTGCAGCGGCTCACCGGCCCAGACGCCGGCGGCGACAAGAAGAGGGCGTCCCCGAGGCCGTCGGGCCCACGCAAGGGAGCCGGGAGGGCGCCACCGGTGCGCGTGAAGGCTCGCGCCCTGAACCGGCCCAGCCCAGCGGTGTCGGTGTCGGTGACGGCCACGAGGCAGCATGCCCCTCCCTCAGCGGCGGGGCCAGGACCGTCACCTTCGCCGTCGGGGTTCCTGTTCCACGACCTCAGCCCGCTCCGCGGCGAGGCGCTCAAGGGCGAGGCCTCCTTGGTTTCCCCAGACTGGCTGCACCACGTCGGCAACCATTTCTTGAGCCCCGGCGCGCCGGCTCTCGGCTCGCCGTCCGCCTTCCTCGACATCTTCGGGCCGTTATCCTCTCAGCACCAATGATCACCGCAGCAACGTAACTGCCATGGTCACAATTAGGGTTTCTGCCCGCGTGATCTTGCACGCATGATCATCGAAATGATCGAGGTTAAATCAACTTGGTGCACGTACTGGCTAATACGTTCAGCAAACCGTAGATATTGTAGGTGCTTTATTTCCTTCGGTCGCGTGGCTTCACAACAGCAGGAAACAAGAATTGACGCCATGGCTGCTGCAAGTGAAGAGATCGAGCTGTCTTCCATTTGTTCATCTCATATACTTTTCTTTGATTATGCTTCTGTTATTTCTCGGTGAAGCATGGATATATATGCATGGGATCGATGGCTGTAGGATTTGAACCATCCCCATGAATGCATCCATGTAATTTTTTTTGTGTGTTTTGCTTTAATTTGGTGCAGGTTTGCTCTACATTGTAATATTTGATACACTTACGAAATTTGATTTGTTGATTCGTTGATTAGTTGCGTGCAAGTTGATTATAATTGACAGCGATTTGCTCGTGCAGCTAGCAGTAGCAGCTGGTGAATGAATCAATTAATTAGGTGCTTGGCAGAATATACGCATCCTGCTGGCGCCTGCCTTGCTATCCTACTATCCCCCCCCCCCCCCCCCCCCCCCCCCCACTGATCATCTAGATAATCTTAATCTGTACCTGTACATGGAAGCCACTCCTGCTCGAAGCTAGAAAAGCAGGTCGATTTTCGATAACTATAATTGGTATCTCTTGGTCATCATCGATAAACATATATACACCGCACAAATCAGATTAGTTGAGATTTTAGCTGGCAATTGACAGCTTTGGTCACTTCGTTCTGCGCAGCTATTCAAGAGGAGAGCTACGTACAAAATTGCAACACCGACTGTATACATATATGAATGGCTTAATATCTCTTTTGAAGGTAGGAATAGGAAAAACAAAGGATTGAAATGTCACGACCTGTTGAATCCCGTTGGAAACAAAAACCAAAGATATTATTCAAAAAGATATGTTTGGATGCCTTACAGAAAATATAGAAATTTTAAGATTAAATGTGAGTTGATTAGAGAGAGAATGGAGAGAGAGGAAGAGAGAAGGTACTCTCAAAGGAATTTGTAACATGAGGTTATACTAGAATTCCTCTAAAATTTGTAGGAATTTTTTTATCCTATGAAATTCCCCTAAAACAATCCTACAAACCAAACACTCATAGTAGGAACTTTTCTTTTAGATTGCTTATTGTATCGTCGATGATAATCAGAGGGGCGAATGATTGCGATCTATAACGGAAATTTCTTCTTTAAATTTACTGTTTTGTACAACTTACCAACACAACAAAATATAAAAAAACAAAGCGAAACAGCAAAAGAAAGAAAAAAATTATTTCTTTCTTAGGCACTGTAGCAAAGCAATGCAGAAAGCACTGTAGGTGCAGTGATTACACTGTAGCAACCTGAAGAAAACAGAGGCGTCGCTTTCTTTGCGTCACACACGCCGATGAAAATTTTCTTTTACTGTAGCAGACCGAGAAGAATCAAGTAGATTAACAATCCATGGAGAACTAGCACCGATGATTCTCTACCAGCAGATTTTAAAAAAATTGGTATCGTCGCTTTTCAACCGCACTGTGCGCTCCGATGCTCTCTGATCACATTGACGCTCGGCCACTGGTAAAATTTTTGCTTTTTAGTCCAAAATTTAAAAGTTTTTTACATATGGACCCTTGGAGAAAAGATTTGTAAAAATGGACCCCTAGCACGGCGCCAACTCACATGGCGCCCAGGGTACACGACACGGCGCCACGTAGGATCCACGGTGGCATAACACGGCGCCAACGCACATGGCGCCGTGACATTCATGAACGGCGCTAACGTTTGTGGCGCCGTTTACTGGGACTTAACACCGAGCGCAGCCCCCGGCCCCCTCACTCCACTCCTCTGTTTGAACAGACTGAGCAAGAAGAGAGCAGCCTCCGCTGCCGCCCCTCTCTCCCCCCTCAAAATCCACCCCAATCCATCGATTTTCTTCGCGATTTTGCTTCCAAACCGAGCAAGCAAGGTGAGCTCCCTCTCCTCCTTTGATTTGTTGCAGTAGATATGGATTATTTGAGGTACATTTCGTAGGGCAAAAGTTGAAACCCTAGATGAAATTAGTTGGATTTGGCTCGGTTTTAGGTTCGATTCGCAATAGATTTGCGTAATGTATTAGCAATAATGTGTATAGATCCGTTTCTAGGGTTTGATTATTGTACGTAATGACTGAGATATGTTTGTTTGTTGTGCTATAGATGGATAAGGTTGTGACTTTGCACCATGGTGGTACTGTGAAGAGAAATGACAATAGGGGTGTTGATTTGGAGGGCATGGAAGAGACCACATTGCTATTTACTTCACGTCCGTCGTATGGTGAGGTCATTTATCGCTTGAAAGAGAGGTTGGGATGGACAGATGAGCATGGTGATGTCGTTATGCAAGGATTGATTGATGTTGGGTCGTCAAAGGGGCCGCGTATAAAGAGATTGGTTTCGATTGGCAGCGACGGTGAATGGGATAACTATGTGGCCATTGTTTTGGACTCAGAGGTCAGAGCACCTGACTTGTTTGTGCAGAGGGTGGTGAGAGATCAATCGCCTCCTAGGGCTGCATTGGATCCCAATGACTCACCGTTGGTTGGGTCACCAGATCATGAAGAGGTCGAGGTGCAAGTTGTATCCTCGGCTCAAGTATGTGAGGTTCCATTGACTCAGGTAGAAGCTGACTCTGAGGATATCGATGACCGCTTTGTTGGTGGATTTGACGAGGAGACAGTGTTTGAGGAACCTATGGTTTGTGTAGCATCTAACAGGGTGGATGTACAGCTTGCAGGAGACGAGGCTGATTATGAGGATGCGAGGGCTGTGGACTCAGATGATGACAGACCAGTCACAGGTTTGACGTCTAGCGAAATTGAGATGTTGAGAAGAATGTTTCCTGGCCGTGATCCACTAGTGTCCGATTATAATGACCTGAGCAACGCACATAGGGCTGTCGCGCATGGAGGGCAAATGCAGAGGGACGTACCTAGGCCTGGGGCTAGTATCATAATTCAGAAGGGTCATGTCTTTGAGGATATGTCGGCATGGTTGAAAGAGTACTCGATCGTGCACAACCGTCCATACCGGGTTAAGAACTCATACGCCAAACGTCGGTACACCATCAAATGTGAGAGCACAGGGTGTGCATGGAAAGTCTGTGCCAGGAAGGTGAAGGGTACGGAGAGGTTTAAGATTACAACTGTGGATGGACCCCACAGCTGTGGGTCTTCCGAGCCCAGCCAGAAACATCGTCAGTTGACTTCTCGGTTCATTGCAACCCGCCTGTACCCCATGATAAAGCACATGCCGACGATGCGCGTGGCAGCAGTGATAGAGGCCGTTAAACTAAAGTGCCACTACACAATCAAGTATGGGAAAGCATGGAGGGCGCAACAACGTGCTTTGAAGTTGATTTATGGTGATTGGGAGGAGGCGTATGAGCGTTTGCCAGCCATGTTGAACGCAATGAAAGCGGCCAATGCAGGAATGCGGTATGAGTACGTGCCTAAGCCCGATGTATGGGTTAATGGAAGAAAGATTTTTTTTCGAGCATTCTGGTGCTTTGGTCAGTGTGTCGAGGCTTTTAAACATTGTAGGCCTGTTCTGTCAATTGATGGGACGTTCCTGTTGGGCAAGTATGAGGGAACGTTGTTGATTTCTATTGGCTGTGATGCGGACAACTCGCTTGTGCCGTTGGCTTTTGCTTTGGTGGAGAAGGAGGACAAATCTAGTTGGGCTTGGTTTCTACGGCTTGTACGGATCCATGTGGTTGGCCCGGGGAGGGAGGTATGTGTGTTGTCTGACAGGCACGCTGGGATCTTGAGCGCCGTTGAACAGGAGTACCACTGTTTTGACCATGTGACGGGCACGTATGAGGTTGTTGAGGGTGGAGGGACAACCGAGAATGGAGAGCTCCGAGAGGCCCGAAAGCATAAGGTCGTGATTACCAAGAGGGGTAGGGCAAATCCCTTCGTTGAGGACCCACAGGAGACACACTGCGGTATGTGTGGTCTATTGGGTCACAATTCACGGACGTGTCAACGTCGTTCCACTCAGGTTAGTAGCGTTAGGTCTAGAGAGCATAATTTTTAGATATTTTGTTATTTTTTATCACTAACGTAATTTTGAATGCACAGGATGGCGAGGTACCGGCTGGTCAGTGGCGGACGCAGGATTTTTAGAATGGGTGTTCAGATTTCGTAGCTAAGTTGCTCGAATACGTCGATACCGCAGCGCACCGTCTCCCCCTCCAAACACCGATACAACGATACATGTATGTAAATATAATAAAGATACATAAATTACAGAAATTAATGATTTCTTATGAGAAAATGGGCAACATAAGACGAGCATAATTATATGAATTAAACAACAAATTATAGAGATAAATGAGAGTTGTATATCTTGTTGATCTTGCCTTTTTTTTTGCTATTTTCCTATCAGTAAGAACTGTCTATCTAAGAGGAAATTGTATGTTCCTTTCATGGAGCAAAACAGACCAAAAAAGAAAATAAGTAGAGTAGGATGGAGCACACCTAGATCTGAAGAGAGGACGATGGCAATAAGTTGGAGGTGCTACTCACTTCCCAATGACACGCTCCCTCCCGGCTACCACGCTGCTCCCTACCTTCTTAATCGTTGTGCCACTGCCCGCTTGCCCGTGACACCTCTCTGCTCGTCCGCGCTGCCACACACTCACCTTGTCCACGCGCCGCCTCACGCATGATTGTCGTCACATCATGGCACCACGTCCGCGTCCGCAAGTCGTCACTCGCCTCTAGCCTGCACCTCCGCCCACTCGTCACTCAAAGGCTGAAGCCGCCTCCCACACAGACAGCCACAAGATGAGAAATATAACAAATATTAGAATTTTGTTTATATCTTTACCTCTTTGTACGTGAGGAGGGCTGAGGTGGAAAGAAAAATGAGTCTAATGTATTACATGGGCTGCGCGCGAGATACAAGAAGTGCGGGCAGAATTTATTTGCAGATATAAAATATAGTTTTAACACAACTAATAATATATATATATATATATATATATATATATATCTAATATACCTATTATATACCTGGTATTTTATAAAAAAATTTGGGTGTTCAGCTGAACACCCATGCCCCATGCTGGATCCGCCGGTGCGGCTGGTGGACGAGTTCTACGACAGAGAGCACCGCGGCAAGCTCACGATGATTCCCATACTGCGTCCTCCAACCCATGATGATGAGAGTTGTGTGTATGTGTATGTGTATTTTATATGTGTGCATGACGATGTATGTGTGCATATATGTATGTGTATGTGTATTTTATATGTGTATGTGTGCATATATGTATGTATGTATGATTTGAGATTTATATGTGAATGTATGCATCTAGACTTTATTGAGAGTTATGCGTATGTGTTTTATATGTGAATGTATGTATATGTGTGTATGTGTTTTGTATATGCAGAAAAACAGACAGCTCTTTGCTGTTTTTTCTGTATGTTTGCGTAGCACGGCGCCAAACACTCAGGCGCCGAGGTATTGAAAAACGGCGCCAGAAACTTTGGCGCCAGGATATGGCGTCAAAGTTTTGCGCGCCGTAGTTCAATATCTCGGCGCCAGAGTGTTTGGCGCCGTGCTACTTACATACGGCGCCAGGGTGTTTGGCGCTGTGATTACTGCACTTGCATTAAAACTGCAAGCTCGGCCTAATTGTTTCGTTCCATCCGCATCCGCACAAATAATACTAATTGACATTCACCAAATGAATAAGCACAACCCAAAATAACATACTGAGTGCATACGTCCACATACATACATAGTCCACATACATAGTTTATAAATTTTCAGAAAATATATACGTCCGCATACATCAAACTACTGAGTGCATCGAGGCCACTTCCCCTTTCTCTGAGCATCAGGGTACTGCTCAAGGGCTGCCTTGGCACGCCGCGCTCTCTCTAGCTTCTTCTGCCTTTCTCCCTTGCGCTTTGCCGCGGCCCTCCTACGCTCCTCCTCACGGTGTTCCCTCGCGGCCTCCTCCTGTTTCTTCTCCCTTTCCCACCTCTCCTTTCGTTCTTCATCCCACTTCTTATTGGCGTCAAGATATTTTTTGTCATCCTCAGCGATCGCAGTGTCGATCCACTGCTCAAAATCACAAAGCGGTGGAGGCTCCTGCAAATGTACGCATTCGTTAAACCAACAGAATTAATACCAATTCGATGAATCGACAATACAACATACCATCTTGCCGAGGACAACGGCGGCACGTGGCGGATCGAACGCCCAGTTGGCGCACATCCAGTACCTCTGCCTATATGTATCCGGATCATCCGACATTTCCACTTTGCAAGGATCGTCGCAATAACACATCGGCACGGGAACACCGGATGGATGTGGCAAACGAGTGAAGCCCATGACAACCTAAAATGCGAAATGAATAAGATTTATAATTTTTCTCGTTTCTAACCCTAGGTTAGCTAGTTACCCAAATCAAACCCTAATCCAACTAATTTCAACCCTAAAAACGGATCTATACACATTATTTCTAATACATTACGCAAATCTATTGCGAATCGAACCTAAAACCAAGCTAAATCCAACTAATTTCATCTAGGGTTTCAACTTTTGCCCTACGAAATGTATCTCAAATAATCCATATCTACTGCAACAAATCAAAGGAGGAGAGGGAGCTCACCTTGCTTTCTCAGTTTGGAAGCAAAATCGCAAGAAAATTCGTTGGATTGGGATGTATTTGGAGAGGGGAGAGAGGGGCGGCAGCGGAGGCTGCTCTCTATTCGGTCTGTTCGAACAGAGCACTGAGGGGTGGTGGGGGGGCCGGGGGCTGCGCTCGGTGTTAAGTCCCAGTAAACGGCGCCACAAACGTTAGCGCCGTTCATGAATGTCACGGCGCCATGTGCGTTGGCGCCGTGTTGTGCCACCGTGGATCCTACGTGTCCATTTACGGCGCCAAAGAATATGGCGCCGTGTCGTGTACCCTGGGCGCCATGTGAGTTGGCGCCGTGCTAGGGGTTCATTTTTGCAAATCTTTTCTCCAGAGGTCCATATGTAAAAAACTTTTAAATTTTGGACTAAAAAGCAAAAATTTTACCCAAAACGCACACCTCGTCGCGCGCAGGAGACCGCGCGGTGATCACGGTGACCGAGGAAGCCACACGAATTTTCCTCACGCGCGTTGGCTCGAGCGGATCGAGGACATGAAGAGCTGAATGTTGCCTTCGGAGTTCGGATGGGCCAACGATAACGAGAACGAAACGCCGCCGCTGCTGACTTTTTCTTCTAAATATCTATTTTTTATTTTTAGATTATGTTATGTTACAAAATGTCTTCCTAGCACCTCTTAAACTCTAGCACAAAATTATATCTGTTCATCCCTAGGGTTAGCCCCTAACCCCATTTCTATTTATAGTTTAAGGTCAAAACGAGTTCTTATCAAATTTCAACAAAAAGGGGACAAAAACCCTTACGTAACATGAGTGTTTCAACTTTTGTCACACTACCTAATTTTGGACACACCAAAATTAAATTATCACGTGTTGTATCATTTGGACCACATCTCTGCAGTTCCAAAATGTATAATCTATTTTTGATTTCTACGTGCTCTAACTCGAGCACGATCGCCCCCTCCAGCATTCTTGACCATTTGGACTATAACTTTGCATTAAGCCATCTCTCGGTCCTCGCCGTAGGCCACGATCGCCTCCGAGTTACCCTGCACATGCAAAGACTAAAACAACATCTTTTATTGGCACAAGTTCTTTACTTGATCGACATGAGTCTATACATGTCACATGCCTAAAACAACACCAATAAATAATATTATCAATTACTCATTATCATAAATATTCTAGACCTAGTCATACGGTATAACAAAATTCCTCCATATTTTTCTTTGAAGTTCCTTTGAATCAAAGAGGCCAATATATCAGGTGTAAACTCAAAAAACAATGTAAATTCGTGTTAATTTTCTGTGTAAGTTTTCAAAAAAAAACCTCCATATATTGGTGGACGTAGGGAAAAAGGTGCTATACAATTATTATGTAAAATATCATGGTCAAATCCAATTGCATTCGGAAGAAAAAAGATAGACAAAATTAAGTGCTAATCATGATTACTGTTTCAGCGCTACAACTCCTATCAGGAAATCTCTTTTTTTGTCTCGCAAAATGCATTCAAGTTTTCCAGAGTTGTCTTGTTTCAAATTATTTTTTGCAGGGTCATTAAATAAACACCCCTTTCTTTGTATCTATCGAGATTTGAGAACTTTCGAAAACATGCATATACGCAAAGATGACCCGAGTTCCCACCGAGCTACTAGTTTACATACGCTATGCCCTGCACAAAAAACATACATAGAACGCAGATGTGCTAGATATGTTTGTATGAAGAAGTACTTGAGCATCACAAGGGCATTTGGTCTAGTGGTATGATTCTCGCTTAGGGTGCGAGAGGTCCCGAGTTCAATTCTCGGAATGCCCCACTTTTTTTAACCTCTCCCCTCTCTCTTTTTGGGTTGACATTTTTTCCTCTGTTTTTGGGTTGACAATTTTAAGTTTTTTTAACCTTTCCTCTCTCTCTTTTTGGGTTGACATTTCTTTCTTTCTTCAAGAACATGCAAAAGAATTACGTCTCTTTAATGCATTAAAGATAGAAGGGAAATAACAACCAACGAATAAACATCTTTATAACTTACAACTTAGGTAGGAGATTTTTTTGGGTGTCAAAGATTCTTTAACACTGTCCATTGCAGCGTTTTCATTACTTCCTTCCGGTTTTGTTCCGATTATTTTCCGTCGGCGAACCGGATGCTGAAGATATGGATGTCTTCTTTTTTCTTCCTGTTTTGCGAGTCAGCCGTATTCTCGTGACCCTTGTGCGCTTCGGAAAAAAGCACGCAGCATTACGCAGTTACTAACCCGGAGCACAATTACTGTACAGCTTTACTGCAGGATTCGAATTTACGAAGCCCGGTAAATAACCCAAGAAAGTGTAGGGCCGGGCCAGCACAGGCCCGTTAGTTGAAGCCGGATGGCCTTCTCGTATGGGCCCTGGCCCGGATATGTCGTCGCTGTGGCTGCAGTTTTTAAGCCATGAGTCTGGAATTGATTCGGTTGCAAGTTTGTGGGCTAGCTGTCTCGGCCCAGTGAAAATTAAGACCGATGTTAAAGCCCAAGGCCAGTCTGGGCCTGTTTTACACCTTCAAAAGTTAACCCAACTTAGAAAGAAGAGAGAGGCGTGAAATGTCGTGATGAAAGGAAAAGAAAAGGAGAAAGAGAGACGTTCGCGTCGAAGAGGATGATGTTGCTAGATGCCGTGGATAAGATCTTGTTTTTTTGGCTACGGCTAATATTTTTTAACTATGGTTAGTAATTTAATAAATAATATTGATTGATAAAAGTTGAAATAAAAAACGAGCTGAAAAACCGAAAAAATAGCGTAAAATTGGCGAATAGTTGCACCCCTACAATTCTTGACGTAATCCATTAACTCATGACGTAATCCAAAGTCTTCATCATCATATGGGACATAACCTATTTCACTAGACTCATAGAAAATATTAGTCTCATACAATGATTGTCATTAAGTATCAAAATGTATCATTAACTCATAATGATGGGTCTAGATTCTTCGTTGGCCTCTACGAGCGCTATTGGGGCAGCCGAGCACTGCGGTCATGGGTCTCATCAGTGCCACTGCAACCTCCTGCTCCAATGTGTGTTGAGCCCCTGTTCGATTTGTTGCAATTACTCTTCTCAATTGTTGCAATAAGTGTTTTTGTTGAAACGAGTCTTTTTCAAATGTTTGCAACATGTGGGTTATTTGTTACAATAGTTCTATTGATTTGTTGTACAAGAGTACCTATTTTGTTACAGTGGAGCTATTAGTTTGTTACATCATTTTGTTGTGTTCTTTTATTATTTTGGTATTTCTAAACTAGTTTGAAATATTTGTTTGGGATATCTGTTATGGTAGTTTTGTGAATTTGTTGTAACCTTTTTTTTGCTGCATTAGCATTGTTAATTTGTTGCGCTACCATGTTCTAAAATTGGCCCGTTGTTTTTTAATTTTGTTGCTAATCATCATGTTAATCCGAGGCGTATGTTGAATTTCGTCTCTAATACAACTCTTAATCTCTTGAAATTGCTGAGAGATTAATATTTTTCAAATATATTACCAATGTTGTCAATGTTGTTTCAAAATGTTGCATTTGTTGATTCTAAATGTTGCGTATGCATTTTCAATTGTTGCGTCGCTAGGGGGGGGGGGGGGGGGGGGGAGCGTACGACCTTTCTATTATACATTCAGGCGCTAGTCCTCCCCATATTCCTATTCTTTGAATTTGGGATTCCATTTACATGGCAACTTTTTTTTCTACTTCAGATTCCTTGTATGTATACATGATTCCTTCTAGTCTGAATAGAACTTTTGGCTCCCATGCAAACGTATGCATGCCAAACCAACCAAAATCTAAACAAACATCGTTAAGCACTAGGTCTCCTAGCTACACATGTCTTTGAATTCGTAGCTAGCCATGGGTTTGCCAGCGGGCGGTAGGCGGGGTTGGGGTGGTGGAGACGACCCCGACAATCAGCTAGGGTGGGCAGGGTGGGGTGGTGGGGATAGGGAAGAGGTGGTGACGCGGCGAGGCGATAAGGGCACCGTCGGCAGTGGGTGGTGGCGGTAGGGGCAGGGGCGGGTGTTGGAGGAGCATGGAGGTTGCCGGAGAGGAAGAATACGGTAGCGGAGGTAGAGCAAGAGGGCAATGAAGAGAAAAAAGAAGAGGAGTGGGGATGGAACTCGCCAGAGAAGAGGCGGTGGGGGCGGTTGCTGGAGACGAAGGAAGGAGAGGAGGTGGTGTTCTCTCAGGCGTCTGGTCGGGTTGAGGAAGATAAAGAATGGATAAGGTAGATGAGTTGTTCCTTTGAGTTGGGCTTTGGGCTGTTGCTCTCGACAAGATGAGTCGCAAGAGAGTACATGCATGATGTTAGGCACTGTTCGGTCCGTAGTTATGGTTTGAAGCAACGATAGTTAGAAGCATCCTCAGTTAATAGGGAAAAAATTGTATCTGAAAGATAACTTGAGTTTAAATGTTATGCATCTTGGAAGATGACTTTATCTTGACCTGAAGATAACTTTTCCTGCATTTGAAAGATAACTTTTTTGTTTTCTAAATGATAAAATTATGTATCTCAATTTAAATTTTATTTATCTTGCAAGATAACTTTACCTTGACCTGAAGATAACTTTATAGTATCTGAAACACAACTCTTATGTTCTCTAAATGATAAAATTATGTATCACAACTTAACTTTTCATCTTGGAAGATAACTTTACCTTGATCCGAAGATAACTTTCCTATATATAAAGTATAACTCTTCTGTTTCTAAATGATAAAAGTATGTATCTCAATGTAGCTTTTATGCATCTTGGAAGATAACTTTATCTTTGGCTTGAAGATAGCTTTCTCATATTTGAAAGATAACTCTTATGTTTCTAAATAATAAATTACATATCTCAATTTAACTTTTATGCATATTAGAAGACAACTTTATCTTATCCTGAAGATAACTTTCATGTATCTGCAAGATATTTCTTCTGTATCTAAATGATTATTTTGTTCCTATCTAAATATAGTCCTTTTTTTTGCATTTTTTAGAGCAAGGGAAAATTTCATTAAGTGAATGAAAAAGGTCCCAGCCTCAGTCCTTTTTTTTTGCATATGAAACAGGTATGATTGTTGGCTCTTTATGCTAAAGTTCCTAGAGCCATGGAATGGGCGGAGAATGCCTTCACTCAAACAGATGGATATGCTAAACGTGAAGAAGTTGCTACTGCACAAATGGATGGCTTGCAATTACAACATCGAATGGAAGTCGATTCTTCTAAGATGTTACCACACTTCCATCAACAATGATCTGTGTTGGGTTATAAAAAACTTATTAATTGCTTGACATCTTATGCTTTCTAGGTCCATACAAAAACACAAAGAGGAATATGTGACTGGAGAGAGCTGTTTTTTTGTGACAGAAGTGTGGTTTGTAATAGTTAGTTTGCTGTAGTATCTAGCAAAATAACCCTGTCAAGCTTTTTGATGGTGTAATCTGTTGTACCATAGATGGTGTCTTTTTGATGTCGCATGATAAGTTGATAACTGATATGTAGGTTACAGCCTACAGAAATCTTTTTTTTTCAAATTGAATGCACCTAAATTTGAAACTTCTTTTTTGAAATTTAATCTAAACTATGGGGTGCGAGATGATAACTCAGTGTACTACTGGATGGTGGCATTTTTGATAAATCTCATGTTTTCTTTAGCTGTAGATGATAACTTAACATGCTATTTTGTAATGGTAAACTAAAGGTGGAGACAATGACAGTGTATTAATACTGGATGATGGCTTTAATAAATCTCATTTTTCTTAGCTGGAGATGATAACTTAACTTGTTATTTGATGGTAAACTACAAAGGAAACTCCTCAACCATCACAAGATAAAGAAGTATGACGCTCTGTGTCTGACTCTATTGGTCATAGTTCCTTGCTGTTGCGGCCGGTGCTCGTTTGCGCGCGTGTGAACCACCAGATCATAAGGAAAGATGCCTCTCGGGGCATCTGAGAATGATTCGAGCCGTATGAAGGGAAACTCCCACGTACAGTTTGTTTTGGAGGGGAAGGAGCCCGACAGGGTCCCCCCACTGACTTGGCCCGGGCCTAAGTGAAAGTGAAAAAGTGAAGTGGTGGGCCTACCCATCCTAACCTGGGGTATGCTGGGATTCGCGAAGAGCAGCACCTTACGATGTTCATGACCAATCGGATCTTGACGTAGGGATTACAACTTAATGCACTACTGGATATTGACCAATCGGAGTAATGATGACAAATAGGAGAGGAAATCGTGTGTGCAGTGATCAGGGAAATGGAAATCAAGGGTGGTTAGTGTGGATAAGAGCAAGTATAATAAGAGGCTGTTAGTAGTCTGTATGCTGAGGTGGAGGAGAAAGAGGAGGAGAGAGAAGAGAGGTGGGCTGTAAGTTTACAGCCAGCTGAAGCACAACAACCAAGAAACTTTGTGAGAGAAAGGGGTGGGTCATACAGCCTTCAGCTGGCTGTAAACTACTATATGAATGGACTGATAAGTGAGCTGTAAGTGTCCATACAGCCAGCTGAAGGCTATATTATTAGCCTTGCTCTAAGAAAGACAAGGTAGACTGGTGGTTATGTGGGCATTGGTGATTCTGGACGGTCGGATGATATTGGAGGGACGCCATCGGATACCAGCACGGCTTGCGCGAAGGGAAAGGCCGGCCCAAGTGCGGCAGCCGGGCAACGGCCCAGGAAGAGTAATGCGCGCTTCGTCGGACCGGAATGGAGGAATGCAGCGTAGCTGTAGGAACTTCGCCTGCGTGCGTATAAAGTAAAGGCTGGAAGCCGTGTAAGAACTATCGAAGAACACAACAAGCTATCTCATATCTTCTCTCGTTCTTCCTCCGCTCTGGTCTCCTTCCGTCTATTTCCCTTCCCCAGTTCAGTAGTTGCTAACATATTGGTATCAGAGACACCGATCTGGAACCCCACAATATCCACCACACTCACTTCACCCGTTTTCGCAAGCAAATGGGGGCGGTAGATCCCAATCTGCAACTCATTATGCAGGAATTGCAAGGCATTCGGGGTGACTTCTCCGATCTTCGTTCGTCCTTGTCCCAGCGCATCGATGCTGTGGAGAAGACGTTGGCGGAGCGTTTCGGAGCCATCGAGAGTGCGGCCAAGGTGTTCGATGATTGGAAACCGCGCATCGAGGCTACCGTGGACGATCTGCGAGTGGAGATCGGGGCGCTGCGCAAGACGGTCCATCGCGTGGTGATCGATGGCAACCCAGCGGCTGCGACGGGCATCTTGTCCAGTCCAGTGACGGCCGCGGCAGCTTCATCCGCCGGTAACCCGGTCGTCGGCCCAGGCGGGCACCGCGTCGCAACCAATCACCGGGAGCCTGGGTTTCTCACCCACCTCCTGGTCACGGGTACGCATGACCTCCCCACTCCTCAATTGGGTCGTTCTTCTTCCTTACCTGCGTTTGAGACTTTGGGGTCTGGAGGATTTGTGTCGCGGGCTGGGGGTGATCGTCCTTCCGCAACTTACCACCAATTGCCCAAAATGCATTTTCCGTCTTTTGATGGGGAAAACCCTAAATTGTGGATTTCGCGTTGTGAGGACTATTTCGACATGTATGCTGTTGAACCGGCGGTGTGGATCAGGATTGCGGGGATGCATATGTCGGGGGCGGCAGCGCGTTGGTTGCAATCAGTGGAGACCCGTGTTCGTCGTGTCCTGTGGTCGGAGTTTTGTCAGTTGCTCCTGGAACGTTTTGGCAGGGATCAACATGAACTGTTGATTCGCCAACTTTTCAGTATTCGGCAGCAAGGTTCTGTGTCCGAGTATGTAGAAAAGTTTTCGAGTCTAGTTGATCAGTTGATTGCTTATGGCCGTCAGACTGATCCCCTTTATTATGCCATGCGTTTTGTGGACGGCCTTCATGATGATATTAAACATGCTGTTCATATGCATCGTCCTTCAAACTTGGATTCTGCTTGCGCTCTCGCTCTGTTACAGGAGGAGATGGCGGATCCATCCAAACGTAAAGAGCACCGCCGACCGGATTATTCATGGAGCAACAGACCGGGGCCACGCAGTCCCCTGCCGCTGCCTCCGCCTCCCCGCCAAGACAAGTTGATCGTGTCACCATCAACGGGGGAAGAGCGGCGTGGTCGCCCTATCGACGACAAGCTGGCCACCCTGCGCGCATATCGCCGTGCCCGAGGTCTGTGTGTCCGGTGTGCAGAGAAATGGTCACGGGATCATCGATGCCCAGAGAATATTCAGTTACATGCTTTACAGGAAGTTTGGGATCTTTGTCAAATGGATGAGACTCAATCCGAAGTGGGTGAGCCCGTTGTGGACGGGAATTCGCAGTTGTTTGTCTCCATTTCAGTGTCGGCAGTACAAGGGTGTCTTGACATGCGCACGATGAAATTCCAAGGGACTATTCAGAACCGTTCGGTATCGATTCTGTTGGATTCCGGCAGTTCGCACTCTTTCATCAGTCCGTCAGTGGCTGCTTCTCTGCAGGGTGTCCAGTCTCTGACCACAGCAGCCTTGGTACGCATGGCGGATGGCAACCTTGTGGCTTGCAATTCGCATTTGCCGAATGCCGTCTGGTCAGTACAAGGTTACAAGTTCACTTCGCATCTGAAGATTTTTCCCTTATCCGTCTTTGACATGATTGTGGGGATGGACTGGTTAGCTGAATTTAGCCCCATGAAGGTTCATTGGCGCGACAAGTGGCTGTGTATTCCATACAATGGGGGCTGGGCGGAATTGCACGGCGTGGATGCGCAGTTGCCAGTGGGTTCGGTGGTGCAGTTGTCCGCATTGTTCTCGTTGTCAGCTGACAGTCCAGCTCTGTTACTTCCAGAAGTGCAGGATCTCTTGGGGGAGTTTGAGTCTGTGTTTGCCAATCCTTCTCAGCTTCCACCGCAACGCACCTGTGATCATACAATTCCATTACTTCCCGGCGCCACACCGGTTTCAGTCCGCCCGTATCGTTATCCACCGGCTGTCAAGGATGAGATTGAACGACAGATTCAACACATGCTCCAGTCGGGTGTTATCAGACCCAGTACTAGCCCGTTCTCTTCGTCCGTGCTTCTCGTCAAAAAAAAGGATGGGACCTTCCGTTTTTGTGTTGATTTCCGGCATCTTAATGCCATTACCGTCAAAACAAAGTACCCAGTACCAATTATTGAAGAATTGTTGGACGAGTTAGCGGGGGCTAGTTGGTTTTCATGTTTGGATCTAACTGCGGGTTATCATCAGATTTTGCTTCGCCAAGGGGAGGAGCATAAGACTGCGTTTCAGACGCATTCAGGCCATTATGAATTTCGTGTCATGGCCTTCGGTCTCTCGGGGGCCCCGGCCACATTTCTCAAGGCTATGAACACAACTCTGGCTCCACTTCTTCGCAAATGTGTCTTGGTTTTTTTTGATGATATCTTAATCTATAGTCGCACCTTCAAGGAGCACTTACACCACCTTCGCGCTGTATTTCAGCTGTTGAGCACGGATCACTGGTTGGTCAAACGCTCCAAATGCAGTTTTGCTCAGAGGGAACTCAAATATTTGGGACACATTGTTTCCGCAGCAGGCGTGGCCACTGATCCAGCAAAGGTTCAAGCCGTCCTTCAATGGCCTCAACCAATTTCAGTGAAGGAGTTGCGCAGTTTTCTGGGCTTAGCCGGGTACTACCGGCGGTTTGTGCGACACTTTGGTATTATTTCTAAACCACTCACTGAGCTATTACGTAAGGGATGTTTGTTTGTGTGGACTATTCATCAGCAGCAGGCGTTTGAGGCCTTGAAATCGGCCCTCACTTCAGCCCCAGTTTTGGCGTTGCCAGATTTTCGTCAAGCTTTCGTGATTGAGACCGACGCTAGCGGCAGTGGCATAGGTGCAGTGTTGATGCAAGCGGGACACCCTCTAGCATTTTTGAGCAAGGCCTTGGGCCCTCGTTCCTTGGGGCTTTCCACCTATGAGAAAGAGTACATGGCCATTTTACTCGCCGTTGATCATTGGAGAAGCTATTTGCAACTGGCGGAGTTCCATATTCTGACGGATCAGAAGAGTCTGGTTCAACTTCATGAGCAGCGGCTGCATACACCATGGCAACAAAAAGTGTTCACTAAGCTATTAGGCTTGCAGTACAAAATCATCTACCGCAAGGGAGCTGACAACCGAGTGGCTGATGCCTTATCTAGATGTCCGGTAGCTAATAGTCACTGTGCAGCTGTCTCCGTTGCCACACCGGTTTGGGTTCAGCAGATCAGGGACTCGTATGAGTCGGATACATTCTCTCAACAACTCCTTACAAAATTAGCGGTTGATCCCAATGCAGCACCACATTTTACCCTGCAGGACGGGTTGCTGCGTTACAAGAGTCGTCTTTGGGTCGGGGCCGATCCATCCTTGCATCTGCAGTTACTGTCCGCACTTCATTCTAGCCCGATTGGGGGTCACTCTGGATTTCCGGTTACACTTCGCCGTGCCAAGCAACTGTTCGCGTGGAAGGGAATGAAAACTTCAGTCAAATCTTTTGTTGCAGCTTGTCATATTTGTCAGCAAGCGAAACCTGATCGTAGTCGTCTTCCAGGACTACTTCAGCCGTTGGAAGTGCCGGACAGAGCTTGGAAAGTTATCTCCATGGATTTTGTGGAGGGTTTGCCGCTGTCGGGTCGCCTCAATTGCGTCTTGGTGGTAGTTGACACATTTTCCAAATATGCACACTTCGTGGGATTGCGTCATCCTTTCACTGCAATGACGGTGGCTACGGTTTTCATGCAGCAAGTTTATCGCCTTCATGGTTTACCTTCAGCGATCGTGTCAGACAGGGATCGCATTTTCACAAGTCAGCTGTGGTCGCTTCTGTTTAAAATGACTCATGTGCAACTGCGGATGAGCTCGGCATACCACCCGCAGTCGGATGGCCAAACTGAGCGCGTCAACCAATGTCTTGAGACATTTCTCCGTTGTTATGTGCATGCCTGTCCCAACAAATGGAGTGCCTGGTTGCATCTAGCGGAATACTGGTATAATTGTAGCCATCATTCGGCCCTGGGTCGTTCACCTTTCGAGGCGCTGTATGGATACGCGCCTTCCCATTTTTGCATCTCTGATTCAGATGTGGTTCCTGTGACCGATCTTCAGTCCTGGCTGGACGAGCGTCAATTGATGACTGATCTCATCCGTCAACATTTGGTTCGAGCTAAGGAGCGCATGGTTAAGCAGGCCAACCTGAAGCGTTCGGAGCGTCAATTCGCAGTGGGCGACTGGGTTTATGTGAAGATTCAACCGTATGTCCGTTCGTCGCTGGCAAACCGCGCCAATCAGAAGCTCGCTTTTCGTTTTTTCGGACCTTATCAGATCACTTCTCGCATTGGTGCCGTGGCATACCGATTGGCTTTACCAGTATCTTCACTTGTGCACCCGGTCTTTCATGTGTCCCAGCTGAAATCTGCCGTCGGCAATCTGCAAGGGGTGTCCCCAGTCCTCCCAGATGATACTGTCCAGTGGAGTGTGCCGGTCCAGATTTTGCAGAAGCGCTCCGTGACACACGGTAAGACTGCTATTCTGCAGGGCTTGATTCAATGGTCTCACATGCCTGCTTCAATGGCGACATGGGAAGATTTATTACCTCTACAACAACGTTTCCCTCGGGCTGCTGTTTGGGGTCAAACAGCTTCTGAAGAAGGAGGGGATGTGGGCATTGGTGATTCTGGACGGTCGGATGATATTGGAGGGACGCCATCGGATACCAGCACGGCTTGCGCGAAGGGAAAGGCCGGCCCAAGTGCGGCAGCCGGGCAACGGCCCAGGAAGAGTAATGCGCGCTTCGTCGGACCGGAATGGAGGAATGCAGCGTAGCTGTAGGAACTTCGCCTGCGTGCGTATAAAGTAAAGGCTGGAAGCCGTGTAAGAACTATCGAAGAACACAACAAGCTATCTCATATCTTCTCTCGTTCTTCCTCCGCTCTGGTCTCCTTCCGTCTATTTCCCTTCCCCAGTTCAGTAGTTGCTAACAGGTTAGTGTGGATAAGAAAGACAATGTACACTGGGTGCGCAGTAAGGCTAAAGAGCACCCAGTTGTGTAGTAAACAAGTCCCTTGCCTATTCAGTGTGGGGAAAATTCAGCATATACCCTCTTCATAGTTCAAAATCTAGAATATACCCTCCTACACATTCAAATTCATAATATACCCTCCTCCAATCTATTTGCTTTAGAAAATACCCTCTTTATACCTTTTGAGTGTATTTTTTCATATTCTTGTGTATTACATCACTTGAAATGACCAAAATACCCCTGATTAAAGTTTGTGCACATTCTTTATATTCTGCAGTTATGGAACAGCTGCTAGCCTGCTACTCCCAGAGAGAACGAAAAGGCAGGCGCTTCATTGAGGCAACGCAGAAAGAAGACAACTCCCATACACAAGTTTTAGCTGGCAAAAGATGCTGGAGTGGCAGTGCCCTCCCAAACGCACATGAGCATTCTTCCAAAATTTGCTCCCAGCTAGCACATGAGTGACAGTGCACAATGAGCCCATAATTTGCTCCCAGCTAGCACAACACAACTAATAAGCCAACAATTTCCTACTAGCATAATGCATCTCCATTACAAACCCATAATTTGCACCCAGCAGCATAATACATCTCCAGTACAAAGCAAAAATAGCATGAGCCAAGAGTTTGCTCCCAGTACAAGGCATAATGAGCTAATAGTTTGCTCCAATACAAAAAGCATTTCTAATACAAGGCATCAACAGTACGAGACCATACAAATTACAAAAGCAAAATAGCTCCAGGAGGTTTCAACAAGACATTAGCTAGCAGTTTTCAACCAATTTCAGTCTTTTCTTCTTAGGGGTCATCTTCTTCACATAAGGTTTTGATTGTCCTGTTGTGGCAGGTGCCGGCATGTTTGTTGATGCCCCTTGTGAGGTGCTTTCAGTAACCATTGCTAAAGCTAGTTGCCTGTTAAGTTGACATTAAAAAAGGATGATTTAGCAACATAAGCTAGTTGACTATTGCTAAAACACATATAACTTGCACAATTATAAAGTTGTTTTTACCTTCTAGTGATAGGACCTGGACTGTTTTGTAGAGAAGATGGCAAAGTGATGGACTCCCTAGGTGGGGTGCCAACGGTATGATGTACTTCTCCTTGCTGCTTGCTACCCTTTTTCCTACAAGGCAAAGTACTAAGTTAAGCAATTATGGCACAAAAATGAGTAAAAAAACATGTCAATTACCTTTTCTTATTAGCATTCAAAGGACATCCATCTGATCTATGTCCAATCTCTCCACATCTCCTACATTTCACTTGTTTTCTGGATGTTGATGACTTGCTTTTCTCTAGGGCCCCTTGAATCCTATTTTTTTTAGGCCTTCCAGATGACCTCTTATTTAATGGTGGAAGCAATTTAAAGTCTAGCACTACTTTGGGCCATTGACTCCTACCAGTTATGGGTTGCACCACCCCTTCATATGCTGCTCTAAATTTTGCAACTGAGTAAAAGTTGTGCACAAAGAACTCTATGTTTGGTCTTCTTTCTGTTGTGATGAATGCTAAAGCATGTGGACAAGGCTTTCCAGTTGACTGCCATTCACCACAAGTGCACTCATGTTTGTTGAGGTCCACAACATGTCTATCAACCTCATGGTTATCATTTACTTCAGTTACCTCAGCAACATCTTGTGAAGATGCTCCAACTTTGAGATGATTCAAATCTCTAGTCTTCACATTCAACTTTTGTACAATGGCAGGGAGAATATGACCTTGTAACCGCTCCCCTATCTTTCTCCTCTTGAAGAATAATTCCCTAATCTTGCCTCTCAACTTGTCTGCAAGTTCAACAACTGGTAAATCCTTAAGCCCCTTAATCCAACTGTTGAAACATTCAGCTAGATTATTGTTAATGTAGTCACACTTGATGTCATTTGAAAATCTACATCTCATCCAAAGAAATTTATGGTGTCTCTGCAAATAATTGCTGACTTCAGGGCATGCCTCAAGTATTATTCCCATGTGGTAGTTGAATTTGTCTTCTCTATATGCTCTTGCAGCTGGCCACATGTGACCAAATATAGGACCATGGAACTTCTTCACAAAATTTTGCATAAGATGGCGGTGACACTCTCTTTGCTCACATGAAGGGAAGACCTTTTGCACTGCATTCTCAAGGCCTTTGCATGCATCAGAACAAATAGCAAGTGTGGGAGGAGTTCCAATTGCTTTCTTTAATTGGTCAAGAAACCATGTCCAATTGTTGGTTGTCTCAGAATCTATGAACCCAAATGCAACCGGAAACATCCAATTGTGGCCATCTAAGGCTGTGATGGCTGCTAAGTGACCTTTCCATTTCCCAGTCAAATGTGTAGAATCCACACTTAGGTATGGTCGACAACCATTAAGAAAACCATCTATGCAAGGCTTCAAAGCCATGAAAAAGCTATGAAAATAAATCTCCCCATCTACTTTCTTAGTACAAATCTCTACAACACTGCCGGGTGACCTCAATTCAATCTCAGCTTTGAATCTATACAAGTCCTCAAAACTCTCCTCCCATGTCCCAAAAATTTTGTCAATTGCTCTTTGTCGACCAGCCCACACAGTCTCATACTGCAAAGTGACTTTGTGCTCAATTTCTAGCCTTTCTTTGAGTTCTTTAGCACCTAGGTTTGGATTTCCCCTCAATGCTTTAACAACTTTGCTAGCAACCCAAGCCTGCGACCCCATACAACAAGAAAAGGTTAGTAACAAGAAAATAAGTAGTGCTATAAGTTAGCAACAAGGATTTTAAGTTCGTGTTAAATTTTTAGTACCCTGATGGCTCTTCCATCCATAGTTCTACGCGCATTAATTTGCCATAAACACCCTTTGCCCTTACATTTTCCCTTGAACCTTGTTTGATCAGATTGGACAGTGCATATATCAAATTGACCCTTGATTGCATACTGCCTCATTGCCATCCTAAAAGCCTCCATGGTTGGATATGTATCACCGACATTCATCGTTGGATTCTCTTCATCCATATACTCAATGTCTTCAACAATATTGTCATCAACCTCCATTGATGCATCATTTATCTCTGCCTCAAGTTCAGGAGGTAAAGGATTCACAATTGGTTCCTTAGACCTTGCCTCCCTCCTCTCGTCCTCAGCCCTCAAACCAATAAACTCATACATCGCATCTTCTTCCAAAACAACATCTCTATCGTCATTTTCATCAACATTAGCATCAATCACAAGTTTAGACCAATCAATTAAACCTTGTGATTCACAAGCATTTATAGAACTATCAGTGGTACCTTCATTTGTTACTGCAATGGAGCAAATTAGTGGGTGACCAGCATCGCTAGGATCTTGATTACATGTGCTTGGTATAGCATTTGGTACATTTTCCTCTACGCAAGTCATAATAGATCCACTGAAATGATCAATGCTTTTCCCATGAACTTCCACATCCCCAGCCTTGTCCACAACTCTAGCGCGAACACTACTCGTGGTTTCCAAATCAATCCTACCGGAATTTGAAAAGAAAATTCATAAATTTTAGTTAGCGCATCTACTGTCGTACCAGCAAGGACCAAGCTATACACACAAAAATAAACATGAAGCTAGAAGCTTACTCCACATAAGCCTCCTTTGGATCCATCTTCCTGCCTGCCTTTTCAAGCTTGCAAGCCCACACTGGAAACCGCCGCCGGGTTGAAGGCCCAATGCAACTACTTCCTGAAATCATGACTAGAACCATCAGCATTGCATCTTCAAACTTCAGATGCAGGGCAGGCACCAAAAGAATAAACAAAAGAAATACAACTTGCCTCATAAGAGTACTCATTTGGATCAACCTCCTGCCATGCATCCTGTGTTTTCATAATAATATATCAATGTGTAAACTGTCAGTTATTCAGTCCATAGTTGGTTGATCTCAATGAGTAAGCAAATAAATAACAGTAGAATACCACTATGGCAGATTCATTGGACCTAATATGCCACAATCCCCAGAGCAAACAGAACAACATGAAAATTTGACCACTTATATAGCATGACATTCTATAATCTACGCTGCTTACTTCTGGTTTTTATTGCTAAATGGGCAGAAGAGACTAGCTTTACCTTGAATCCGCCGCGCCGCCTTGAATCGAAGCCGCGCGCCGCCGGGTTGAAGGCTCGAAGCCGCGCACCACCGCTTTGAATCCGCCGCGCCGCCGGGTCTGGAAGCCGCCGCCGCGCCGCCTTGAATCGAAGCCGCGCGCCGCCGGGTTGAAGGCTCGAAGCCGCGCACCACCGCTTTGAATCCGCCGCGCCGCCGGGTCTGGAAGCCGCCGCCGCGCCGCCGGGTCTGGAAGCCGCCGCCGCGCCTCCTTGAATCGAAGCCGCGCGCCGCCGAGTTGAAGGCCCAGAGCCGCCGCGCCGCCGCCTTGAGGCCGCCGCGCCGCCGGAGCCGCTTCGCCGCCTCAAAGAACCGCCACCGCGCCACCGGAGCCGCTTCGCCGCCTCGAAGAACCGCCGCCGCGCCGCCTCAGGTCGGGCCTGATGGGGAATGGAGTAACCCTAGCCCCTTTTGGGTCCCGCCCTTGCCTAGTGACTGCAAGGGTAAAAGGGCAAAATGGGTATAAACTTTAATCAGGGGTATTTTGGTCATTTCAAGTGATGCAATACACAAGAATATGAAAAAATACACTCAAAAGGTATAAAGAGGGTATTTTCTAAAGCAAATAGATTGGAGGAGGGTATATTATGAATTTGAATGTGTAGGAGGGTATATTCTAGATTTTGAACTATGAAGAGGGTATATGCTGAATTTTCCCTTCAGTGTGGGCATCGATCAATAATGGAGGTCGAAAGCCGGTACGTCGCCATCAGGCACCACGTCGAGGGGTTCCCGTCAGAGGCCGACTTCGAGGTGAAGGTGGCGCCGGTGAGATGGGCGCCGGACTCCGGCGAGGTCCTGGTCAGGAACCTGTACGTGTCCGTCGACCCCTACCAGCTCAACCGCATGAAGCGAAGCAGCGCGTCCCACCTCGCCGTCGACGGTATCGTGCCCGGCGAGGTAACTCCCGACCAGCCGCCCGTATCTCCCGTTCTCCTCGCAGCGTACGTAAGCTTCCTGAACCATATATATATGTATCGATATTTTCTGCTTTTCTCCGTGAAGAGGATTACTGTGCACGGAGCCGGCGAGGTGGTGGCGTCGGCGAGCGCGGAGTACAAGGAAGGCGACGTGGTGGCCGGCGTGCTCGCGTGGGAGGACTACACACTGTTCCGGCCGGCTCCCGACATGCCGATGTCCAAGATCGGGACATCCGGCTTCCCCTTGACCTACCACCTCAGCGTGCTAGGTGACAGTCGCACTCGCGTCCTACTGGACACACAAACAGTTGCACTGTATTTTTTCTCGTGGTTATTTGTGGCGCGTGTGTGCATGTGGCGAGCTGCAGGAACGAGCGGGATGACGGCGTACGGCGGGTTCTACGAGGTGTGCAAGCCCAAGGAAGGGGAGAAGGTGTTCGTCTCGGCGGCGTCGGGCTCCGTCGGCAGCCTCGTTGGACAGTTCGCCAAGCTCTCTGGCTGCTACGTCGTCGGGTGTGCCGGCAGCAAGGCCAAGGTGCTTGCATTAAACATAATATTCTCAGGCACACCATTTTCTTTTCCAATTTTCCAGCAGAAAGAGTTTATATATAAATAGTATCGGACAATGCTATATGTGTTGTTTTTGACTTTTGGCTTCTCCCACAGTCCAAACAAACAGAACGGGTTCTGGGAGCAAATCTTTCAAACTGCTTCCCGACTCTAAAACCATATGCGCCGCTCGTGTCGATGTCTATGTTGTTCGCTATCATCTCGAGAAATGTAAAAAAATTATCAGTCACAACCAAAAGCCATCAGTCATAGCATAATTAAAAACTGCCTAATTTGAGGTGGTACTAGGGAAGAAAAGAAGAGACATAAATGTCCATTTGATGTACCTTTCAGTAGAATTGGGACAGATTCTTATTATCTACCACTCAATTCAAGAAAATTCAGAGTAGTGAAATCAACAATATTCTGATCATAAAATTCATAAACCATTTCACAGGTAGACCTGCTGAAAGATAAGCTGGGATTTGACGACGCTTTCAACTACAAGGAGGAGCCTGACCTGAGATCAGCACTGAAGAGGTCAGCTCTTCGGTACATGCTCTTGTCAACACGTGAAACATATTTCCAGAGGCTAAAATGCGATCTCCATGCGTTTGTAACATCTGATAGGTACTTTCCCGACGGAATCGACATATACTTCGAGAACGTCGGCGGCGAGATGCTGGAGGCCGCGCTGGCCAACATGAACACGTACGGCCGGGTCGCCCTCTGCGGTATGATCTCCGAGTACACCGGTACCGGGAAGCGCGCCGTGCCAGACATGCTGGAGGTGATCTACAAGCGCATCACCATGAGAGGGTTCCTCCTCTTGGATTTCGTGACAAGGTACGACGAGTTCGCCGGGATCATCGGAGATTGGATCCGTCAGGACAAAATCCTGGCGATCGAGGATATCTCCGATGGGCTGGAGAACGTCCCGTCGGCTTTCGCAGCGCTGTTCCGCGGCGAAAATATTGGCAAGAAGCTCGTTAAGCTGACATAGTTGTGATCAAAATGGCTGAAAAGCCCGTGGCTTATGGCTGAAAACACTGTAGCTGGCTGAAAAAAGCACTGTAGCTGACAGAGGCTTATTTACCATAATTAAATTTAAAAAATTTTAAAAATAGAAAAAACATGTTAGCCCATTACGTATAATACAAACAAATACGAGGAAAAAAAGAACCGGTAAAAAAACTCAAAAAAAAGCCAAAAGTTCAGAAAAAGACGAAATTTATGAATAGTGCAAAAATAAGCTGAAGCCAAAAGCTCAAGCCATTTTGATCACAACCAAAACGGAAAGAGGGACAGGGACACTATTGAACATGTCAGTGATTCAGCGTGAAAGAAATTTGTGTACTTCAAGAAATTTACTGCAGCCTGGAGACACTATTGAACATGTCCGTGATTCAGCGTGAAAGAAATTTGTGTACTTCAAGAATTTTACTGCAGCCTAGAGACTAAGAGCAGGTACAATAAGACTTAGTCAGCAGGTTATAGCAAATATAATATCAACAAAATCTTACGTGGCAGAGAGAGAAAGGAAGACAGAGAAGGAAGCTGGCTATTAAATTACAGCTAGCTATAGCACGTAAAAATATGCATTTCACTCTCTTACACGTGGGGCTAAATAGTTATTGTAATAGCTACCTTATTGTATGGACTATTTTTTTGAAGGTTATAGATGAAATGGACAAGTGTTATAGCCACTAGTTGGCTATACTATTGTACTTGCTCTGAAACAAAGTTGTTTTTGTTCGACCATGTGGCTAGGTCTAGGATTATTTAGTGATAAATAATTGACAATGGTTAATTTGTTATGATGAATAATTGATGATTTTGTTTAGTATTGTTATGCGAGTTGTGTTGCGTGTGTGTGGACTGATGTTAGTCAAGTTGGGATGAACTTGTGCCGGAGAAAATGTTCTTTGGTCTTTGCATGTGCAGGTTGAGCATGGAGGCGATCATGGTCGGTGACGAGGTGGACCGGGACTAGGATGGGGAGATTCGAGATTCAGACGGTCAAGGAGGTCACGAGATGGTTGGGCTCATACTTGGGGCGCATGGAGATCAGAGATGGATGATACGTGTTGGAGCTACGGAAGTGCGGTCCGAAGGCTACGACATGTAGTGGATTATGCGTGGAGAAGTTACAGGAGGTACGGTCCTGTAGGCTTCGACACGTAGGGGTGCAATCGGGTCGAATTCGGACGGATATTACTCATACCGTATCCTAATCCATATTTTTTCTCGGAGTCAGGGTCAGATACGGTAAAACCAGATACGAATACGAATTCGGAGTATTCGGAATTTCGAATACGGTGCCGCCGGAACGGATACTTGACGGTTTCAGATCGAAAACAGATAATGTAAACGGATAGTACGTGCATACGGAAATGAACATATGCTAAACCATACCACCATCACTTCAAGTCTTAAACTGTTAGACATAAGTACATAATAGTAATTATAATTCATTAGCTGAAGATGGTGTGGCGTTTCCCCCAAAATCGCCCATTGAGGTGTTGCGTTTCAAGATGAATCTTGATTCTTGACGGACAACATTTTCTTTTTCTAGGCTAATTTTTTTTACTAAATTAAGATAGAGATAGAGATAATTGGGGATAATAAACTTTTGACAAATTTACCTGTTCATTTACTGAAGCATGCCAAAGTTCATCGTTTAATAATACTCTGATTACATGCTTTTCATTCCAATACCTAGGAAGAGTGATCTTAATGAGCAAATTTAGGATTCCAATTGCACAAGCAGCAGAATTAGAAATAAAACACTATTTTAGTATTTGTATATTTATAGTTGCCACAACTGAATGTCATATTCCTTTTAGAGAACTTAAGCTTGCACGATCTAGAAAAATTTTCTATACACTGCACACCTCAACCAACCAACATGACAAAAAAACAAATATTAGCAAAATAAAAGGTGAATTCTTAGCTCTTACTAGATATCCGACCGGATAATTATCCGGTATCCGAATACCGATACTATTCAGTCGGATAACAACTCACCCGAATCCGAATCCGAATCTGACAGGATACCAAATTCCCTTCCTGAATCCGGTACCGACCGGATTCGGTACCGGATTCGGGAAGGATTAACCCAACCCATGAGGGGCAGGGACACACTATTGAACATGTCAGTGATTCAATGTGAAAGAAATTTGTGTGCTTTAAGAAATTTACTGCAGCCTGGAGACTAAAACGAAGTTGTTTTTGTTAGACCATGTGGCTAGGTCTAGGATATTTTGATGATAAATAATTGATAATGATTAATTTGTTATGATGAATAATTGATGATTTTGTTTAGTGTTGTTATGCGAGTTGTGTTGCGTATGTGTGGACTAATGTTAGTCAAGTTGGGATGAACTTGTGCCAGAGAAAATGTTCTTTGGTCTTTGTATGTGCAAGTTGAGCATAGAGCGATCATGGTCGGTGACGAGGTGGACCGGAACTAGGATGGGGAGATCCGAGGTTCAGACGGTCAAGGAGGTCACGAGATGGTCGGGCTCATACTTGGGGCGCATGGAGATCAGAGATGGATGATACGTGTTGGAGCTACGGAGGTGCGGTCCGAAGGCTACGACATGTGGTGGATGATGCGTGGAGAAGCTACGGGAGGTACGTTCCTGGAGGTTTCGACACATGACACATTAGAAAGTTGGAATTTTGAAAAACCCGTGTTAGGAAGGGTTTCGGGTCTCTTTACTGTTGGAATTGGATTAGAACTCGTGGGTTTAGGTGCAGTCCATGTTTTGGGCCCTAGTATAAATAGAGATGGGTTAGGGGCTAACCTTGTGGCTTTTGAAGAGTAATTTCGTGCTAGGGTTTACGAGTGCCAGGAGGGCACTTTGTAGCCACCATGATTCAGAAATAAAATAGAACTATTCGAAGATATTCCGTTGGTATGTTTTTTTCATGTCATCCTCGTCTTGTCGTACGATCACTATCTCGCGCATGGGAAAAAATCACAGCAGATCGGCCAAATTTTTTCTATTTTAGTCTTTTTTTGAAAAATATTCACATTTAGACCCCTGGTAGTTTTAATTCCGTTTTTGGACCCAGGGGGTTGGAGCCGTGACCCACGGCTCCGAGGTATCACGTCTCGGCGCCGTGGTCCACGGCGCCGAGGTGGCACGCCCGCACCAGCGTGGCGGCCCGCGTGGCGCCGACGTGGCAGGCACCTCGGAGCCGTGGATCACGGCGCCGAGCTCGGAGCCGTGGATCACAGCTCCGAGCTGCCTGCCACGTGGCGCCTAGCTGCCTGCCACGTCTGCAGACACTCGGCTGTTTAGGGTTTGCACCGATCAGCCTTTTTTCGCAAAATGAATTACTAGTTGTATTTTTTATTTGGATTATTTAATTATAGTAATATTATGTAATATATTTATTTATTTATAGAGAGCAAAAAATACGACATATGTTTTGAAAATTCGTTATGTATTGCAGATGATACATGTTGGAAATTTTTTGTAGATTGACATAGTTTTGTAGATTATTTAATTATAGCGGGATTTAATCCCGAACCGATGCTCGGATGGAACGAGATCGACGGCGGAGCGTCGTCGTCTTCCTCCCGACCCCCGACCGTGGCGGCAGAACAGAGTTCTTCACCGGTGGTGGCGCGGCGAGGACAGGGACGCTCACAGGGGATAGCTTTTACCAAAAGGTGCGATTGTAAGTAGAGTTTCCATTTTGGCTTTTTGGGAAATGAGTGGAGAAATGGCCATGGCTGGCGGTGGCCGGAAAGGAGGTGGTGTTCGCGGTGGCGCCATTAACACCTAGAGGCTCATCGGCTAAATTGAAGGCATTTTCACCATCTACGGACTCTAAGGAGTGTACTGGAGAAGGCGATTGACCTCGGGGATAGCTCGACTGGGCTGGCCACGGTGAGGACTCTTCGGCCGACGGCGACCTCCGTTGCCCCGGGCCTAGGAAGATGCTCGAGCTCCGGCGGGTGCGCCATTGTGTTCCAGAGATAACGAGGATTATGTCAGTGCATTGAATTAGAAAATAATCGATTAAATCGGGAGAATGGCTCTAGGGCTCACCGACGCAGGAATGGCGATTGCCGGCGACTCGGGCGACGGAAGCTCGATTAACTGGAGGAGGGGATTTGTGAGGATGCCAGAAGTTGCTGGGAGGTGGAATTAGGCTCTTATAGCCAGCGCAAGGTGGGTTCCCCGGGAGATATTTCCCTGGCTGCGTTCGGCTCACGCGAAGCAGGGAGAGAGGAGATGCACTGAAGAGGTGCAGAGGCTGTGAGAGGGAGCTGGCATCTCCCCTCTGCCCCATGGTACGGTTGGTGAACTCCCCGATAAGAGAGGTCGCGAGAAGGAGGTGAGCTGTAGCGGTGGCGGAGCTGCGCGCAGGCGCCGGTGCGCTGAGCGAGGGGAGGAGCGCAGGCGACATTGTCAAACTATGTCAATCTACAAAAAATTTCCAACATGTATCATCTGCAATACATAACGAATTTTCAAAACATATGTCGTATTTTTTGCTCTCTATAAATAAATATATTACATAATATTACTATAATTAAATAATCCAAATAAAAAATACAACTAGTAATTCATTTTGCGAAAAAAGGCTGATCGGTGCAAACCCTAAACAGCCGAGTGTCTGCAGACGTGGCAGGCAGCTAGGCGCCACGTGGCAGGCAGCTCGGAGCCGTGATCCACGGCTCCGAGCTCGGCGCCGTGATCCACGGCTCCGAGGTGCCTGCCACGTCGGCGCCACGCGGGCCGCCACGCTGGTGCGGGCGTGCCACCTCGGCGCCGTGGACCACGGCGCCGAGACGTGATACCTCGGAGCCGTGGGTCACGGCTCCGACCCCCTGGGTCCAAAAACGGAATTAAAACTATCAGGGGTCTAAATGTGAATATTTTTTAAAAAAAAGGTTAAGATAGAAAAAATTCGGGCAGATCGGTTCATAGTCGTCGTCTTGAGCATCGTTCTGCGCGCGAGAGACAGCAGCATCAACACACGGCGTCACTCCGTCCCTTGGTTCATGCGTAAGCAAGTCACGAGCCGAAGAAACGAGATTCCTTTCCGCACTTCTCCGTCCTTGGAATTGTCACGGTCTGGGTGTGCATGTCTCGGGCAGCACGAGCAGAGGCACTGCAACACGCATGCAACAGGGATTGCAAGGACAGTAGCTCAGTGCCATCCAGCGAGGTATTGCGTTGGTAATTTCTATTGCGGGGCCCACGGGAAGATAATAGATTGTTTTCTTTGGCTATCCTTCACGTGGAGAAAAGATGGCCATGCATGGCATGACTATAAGTGATCTTTGCTTTATAGTTGTATGTAGCACACGTGAACAACAATTGCCAACAGTGAGCAGCAAACAAAAGCAACATCTTCCAATCTTTTATTAGTTGCTGTCTTTTATTATAGTACCCGAGAGATTCTTGTCTTTATTTTTCTTGTTGTGATTAGCAGGTTGGATGAGCAGAAAATAGTTGAGATAAAAAAAAGCTTCAATTTGACGCTGCAATCATTCACTCCCCTTTGATTGCCATCAACGATTAGTTTTCTTCAGCAAAAAGTATGTATATAGGACACTGAATCCTACCTGATATGGCATTGCTGCTATACACGCAATCAAGTGCAGATCATAGTATAACTTCCAATTCAACCCACTGATGGTTATCAGGACTATGCTCAATGCTGTTTACACCTTATCAGTGGCTAACCAAACCAGAGACAAATGATGGGGGAAAAGCAGCATATCTAGATAAGCACTCCACCAGTTTGATACTAGTCAAGCAGGTCTGATAATTGACACCCAGTTCTAACGATCCAGAAAACAATGCGACCATCAGATATTCCAAACCTCACTGCAGTCACTATCCCATCTATCTTTTAACATAACTAGTTATGTGTCTAGACATTACAACAGAAAACAAAACTTGTCCCGATCATCACCATGGTTATTGCAGGCTTGCAACTACACATTTTTATAAGACAAATAGATGTTTCTTACCGCTTTACATCCACTGCTAACAAAGTTGAAAACGTTGACTGAATTTAGAAGTTAGTCAAAGCTTCTCTTTGACATATTTATGTTTACAAATATCAGAGTCAAAATATGCATGGACCACATAGTACATCATTATAAACAAAATCTTTTGTTCCTTTTCCTGATGCATCAAAATCATTATTTTGCAAGTATCTGAGTTATTTTCAACATCACCTCTATACAAAGTACCATAGTCAGTTCCTTATCTATGTTGTGAGTACTTCTATGTAGACATTTTTTTTGTGAAGGTCCCACGTGTCTTCCTAGACTTGACCCACATGTCCTTCTCCTTCTCCGCAATGGTGAGAATCTTGATGTGGCTCCTAGTAGTGGCTCTAGATAGCGCAACGTACAACTGACCGTGAGAAAACACCAGATCGGGGAGGTAGACACAAGCATTTGGGATGGTTTGCCCCTGTGCCTTTTTAATTGTCATAGCAAAGCTCAGCCTGACTGGGAACTGCTTCTTGAATCTAAAAGGGAACATCTCATCGTCAGACGGGCACAGAGGTATCTGAGGCAAGAACACCCTCTTCCCAGCGTGCTAGCCCAGCATGATCTCGGTTCTATAGCATTCTTCTGGAACCCTTGGACCACCAGTCTCACCCCGTTGCGCAGTCCATTAGTAGGGTCAATGTTTCACAGCAGTATCACATGACAGTTAATCTTGGGCTTTACTACATGCGGAGGCAGCACGTTAGGGGTCATCGAGTTTAGGAGCTCGGGGAGGGGGGTAGTACCCGTGGGGATCATCCTTTGTACGATTGAATCTATGGTATACCATCTCCTCTCCATGAAATAGGTCAATCATCTTCATATTAATCCTATCAATGTGCTCATTTCAAGTCGATAGGATGGTCCGAGATGTGATATAGTTCGAATCCAATAGATTCTTATAAAGCATAGGGAACACGCTCTGTATGAGTTTGTGGAGGTCAAAGTCCTTCCCAATATACGACACGTAGATATCGTCCGAAAGCCGTACATAGCTTTCGTCATTGGTCTCCTCGAGGCCATTCCCGACACGCAGTAGGTATTCTGCGAACCATGGATCAATTTGGGCCCTCATGTTATGGATAAGCCTAAGTTGTTGCATGCGCACCCAAAGGTAGGACTTACGCAACATCGCGTCAGTTATCTGTGGCCTAGTCCCCTTTCGAACAACAGGAAGCACTTGCCTAAAGTTTACACCGAATACGACAGCCCTGCCCTCCCTCGAAATGGTAGGTCGTGTCAGCCCATGATGTCTCTCATGCTACTATCTAAGGCCTCGGCCACCTACTGCTTTGTCATCAAGGCTTCATCCTATATTATTAACGACACCCGCAAAAGAAGTTTTGCGGTCCCACTATGCTTCATGAAGCTGCAAACTGCCCCATCTTCAATGTTGAGTGCGATCTTAAACCTTGAATGCGCGGTCCTACCTCTAGGCATGATGGACGTTGCAACACCCAATGTCACAGTTGCCATGGCTATCTTGTCCTTGCCTCAGACCTTCACTAGCAAAGCTTTATATAGGATTGTCTTTCTCGTGCCTCCTGGCTCATCTACAAAGAAGATGCCTCCATTGTCACTGTCAAACACAGATAATATCTCGTCATATGCGGTCCTCTGGTCGGTGTTCAAGGAGGACAACAGAGATGCGTGCTCATCATCTACCTCGATCGTGGACTCCTCCACGATCTCCCTAGCCTCACCGCTATCAGTGTCATGCGACTCATCGATCACAAGGAGAGGGAATGATGTTATGTCCTTCCCCATTGACTGAAGCATATTTTTGATATCCAACAGCACTATCTACTCGTGTGTGGGAAGTCATCTGACATTCCCTTGAGGTGCCTGTCCCAAAGGCCACAAACGTCACTAGGCTCGCAGAAGACCAATATCATTGCAAAGAACCTCTGAAGTGAGGATGGCATCTAGAACAACTCAGCCTCATCAGGGCACTCGTCGAGGGTATTGTCTACCCTGGTAATTCCCCTTTTTTTAGTGGCTTCACGAAAGAACAAGTAGACTACACCGTCTATAATCCTGAGGTCTTCAAAGGAGGTGGTGCCCCTCACGTGGTTTAGGAGCACCCTAAGAGAGTACCGCCCCCCCTCTACCAGCTTTTCGTTAGCACACTTATCTATTTCATCAAAGTTTGCATCCTCACTAATGTCCCCATCTAAATGGAATTACGATAAATGAGTCATAATGGTTTCGCATGCTATATAGAAAGAATAAACAACAGCCTTGACAATACCTCCACTAGTGAACATGTAGTATTCCTCATCCATGTCCTCTTCAAGGATGGTTTCCAGAGCACCTGTCATTTGCATGATTATAGGTATGCAACGATTTATTTTGCTTTACGAAATAAAGTGATTCAGATATAAACATTACCATCATATGTAATGAATGACTATGGTAGGGGCTCTGTTGTAGCGAAGGCGTGTGAGATCAATGATGGATCGACCGCCGATGAATGTGAGTTTGATGATGGATTGTCTATCAATAAAGCACTTGGCTCTAGGCATTGCATTGCAATTGATTCGGTGTATGGTGTGTCTATTCTAGCTGTGTAGTTTGCAATACACTCATTTAGCAGTGCTTGCTCTCCTCAGGCGTTATGCTTTGCCTAGCTGCTCTTCAGAGAGCATTTATCTTATTCCTCTCCTTGACTGTTAAACTTTGCATAAGTGCTCTTTGGAGAGCATTAATCTCCTGTCTTTATTCCATTGTTAAACTTTTATGTCGTGCTCTTTCACATCCTCGCCTTACTAGCATTGGCTCTGGTGTAAGAGTTGCATACATAGCAACTGTCAATTACACCTTGATTGTATTTGTTCTTGTGTAAGGATTCCATTTCTCACATTCTGTCTAGCACATCTTGCCACATTTTGCTCTAGTGTAATGCAAATCTCTGCTTGACCATGACTTGTTTGTCTTTGCTCCAGTGTCATGGTGGCAGAACTTGCGGCCACATTGCAGTCACACTTCCTACCTAAAGGGTATAGCACATGTAATAATTAACTAATAAGAGGATCAACAATTTGTATATCATTAGAACATATGTGCAAAAAATATCTATACCATTTGAGCAATCGCCTTGTAGCAATATGCATGTCGTGAAGGTACTTCGAGATGGAAATGCATATGGCGTATGTGTTTGATTAGGCTCATCTTCGTCATCTAATGACAAAGAACTTTGGCATGTAGTGTTGGATGCCCCATGTATAAACAACCCAGTAGGGGCACACAACACATTACTAGTGCGCTATCTCTTTGGAGCATGATGTGCATACACCACTATTAAAACGATAGGTAAAAATAAACCACACACATTTCCATTTAGAATAACGTGAATGGAATAATATAGTCAATACTAAAAGGGTTGGCAATATAGCAACCTTCTTTTCCTTTCTGTGATGATTGGTTTGGATGATGCGGCATCTTTGCCAAAATCCTTTGTAATCTATAGAAAAATTGGTGTGAGCCTAAGAAAAATATCATTGCAAGTTTAATTTGGAGCATGACGTGAAGACCTTCGACTATGGTTGAAAAAATGGACTAATTTTCTGAATGGCCTAATGTTTGAATCTGTAGTCTACATTTATGCGAAGTTTAGCATGTTTATACAATTACTATTCCAATTACTTCAAGGATTTCATCCATTTGGCAATAGACCATTATAAGTTTAACTCTTATTCTATCCTGTTACTATTGTGTGCCTTTGTACATATATATTGTTATCTGTAGCTGGGGACTTCAAGCAACTTTGATATTCAATGCCTAATACGGATCTAATAAGATTTATCCAACGCCGAATTTGTTGGGAAATATAGCTCTTTTTGTTCCATTATGAAATTACAGGTGTTGTGTAGAGGTAATCAAACACAAGCATTTTTTTAGTGATTTTTCATGTAGTGCCAATCTAGAGCAAAACCATGATCAGAGATTTAGGGGATGCTCTTTGTGCAAAGGGCAAGTCAGCTAGAGGCGTATCGTATCAGCTTACTGCAGATGTAGTACCTTTTGTTATATATCTAGATCTTTCCTGTATAGATTTGGGGTCAAACAACTTGAAAAGTATTATGCACTTTGTAGACCTATATTTGTTTTGATCGAGCTCACTTAGTTTCCAAGTTTTTCTTATGGCTAAAATAAATCACAGTAGTGCAGATGCAGTGCAAAAATTCTACATATTGCTAAAAGATGTAAATATGGCAAACTCAAAAACATAGATAGAAGAGTAAGTTTTCTGTTAAGTGGTTCATGCCATCCAGAGTTTATTTTACATTTTCATGCCTTGCAGAATTTATTTTACATTTCCATGCCATGTCAAGTGGTTCATGCCATGCATAATTTATACAAATGATGGCATCATTTGTATAACTCCATTTGTTTCTGACATGCTTCATTTTATATGTCACTTCCCCCTTTATTCTCACTTCATTTTTTTGACTAGTGAATATTTGTCTCTCCATCCTTCCCAGATATAATAACAGGAAGAAAGCTGGTTGGAATTTACTTTATGTTCTCATGCTTGGTGCCTTTCTTGCATGGTAGAATAATTCAGCCTTGATGATTATGATTTTCTGGTTCAAAACTAACTATGAAAAACACAATCCTTCGTGCACGGTGACTGCAACACAAAGTTGACGCTGCCGAAGTTCGAGTATTCCCCCCGTCCAGCTTCTTTGGCTGGCATTGCACGTCGTGGAGGAACACGAATAGAGGGGCGCTGGGCCATACTGTCTCTATCTGCGACACCCAGCAGTATACTGCCAGGCGCACCAGTGCATTTGGAGTCAACTGCGCCAGCTCTAGCCCGTACGTCCTCAGCACCTCGCCAACGGGAACCGGAGTCCAGCTTTCAAATACGCGACGAAGAAAACCGCTTTCGACTTCGTGGGATGCGGCTCCGTCTCGTCGCTCGGGGGCAGATGAATCGCGCTATGGTCCGACAGGTTCCCCTCGCGCAGAAGAGACCGGATGGTCTCCTCAGTCACAAGGCTCTACCTCAGTACATTCGAGCAGACGCCGCTCAGCTTCTTCTCCGTGCTCCAGCACTTGTTTGCCAGTGAGGGGTTGCGCCCCACCAGAGCATACTCCATCTCTGTCGTCGACGAACCACGCCGGTGGGAGGAGGCACCGTGGCTTGACGATGTGCCACCGCTTGGCCGACGAGAGCGGTCATCACATCGGGCCATTTCCAGGACGCTTCTTCTCAAAGTGCACGGCGAAACGCGGGGGTGCGATGGTGAACGGCAGGAAGAACGGTGGCACAGAAGCAGTGCGCACGGAAGCAGGGGCAAAAATCTTGTGGCAGCTAGTAAGAGGTGAGGAACAACAGTACGACGGCGATAGCCTTTTTAAAGCCTCCTCGCCTCCCCCACGATCAGGAAGCCCAACCGGCGAAGGCCCGAAGCTGCACGACTTCCCAATAGCGCGCGCACATGTGTCCCACGACCTCGAGAACCGACGCATGACCGTGGTCAAACTCCCAACTGACATTGCACGACGCGCCAATACCGCCTTGCCGCGTGTCCCGTTGCGTGCCAGCTTACGATGCAGCTCCTGGCGCCATGAGGCACCCCTATGGGATATGGGCCAGTGGGCTGCCCTCCAGGCCGAAATCCACGAAAACCGAGCGGACAACAACGACAACACCATCTTGTCCGCCCAACCACGTAAATGGTCACAGGCTGCAGGGACGGAGGGGGCCAAAGGGCTCGGTTACATGGCTTCGACCCGTGAGAAGCCCTTCACTATGAGGGGCTCCTGTGGTAGGGGTGACTCCGTCTAAGTCCATCCGGCCTGTTAAAGAGTTGTAAAGCTCAAAATAGGGCGTATGTAATGACATAGATACCCCTATGGAGGGCACGTGAATGTACGGGCAAGATTGTAAAGTACGTTTGGTGGAAATATATATACATGCCCTGGACATAGGGAAGGGGTAAGCATTGTCCATTCATCTCATCCACTCCACGTCTCCACTACTCTCCTTCTATACTGTTTGGTCAGTAGCCACAACACTTACTATTGTTGATCTTAGATTGCCTAATCATAGCTAGGCCATAGAAGCTGAATATTAGCTTTTCTCCACCTTATCTCATGCCATGATGAATAATTTGAGAACATGTTCATTCTACAGCTGCAATAAGACAATTTCAGCTATTTACCACTATTTACCAACCGAGTCTAATTTTTTCTCAAAGAAATAAACTGATAGTAAAATTGCAAAGCATTCTAGGTTAGAATGCTTTTGAATTCAGCTACATTTCATTATTTCTATTCACTAGGATGGACTATGTCACTAATTTGCATTTCAACCAAAAAGAACATCATAGGAGCTCAAAATGCTTCACACTGCTCTACCAGGACATACTACTCTCCAATCTAATGGATGCTGCAATACAACTAAGGAGTACTGCTCTCCAATGATACAGAGTCTTATTTGAATACCCTTGCTACTACTGTTCTTCTCCTCAAAGTGAGTCACTTCATGATGCAAACAAAAGAAATAGGAGAAGGTCCCTTCCAATGCTTGGTTACACCAGATACTTGAACATCGGTGAGTGTGCAAATAGAGGAAGAAATAGGAGGTCAGAAGTGATGGGAGACAGAGAAGAAGAAAAGAAGGAGAAGGACAAGAATAAATAGGAAAACAGACGTACCTCAGTGTAACCACCACTCAAATATGTCTATGCTTACAACTACTGAGATAGCAGCCACATTCGTTCTCGAAACTACCGAGCTTGCAACTGCAGAGCTTGTAGCCTGATCCACCGCAGCACGGATGTACATGCCAGGAGAGAGAGAAGGGATCCATGAGAGGCACTCGAGAATATGTGAGGATGATGTCATCAGGAGGACCGGGAAAGGGGAAAGAAGGCAGGGCCCAGCTATTAGGGGTGTAAACGGAGCGGATATTTCCCGACCGACCGTCCGTCCGTTTTAATTCAGATCTAATTCGGAGCATTTTCTCGGATATCCGAAATTTTTGTCGGATACGGATACGGATTCGGATATTTTTTATCGGATACGGATACGAATTCGGAACAAACAGTATCCGACGGATACGGAGCTATCCGGCTAATTTCCCGGATAGTTACCGGATTATTATCCGGTAACTATCCGGATAACGCTGACGGCCCGGCCCAATCCACCGACTAACCGAGCGAGTGGAGCGACGCTAGGCGCAGCGCAGCCCATAATCGGCGAACCCTAATCCCTCCCTGGCGACTTGGCGAGCCGAGCGAGCTGCGAAGTAGCGAGCGGAGCGGCCTCTCCGACTCCGTTCTCTGCAGACCGGCGCCGCCTCTCCGCCATCTCCGTCCCCGCAGACCGGCGCCGCCTCTCCGCCCCCGCAGACCGGCGCCGCCTCTCCGCCGTCACCGTCCCCGCAGACCGGCGCCGCCTCTCCGCCCCCGCGACCGGCGCCGCCTCTCCGCCCCCGCAGACCGGCGCCGCCTCTCCGCCCCCGCGACCAGCGCCGCCTCTCCGCCCCCGCAGACCAGCGCCGCCTCTCCGCCCCCGCGACCGGCGCCGCCTCTCTGCCATCTCCGTCCCCGCAGACCGGCGCCTCCTCTCCGTCCCCGCAGCCGGCGCCGCCTCTCCGCCCCCGCAGACCGGAGCCGCCACCGTCAGCTCCCGCCTCTCCTCTGGAGTCCCGACGGCATGTGAGTGAGTTGCTGTTTATCCTTTTTGCTTATGGGTAATGCAAGATGATGGAAATATCAAATATGAGAGGAATTGTATTAGGAGCCTTATGCTGCCCTCTTTCTTTCTTTCTGGCACAACAATGACATGAATCTTTGGGTGAAGGATGAACTTGAGGGCATTTTTTGGATGATTTAATCACCATAAGTGTATCTTGGCCCAAATTTTGGCAGGTTCCTGTTACAGGTTCATCTTGTACCTAATTTTCTTGATTCTCTTATGCACTGGACTGGTAGAAGAATATATAAGCTTTTGTGATCTTGATCTTTCAAGCATAATACAACCATGAGAGCAGTACATCTATGATCTATGTGAGTTATGGCTTAAACAATTTTTCCCCTAATTATTGTTGTATTTTGTTGAACAGTGACTGCAATGTTAATGGATGTCATTGTAGCTCCACGCAAACTGGTCCTGAAAATTCCAATAAAATTTGTCTGCATTTCACTTTATAAAATTGAATTAGCTGGAGACAAATGAGCCTTTTTTTCAGTTCTGAAATACTCTTTTCCTGAACCAACAGTAGTGTTCTTGTTCACCTAGACATCCTTTTGTCCATGATATTTTATTTACTACATTGTACATTAGCTCTGTAGTTTTGTGTGACTTAACAACAGCTTTATGTAGATAAGTAGGCATCACGCTTCTGTTTGGTGCTTTGTAGGATATTGATAATTTGAGATGGCTGCTGCAAGTGGAAGTGCGAGCATTTGTGCAAGCACAGGAGCATCCCCTGCTGGCACTTCCACAGCAGTTGGTACGGGCCACTCGGCACCAACACCATCACCATCGAACGCCCGTGCATTGACAACCACAGCCACAGGAGGTGAAGAACATGTGGTTATTGATATGGATGAAGCGACTTGCACTGGAGAAGTTGAGCCTGCTGAGAAGAAGCAGAAGAGGTGCACCTCGAAGGTTTGGGACCACTTTACTAAATATACAGTGACTGTTGACTTACCAAAGGGTGGAAAGGAGAAACAACTTTGGGCACAGTGTCATAAATGTCCTCATAAAGCTCGATGTGAGACCTCAAGAGGCACGAAAGCTTTATGGAATCATTTGCTAAAGCATGCCGTAAAGCAAGGCCAGCAACAACTCCAATATGAGGGTGATGAAGATAGTGCAACTGTTCAGATATTCAGGTATGATGCTGAAGCTAGCCTCAAGAAGTTCTATGTGGCAATGGTTATGCACGAATATCCATTTTGTATGGTAGAGCATGAGTACTTCATTGATTTCATCAAGTCTCTACGTCCTGGTTTTTCATTCAAGTCTCGCATAACCACTAGGAAAGAGATATTAGAAATGTTTGGAGATGAAAAGAAAAGGTTATATGACCAATTAAAATCTCTTTCTTGTCGGTTTTCTGCAACTATGGACATGTGGACATCTAATCAAAATAAAGGTTATATGTGCATCACTGTGCATTGGATTGATGATAATTGGCAAATGCAAAAAAGAATAATTAAATTCATTCATGTCAAAGGGAATCATACAGGAAGTAATCTAGCAACTGAGTTTATCAAGGGTGTCATGTCTTGGAATATTGAGAAGAAGTTATTTGCTCTCACTCTAGACAATGCATCATCCAATGATAAATGTGTTAGAGAAGTTGTGATAGAGCTGCATAAGCGTTCTCCCTTGATCTGTGATGGTGCCTTTTTTCATGTGAGATGTTTATGTCACATACTAAACCTTGTTGCCCAAGATGGCTTGAAAGTTATTGCATCTTCAGTCCAAAATATTAGAGCTACTGTTGTTATTGTGAAGAATTCTCCATTGCAATGGGAGGAATTTCAAAAGTGTGCAATAGAATGTGACTTAGATAATACATCTGGTCTTCCATTGGATGTGCCTACAAGGTGGAACTCAACATATGAAATGTTGTCACAAGCTATTTATTACAGGAGGGCTTTTGATAGGCTATTGTACTTGAATGAGGGTAAGTACGATAAGTGTGCTCCATCAAATGAAGAATGGGATATGGCAGAATCATTATGCAAGTGTTTGCAGAAATTTCATGATGCAACCAAGCTATTTTCTGGAAATCAATATCCAACAACAAACTTGTTTTGGTGGAAATTTTGTGAAATTAAGTTAGCACTTGCAGATTGGTGTGAAAGTGCTGATGTTACTATTTCGTCTATGGCAAAGGCTATGAAAGCCAAATATGATAAGTATTGGGACAAGTCCAACATAGCTCTCGCTGTGGCATGTTTTCTTGACCCTAGATACAAGAAAAAGCTTGTGGAGTATTTCATGGGGAGGATTTATCATGAGAGGGCTGCCCATGAAGTTAGTCACTTTATGGATGTTATGACCAAATTATTTCAAGCTTACATGTCCAATACATCTGAAGCTTCGAAGCCTGACCCTCCTCAAGGACCTTCTCAGCCACTTGGTGATCCTGACTTGGGCCTTGATGACATTGAACAGTTCTTGTATGAGGATGTCGCAACAGCACATGGTAGTATAAATGAACTTGAGGTATACATGCAAGAGAAACCAATTCGATGGGTTGATCCTACGGGTAAGGGTGCACAGTTTGACATATTGTCATGGTGGAACACACACCAAGGGAAGTTTCCTGTTCTCTCACGACTAGCTCGTGATGTGCTAGCTATTCAAGTGTCAACTGTTGCTTCAGAGTCGGCTTTTAGTGCTGGTGGCCGTGTTATTGATCCATTTCGTAATCGATTAGAGCCCGAGATGGTTGAGGCTCTAATATGTACAAAAGATTGGATATCTTCATCTAGGAAAGGTAAATAATAAGTCATTTAGTTCATCAATTGCATCGCTTACAACTTTTGTTTATTAACCTCATGTTATTTTTGAATTTTAGATTGCAAGGAGAAGATAGCATCACTTATTGATGAGTTGGATTTGGAGCTAGATGATAAAGAATGTGCTACCACAAACATAAATGAGAAGGTTTGATAATCCTACACATATATACACTATTACTGCTTCTCTAGTTTGATGGTTATTTACGTCCAATGAGTCAATGACATACTGACAGGACAGTGAGTAGAACCGAACTATACAAGTATTAATTTTGGGTTTCTATTCTTCATTTAATAATTTTGGATTCCAATTGATATTTTATTGTAGGACGAGATAATGACCGAGGTTGAGCTCCACTGAAACATGGTTAGAGATGGCTCGCTGGCTCGCTGTTGGCTTTTTGCTAGACAAGATCTGCGTTGTGGACTTATCATGTGATGTAAGTGTAATTAACTTAAATGAACTAGTGATGTACTAGACTACTTTATGTCTTTATGAGCAATTCGTACTTTTGAACTATGTTGCATGTAGCTAGTTAGCTACTAGACTACTATTTGTTTAACTAGCCTCTACAATTTACTTGCTAGTTGCTACCTTGCTAGTTAGAATTTACTAGTTGCTTAATTTGTCTCTGTCATCATGTAAAAATTACTTCCGCGCATTATCCGACTAAATATTCGTGACCGAGACTAACCGTATCCGGAGCGTCATGTATTCGATCCGTATTTCTGACCGAGAATATCCGCATTCGTATTCGTATCCGGCACTATCCGTATCCGACTCCGACTCCGACAAAAAATATGGAAAAGGATACGGGATGAGCAATATCCGTCCGTATCCGATCCGTTTTCATCCCTACCAGCGATGCGACAATGGGTATCATAGGATGACCAGGGAGGTGTCCGCGGAAGTAGGGACGGCATGAAAGGGAGGGCGGTAGGTGGGGAGGAAGAGGTGACGACCAGATCTAAGAGGCGAGGTGGTGGGCTAAGACGGCCACCAGATCTGGGAGGCGAGGCGGCTGGCTTAGGCGGCGGGGCGGGGGCAGGGAGCGGTGGGGACAGGGACGGGGGCACAACGACGAGGATGGGGATGGTAGTGTCGACAGCGTAGAGGAAGGTCAACAACGGGCGATGGTGTTGGTGTGAGTTAAGGTGGCGATGCAAGCCATCGATCTGTCTCCCTCAGCTGCTAGTGTGGCAGTGGTTTAGGAGCCGTCGCTAGCCTCTCCAACCACCACCATGAGGAAGTTCGACCCAGATCCAATCGCGTCGAAGCTAGGAAAGCCAGTTCTGGTCGCCTTCTTTGAGGTTGGCGGTTAGTGGCCGCGAATCAAGCAAGACGATTTTGATGTTGAGGCAATTTGGATGACAAGGCAGGCAGAGACATCCCGGTTGAGGGGGCAGCGGAAATAATTAGGGAAGAAGGCATTTGTTGGAGTGAGGCGGTGATTGTGCATTGTGTTTCAGGAGGCTGACTGGCTACATGTCAAACAGTTTGCTTTGGTTTCTTCGATGAGGAGAGAGAACGCACGGTCATCTACTGAGTCTTTAATGGTGATCGGTTCGGCTGAAAAGCTCGTGGCTTATGGCTGAAAACACTGTAGCTGACTGAAAAAAGCACTGTAGCTGACAGAGACTTATTTAGCATAATTAAATTTAAAAAAATTTAAAAATAAAAAAATATGTTAGCCCATTACATATAATACAAAACAAATACGGGAAAAAAAAACCGGCAAAAAAGCTCAACAAAAAACCAAAAGTTCAGAAAAAGACGAAACTTATGAATAGTGAAAAATAAACCAGAAGCCAGAAGCCGAAGCCGAGTTGATCAGTGCTAAGTAGTAGAGAAATTGCACAGAATAAACACTAGTACGAATATATATCAAAGAGGGGCAAGTAAAAGGCGCAAACAACTTACAACACTCAGCAGTGGAAAAGGAGAAGAAATAAAAGAATAGATGTGTGCAATCAAAATATACCAGTTTGCCCCGAAGAATCCACAAGTTACTACAACGAAACCTCATGCGCTACCGGTTGACCTCGGACAACCCGCAGTGCAGAGAAACGGAAACCGAAAATTCCGAGATTATTAATGGTTGGGCTGATATAATCCTCTAACATAACCTAATGAGCTATTAGTGCTGTATAATCTCCGCCTGCTACGGCCGTGGTCTCCTGTACGGTAACTCAAGCGGTTGTCTATAAGAGCACCTATCTCTCCATTCCATCCATGGGGATTTGACGCTATGTGCTCCTTCTCCAGCTAGTAGAAATGACTAGCTAATGGCTCAACGCCCTCAAATTTTGACCGTGTAACCTACCCCAGAATCATCTTACTGGGAGTTTCATAAGCAATGCTTGTCATCAAAGCCTTCCTGGGTGAGCAAGCCTGTGGCGAGTTTCTTTAGCCTGTCCGCACCAGGCCCTGGGTGGAGATCTTGTACACGCTCGACAGTGAAGTGTCTTCCTTTCACTGTAGTATTCAACAGATCCGTCCATCCACCAGCCACAAATCCATCAGGTTGACGGCCCAATAGTTCCTGGTCAATCTTGTCTAGCACAGGATCATCTCTTCCAAACTTCCTTGCAAAGGGAGCATTGCTGTTAACCATACCGTCAAAGTCATCAAGGGTGAGGTAATGAGGATGTTGCTTTGGTGGGTTATCCCAAGAAATGAAATGTAGATCATGGTTGACTGTGGTGTTTTGGAACTCTGGGACATTGCAGATGACTGTGTGGAAGTAACCCTCTGGCGAAGAGAGAAAATTGGCATAATACATCAGGACTGTCCTTGGAAGATTGTCCCATCCCCATATGCAGTATTCAATGAATTGATGAGTAAGCATCATCCACGCTGAGCCTGGAACATGATACACGAAGAAAAGCATGCGTTCACATTCAGTAAGTGCAAAATGAAAAAAAAACATAAATATGAATACTACATGCAAGACAATGAAGTTGGGCAAGAAATGACTAAATTATATATGCTCAATATAACCCCTTCTCCCAGAACCACAATCTAGTGCGTGATTCTTGGCCGTGCCATTGGAGCGAGAAAGAAGTAACATAACTAGTAGTGCAGCGATGAGATACTTCAATTAGCTATAATCTGAGGTCAGAAGTAACAATTTGGTTTGCTTATGAGGTTTGAAGAAGCAAGTGGACACTGATTTTCCAGCATCACTAGAAACTAAGATATCATGATGATTTTAGGAACAGCGAGTAGTAGGCATGGCATCTGTCTCGTTATCATGTGCAACATAATGTAATAGTTAAGACTTAAGGCCACGCGTAAAATATGGTATGCACAAACACAATCTTAGTCACTTGTAAGCTATGACTTGCAAAATGGGAGAGTATTGCACAAAGGATTTTAGATAAAAGAAAAGCCAGAACATCAGCTTCACCAATGCAAGCCGATAAATTCCCAAGGTGATGATTGGCAGTGCTAGCAAGTAGCAACCAATACAATGTGTATTATGCGTGAGCTTATTCTTACAAGATCCTCTGCTAGTGGTTCAAAAGCAACAACCAAAAGTACATATTATGCTTTCTCTAACGAATTTTTCTGAGTCCCTCACCATTAAAAGAGTGCAAATGTGTATTATGCGTGAGCTTATTCTTACAAGATCCTCTGCTAGTGGTTCAAAAGCAACAACCAAAAGTACATATTATGCTTTCTCTAACGAATTTTTCTGAGTCCCTCACCATTAAAAGAGTGCAATTTTCAATCACCCAGGGAATCAATGAAATTTACTGTCTGCAGGATTCAATTTCGATACCTCTGTCTTGACAATATCAAAAGAAATGATACAACACATGCAAAGAAAGGATGTGTAAATGTTTACACAACTTCCCTTTGTACAGATGTAAACATAGCCATTTGATTACTGAATAAGAGAGTAAATGTTCTGAAATGATTAATTGGTTAATGTTGCTAATTGTTGAATGGAAAACAAAAAAAATCACTTGTGTCATCTTTGAATCAAAGCTGGTTTATCTCTATAAAGAAAAACAGTATTTCATTTTTAAGACATGAGTGGAGCAAAAACATAAAGTTTATATCAGACTTGATACTCTAAATATTTTTCTTGGTTTCTTTAAAGCAGATTTGGTACAAATTGGCAAGCAACCCAATGTTGTACACTTGGAGGACCACAATGAAGCTATCCAGTGCCATCTCAACTGTTAGTCTGCTACAGAAGTTCTTTTCCCTTTCTGGATATATGCTACACTGTGTGTTGTACCATCTGTTTTCTAAGTAATTACTAATCATTTGTTGACACTTGATAATAAGAGATTATGGTGATGCAGCAAGCATTCATAGACAAGAATATGTATTAACATATGAGTCCCCAGAAATAGTAGGTACTAGTGATTTATAGTATACTCCATATTAAGTTATTAAAAGTTGAAGACCATAGTCCTACATCAAGTAGCATTAATTGTTCGAACATTACACTAGTAATAATTTTTCAACTAGGCACTGAATGTCTCAACAGCCAAATTAGTAAAACACGAGCTAAATCTGTTCATAAAAGTATTGGTATCATGACTCATCAACAATAACAAAGCCTTTTGTCCCAAACAAATTAGAATAGGCTAGAAATGAAATCTCCTCAAGGTCAAACAAACGAGAGCCTTGTAATAAAATCTACAAGGCAAAAATTCTAAGCCCTACATTCTGCCATCTGAACCGAGAGCCTAAAACATCATCCTTAGATCTTCTTTTTATATCATGGTTCCAGTACGTAGATCACTAATTTTCATACACTCCTATCAAAAACTAACTCTTTGAATACACTCCAATCCTATAAGTCTTTTTTAACTGTTTTCTCCCACGTTAGTCTTGGTCGATCTCTACCTCTTATGTTTCTGTTACGTCTTAAAATTTCACTACGTACTAGTACTTTAGAAGGCCTCTATTGGAGTTGTCCAAACCATCTCAAGCAATGCTGAATAAGCTTCTCTTCAATTGGTGTTACCCTATCACTATATCATCATTGTGGATCCAACCCCGCCTTGTGTGACCATAGACCCACTACAGCATCCTCATCTCCGCTACACTCATCTTCTGTATATGTTTTTTAGTCGTCCAGCATTTCACTCTATATAGCATTGTAGATCTGATCGCCGTCCTATAAAATTTACTCTTTAACTTTTGAGGGGCTTTTCCATCACACAAGACACTTGATGCTTGGCGCCATTTCACCCACCCCACACTTATCATGTGGCGCACGTCTTCATCAATCTCGTTGTCCCGTTGTAGTATCGATCCCAAATATCGAAAGTGTCCTTAGGCACTACTTGTCTATCCAGACTACCATCTCCATCATCTGCCCTGGCACCGTGGAAATCACACTTCATATATTCAGTTTTAGTCCTACTAAGTCTAAACCCCTTTAATTCTGAAGTCTTCCTCCACAACTCCAGTTTTCTATCGACAACTATCCTACTCTCATCAACTAGCACTACATCATCAGCGAAAAGCATACACTAAGAGATACCTCTTTGTATGTCCCACGTAACCTCGCCCATCAATAGGGCAAAAATATATGGGCTCAGCGCTGACCCTTGGCGTAGTCCTATCTTAATAGGATCGCTACCACATGCTCTGACACTGGTGACAACATCTACGTACATATCTTTGATTACGGTAACATACTTTGTTGGAACTTTTTCCCTTTGGAGTGCCCACCATATGACCTTTCTTGACACTTTATCATAGGCTTTCTTCAAGTCGATAAACACCATGAGAAGATCCTTTTTTTGCTCCCTATACCTCTCCATCAACTGTCCTGTCAAGAAAATAGTCTCCGTGGTTGGCATCTCGGGCATAAAACCAAATTGATTTTTCATCACGCTAGTCACTCTTCTTAAACGGTGCTCAGTCACTCGCTTCCAAAGCTTTATTGTGTGGCTGGTTCATGGGCTTAATTCCTCTATAGTTAGTACAACTCGATATTATATGACTCATGCTCAACCAAAAAAGTAAGCCTTCACACAAAGAGGTCAGGAAAAAAAAGAGAAGAAAAGAAGCTTTCCTTTTGCATGTCTCAAACATAGTCAGCAAAGACCAACAGGAAAAGCTATGAGTACTGAGTAGAGCATGATTCCAGGAAGAACAAATAACTAAATGATAGACATAACACAACACTGTGAATGCACACAGTAATTAGCAACCGAAATTGGGAAATACACGAGGATGAAGAAGCACAAAAGATAGCATATATCATAGCATTAGGGAAGAGGAAGCATGTACCAGTGAAGAGCTTGAAGGCGGTTGGGACACTCCTTTTCTCCGTAATCCAGAAAACATCGGACTTCTGCAGGCTGTATAGCCCAGGGTCGATGATCACAGGCTTTGCCCTCTGATACCTACACAGACACATTTAGCCACTGCCCAACTTGCAGGAACAAATAACAACTCTTTCAGAAAAATTCCATGCTTACTCCTTCCATCCGATGTCACTAGTATGCTCAATGAAGTTAAGCTGCCTTGGCAACTCCGAGAGAACATGCAACAGATCTGCAACGAAGGCAAGATAAATCAGATGAACAGAGCACCATTTAATCCGAAGTTGGCTACAAATCTGTTTGCTCAAAGACAAATCCTAAACATAATCCCAGTAGGCGCAGCCAAGGCCACCACCTCAGAAGAAAGAAAGATGGGCACAGGGCAGATACCGAACTTGGCACAACCCAATTTTATCTCTATGAAATAGGAAAGGCGAAGCAATATAGGAGTAGATCGAAATAGGAAAGGCGAAGCAAAGGGGAACAGAGCAATGGAAGTCTCCATATAAAGAAAGAATACGACCCAAGATTTGGCTTCCCAAGATACCACCTAGAACGGGCAAAACTAAACAAATCTAACTAAATTCCAAGGCCAGTGGAAGAAACTTGGCATAAATTAACATAAATGTCACGGCATACCCCAATTGGCAACTGCAAACGTATAAAAATCGCATCTTTTCCCCAACACTTCCACCCAACCACCGACCCCAATTTGAAAATTCCAATCCCAGTAGCCTGCAGTGACCCCAACTTCGAATCGATTTCGCCCAAATGGACACTGCGTTGCACAAAGATCGCAGTTTTGAGACCATCGAAACGGGAAATTTGGATCGGAGCTCGTGTATTTGTGCGATCCAATCGCGGAATTGTGGTGGAGCAGATCGCATCCGTGCTTACCGTCCTGGGTGACGAGGGGGTAGTCAGAGGCGGAGAGGTTGATGAACCAGTCCCAATCGCCGCCCTCGCGCAGCAGGATGGCCGCCGCGTGCAGCGTGTTGGCAACCATGGTCGGGCCCCGGTAGGTGACCAGGTTGGCGCGGGTGACCACCTTGACGTTCCGGAATCGCGAGTAGACGGGGTCGGCGCGCACGGCGGCGGCGAGCTCGGAGCGCTCGGCGGCGGGCGCCTCCAGGTCGAGGTGCACCACGTACCGGTTGGCCGGGTGGTAGAGCGCCCTGAGCGTCCGGCGCAGCGCGGCGCCGTCGCCGGCGGAGCCGGAGACGAGGTAGGCGATCCTCGGGACGGCGCGCGGCCGGAGGGCGGGGTCGGGCCGCATCTGCTGCTGTCGCAGCTTGGCCTCGACGAACAGCGGCTCGGCGCAGGCCGCGGAGGGGAGCGAAGAGAAGGAGAGGAGCAGCGCGCGGGAGGAGGAGAAGAAGAGGGAGGCGGAGATGAGGAGCGAGGAGAGCAGCACGGACGCGAGCAGCGGCGCCGCCCACCGCCGGTGGTGGTGCGCCGCCGCCGACGCCGCGGCGGACCCCGGCGACGGCGGCTTCGTCTCCATCATCCTCTTCTCCTCCTCCTCCTACTCCGGCGAGGCGGTGACGGGATCGCGTCGCGGGATTGACTGCGGGGGACGCGGCGCTGGTGCGAGATTACGAGTGGCCGACGACGGTTCGGGCTTGGTGTTGCGGCGTGGCGTGGTGGGGGTGGTGGTGAGGTTACCTCTTCCCAGGGGGCTCACCGCTCACGGCCGACGAGAGGTGGGCAAAAGGCGCAAAACAACGAGCAAAGCTGTGCGTTTCACGGGTTGGTGCGTCGCTGCCGCCTGCCGGTGGCGTTGGGTTGGGTTGGCACCGCACGATGGAGAGTGGTAGACCGATGGAAAGGCTTGGGTTTGGAATTTTGGTGGCGATGCTGATTTACCGTGCGTTTTTTCTTTTAACTTCATTGCAGAGTCGCCGGGTCGTGTTGGCGTAGAACCTTTTCTGTCGTAGACGAAGAATGTTTGGTTTGCAGATTGAGATTTTGTTAGTTTGGTCGGTGGTGAAGGTCAAGTTGAATTTTGCCCCACGGTTCATATTTGCGCCCCATTTGGCCGAGCTTGGCTTCTTTTTTCTTTTTCTTTTGCTTGAAGCCTGTCTACAAGAGAAGTTAGGAAATCTCGATTTTAAATTCGTAATTTATTTTCGGTCTAGTTTCGAATTCGTAGTTTATTTTTAAGATTTGAAGTCTACATATTTGTTTAGAAAATAAATTTGAAGCTTAAAAAACTGAAGCTAAAGTTTGACCAAACGCACCTTTACTCTTAAGAAAAGATAGTTAAAAGAGCACGTAGTGTGTGTACCTCCAAGGTGAGGTTTGAAACGGACACACGGGCTCTTGCAAAGAAACATTTGGCAGGTCATTATATCAGAACAACTTCAACGTAGACTTTTTTTTCTTAAACCATTGCATGAATTACTGCACCTTATTCTCTATTGTCAGTACACCAGACGCAAATCCAAAGTACGCAAGTAGTCTGCTTTGTTGCTATTGCTATTATATTAGTTTTCCATAGTTTTAAATGTTGCATTAGATGCACAGAGTAGCATCTTTTAGTGCAGCTCAATTAACTTACCATAATAATTATGGATTTCGACCATAACAAATAAGATCTACTTATACCCGAACACAGGGGAAAACATTTGCTCTACTGAGTCAAAACACACAAAAGCATTTGCTCAACTGGGTATGATCGTTTTGGCTTCAACTTTTAGCTTTTGACTTATTTTTCATTATTTATAAATTTCATCTTTTTTGAACTTTTGGCTTTTTGTTGAGCTTTTTTGCCGGTTCTTTTTTCCCGTATTTGTTTGTATTATACGTAACGGGCTAACATGTTTTTTTATTTTTTTTACTTTTTTTAAATTTAATTATGCTAAATAAGACTCTGTCAGCTACAATGTTTTTTCAACTAGTTACAGTGCTTTTCAGCCATAAGCCACCAAAAATAAGCCCAAATGATCACCACCATGTCAAAATCAGTTTCCGTTTTTCTTTTCCAGAATACGAGTCGAAATCAGTTTCTGTTCTTTTTCAGAATACAAAGTCAAAATCAGTTTCTGAAATAAAAGGGAACCCCAAAGATTAATCTTTGCTAGGAGATCTTGAATCCCCCCTGGTCTATGCACATGTCAACGAGACAACAAACTTCACAGTAATTTTGTAACGGAGATGGTTTATACCATTTCAAAGTTTTCCGTTTCTACTATCACAAATTGGAGAAGTGGAAAGTGGCTTCTCAAAGACGGGATAAGCATAAGCTACTCGGTTTGCCATGTGATCGTTTTGGCTTCAATTTTTAGCTTCCAACTTATTTTTTACTATTCATAAATTTCGTCTTTTTATAAACTTCTGGCTTTTTGTTGAGTTTTTTTACCGGTTCTTTTTTTCCCGTATTTGTTTGTATTATACGTAATGGGCTAACATATTTTTTATATTTTTTTAATTTAATTATACTAAATAAGTCTCTGTCATCTACAATATTTTTTCAGCCAGCTACAGTGTTTTTCAGTCATAAATCTAAAAAAAGCTCAAATGATCACCAAGTGTTTGGAACGCTGGAATTTCACACACATTTTTTCACAAGAAAACGTGAAAACTCCTTCGGTTCCCCGTGTACACTTGGGGTGTGTTTGGTTCGTAGATGGAGGTTGTATCGTATATCCTGACTGAGTGGATGCAGGCTGAGTGGAATCGTATTTCAGAAAAAGAAGATGTTTGGTGAGGTTGCATGAGCGGATGCAAAAAAATTGAGATGTTGTTTGGTTGCCTGTATGAGCGGATGCAATCTACCAAACCTGAGAGGCTGACACGTGGGACCACATAAGATACACTGCATCCACCCATCCAGGATGGCCAGTGAAACTCATTTTGAGCGTATCCACCCATCCAGGATGAGAGTGTACTTTTGCATCCGCTCATGCAGGCTGCATCCACTCATACAGGCAACCAAACATGCTCTTTCTCAGATTATACAGATCTATTCAACCAGGACGAAGGAGATTCAGGCAACCAAACACACCCTTGGTTCATTCAACACCCCATCTTAGCGCTAACTGTACGCTGAAGAACACCATGGATCTGTTTGAAGCATTGCTGTTGGTCGTAATCTGTCAGGAGTTGGTAAGATCAGTGTATCTCCCCTGAGTCATGGTCCATCCCGTCTCCGTTGTCCCTTCCGTCTGGTGGACACAAGAATCCAGCCATTTCTCGGCCATGAGCGCCATGACAAGGATTCTTGGACGTCATTATGGCATCGGGAAGAGCGAACCAGGGAGAGAATCCAGGGTAGATATATGCGGCGGAGTTGGATGCCGACACGGCGACACCTACAATGCCTTTCCATATGTGGTAGACATATGCGGCGGAGTTGGATGGCGACACGTACAATGCCTTTCCATACTATCTATATTAAATCTTGGGGATTTCCAACCGGGTTTACAAAAGGTGAAAAGGGTCTTCTGCTTTTTGAATACTCTTCTTCGTATCGCACCTACGTCAGCCGTTCAATTAGACGGACCACACGATGCACGATCTCTGGATGAGCGGGCAGACCGCACGATGCATGACCCTCAGGTGAGTTTTGTGTGTTCTTAAAAAATTTTATGTCATTTTTATCGTGGCACATGTAACTATTTTTTTTAGCTACGCTCGTATGTTCCATTCTATTACCCTCGCTCTAGCTCTCAGTTCCTCTTCTTTTCCCTCGCACCCGCCACTCTTTTCCCTTTTTGCTCACACCGCCCTCCTCTTTGGTTGCGTCGACTCCATTGCCGTACACCTCTTCTTCTCCTTCCTGTTCTAGGTGCTGTCTTTATCAAATTTTTCAGAAATTAGGTGTTGTCTTTCTAGTTCTGGGTGCTGTCTTTATCGAATTTTCCATAAAAAAAAATTAGGTGTTATCTTTATCGAATTTTTCCATAATTTTTTTTGTTTTCATGGATCTGAGGTGCTGCCTCACATGCTATTCTCTCCCTGCTCCTTGATTCCTCGTTCTTGCACTCAGTTCCTCTTCTTCGCCTGTGTCGCTCGCGCGGTACTCTTTGGCCGCACTCTCCATTTCGACCATGGCCCTTTCGACCACGACTTCCACTTTGACCACGGTTTCGACTTCGACCATGGCCCTTCGACTACGGCATCAAATTCGACCATGGCAAAGACGTTGATCATGGCCCTTCGACCACGACCACGGCCTCGACCTAAACCATGGCTTCGACTTTGCCCACGACGCCGTCGGCATTGACCTCGACCATGACCCCCTTGACCACGGCCTCGACTTTAACCATAGACCACGGCCTCGGCGTTGACCATCGACCACGGCCTCAACTTCGATTTTGACCTATATAAATAAAATCATTGTAATGTGTACTACAATTGACTAGTAGCCCCCAATGGTGGACCCAGAATCAAAATTTAGAAGGGCTAATGGGATTTACTCACTGGTTTGCCGAATGCTAAGTTGTTGGCCTGCGGTAGCCTACCGAACCATCGTCTCCCGCCTTCGCCTCTGGCGCTGCCCATCATCGGCTACCTTTACCTCGTTGTCTCACTCCCTCATGTCTCCCTCCTCGGCCTCACCAGGAAGCATGGCCCCGACCGTGGCAGGCATGCAGGACAGCGGCGTGACGATGGCGATGGCGCGAATGCTGATGGCGGCGAAGGCAGAGCTCAAGAAGAGCTTCTCCGACATCACCGTCGAGACGAGGCTCACCAACATCTATGTCACGCAGTTGTTGTGCCGATAGGCGCAACTCAAGCCTAACATGGCGCTGACACTATGGGCCACCATCCCACTGCTCACCGACAAGCTCGTGGAGCTCATGATGCAGCCGCCCTTCCAGTCCTACCACACGGACATCGTCCATGAGCCCGCCATATACAAGTGCCTTGTGCCTTAATCTTGTTGTCATCTTATAGTTATCTGTAGTTTCTGGTGCTAATTGGAGGCACGAGGGCTTTGCAATTGCTCTGGTGTAGTGGATGCGATTGATTATGTGATCGGAAAGAAATCTTCGTTGTGCCGCTATCCATGACTCCAAACACTTAAAACCTTACTCCATGCTATGGTGAAACTAAGTGATAATATATATCAATAGGCTAATCTTTACTTGGTGACAAATAAGACCTTATCCATGTTTGCTATTGTGCCAACTAAAGTTCGGAGAGAGGCAGTGGTGGCCCAAGGGGCAAGGTGGCCGGCAATAGGGGGCGCCAGCCTCACCTGACCCTCGAGGGGTCCGCCTCTGATAACCACTGTCTTTAAAAAGACATACTGTTTGAAAGATTGATACTATAAAAAAATTATTTACTGTGGAAAAGTAACTCTTAGAAACTAATATGAATGTGGCCTATACTTGTAGAGCTCGTCCTAGCTGGACAACGTATCATCTGCAGCACGAGAGTTTCCCACATTCTTTACAAATTGTACTGTCGTTTCTCTAGAAAAAAGAAATTGCTACATTTTAGACAGGAAATAGTAATTACGTTTAAGCTCTGGTCATCTTGTTCTTAAGCACCCTAAGCTGTGGTCGTCACCGGGACCCAATGCAGTATTAGTTGGGCAACCCAATGGTTAATGAACCAAATGTAGCTACATTTGAGAAGAGCAAGGTGTGGGCTAATTGCGACTTATTTTCTTGTGGACTCATAGCCTACTACGTAGATTTTAGAACAATTTTAGTTTACTCAAATTTCTTAACCAGCCTTCAAACTAGAAAAACGAAGTACCGTCGAGTTAGCTTTTGGTTTGCTTAATCAATCATGTAGGCCCCCGTTCGGTACGTATAAATTTAACAAGAAATATATTTCGAGTTAGATCAGATATGCCAATTGATAGGAAATCAACAAAGCAAAATACGAAACAATCAGAAACAATCAAAACACTAGGCAAAGATTTAACATAGAAAATTCTTTCGTATGAAAAACTACTAAAGCACAATCGACAAAATCACTATATAAGGAAAACTTAAAAGTATGGAAAACTTCGTCTTGTGTCAACAATGCGACTATATAGGTACATATATAGGCTAGAGATTAGAGTCCCTAATGAAGAAAGGGACAGAGTTCTAGTCGATAACTAAACAGAGAACTATCGAAAACTGGAACAATAACCTCCTCAAAGATGGAAAGAGCGCCCTGCTTAGAGAGTCTCAAAAAATGACGATGAAGAGTTGTAGTCGAAAGACGCTGCCAAACTCCAGTCGGCGTACGTATCTTAGAGCACTACGTCTAATGTAGGTCGATGCAAAGTCCATTATGGACTTGAAGATAATCCTAATCATAATCTCTAGTCAGTTTGCATTGCTTCTTGATCGAACTCAAGACCAATAATGGTTAGACCCAACCAGATTCGAATTATAAAATACAACAATCCCCACTTTAAGCCAAATTCCTCTTGTAGCGAAAAAGAACCGAAGAACTTCTCAATAAAATTGTAGAATACCTCTTATGCGTCAAGTGTTTGAAAGGACTAACGAATAATACCGACCAAATCTGAATAGAGCTCAAATTTAGTGGTAGAAACTACCTTTGTCACCATATCAGTTGTATTCTCTTGAGTATTAATCTTGCAAACTTTGATGTCACCTTGTGTAATAAGTCATCAGATGAAGTGATATCTAACTTTGATGTGCTTTGTTCTCTCATGGAACATTTGATCTTTTGTAAGACAAATAGTACTCTGACTGTTACAAAAAATGTTGGTGCAAGATGTACTTTCACAAAGCTCAGTGTATAGACCCGTTAGCTAAACATCTTCTTTACAAGCTTCTGAAATAGCCATGTACTCACCTTCAATGGTCGAAAGAGCAACAGTAGCTTGTAAACTAGCTTTCCAATTTACAGCACAACCTCCAACCGTGAAAACATAATCAGTAAGAGATAATCGCTTATCCAGATCTTCTGCGAGTTCTGAATCAACATATCCAACCAACCCATCACTGGTTTGTCCAAAATGCAACAAGCATCAGAAGTGCCCCTTAAATACTTAAAAATCCACTGAATAATTTTTCAATGGTCTTTACTAGGTTTGGCCATATATCTGCTAACAACACCAAAAGCATAAGATAGGCCAGGGTGAGAGTAAATCATAGCATACATAAGTGATTCAATTACACTTGCATATGGAACACTTTATATGTATTTGATTTCTTCATTTGTTTGCGAACTTGATACTGACGAAAGCTTAAAATGTGTAGCTAGTAGTGTACTGATCAGTCTGGCCTTGTGTATGTTGAAGCAACGAAGAACTTTTTCAATATACACTTTCTGATTTAGATATAGTTTCCTAAACCACCGATCTCTAATAATTTTTGTACCAAGAATCTTCATTGTTATACCGAGATCTTTCATTTCAAATTCACTACTCCATTATATCTTCAGCTTTGAAATTTGAGACTTTTCTTTTGCCGTGATCAATGTATCCTCAACATATAGGAGCAAATAGATAGTTGAATCATTGACAGTCTTGAAATAAACACAATTATTATAGTCAGATCTTTTGAACCCTTGAGAGATCATAAAGAAGTAAAATCTTGCGTACCATTATCTGGATGATTGCTTCAACCCATAAAGAGACTTATTTAACTTGCAAGCAAAAACCTACTTTCCCAGAATGACAAAACCTTTCGCAGCTCTATATAAATTCATTCTTTCAATTTCTCATGTAAGAACGCGGTCTTAACATTCAGTTACTCAAGCTCAAAAATCACACATAGCCATAACACTGAGTAGAATACGAATGGAACTATGCTTTACTACAGGAAGAAAACATATGTGAAATCAATACTTAAGATTTGGCTATATCACTTTACAATGAGCCTCGCCTTATACATGATCTAGCTAGTCGGTGATGTGCTTTCCTTTTTCTTATAAATCCACTTGCAACATGTGGTTTCTTTTTAATCGAGATCTCAACTAGCTCCCAAGTGGAGTTTTTCTTAGGAGATTCCATCTCCTCGTGCGTGACAGCTATCCACCTCTCTGACTTATCATAACAGATAACTTCTGAGTAGGTTGAAGGCTCAATAGTCCCTTCAATGTCTGTTGCCACGTTTAAACAGTAAGCCACAATATTGGCTTCTTCAGTTAACATCCTTAGAGGTTGAATAGTCCTTCTCACCCAATCAGCTGTAATGGATTATTAGTTCCAACTAGTTTCTGTTGGATTATTACTAGTTAGAGCTTGAACAGGGACTTCCTGTAAATTTTCTTTGTCAACATCTGTTGAGAATGCTGAATCTATAAAATGCTCCACCTACACACTGGTCTTCTGCTACTTCTCAGAGCAGCACTGGTAGTATTGTCTTTCATCAAAGCAGACTCATCAAATGTAACACTTCTACTCATGACCACCTTTCTAGTTTCAGAATTCCATAATTTGTAACCATTCATACCAGATTTATAGCCTAAGAAGATGCACTTAATATCTCCTGGCTCTAATTTTCCATTATTAACATGGGCATAAGCAGGACAACAAAAAAAATCATCAAATTTGAGTAGTCAGTGCGAGAATCTGGCTGCTTAATTGGAGTTTTTTTATGTCTATGGCAGTGTTCAGTGATCAAATGACATGCAGCGGAAGTGGCTTCAGCACAAAAACTCCTTGACAGACTTGATGTCGACAGCTTACAACGTGCATTTTCCATAATAGTTCTATTCATGCACTCGGCCACACCATTCTCTTGTGGTGTACCTAGAACAGTATAGTGCCTCATGATCCCTTCAGATTAGCACAATGCCTCAAATTCTTTTGAGCAAAACTCCAAGTCATTATCTATTCGAGATTTCTTGACATACTTACCAGTTTGTTTCTCTATCATAATCTTTCACTCTTTAAATATCTTGAACACTTCTGACTTATGTTTGATGAAAATATGCTCAAACTCTTCTCGAGTAGTCAATAATGATGGTCAGCATGTGTTTGCGCCTTCAAGAGATGGAACACGGGATTCTCTCTATAAATCAGAGTAAACATAATCCAATATATCTTTTAAAGAATAAGTACAATATTAAAATTTACCCTCTTTTGTTTGCCAAAGACACAAAGTTCACAGAAATACAATTAGTCAACGCTTTGACCATCAAGTAAACTCTTTTACACAACTCTTTCATGCCAGTTTTACTCATGTGTCCTAGACGCATGTGCCATAGTTAGTTCGATCGGTATCAGACAATCTAGTTAAATAAACAACAAAAATTTCAACCGGAGTAATGCCCTTGAAGATGATATAAATTTACTTTCTTTATATCACCTTTCATCACAACAAGAGTGCCTTTGAAAACCTTCAGGACTCCACTTGAGATAAGATTTCTTTTTAAGCTTAGAATATATTGGACTTCCGACAGGGTTCTAATTGTGCTATCAAAAATCTTGATCTGGACAGGACCAATATCTGCAATCCACAGAGTATTATCTCCCATCAATACTGATTCACTCGAAGGTCGCTTCATAGTTAACAAACCAATCATGATTCAGACTCATGTGAAAAGTGTAGGCTAAACCAAGAATCTACTCATCGCTGGTTTTGAAACCATCGGCAAATACAACAAGGAAATCTGCTTCAGAACCTTCTTTATAACAATGATGGCTTTGGCTTCTTCATCTTATTGATATTTTTTGAAACTGTTATTTCTTTTTTCCTTGTTCTCGAGTTTTCAGCACTAGGATATGTTGTGGCCAGTTGTTTGCAATAACGACATGACTTCTTGTTCTTTGACTTAGAACTATCTCAAAATTTACTCTTGCTTCTAAAATCTCTGGTCGGAGACCTCTTAGTTTGTCTTTCATGAACAATAAACTTTCTACATGCGAACTGAGATTTCATTTAACACCACGGTATTCAGCTTCTCCTTCACATGCAAAGCATCATAATCCCCCTTGAGGGTGAAAGTGTCCCGACTATAAAGAATCGTGTCTCTAAACAAATCGAATAAACCAGGCAGTGAGCAGAGTAGAATAAGACCTAAATCTTCATCTTCATGTTTGGCCTCCATTACTTCAAGATCGGTGATGATATCTTTAAAAGCGGTCAAATGGTTCAATATAGATCCCCCTTCTACCAATATAAGCGAGAAAAGCTTCTGCTTCACCGGTACCTTGCTGCTTAAATCCTTTGTCATACAGATCTATTACGGCTTTAACCATAACGTACAACGGTGGTATGCTTTGTCACCTCCTAGAGAATATTGTAAGAAAGATGAAGATGTATATGAGAGAGAGCGTTACAATCTCTCCTTCGCTTATCCTCAACGAATCATACAACGGGCATCTTGTCGATTCCTAATAACTCATCATCCAAATTGAGTTGTGCTAGAATAGCTTGCACCTTGATCTGCCATAGGAAAAATCTTGTGTCTCGGTCAAACAACAAAAGATCGCACTTCATTGTCATCACTCGAGTGTGCCCTAGATTGACCTGGGCAAAGAATGTGGCTCTGATACCATTTGTTATGATCGAATATGGCACTTGTTCGGAAATCGACAAAACAGAATATGAAACACTGAAGAATAATCAAAAACACGAGACAGATATTTAACATGAAACATTCTTTCGGGTGAAAAACCACGGATACGTTATCAGCGAAATCACTATATGAAAAGTTACAAGCACAAAACATTTCAGGGTGTGTCAATCGTGAGACAACATGGTACATATATAGACTATATATCAGAATCTTTAATGAAGAAAGGAACAGATCTAGTCGGCAACGAAACAGAGACTTATTGGAAACTAAAACAGTAACATTCTCGAAGACGGGAACAACATCCCGCTCGAAGAGTTTCAGAAAATGATGGTGAAGAATTGTAGTTGGAAAACACCCGGTGCATGTACCTTATAGCACTACATCTGATACATGTTGATATAGAATTCGTTACGGACTTAAAAATAATTCTAATTATAACCTCTAATTAATTTGTATTGCTTTCTAATAAAACCCTTCAAACGGTCTGAAAGGCTAGCAGTGCAGGTGCTTGAACTCACTATCACATAATACAACAGTTCGATTCAACGTGCAAATTCCGGTTAACCGCGCCGTACTCCGGCAAAGGATGCCCGTTACCGACGGGTGGAGACGTGGAGTGCTTCAATTCTTATTTTAAGCTAGTTAGTTCAGGACGAATTTTGGACACATCTAGCCCTATACACACCCGAAATTCCAAATCTGGCCCCTAAAGCAAAAAATTTCCAAATATGGCCCCCTGCCCGAGCGCGCGACCACCCGGCGGCGACGCGTGTCCGGTCGTGCGGTCCTGTACCGCACGACCGCACTGTAGCTGGGTCGTGCGGTACCGGACCGCACGACTGCCCTATGCTGCGCTCCGACCGCATGACCCCTTTTGCCGACCGCACGATTGCAATGCCGACCACACGACTGCAATCCCGACCGCACGTTCACACTGTAGACCGGTCAGCGCGGTGATTTTTAGGGTTTGGTCTGTGTTTAGGGTTTGCAATCCCCGTGATTTTTGTAAGTTTTATCAATTTTGTAGTTGTAAACTGGGAAAAAATCTGATGAAGTTGTAATAAAAGTTTATGTGCATTGTAAGTTGTAGATGCATAAAAAATTTTGGTAAATTTTTTTAGGAACGATTGACCGTAGAACGATCGATACATACAGTGGTAAGTGATATTTTGGTTGGTAGTGTATGAACGGAATTTGTGTGAAGTAACGATTAGTGTATTTGTGATTTTCGTACATTGCTGACCGTGAAAAATATGTTGAACTGGCAATAACATTTTTCGATCATGTTATGTTATTTTATTGGAAAAAATTTAATGAAATTTTTTTTGAGGACAACTGTGATAGGAACAATTGGACGAAAGGAAGGAAAGTGATAATGAACACGTGGGAATCATAGAATGCGAAAAGACGAGATAATAAGCTTAGCTGAATAGAAATAAACTTCATAATAGAGTTGGGAGTAACATGCCGCGTACATTTTTATTACATGCATAACATATAGCATGATATGCGACTAACCCACCCAACTGCTCGTACGACCTACTGTGTGGACTGAGGTCACTTTCCCTTCCTTGCCCGCTCGGTGTTGAACTCCTCCGCGGCCTATTTTGTCTTAGCCACCATTTCCCTCTTTCTCTCGCGCTCCCTCTCGCGAGCCTCCCGCTCCCTACGCATGCACGCTTCGAGATGAGCTTGTGTCTCGCGTTGTATATGCAGGGTGTGCTCGTTCTTGTGGCGCTCCTCCTCCAGCAACTCCTTCTCCCGTGTGACATTCCACTCCTCGAAGTTGAGGGTCCATTGGTCTGCAGGGTGGATCTCAAGATCGATCCATTTGCGGTAGCCACATGGGGGCTCCAGAGACTGTAAATATAGGGGAGAGATTGTTAGTGCGTGCTGTGAAGCAAAAAAGGTAGGGGAAAATGGTACATGTGGTCGTTACCAGCTGCCGATAAGTTGCGATGTCAAAACGGCGGTTGGGGTAGTCACTGGAGTAATTTGCGCAACCCCAGTAACGCATACCTAGACTGATGCGGTGCTTAGACTTGAAGAACTTGCACGTGTCCCCGCACCAACAAAGGGGGGTGTCTCCCCCTCAGGTGGGAGTTACGACGAACGCTCGGTGGGGACGTTCAGGATAGGGTTGTTGCTACGCGGCCGCTCATTGCGGGGAGCTGACCCTTTAGCACGCTGGGCTTGTTCTACCCAGGCCTGTATAGCCCTTATTTTCTCATCACGGGCGGCAGCTGACCGTGCTAGGTCACGGGTCTCCTCCCATTCCTTCACCATCTTGTCCCATTGCTTCTTCTGGTTTTTTATCCATCCCAGTGGGGTGAAGGAAGCGCGGTGTAGTGTGGGGTTTGAAAGTGCAGTGTGGCCTGCAAAATGGAATGCACACCAATTTATAGGGTCCATTTTCTCTCTACTCCAACGTGTAAAGGTTGTCCGCGTGGTCGTAACACTGAGTAAAGCTGGGCGTTCTGCCGTATCACTGCAAAGCTGCCCATGTTGTCATCTCTCTGAGCAAAGCTGCCTCGTGTTGTTATGTCACTGCGGAAAGCTGGCATCTTTTGTCATCTCACTGAGCAAAGCTGCCCTGTTTTGTTATCACTGAGCAAAGCTGCCCCGTGTTGTCATCTCTCTGAGCAAAGCTGACCCGTGTTGTCATGTCACTGCGGAAAGCTGGCGTCTTTTGTCATCTCACTGCGCAAAGCTGCGTCGTTTTGTCATGTTACTGCGCAAAGCTGGCCTCTTTTGTCATGTCACTGAGCAAAGCTAACCTCTTTTGTCATCTCACTGAGCAAAGCTGCCCTGTGTTGTCATGTTACTGCGCAAAGCTGGCCTCTTTTGTCATCTCACTGCGTAAAGCTGGCCTCTTTGGTCATGTCACTGAGCAAAGCTGCCCCGTTTTGTCATGTCACTGCGCAAAGCTGGCATCTTTTGTCACCTCACTGCGCAAAGCTATCCTCTTTTGTCACGTAGGAAGCTTGTATGATCCCACATGTTGCTGCGCGAACCCTAGTTGCATATGTGCTTGCCACTACCATGACGGCCAGCCACGTCCGAGGCGGCCCCCTCAGCAACACTCCATGTGGGTGCCACGAGGCTCTTTTGGCATATAGGCAACGAGGGTTATGGTGTGTTCGTTGTTGTGTTGATGGTGTGGCACTGGGACTGTTGTTTTGATTTAAATTCTTGGCTATAGTACTTTTCATATATTCTGTATGTGCAATGTATGTGTTGTGTTCGTGTTGTCAGTGCGTGACACCTTCTTATTCTGTGGCCTCTGTGAGTGAGCCCCCCCACTGAGCCTATAAGAGGGAGCCATTCCTCACCTAGTCCCCTGCATTGTTCTCCCTCACCTCCTGAATTAGTTGTTCCCAATCTGTGTACCTTTCTTTCATGCTCACTCTCCCGGACGCCGATATGAGTCAGCTCAGCAGCTCTTCATCGGCACCCATGGTGATTTGCCCAAAATGCAACACGGTTGTTAGACGTAAGACCTCACACACGCCTGCGAATCCTGGGCGGCACTACTACAAGTGCCCCTATCACTCGGTGAGTACGCTTGTTTCGGGTTCGTTCAATACGTGTCGGGTATGTTTCAAAATCTTCATCTAGTGAAATCGCAGGAAGCCCCCGGCGGTTGCCAATTCTGGGTGTGGGAGGATGAAATGGGCACTAGGACCGACATTGTTCGGCATGAGAGAGTTGTCGTGGGGGATAGCGACCCTGTCGAGATGCGCCATCATTTTGATAGACTGGAGTGGAAGATTAATTTAATGTTATGTGCTATTTTCTTTCTTGTGTTTATTGTTATCGTCAAGTTGTAGTGCTGGACGTTATTCTCGTCTATGTTGGTAATGTTTCATGCTCTGTTCTATGTTTTGTTTATTGTTATCGTGTGTTGTAGTGCTGGAGGGTTGATCTATGTATGTGTAAAGTAAGATGTAAATAAATAATTTGCACAACATTGCATAAATAATTGCAGGAAACCATGTGACGTTATACAATATGAATTACAAAAAACTCATTATGAATCTCGTCGTCGTCTCCTCATACGGCGTATGTGATCCTTCGAGAAGGTGAACCGGGTAGGCGAGTGCGGTGCATCTCGAAGGTCATACTGCGAGGCCTGTGTCCGAGGTGGTTCTGCGTACGACTGCGTGGGGACTTGCGTTGGCTGGCTGAAAATAGAGCTCAGCCATTCGGTCGACGAGGGGTCCACGACCTGCTGAGATGGTACAGCTGAATTAGGACATGGGCAGCGATGTTATTAATGAATAGTAATATCACAAGACATTTACCTGGGTACTCTGAAATGCACTTGACCCACCGTGAACGTCATGTCCCTGTTGCTCCGAGTAAACCTGCATTTTTTTGGCAAGGCGATCAGATGGCTTTGAAATAGACATGTTTAGCTTACTACGTTTATGCATACCGGGGTATGCGGCTGTCCGAATGACGATGCCGTAGGGTACTCGCGCATGTACTCCTGCGTTGTGTATCCCTGATAGGTCTGCCCAAACCACCTATCTCGGTCTTGTAGGCTGGACTGCACGCCATGGGTGAACGCAGGCATCGCCGGCTCTGGTTGCTGCGCCGAGTCAGGGTCGCTCGCCCCACCGGAAGTGGAAGGTGTGAGTTTCCAGCCTCCAACGATCAACAAGAGCAGACAACAGCGCCGCATCATACTGGAACGCATGCGGTAGATCCAACATGCGGGCAATGGGCAGTAGACTGGTGTCCCGCAGTAGTGGGATGTACCGCTGGTCAAGAGGCCAGTTCTCTCGGGGCCCCCTAAGGACGAAGCAAGGAGGCCCGTCTCCGTCTCCCGACGACCACGATAGGCATCGGTGCCGCTCATCCTAACGGGGGTCTAGCAACTCGTACGCCATGTCCTGCCAAAGAAGGATAACAAGTTAGTCCACATTGATAATAAAATGTGCAACAAATGACAACATAATTAACAACAAACGTAACCACAGGGAAACGTATGGAATGTACCAACACATACAGAAAATGTGCACACGAATATGACCCACACGACAGGGAAACATATGGAATGTACCAAAAAATACATAAGATGCTAATGTGCGCGACATAGAGACATGGAACCAACAATGCAGCGTACACGTCCTCAGTAATGCAGGGTACATCGCAACGCACAGAACACATGGAAGCAACAATGAGTACAAGCAAACATTGTGGTTGCTACTACGGAGCGTTGCTTGATGTCGGCCTGTTTGGGCACTGGTTGAGGGAGTGTCCAATCGTCTTACATAGCCTACACTTCGGGCGCCGAACTCGATCCCCACGCTGGCTGTCATCCATGTCATTGCGTATGCGACGGCTTTGTCGTCTGCCACGACCGACATGCTTCAGTGCATTGTTGGGCACCCACTTTACCTCCCCTGGCCATAATTCCCTGTAGTGCATGTCTACCCCGTAGGAATGGAACTCTGCACTCCAGGTTGCATACAAGTGCTGCATGTCGTAGTAATTTGAGATGTACTATGTCGATGCCTGCTGCCATACCGCGCAAGCCGCGTACAAATGGGAGCATGGCTTGTGCAGAAGCTGGGGCTTGTTGCAGGTGCAAGATGCTTTATCATGAATCGTGCATTCCTGCTTGCTCTCCCCTCTAATGTGACCCATGACGTACTTCTGCCTGAGGCGGACCTCAAACTTCCTCCTTAAGCCATCAATGGGCTAAACAATGTGCGAACGAGCCTTTTCCATCTTCCTGTCCATGAAGGCCTGCATGACCTTAGAGTATTGCTTGTTTTCGTCCAGGTGCTTCTTCGCCATCATGGCTCTATTCACAAAGTACCCGACAGTACGGTTCCAAGTCTCGCCCACGATCACCGTGATCGGTAGGTATCTGACACCCTTCAAGACACCATTGTAAACCTCGGACATGTTGGTTGTCATGATACCATACCTTGCCCCCACCGGTGTCGTGTAACAAAGACCACATCTCCAAGTCAGGTGCATTGGACTGAACCCATTGTGTGAATACCCCAACTCTTGTGGAGCCCCCCTCCACGGCCCCTGCTTCTGTATGCACATGCTTGGTAGCCTCCTGATCGAGCCATCTCCACAAGGTGTCGAACTTCCGCTTCTAGTTCTGCATACATAGCTTCTTGAACATCTTCATTAGGTCCTTGCTACGGAACCTTCTGTGGAAGTTCGCTGCAAGATACCTCATGCACCAACGGTTCTTCACATCATTCCACTGGAAGGGGGGTTGTGTTCCATTCTGCAATGTTCACAACACAGACAGCAAGCCTGCATTGCGGTCGGAGATGACATACACTTCAGGGCGATCTTGCACTATGACCTGCTTCATATTGGTAAGGAACCAAAGCCAGCTATCCGTATTCTCGTTCTCCACAATTGCAAATGCCACTGGGAGTAACTGGTCATTTGCATCGGCTGCAACTGTGGTGAGGATAGTACCCTTGTACTTGCCGGATAGGAACGTCCCATCTATGGTTAGCACTGGACGGCACCACCTAAACCCTTGTATCGCCTGATGGAAGGCCCAGAACACTCTGTCAAGAATGAAACAATTTGGGCCCTCCATAGGATGAACCCTCTCTTGCTTTTTAATGTACGTGCCTGGGTTTGATTGTGCAATTTGCTGCAGTATTCTTGGGACCAGGTCGTACGCCTCCTTGTACGTCCCAAACATATGGTGCAAGACCTTTCGTTTCGCCCGCCATACCTTCTTGTAGCTCACTTCAAAGCCCACCATGTTCGCTACCTCTGCCATTAGAACCTTCGGGGAAATGGACACATCTACCATGATGAAGTGGCTGACCAGCTCCGCAACATACGATGATGTCATATTGCGGTGCCTATGTACTGGCCCCGCAAGCTCGCAACCGTGATCTTGCAGCACCGTTATCCGAAACTCCGTGCCAACGCCTTGAACCGTTGTGCACACACTTTGCCAGGACAGGACCCGTCGACACACTTCACAATGTACGTGTCCGGGTTTGACCTGTGCACCTGATACGTCCGGCTTATGTTGACGGTATATCTAGCAATAGCCTGCTGGACATCACTCTTATTACGGAAGCACTGCCCCAAAATGAACGCGGCCTCGTTGAACCCCCATTCTCTCTCCTCCGCCTGTGGTAGAACTAGGGATGCCGCTGCGTTGTCGTCCAGTCTGGACGACATGTACGCACCGTCGGTGGTCACAACACGACCTACCATCCTCGTCCTCTCTAGAACTGTCTGTTTCCACATCCTCGTCCTCCTCGCTGCCCGCTTCTTCCACCTGGTCCCTAAGGTACTCATGACAGTCAATACGGGCGGCCCACCACCTCTCGTCCACACCTTCGTTGGCCTGGAAATTCTCCGCACGCCTCCTGAGGTCTTCATCACCCACTTTCTCGCCCACAAGTTCTCCCGTAGAAGTGTCATCATGACCGCGGGAGATGAACCTAGCCACTACACTCCACCAGCGGCATCAGAACCAACCATGACGGATGATTCTGCCCTCTCCACGAACTCGACATACACCATTGGCCTGGCATATATCGCAGCATCAGGGTTGCACACGACCTCCATGTAGTTGGCCCACGAGGCGTCATTGGTCACCTTCAGGAGTTGCCACATGCTCTCCCCTGCATCACCCCCCACTGAGGCATAAACTGCCTCGATCCGTAACTTCTTCATTCCGGTCTGCCGATCGAACGCTGAACGGATACACCTCCGTAGCTCAGACAAGCTCATGGTGTTCACACCGGGTGCCCGGATCACGGTCCGGTCACAATTTGACAGGTCTGTCCCGTACGGCTCGTCGCGTACAAGACCACTCCCATAAAACACGAACAAGTCTCGAATGTCAGCCATTGCGTACCTAATACGCAACATGCAACAATCGTACCATTAAACACCCACTACCCATTGTAACATTAACAATGCGGTATTTCATACCTCTTCCTACCGCCTACAAAATCAATTAGTATATGTTTTGTATTTGTAAATCTACAATTTATTTCTAACTATTTTACTTCCAAATTCTAACATACATCAAATTACATATTCATTTCATTTTTATTTCCATTGGTCTTATTTATAAATCTTATTTTCTAATTCGTAAAATTTCTTTCGTTAAATTTTACTTAACGCCGGCTTCCACTAACCAATTTCAATTCCATTTTTTCCCGATTAATGCAAAATTTCCATTGCTTATTTTTCTTCCTAATGCGGCTTTCACTTATAAAATTGTACATAAATCAACAAAATAAATCTTTGTAATTTCATGTCCTCATTTTATTTAATTTTACTATACCTTTGTACTACTTTCCTGGTATTTCTATTATAATAATCCAAATTTATTCCCAATTTTAATTTTACACGTTGTCTACAGGCATTCACTAAGCCTACTAATTATCCAAATTGTCTCTAATCTAACTACTGTTGCTATCACCTACAAATGCTCCAATATAAATATGTACTTTTTCAACACCTACACATGTAACCACACGTGTTCACCAAAAACTAACTACATTACAATACGTAACTTCAACATAAAATACGATATTATCTACACTACAATAAAGCATGCATCATATGTGGATGTTTACCTACAGATACACACCGTATGACAGATTGACTTATAATAAATATGTTCACATAAAGATTAGCTACAAATACATAGCATATCAAATATTGACATGGCGTATCAAATATTGACATAAAATAACACTACCAAAAGATAGTTTGTGCTAATGGACTAATTATGGACTAATGACATACATAAAATTTTGTTGCGCGAGCACAAGACTTACCTCTTCTTGAAGCTCACGACGCAATCTACAACTTTTATACTTACAAAATCCGCTGATTCCAAACGAAAACAACTCAAATATATGTGTTTTCACTCCTCACTTCCCTTCACTTTCTCCGTCGCTCTGTCTTCACTTCAGCTGCAAATGAGCTTCCTGGCTTCGACAGCACTTCTTCTCCCTCCCTTGGGTTGTGGTTCGGTTCTTTTAAGCGTGCATTGAGCACTCATGGAGATGGAGACGTTCCTGTGTTGAAGACGCGTGTGCTAGCGGACGGGAGAAATCAGGGAATCGCGGTGCTGTTTCCTGCTTTCGGCGGAGGGATGGGACGTGGCTGAGACTGCGGTCGGACAGGGAGTCATGAGGTCGGGCAGGGAATCGCGCGCTGGGCGAATCGGTCATGCGGTCGGCAACAAAACGCGCGGCGGGGTGTGCCAGCACAGTGCGGTCGTGCGGTCCGGTACCGCACGACCCAGCTACAGTGCGGTCGTGCGGTACCAGACCGCACGACCAGACACGCGTCGCTGCCGAGTGGTCGCGCGCTCGGGCAAAGAGCCATATTTGAAATTTTTTTGACTTTGGAGTCATGTTTGAAATTTTAGGTGTGTACGAGCTAGATGTGCCCAAAATTCGTTCAGGACAGCCTGTGCCGTAAGCGATGAGATGATCGCTCAACTGCCCCGCCTGCTGTGGATGCTGACTGGCTGACGCGTGCGCTGTAATAATGCTGTCTAGCTTGTTATCGTGTCATCGCACAACCACACTTCCTTTCGTGGTAAACACGTGTAATGCACGGCAAGGGCCTGCTGGTCCGGTCCTGTGCGAATCGATTGACGAGGACCTGTTCTAAATGACAAATGCTTCTGTCTTTTAACTTTTAGAAATCAAAAGTTATTTAAAATATATTAACTTTTTAATATTATTATTTTTTATTTTTGTAAGTATCGTAGTGATATAACATTAATTTTTTATTTCTATTTATTTTTAATTGAATATATGTAAAATTAATAGTTGCTATAGTGTTATTTGTTATTTCAACCAAAAACTAAAAATCATAGTAATGAACAGATTTTCAAGCTCCAACGCTGCTTACTTTTATATATTGATTTTCTGTCGTGTTCCCTTGCCCACTCCCGGACGGAAATGCCTCACACACTAACAAATTTGTAGTGCTAATTATACAAGACGTACCATTCTCCTTGATCTACACACACCAATCTGTATTATTCCCAATATCCTTCAATCAAACAGTGTACGTAGTGTGTAGAATGTAAAAGTTTGTACGACTTACTATCTGCTGGCTGACTACTTTCCTCTTGCGTCGTTAGTTACCGATACCCTTCTTCCTCTTGTCCTGTTCAAATCCTGGAAAACGAAAAAAATAGTACTAGATGAAAAGAAACTTCTTAATCAGACCGTACGGAGGAACGGGGCGTCGCTTGCGAAGTACTTTGTATACATGACACTATCAGCACTTTTTTTAATTTAGTTTTTGAACACCCCAATTTACAAATCTAGCTCACTCTCTAAGTTTGATAGAGTGGCACTTGTCACTCATCGCGCTACCATAATTCAATAGGTAACTGCTGAGCTAAAGGAGCTCGACAGGATGATGTGCCGAGCTAGCCGACCGTGGTAGGTGTTTAATGCTTAGATAGTGTTAATCATACTTAAGTTACTCAATATGTACATTGTACACTTGCTGTCAAGCTGTCGTTGCTCGACAGGCCTTCTGCCAAGCTGTGGTTACTCGGCATATCCTTCTATTAAGTTAGAGGAGCTCAATAGATGCTACCGCGATACCTCTCCTACAGAGCACGGGTAGTGCAGCAGGTAACACATGCTATCTATTATGGCTACCGAGGTCAAAGAGAGGACTATATTCATAAAATAGATATTTGAAAGTTAAGACTTGAAAAAAAAGTACTATAACACCATACATGCGAAGGATTCTCCATGGCACCGTTGTCCCAGAGCCCCCGCGATCGACGCCGCCGCCGCACGCGAACGCGTCGTCCGCCGGGAGGCGGCGGCCGTAGAACCGCATCGCTGAACATGCATATGCAGTGCACGCGCTGGCATATCATGCCATTCTCATCTCACGCGCGCGATTGCAAAAATACGTGTGCGCGCACGCATCCGTAATACATATTGTTACAAACCAGTTAAAGCATAAAGTAACCAATGTATAGGTGTCTCTCTATGTACAGATGTCTTTACCAAATAGACATCTTTTCCTGCCACCCCTCATCATCTATAAATTGATGTACAGACTTCAGAATAAAGTGAATGAATCAATAGCTTTCTCTCAACACTTGTGAATATCTCTTGCAATACGTTATCAGCACATATTCTCAAGTGACAACAGAGAAAAAAAAGGTATGGCTCAACCGCAACGCCCTGTCAAACCCGCCCAACACAAGCACATACAGAAAAACACAAGACGCCATGGCCTCCGCGCCCGCACGAGCACCGGCCGTAGCCTCGCTTTCCGCGCCTGCACGCGCATTGGCCGCCGCTCTGCCGCTTGCACCCGCACGTGCACAGTCCGGCCGGCGCACGGTTGGCCCTTGCCCAACGTGTCCGACGGCTCCCGAGGCGGCAGCGCTCCACAGCTCGGCTTGGCCGGGGCGACGCCGAAGGGGCAGACGGAGGCGCAGCCCGACGACGAGGCACGGAGGCGCGGCTGGCGCAGCGCGGAGGCGCCGCCGGCGCGACGCGGAGCGGCGTGGCCCGTGGCCCGAGGAGGCGCGGCGCAGCACGGCCCACCCGCGGACGGCGACCCCCGCGGTCGGCGGCGTCCGAATAGGCGTCGCGGGAGGCAGCGCGGCAGCCCGGAGTGGCACCCGCGGCCCGGCGAGGCGCGGCAGCGCAGCATGGCCCGGCGGCCGACGGCAGGCGGCGTGACGACTGCTGGGGCGCAAAGGCCGGACGTGGGCGGTGGAGGCGGCCGGCAGCGGCGCCGTTGGCTGCTTCCCGCGGTGGCGGCGGCGCCAAAGAGCCTGGAGGCGGCGGCGCCCGGCCTGGCCGGCGGTGGCGGCGGCGCCCGTGCCAACCGACGGCTGCCCATGTGGTGGCTAGGGTTTGGGGGAAACCCTAAAATTTCCCCCCTCATTTATATAAAGGCTGCCCAAAATGGGCTTTTAGCCCATTAAATCCCACCATCCCCACATGGGCTAAATGGCCGAATGGGCTTTAGCCCAAGTTTTCGGCATTTTGCACAATCCCCCCTCTATTTCATGAAAATGCAACATTTTTATAAATTTCTATTGTATATATTTGCAATATAGTCCTTATACTTATTTATAATTGTACCCGATAATCTGTACTTTTATAAATTAGCATTTCAGTCCCTACAGGATCTGAAAATTATGTAATTGTTCAAATAAATGTGCATGCATATTTCTATAACTTTTACATATTTAGGATTATTTTATTGCAATTTACTTACAATTTTAATTGCAACCATATTTAAATTTGCTCTCGCTAGCAAATTTAAAATGTAAAATTCCTGTTTAGTGAGTACCATTGTACTTAATAAATTGGAATCTTTGCAAAATATTATACCTAAAATAAATACCATAATTACATTTATGACACTTTGCTACATTTATTTGTACACTATGCCATACAATAAATTGGTGTTCACTACCAATATTATGATTACACGGTATTATAAATATAACCACATGTTATATTTAATTTGGGTATATATTCATTTGGATTACAATACTCATATTGTTTTCCACATATTTTGTATTTTATTACAACATTACCATACACATTAATTTACCTCATGTAAATTAATTATGGTGTACTTTTGATGTAGGTTTTAAATGGCTACCAAAGATTTTGAGCTCCTCGCTCTCGATGGTACCAATTACCCTACATAGGCTATGGACCTCAAAATCAACCTAACCACACGTGGGTTGCAACGGGTGATATTTGATCCTCCAGCTCATCAAATTCCTCCGGAGATTGTGAAATATTCCGTTTTGAATATAATACGGAATCACATACATCCGGATTTGAAGGCTGAATATTTGTATGAGAAGAATCCACTCACATTATGGTTAGCCCTCAAAAATAGATATGAACAACAGAAAGATGTTATATTACCTAAGGCTAATCATGAATGGGCACATATTAGACTCCAAGATTTCAAATCTGTTGGAGAATATAACCATACCCTTCATACAATTTGCTCCAAATTGCGTTTTTGTGACAAGGAACCAATGGGTGCGGACAAAATAGAGAAAACTCTCTCGACTATGCTCCCATCTGACAGGGTCCTACAGCAGCAATGACGTGCTGCAAATTACCAAACTTATTTTTATCTTATGCATATCATGCTTCAGGCAGAAAAGCATGTTGAACTTCTTTTAAAGAACAATCAGCAATGTCCCATTGGGGCTGCTCCACTCCCTGAAGTTCATGCTAATCAAAATAACAAAAAGTTCAGTGATTCAAAAGACCACTCAAAGAACTTTAAAGGTACACACAAACGCAACAAGAAGCAACAACCAAGTGGATTCAAAAAAGGTAAAGGCAATTCTGGTAACCGAGTTGAAAAAACTGAAATTTGTCAAAAATATGGTTACTACAACCATCCTACCAAGAAATACCGCACCCCGAAGCATCTTGTGAACCTCTACCTCCAGTCTTTGGCTCACGGCAAGAATGCTCAAGAGAAGAGATTTGAAGTACACTTCAATCTCACATCCAACAATGATGAAGCCGGATGCTCTCAACAGTTCCTTCAAGAATTCAAAGACACATGTGCTTCTACAAAGAAGGATGATCTCATGTGCACTGAGGACACCCTTGAAGAATTTCATTCTCAAGACATGTTTGGAGATCTCAGTTAGACTCCTCGTTCCATAGCTAATAAGTACTATAGTGTTGTAATATAAATAATGTTGTCATCTATATTGTAAGTTTGTATGCTACAATCATATATCGAACATATTCGGTATTGTAAAATAAAGTTTGTATGTATTCTATATATGCTACTATAAGAATTTCATTAAATTCTTCTTTGTGTAGATAGATTTTTGGAGTCGATCCAATGGAGGAGGAATTATGCCTTGTGGATAGTGGTACCACAAACTCTATACTTAGGGACACAAAATATTTCCTAACTCTTACTAGGAGAAAAGGAAATATTTTAACCATCGCTGGACGCGATGCAACGATAGTAGGCTCTGGTCGTGCCTCTATCACTCTCCCTATGGGTACGCAATTGAAAATTGAGGATGCAGTCTTGTATCCCGATTCAACACGTACCCTACTCAGTTATAGAGATATCCGTAAGAATAGTTTCCATATTGAAACCTGAAATGACAACAAAGAGGAATATCTCCTCTTAACCAAACACAACGGATATGGCAAACAAGTAGTAGAAAAAATTCCATCTTTAAACTCCGGATTGTACTATACATACATCAAACCCGTTCAACATATTGCGTACAAAGTAATTTTCCAAAACACTAACACGTTCCAAACATGGCATGATCGCCTTGGCCACCCAGGCATTGGAATGATGAGGAAAATTCTTAGCAATTCAATTGGTCATACATACCTCAAAACAAAATTTCCGGAATCCTCAGATTTTGTGTGCACTTCATGTGCCACCGGAAAATTGATTTTAAGACCCTCTTATCTTAAAATCAGATCTGAACCATTTAAATTTTTTGAACGCATTTAAGGAGATATATGTGGTCCTATACAACCATTGTGTGGACCGTTCAGATATTTCATGGTTCTCATTGACGCATCTACTAGATGGTCACATGTGTGTCTTTTATCCACACGAAACCATGCATTTGCTAAGTTAATTGGTCAAATTATCCAATTACGAGCACATTATCCTGAATATCGAATTCAATCAATTCGAATGGATAATGCTGCTGAATTTTCATCTCATGCCTTCAATGACTATTGCATGGCTCTTGGGATACAAGTTCAACATTCTGTTCCATATGTCCATACACAAATGGTTTAGCAGAATCTCTTATCAAGAGAATCAAACTCATTGCAAGACCATTACTACAGAATTGCAACTTATCAAAGTCATGTTGGGGTCATGCAGTTTTACACGCTGCTGACTTAATCCAATTGCGTCCAACTGCTTATCATAGCACTTCCCCGCAACAATTAGTACGTGGAAATCCACCAGATATTTCCCATCTGCGAAAGTTCGGTTGCGCTACATACGTACCGATCTCACCACCGCAGCGTACCTCAATGGGACCGCACAGGAAACTTGGGATCTATGTTGGGTATAAATCTCCGTCAATAATAAAATACCTCGAGCCTCTAACAGGGGACCTGTTTACGGCCAGGTACGCTGATTGCATATTCAATGAGGAACATTTCCCGGCATTAGGGGGAGACAACAAGTACCAAACTGAATGCCAGGAAATTAACTGGAATGTACAAGGCATTCCTGCCTCAGACCCACGTACCAGAGAGACTGCACTTCAAGTTCAGAAAATCATTCATTTGCAAAACATTGCAAATAATCTGTCAGATGCATTTACTGATTATAAGGGTGTCACAAAGTCCTATAATCCTGCCAGAAATGTACCCGAAAGAGTGGAGGTACCGCAAAATACCACTCAACTCCCAGTTCAAAATAAGAGGGGGAGAAGTACGGTACAAATGGCGGATACAGCTTCTAACAAGCGACAAAGGAAACAAAAGAATGTAAATGCAGATCAACCTCAAGTTGATAGATACCAAAGGATCTTTGAACCCAGATCAACAGTGCACTCAAATACTGATCCTGGGACATCGGAATACCCCGACTCAAATGTTTTGGGAAATAACATTGAGTTATCAGGGGTCCAAGAAATTTTCACTAACTATACTGATTCTGAAGAATCATACGATCGTAAGACTACAATTGTCGACATTTATTTCTCCACAACAATTGCAAATAACCTTCAAAATTATCCAGATCCCAAGACCATGGCAGAGTGCAAACAACGCTCGGACTGGAATCAATGGAAGGATGCAATTCAAGCGGAGTTAGCCTCGCTCAAGAAAAGAAATGTATTCACCAATGTGATACATACACCTCCTAAAGTATTCCCTGTCGGTTTCAAATGGGTTTTCGTCCGCAAACGGAATGAAAACAATGAGGTGGTGAGATACAAAGCAAGGCTTGTAGCACAAGGGTTCACGCAGAGACCCGGCATTGATTTCAATGAAACTTATTCTCAAGTAATGAGTGGAATAACATTCCGATACTTAATCTCATTGGCAGTTAAAAATCATCTATCTTTTCAGTTGATGGATGTGGTGACTGCATATCTTTATGGATCACTTGATTCGGACATATACATGAAAGTTCCTGATGGAATTTTAATTCCGAATCCGAACGCAAATCGCAATATGTATTGTGTAAAATTGAACAAGTCTTTATACGGCTTGAAACAGTCAGGTAGAATGTGGTACAACCGACTAAACGAGTTCCTAACCAAAAAGGGATACTCCAACAATGATGATTGTCCATACGTATTCATCAAAAGATCCTCAACAGGATTTTGTATTATATCTGTGTATGTTGATGATCTTAATATCATCGATAACACACAGGATATAGATGAAGCACGTAATCATCTTATGACGGAATTTGAAATGAAGGATTTGGGTAAACCCAAATTTTGCTTAGGTATACAACTTGAGCACCTTCATTCAGGCATCCTAGTGCATCAATCAGCCTATGTTCGGAAAATATTGGAGAAATTCAATATGGACAAAGCATATCCATCGAAAACCCCCATGGTTGTTCGATCTCTAGACAGGGATAAAGATCCACTTAGACCCCGAGATGACAATGAAGAGCTATTGGGACCCGAGGTTCCATATCTCAGTGCCATCGGAGTGCTTATGTACCTTGCAAATTGCACCCGACCGGATATTGCATTTGCGGTAAATCTACTTGCTAGATATAGCGCTGCTCCAACCAAAAGACATTGGGTGGGAGTGAAGAATATTTTTAGATATCTTCAAGGCACTAAAGATCTCGGTCTATTCTTCCAGAAAAATAAAAATGTGGATTTAATAGGATATACAGATGCTGGCTATTTATCAGATCCCCATAATGCCAGATCTCAAACAGGCTTTGTACTTTTACACGGTGGAACGGCCATCTCTTGGAAGTCTTCGAAACAAACTCTAGTGGCTACATCCACTAATCATTCTGAAATAATTGCATTATATGAAGCATCACGTGAATGTGTATGGCTTCGCAGAATGATTAACCACATACAACAATCATGTGGTATAGGTGCTATCGCATCACCTACCATTATCTACGAAGATAATGCCGCTTGCGTTGTTCAAATGCAAACGGGTTACATAAAGAGCAATATCACAAAACATATTGCACCTAAACTATTTTACCCACATGAATTGCAAGAGGGTGGGAAAATAAATATTCTGCAAACTAAGTCTTGTGGTAATCTCGCAGACTTATTCACCAAGTCGTTACCAACTTCCACATTCCAAAAATGTGTTCATGGAATTGGTATGCAAAGACTACGTGATTTGCATATGTCACGGGGAGAAATCTCCTAAGACTTAATCCGTTCAAATATAAATATTATACTCTTTTTTCCAGTGAATGAATCAATAGCTTTCTCTCAACACTTGTGAATCTCTCTTGCAATACATATAATATTAACACAACTAATATAAGGGAGTCCTCACGATTGTACTGTACGGCGGAACGTACGAGGTCGCGCTGGCCACGTCGGCACTGACGTCGTGGAGGACCCGCCCCCGCGAGGCAACGGGCACGACTGCAGGAGCTGGCGCGTCACAACGGCTGCAAATACTCGTCATGCCTGTGATTCGTAATTAGGGCTGGACGAAAAACTCGAAGCTCGTTAGCTCGTTCGGCTCGTGGCTGGCTCGGCTCGGCTCGGCTCGTTAGGATAACGAGCCGAGCCGAGCCAAGATTTTAGCTCGTTAGCTATAACGAGCCAACTCGAGCCAGCTCGCGAGCCGCTCACGAGCCAAACGAGCCATGCTTCCAGGAATTTAGATATGCATATGCTGCTTCCATAGACCTAATTTGTACTCTATTGCATGTGTTAATGTGTAAATTTGTACTCTATTGTACCCAAACGAGCCATGCATGTGTTAATTTGTACTCTATTATACCCAAACGAGCCAAACGAGCCTAACGAGCCAAACGAGCCAAACTTCCATGGATGAATATATGATGGAGATATTTTTTGGCCCTGGCTCACGAGCCAAACGAGCTAACTCGAGCTTTTTGTCGAGCCGAGCCGAGCTGGCTTTTTAGCTCGTTAGTTATAACGAGTCAGCTCGAGCCAGCTCGTTATCCTACCGAGCCAGACCGAGCCGAGTCGAGCCGAGCCGAGCCAGCTCGTTATCCAGCCCTATTCGTAATACAGCGACGATGCAGGCGTATGATCCTGTCAGGGATTCGCTGTTGGATTAGTTTGTAGCTGTACACTATCATGACTAGGTTTACGCCGTGGCGTGCATGCGTGTGTTGGTTAAAATTAAAAAAATGCTGGACACGAGCATACCGAGTAGGGGCAGAAAAAAACTCCGAGCTCGTGAACCTGCTCGGCTCGACTTGACCAAGCTGAATCATAGACGTGGCTCGATTTATTTATGTCACAAGCCGAACCGGCTCACGAGCCGTTTGATAGCTCATTCGGCTCGCTCGGCCAAGCAAGGCCAAGCACTAGCAGCAGCCTCAAATCCCCAGACCCCATAAACACGTACCCACAATGCTGTGATATGTACGTACGGCTCAAAACTCAAGCACTGCATACGACGTGTATGGCACGAAAACCAGCCAACTAGGGCGCCATCAACATGGCTGCGCTACAGTGCTGCGGGCTTATTTGACACTATTCATAAGTTTCGTCTTTTTCTGAAATTTTGGCTTTTTGTTGAGCTTTTTTGCCGGTTCTTTTTTTCCCGTATGTGTTTGTATTATACGTAATGGGCTAACATATTTTTTATATTTTTAAAATTTTTTAAATTTAATTATGCTAAATAAGCCTCTGTCAGCTACAGTATTTTTTTCAGCCAGCTACAGTATTTTCAACCATAAGCCACGAGCTTTTCAGCCGAACCGATCACCCCCCTAATTTAACTTGCCGACGTGTATGGCACGAAAACCAGCCAACTAATTTAGGCCCCGTTTGGCACAGCTCAGCTTCACTAGTGAAGCTGTTTTTTTTGTTTCAGCTTCACGAGTAGCTTCACCGGTGAAGCTAAAACTGTTTTGGAAAACTATTTGGCAAAACAGCTTCACCAACAGCTTCATGCATGGCTGAGAGAGGGCAATTGTCCAAGATGCCCCTGTCTACCTGACTTGTTCTAACATTTGGAGTTGTATGTTTGTATATGGTCATATGAATTAAAAAATAATATATTTGAATGAGTATGAATTAAAAAATTAAAAAAAAAATTAAAATCAGTGTGAACGGTAGAGAAGTGCGAACGGGAGGAGAGGAAACAGGCGTGGGGACCCAGTGGCAAAGTGCTGTAATTTCTGTCAACTACAAGGGCAGTGGGTTTCTAGAACTGCGAGCCTGAGGGAGAGAGCTGTGAAAAGCTACTATTTTCAGCTTCACCCCACCTCATTCCCTTGTGAGAGCATGATTTAAGGAGCTTCATTCATGAAGCTGTTTGCAAAAAGGGTGTTTGGCAAAAAACAGCTCATGAAGCTGTTGGTGAAGCTGTACCAAACAGGACCTTAACTTGCACGCGTGAGCGGGCGGCCAGCTCAAGCGTCCGTTCGGAATACTTTGGTCACTTCAAACTAATGGCTTGTTTTTAAGTCAAAAGTTGATGGCTTTTAATTTTTACTATACTATCTAACTTTTAAATGGAGTATTATTTTAAGATGAGGTCTACAAGTTAAATGATCTACACGTTAAAAGCCCAACATCTGTACCAGCCAAAATCGCAAGTGAGTATCTGTCTTTCCGTAATCTGTACCGTAAACAGCCAAAATTCAAAAAATTTAACCAAAAGCCATAAACCGCAGTCGAAAAGAACAGACTCTTAGAAAGACGCAGCCATATAGCTTTTGAAAGATAAAAGCGTTTAAAAAGTATTGCCTTCTTAATATTTCTTTTTTCTTTATATTGTTTATGTACAAATAAAGATGTTTTCTCTTTTATTTTTTAATTGAATACTTAGAAAAAATCAACAGCCACTATAATGCTATTTCAACTAAAAACTATAAGTCAAAAACTACTGAAAAAGACAAATTGAATGGGCTAAGACGATCGGATTACAGTGTGACTCCACGTGGCAGTACGGTACATTGCTTAATTCGCCCCTGGGGTTGATCAATGTGATGATTATAAGAATGGATTAAGTTAGTTTGGTGACGGAAAAAAGCCGGCCGTTTGTGGATCGATCCAACTTTGGGCAGGCTTGGCTTCGGAGAATACTGTACTGCTTTTGTAAGCATCGAACGAGCAATGCCAACCGGTAACAGTTCAATTAGTTTTAACTAGGATTGTATAAGGCCTATGTGAATAGGGGTGGATATCAAGCCAGATCGGCTTGGCTCGCATAGACTCATTAGATAAATGGCTTAGCTGTTAAGCTAACGAGTTGAAATGGAGATTAGATTAAAAGCTCGAGCTGGGTTCGTTGTGTTTGTTATATACAAAAGATGCAATGTAATTATGCAACCACCATTAGTCCATCTAAATCATAAAATTGCAATCTAAATCATGAAGTTGCAATAATGCAGAATCAAATAACCTGATTCATACTGACAAAGATACAGAGGCTTGCCTGCTTACCTCGAGATGTAGAGGACCGTTCTTCGTACCTGAACCAGAATGTCAGAATTCAAACATAGTTGATCGTCATTGTATGGTCACTTGACTCACTTCAAGATATTTTTCTGGACAACCCACACAAAAACCATTGTAGCTGCATAAATGGACAGAACAAAGGCAAACATTTCATATGCCATATCAAAGCCAGAAGAAGAGCAACGCTAATCAAGGGGCAAAGATAACTTACACATATTTGATGGATCAGGTACACCCATATCACAGCTGCCTGGAAGCAAAAGAACAGCAACACAAAGGCTGCCCTGTTGATTCCTTCTTGCTTCGAAAAGAATTGTGACTTCTGATATTTCATAATACAGGATTGCACATTAACAAGGTATGCCATATTGCCCACGGTTCCCTTGAGAAGTTACAAGATTAGTAAGCATATTCCAGCATTAGCAGCAACTAAAACAAGTTCCAACTAGATAGGTACAGAGCTCCAGACCTAGGGCTGAAAACGAAAACGGTAATTCTCGGTTACCGAAAATCGTTTTCGAAAAATTACCGATTTTTTTCCCCTAAACGGAAACGGTGACGGTAACCGATAAAACGGAAACGAGAACGGTAAAAATATCCGATAATGAAAACGAAAACGATTTAGCTCTCTTCCGATCGTTTTCGAAAAATACCGTATTTAATCGGTAATTACCGTCGGTAATTACCGATCTCCACGCCGAGCCCCATCTCTACTTCTCCTCCCGACCTCCCCCATCTCCTTCTCTCGGCTCCCTCGTCTCTCACTCTCCGCGCCGCCTCGGCTCTCCCAGCCGCGCCGCCGCGCGCCTACTCGCCCCGACCTCCGCGCTCCCCTACCGGCTCTTTCTCTCTCTCCTAAGTGCCGCCTCCCCCTTGCCGACCCGTATGCCCGGTCGCTCCTCGGCTTCCTCCGCCGTCTCACCTACTCCCCGCGCCGCGCCTTCTCCTACCTCACCGGCCCTCACCGCCGCGCCTCCCCTCGCCGCACGGTAAGATACGGCCAGATCCATGGCCTAAGGCCTGGATCTGGCACCTCCTTCCTGATTCGGACCCGATCCACTCATTTTCGAGTTGCTACTTTTGGTTTGCTCTCACGGTTGCTTGAGGTGCTAGGTTGGGAGGTGAGCTACTCTGGGCTAGTCATGGCCGAGCTAGAGCTGCCCGCACGCCGGCGGAGTGAGCCTCGGTCCCCTCTACTCTCCCTCTACTCCCCTCTTCTATCTCCGGTAGTTACTCTCTGTGCTGGTTCATGGTGGATAGTTGTGCTAATCAACGGCTACTGGTGTTCTATTGTGTGTGGTAAGCAAGGTTTAGTATTGAAATGAATCTCAAGTTCATGTATGATTGGGGCTACCTTTGCCGGTGGATGGTTGGGTTACTGTGGGAATGAATCAGGGCTGCTTGTGGCGGTCGCTCTCCCGGTGATGTGGACGTCGCCTGGTGGTGACCTCCTCCTTCTCTTCCCAGGGCTGACGGTCTCGGATTGGTGGTCCATCCTCCTGCCGTTGCGGTCGCTGTCACTGTGCTCCCGGTCGGCTTGCCTGGCCTTCGTCGCCGTTGTGGGCTTGTGACTTTGTGTGGTGTCTTTTTATTGCTATATAATATATGTGTCTTGCCTCTTGTGCCATGGATCATTACTACAGTATTATGTTTCATGTGACCTAGGTCAATATATACAGCTATTGTCATGCTGTGCAGATTGGTGTGTTTATTGTATTTTAGATATCGCTTTTATGATTTTCGATCGTTATCGATGCACTTTTGATCGAATAGTTTCGTTTCCGAATTTACCGGAATATCGATGTCGTTCTCGTTTCCGACAATATCGTATCGATTTCGTTTTCGAGAAAATAATGTGAAACTGAAAGTGATTTGACCTCCTACCGATCGTTTCCGACCGTTTTCACCCCTATCCAGACCTGCTGCACTCAAAAGCCAAGTCGGTGTAGAAGGCATGTCAAGTTCACCGGCGGCGTATGTAGGCAGTGTTGGGGCGGCGGGTACACGTACGCAGATCCGTTCAGCTTCACCTCCCTCACCTCGTCACTCTTCTTGAACTCATCTCGTCGCTCACCAGCAGAGCTGGAGTCTAATTAGGAGGACGATTTGGGCTCGGAGCCTCGGACCACTAACAGAATCACAGTTTACAAAAATACCACCGTTTAGAATGTGCGAAATTTTTTGAACGGAGAAGTGTAGAAAATTATAAATTTCTATTAAATTCCTATGTTCTAGACAGGTTTTTTTTATAAAGAAAATCATCTGATTTATATTAATAATGCAAGAATTAAGTATATGAGTGCTCAACTTTTACACTAAAGATATATGTTGAACACCTTATTACCATTTAAGTCCTTGAGTCGATGAATATGCTGAATTTCTTTATCTTTCTCACCAAAAACTTCGAATCTTGCAACGTCAAGGGTCTCCATAGATGTATACAACATACGCCTTGATAATAGGGTTGTTCGTCGGAAGAAAACTAAAGAAGATTTATTTATAACCAACTTCACCGATTTTTGATGTAGGCATCATCATCGTTATTGAGGTGAGTTGGTATAGTAAAACCTATCACGGATAAAAGAAATCACGCGCATAACTCGCGAAAGAAAAAAAATCTAAAATAACTTGATCTTGGAGGAAAAACAGAAGGAATCAATGAAAAATAAATTACTTTTAGCAAACTAAGGTCCCCACTCACTACAATAACGCGGGAGAGGAGAGGGGTCGACAACATAGGATGGTGGCGAAGCTCCGGGCGGTGGCTAGGTTTTGCTCGCAGATTGCCACTGCCCAATAATACTTTGGGCTCTGGCAACCTGTGTCCTTGCCAGAGGTAAGTTGACAGTTTTTTTCTAAGGGAAAATTTGTTCAGTAGCACTGAAAGGTCACCTCTTTCGGAAAATACCACTAAAAAAACGGGGTTCCGGAAATTACCACCGAAAGATTCATTTTTCTTCGGGATTTAGCATTCTGGACAAAAAATACCCTTACCCCTCCGCTCTTCCTCCTCCGCAGCCGGCTGGCCGAACAGAGGAGGTGTGGGGCGCATGGCGGCGGCGGGGGCTCCGGCGAGGGGGGGCCATAGGGGCAGGGTGAGCTGGAAAAATGCGTCTCCGGGGAGGTGTGGAAGCTGGTGGGGGAGGCGGCACGGCCCGGGACGGCGCTGGTCGGCGGGGGCAGCTGTTTGAGCGGCCGGCATTGAGGTTGGAAGGGGGCGGCGGCACCGGCGGGGGAGGGGAGAAATTGGAGACGAGCAGGAGTATGAGCAGGTCAAGGGGAGCGCACCAAGGCGGTTGGAGAAGGCGGGGGAGACCCAGAGAGAGCCGCGGCGAGAGCTCAGGGCGGCGCGGCCATGCGCACGACGCCGGCGACACACGGGCAGCGGGAGCTTCGGCCGGCGGTCGGGATGGTGTCGCCGTGTCACGGTGAGGCTCCCATGCGGCGGAATTGGCCGGAGATTGCTTTATTTGGCCAGTGGTCTTGTCGGCCGGAGTTGGGGGAGAAATGCCGCCGGAGGCGCCCGTGGCCGCCCGGATCTCCAATCCTCCGCTCGGATCTCCACCGTCCGCCCGGGGTCGGCGCCGGATCCGCCTCATCCGTCCGAGGTCGCCGGATCCGCCTCGTCCGTCCGAGGTCGCCGGATCCGCCTTGCCCGCTTGGTCTCGTCCGCCTGGGGTCGCATCGTCCTCGGGGAGGAGGGACGGGGCCCGCGGAGGGCGAGGAGGAGGGAGAGGAAGGGGAGCGGGGAGAAGAGGGAGAGGAGCGGGGAGGCGGGGGCGAGGAGGAGAGAAGGTGAGGGAGGGGAGGGAGAGGAGTATTTTTGTCCAGAATGCTAAATCCCGAAGAAAAATGAATCTTTCGGTGGTAATTTCCGGAACCCCGTTTTTTTTAGTGATATTTTTCGAAAGAGATGACCTTTCAGTGCTACTAAACAAATTTTCCCTTTTTCTAATTAGGACTGATGGCAAGTATTCTAATCGGCTAACCATGGCCTATGGAAAATGGGCTGATGGCCGTTTGTATCAAGTCCAACGCCATCAAGGCTATCAGGCAACACACTAACGCCCAACCAAAGCACCAGCAAGGTGGCGGCCTCCTCCGCTCCGGCCTCCACCGACCCGCTTCGCCACACGTCGCGGCGGAGACGGCGAAGTGAAGGGAAGGAACAGACGGCCGTCTATTTTGGATTCTGGAGTGGTTCCTACCTTGAGGTAATTTTTTGTCCTTCTTAGCTTCAACGCGCCGCCGCCGACTTAGTCGTTAGCCGAGCGCCGCTGCGTTTGGTGTTATCTTCGTGGTTGCCAGCGGGGGAAAGGGTTTTCTGATTTTCTTGGCGATAGCTTCGTTTGGTTTGGGTGGAGGTCGGCGGAGACGACGATTGAATTTTGTATTTTCAGGTGTTGCCTTTCAGTCCTGAGAAATTTCGATATTTGACACTGAATACGTGCGCCTCTCAACTTTTAACCTTCAATTCGCACGCCTTTAGAAATTTAACCCTGTCACTGCGAATTCTTTTGATTCAAGGGATTCTCTTCATTTTCGCAGTGACAAGTGTCAAAATATAAAAGGAGAGAAAATGAGGAGAATCCCTTGAATCAAAAGAATTCGCAGCGACAGGGTTAAATTTTCAAAGACGTGCGAATTGGGGGTTAAAAGTTGAGAGGCGCACGTATTCAGTGTCAAATATCGAAATTTCTCTTCAGTCCTTGAATACAGCGTATTTTGGACTTTACGCTTTGTTGTCACTAATTGTCTTCGATTCTTTTCTTCTTCTTCCTCCATATCTGATATTCTGATTGCAATATCTGGGAATTTCTGGAGAGGCTAGGCCCACTGAATCTGCCCATGCTTATATTCAAGAAGTGGAAATGTTTAATTAGTCGATCAAAAGTTGCAACTTTGACAACTTTTGATTGTGCTTATTGCCTAATTGGTAGTGGAGAGGGTAGGATGTAGCATGTATTCTTGGTGTGATGTCCAACTTTTGCAATGGGCGGCTAAGAGTATGCTCCTTGTTGTGATCATCAATGCAGTGCAGCTACCCACCTCCATTGTGCGCTGCAGATTGAGGCAAAAACATCTTTTTAACCCATGGCGGCCACGATGGTGGCGATGACAGCCAAGAGCAACGTGATAACCCTCAAAATCAAATTAATCAGATTCCTACATTAATAAGAACATTAACATTTAAATGAGAAAGATTAACAATTTAAAACATTCAACACTGAAATAAAATGAGAATTTATTAGAATCAAAAGTCTGAATTACAGAAAATCTAATTACAAAAATAAATCCCACATACATTCAAGTTTACCACATACATTCAACCGTAATACTACAAGCCCAATGTACAGAATCTCAATCTCAGGATTTACAAAAGAATAAGGTATCACAATTAAATGTTACAAAACTTTAATCTCATCTCATACAAGAATGAATTTATACAAATGTATTACATCAATTTCATCTGATTAATCCACATCTTCACAGCCGACCCAAAATTTAAATACCTGGACAATCATGTTAGCGAAAACCACAAACTTAAATCTAAAATGAATTTAAATAATAGATTGCTGTGAGAACCCGGTTTTTAATTTTGTACAATGGCAATTGCTCTCCGAGATACTAGGATTGTCCAGGGCCAATCAACACATCTCACGTATTGGGTTTTCATCATTTGGCAATAAAATTATCATTCTTACCTATTAACCTTTACCTTTTTACTCTTCTTGATGGGTCACTCTATTCAATACCATGCACAACCCACGTTATAAGCCACTGGTCACCCTCAGGGACAGCCAAAGCCATGAGTCAAGCCCACAAGAGCCAGTAGGAGAGAGGAGCCACACCTCACTGCCATAAGCCTCCAATGAACCTACAAAGCTCACTGCCAAAGGACTGCAATAGCAACTGAAGGTTGCCATCACCCACCACAGGCACCACTGTAGCAAATCCCCCCATACAGCCATTGCCCATAACACTCACGGGCCATCACTAGCCAGCAGACAGCTGAGAAGGGGCACTGCCCATTTAAACCCCATCCTCACAAGAACTCCAACATAGTCAGAAGAGGAAGTCGAGCCAAGACCGAAGGACCACCGAAGAGTACCATGGCCAGGGAGCACTTCCACAAGACAATCTTCCACATAACTTAGCCAAATCAGAAAAGCATAGCCTAGTGATAGAAAGAACATCCCCACACCTCTAATTCAAGCCAACAATGCCAGTAAGATAAAGTCATGAGCCTACCATCTATTCTTTTGCTAACACTAGAGCCAGTCGATGGAGCCTTGGCGAGGCAGTAACCTCCGGCTCACCACACTAGAACAAGGGAGGCGGATGGCTGTCCTATGAGTCCTCGGGTCATGAACATATCCCACAGCGAATGCCCAAGGCCCTAGTACCTCACGGTTGCTCACCCCAGTGCCCCAAATCCAAACAACCCCATGGCTAATCACATATCCATACACCACATGTTCACAAATTAAATCAACAAACAAGAACTAGAATAAAAGGGCAGTATTGTAGGAGTAAAGAGTAAGAAAGAACCGGAAGGAGCCGAGGAACAAGAATCAGGAGCCACCAAGACACACGGTGCTGACAAGGAGTAGCCAGAGGACGAAACCACGAGCACTAGTACACGGCACCTACAGCAAATACCCGACAAGAAGGCCAGGAGTCGGCGGCTCACCACCGCCGTAACATGCCACTCGGGGAGGAAGAGTCAACATAGTTGAACGTCGCCGACAGGGCTTTGGCTCCGCAAGGGCGTGTGGTGGCGAAAGGGCATGCAGTGGCGATGACGGCCAGGCGCATAGCGCTGGCAGGCCAAACAATGTCGGGAAGGTACGGTACACCGAAGAGCCACGACAAGATACACAATAGAAAAAAAGGGAAACAAATCCAATCTAAGAATACCAAATCCACTCACCTCATAACAGATCCAAGAAATTGAACCCTCAAATCACAAGGGGCGACAGCCAGATTTGTTGCAAGTGATGTTTCATCTTTGATATGATCTGTATCCTCTACAAGGATCTATAATATTGCTACCTAGTGGACTTGAGACTCTTATCAAGTCAAACTATGGACCCTGTAGCTTGTGTTTAGATTGTTTTTGCTTAGTTTTACTCCCTGGTCTATGATTGAATTGCAACTGTTTGCTTTCTTATATTTTGGGTCTTGTTTTTATTCTGATATTTTGAGCTCACTCTCTATTCAAGTGTCATATAGGCTTCAGTGGCGGACCTAGGAAAAAATTGTAGGTAGGGCGAAGTCTAATGGTGACTCAGGAAAAAAAACTAGGTAGGCTGAAGTCGGAAGCGTGAAATAAACAGTAGTACCCAAAAGCAAAATAATCTATGATCAAACTATGTTGCAATCACACCAATAAAAGTATGTGATACGAAATAGAAATAACAACTACAATTCACATGTTAACATATGTAGATAACGGAAGGACAATGAAAAATACCTCACTAATGAAGCTTAATCTACAATTATAGATGAGCTGTAAAAGAAACAACCTGTCAATTGTGAAAGATAGATAAATCAGTAGTGTCACAATTCGATAATAGAATATAAAAGATGCAATACAAAAGAAGACAAAAAATATACCAGTAAATAACTAAGTACATCTAGAAGAACGAGGCATTTTCATTCTTCGAGTTTTCATGTCTTGAAATCCACCCTCTAATATTGTGCTACATGATAAGCCACTATATTTAGATACGCTTTTCCCAAAATAAATGTGTAAATGGGTATTTGTTCTTGAGATATTGTCATATTGCAGACTTGGGATGAATTATACTAGAACCATTATTGTCAACCATGAAAAGAGCTAGCCATCTAACCTTCACCTGGCTGAAGCCCATATCACATATCCATTTAGTCTATTTTTCTTATTTGATTACTTATGCTGATACCCTAGGAAATGCTTACGAAGATGGCCAAACAATTTGACAATGGCTGCTATTTATCTGCTTTAAGAAAAGAAAATGTCAAGAGCATCAGATCTTAACCTCCTATTTTACAGGTAGCCGACTGGATGAAGATACTTCATGAGTCTGATTTATGTGAGTGTGGGATGCGCATTGACTTGATTACCAGAGTTTTTGGCGCTAATCCAACTGAAGACTTTTTTTTGAGAAGCTTCCACCTGGAGCAAAATCACTGGAAGCATATACAGCACTCCTTCATTCCTATGCTCGATCAAAGATGACAAAGCTGAGAGGCTGTTTGAGAGAATGAAGGATGCTAACCTGTCTATGGATGTCCTGGTTTACAATGAAATGATGACCTTATACATTTCTGTCGGCGAGCTTGATAAAGTTCCGATAGTTGCTGAAGAGGTGAAAAGGCAAAGTGTTTCTCCAGACCTTTATAAAATAGAAACTATAGAAGTGCTCAAAGCCTCAAATCACCTCCTCGGCTTACTCCTGATCTCCTCAAATCACCTCCTCTGTCAAAGGCTCAAAGCCTCAAACTCAACTCCCGACTCCTCCCGTGTCTCCCAACTGGCCGACTCAGCCGACTGCTCCTCGCCTGTCGCCTCCTCGGCTCAAATCCGCATCCGCCGCTCAAATCCGCATCCGCCGACGCCCGACGGTCGCCACCCGGGCTCCCCGCTTCCCGCCTCCCAGGCTCCCCTAGCCGCCTGGGCGCCGCCGCGCCGTCCTCCGGGCTCCGACTCCTCCGCCTGGGCGCCGCCGCGCCACGCCGCGCCGTCCTCCGACAAGTCCGCCTGGGTGCTGCCGCCACGCCGTCCTCCGCCTCTGCCGCCCGGGATCTAAGGTTAGCGGCGGCTCTTTTTCTTGGACTCTTCGACTTGGTGTTGGCCCGTGCGTCCTCTAGTATATCTCTTGCTTTGTTGGGCCGTGTGTTTATTGGGTATTTAGGTGTTGCTTAGACTTGGGCCTTGTCCCCTGCACCCGCAACCATGAGCTCCGCCAGGCCGTCAAAGAAGCGGAAGCAGCCCGTGGTCGCCCCGCCGGAGTCGGAAGAGGCAGTGGAACAGGCGCAGTTGCAGGAGGAAGAGGGGGGCGTGTGCTTCCGCCGGGGGGGGGGGGGGGGTCCGCTGGCGAGGGGAGCTCCGGCGGCCGCCCGGCCTCGCCCGAAGGGCAGGTCCGCCCTGGTAGGCTTTGTTAGGCACTCTTTAGATGGCAAAACATGAATAAGATGTTACTATAGAAATATCGCTTGGCAACTATTGAGAGGCTTCAAAATAAACTTGTAAAGTAGCATATTTGCTTCTCGGATCTTCAAAATTTTAAAAGTGTTAGAAATAATCTTGACTTAAAGTTCAAGACATAGTAGAGTCCGTCTCCGTGTGCAACTGAAGTTGAAGTTATGCCCAACTTGAAGTCCGAATACGTATGCTAATAGGAGATTATTAACCTATATATTGAGGAGACTTGTAACCAGTTTTGTAAGAGAAAAGCAAGAAAAGGGAGAGCAAATAAGAGAATAGAGAAATTCAGAAATTCTCTTGTGTTCTTTTCGTTTATTTGCGAATTGCAAGGTGTGTGTTTTTTCCTGGATCAAAGTTTTAATAAGTGGTATCAGAGCCTAGGCGAGAACCGAGTCGCTGAAAAAATCGTCTCGACAATTTCGTTTCACGCTCATCTCGCGTGGCGCCCCCGGCGCGTGGCGCTCGGTCTGTCAAGAAAGTCAAAGACATGTAGCAGAGCACTCGTTGCGCGGCTTCGTCCAAGGACATCGTCCAGCAACAAACTCAAGTAAGGTGGAAAAATCGGAAGAGATGTGTCACTGTTCTGTGTCAAGTATGAGTTTAGTAAGTTGTAGTTAAGACCAACTGCTTAAATGTTTTAGAATCTTTGCATCCGGATGAATCTGTGCCAGTTAAGTTGAGTTCCTATATGTAGTTTGCATGTAGAATGCTTCATGTGGAGGCATGGCTGGTAGTTCATAATGCATTGAGACTAAAACTAGGGTATATCAAGTAAAGATTAAGGGGGGAGATTGTTAGAAATAATCTTGAATTAGAGTTCAAGATATAGTAGAGTCCGTCTTCATGTCTAACTCAAGTTAAAGTTGTGGTCAATTTAAAGTCCGAATACGTATGCTAATAGGAGATTATTAGCCTATATATTGAGGAGGCATGTAACCAGTTTTGTAAGAAAAGTAGGAAAAAGGGGAGCAAATAAGAGAATAGAGAAATTCAGAAATTCTTCCATGTTCTCTCAGATTATTTGTAATGTGTGCGTTTTTTTTCTGGATCAAAGTTTTAACAAAAGGACCTAGGATTTGTAACAAGTGATCAAACACTGTGATTCACCTCTACAGACATAGCAATAACTTAATTTATCTGATCTCCTTTTGTCCAATATGCAGCTATTTGCTTTTGATACAGCCAAGAATTTCTTGACTCCAAAGGCTGACGAGTCCCCCAAGACCCCCTTCCCTCCGTCGTTTATTGCTGGAGCACTTGCTGGAGTCAGCTCAACCTTGTGCATAGAGATGGCAACGGGTAAATACCCATCGGGTATTGCCATTCCATACCCGTACCCGCTAGGTGTAAATTTACCCGTCGGGTTACCCGTATCCGCACGCAGGTAGGAAAATTTACCCATACCCGTACCGACAAGCATACCCGGTTCAACACTTAAGAATATCATCAGTTTAGACATTCATTAATCATACATGCCAAGCACAAAAGTATCTAATGATCAAAATTAGTACATCACATAAACATACTTGACATGACCATATCAACATATGACAAACAAATAAACAATCAACAACAAGTAGATAATAAAATTAACATTTGAGTGGGATGTCTAGTTGTCTAATGCGGGTATTCATTACCCGCGGGTAGGCGGGTATGGGTAGTATATACCCACACCCGCACCCGCCTACCCGGCGGGTAGAGGATTTCGCCCAATAACGTACCCATGGGTACATAAAATTTTCCATATCCGTCTCTTTATCGGGTAAAACCCGTCGGGTATTTAGGTATCAGGTACCCATTACCATCTCTACTTGTGCACATATCCTTTGGAATTGATTAAGACTCGATTGACTATAGAGTTGAATAGAAAACTCTTTCTTTGTGCACCTCACCTCACTCCTACTTTTTTTTATAAGACCTCACTCCTACTTGTTTCTGCAGAAAGATGTCTATGACAACTTCCTCCATGCTTTCGTCAAGATTCTACGAGAGGAAGGCCCCTCAGAGCTTTCTCGTGGTGTGACACCGAGTCTGATAGGAGTGGTGAATTTTTTTGTACGAATAATTTATTTTTTATTTAAAAATACATAAATATACTTGTGGGAAATTTTTTTACAAAAATAGGCTCCAGTCGCCCACCCATTGGGCGACTTTTGCCTTTCGCCCAACCGGGAGGCGACAAAAATTCTGTCGCTATACGTTCAAGCGACTGCAAGAAGTCGCTTTCCTATTGGGCGACTTTCATGCAGTCGCCCAATGGATGGGCGACTAAAAGTTCAGTCGCCCAATGGAGGGGCGACTTTACTCAGTCCCTGTGATTTTTTAGAGTTTTGTCAATTTTGTAGTTTTGAACTGGAAAAAAATGTGTATTAGTTGTAATAAAAGTTTATGTTTATTGTATGTTGTAGGTGCATTAAAAATTTTGGAAATTTTTTTTAAGAACAATTGACTGTAAAACGTTTGATATATACATTGGTAAGTGATATTTTCACGTTTGATCTACGGCGCCGAGCTGGCGCCGTGACCAGTGGCATGTGGCATGTGTGGAACTCTGCACTTCTAATGTTCAGAACTCCACCACTAGTCCTAACATGCCTTAGGGAATATAACTTGCTGGGTCTATTACATTTTGTCTACTGGGTGTAGCGTGATTGTTTCCCCTTTTTCTCGCACCCTGAAGATGGCTCCGCTGCATCCTTCTTCCTGTCACTCTTGGTCTTGAGAGCTGCCTCACGAGCTTGAAGCTTTTCCTCCTGACGCTTGATGGCTACTTCACGCAGACTTAACTGCTCCCGCCTCCTTTGCAGCTCATCCTTCTTACCCTTCAAACGGATTTGGTCCACCCTCACGCGGCGCTCTTACTCAAGCCGCATCTGTCGTTCCACCCATTCGATGAACTTGCAAGGCTATGTGTGGCGTGGTAGATGTCATGGATCAAGTTGAAAAACGATAACGAGAAACAAATGATTTAGTTATCGTCCTTACCATGAAGTCGTCATCCAGGTTTGGACACTTGAAGAACCTACGGCCGTAGTTGGCTCGTTGTACTCGATCCGTCCAGACGCACAACATCGTCCTAAAGCCGCAATGGCACTTCGAGCGCTCATGCCACTTCGGCACTCCAAATGGGTTGGATCTCCAGGAACAGTGGCAGAGCTAGAGCAAAATGAAGGGGGTGCACCACTTCAAAACGAATGGGCTGGACAGGACGAGTGAGGATGTTTTTTGAGCTAGGGGTACATCATATTGGGCCAAAGGGGGTGCACAAAGGGTGAATATTTACTAGTAATAACTAAATTTTGTTTTGGAACCGGGTTCCTAGGAACCCCCTCCGGTCCATGTAGCTCCGCCCCTGTCCAGGAAGACGTTGTTGTGTAGTAGTATTGTGATGGCTTGAGGAGGAGATGTGGTATGGAAGACATAGGAGGCCTTTATGTAGGCAGGTTATCTGGTGCAGTGGGCATAGTCCATGGAGAGGACAACATGGGAATCTTTTCGCTTTTTCAGGATTCCAGTGTAGCAATAAATGTCCCTATGAAGGCTTTTCAGAGCCTGTAGTCTCGTAATAAATTCAGAGCTAGGACCATTCAATGTATTTGGTACAATGTAGCATTTTCAGTCGTTTGCACGAAACAGTACGTTCCACGAAATAAGTGCTACAACATTGCCTTCTCAGAGGCCAGTAATCATAATTTCTGAAACAACAAGCCACGGTCATTGCAAACATGTCGGCATATCAACTACTTTTATCATGGATGTCAAAAAATTTCGGCAGAGTTTCCCCTGTTTTTGGAGCCACTCTAAACACAAATATCACATGAATATAACATATACACATATATACAACAAGTAGCTCATTATAAACCCATCTCAATCCATATACACAGCATATATCACATGAAGCACGACTTGTAAGCCCAACCATAGTCCATAAGCATAGTAATAGTCCATACATCAATACGAACAAAGTTCAAATAGTCCATACATCCATACGAACAAGTTTTACAAATGGTACATGAAATTTAGCATGCATTGCAACTACTGATCAGGACACGCATTGCAACGTCTAGCTGTGTGCCCCTCCTGACCGCATCGCCCACAACGTGCACCAGATGTTCCAGCTTGTGATTCGTCCATGTCATTTCTAATACGTCGGCTCTGTCGCCGACCCTTCCCACCCTTCATCATGTTAATATCCGGAACCCAGGTCCTCGCTGAAATGTCCAAAGTGGCGAAGTTTCCCACCACCCTGAACCCACGGAGCTCCCCACACCAAGCTTGTAGTATTCTCTCCTTGAAAAAGTACTCGGACATGAAGTTGGAAGGATCCATGCGCACGGTCCCGCATGCAGCGGGGACATGAGAGCATGGCTTGTGTAACAACTTAAGCTTGTTGCATGTGCAGCTAGGTTCGTTTGCATGATCTCCAAGGCATACCTCGTGAGTAATAAGTGAACGAGATGTCCCAAATACGGCTCTGTCACGGAGTATCACCTCGAAACGATGCTCCTTGTTGCCCATGACATGCACTGTGTGCAATTGACCCTTATGTGCCTTCGTCTCCATGTACGCAGTAATTTTTAACGAATACAGGGCTCCGGGATTGGCTGCATGAAGTGCGGCACTCGCGTGCCTCTCCCTGAAGTAGCGGATTGTGCTGTGAAGAACACCTTCCACGATGGCGACAAGGGGCTGAGAACGGAGACCCCTGAGAACCCAATTGTAGACCTCGGCAAGGTTAGTTGTCATTATTCCGTACCTTGCGCCATCCGTGTCGTGCAACAGCGACCACTTCTCCAATGGTTCCCCCTCGATCCACTGCGAGAAGCACTTGATGTTTCGTGAGCTCCTCCTTCGTGGACCACTTGGGTTAGGCTCATCGATTGCTGGCTAGCATTGCGGTTGTGCCGCTCCAGGAGTGACCGGCCCCTTTGTAGGATCAAGGATACCGACTAGAGGGGGGTGAATAGGAGGTTTTTAAACTTTTCTTGTTTACTAGATTAATTCTTCACAATTTTAAGAGACAAAGATGTAAAGCAATTAATCCAATACAATTCAAGTTAACAACTTAGCTCTAAACAAATAAATGATCACAATGAAGCAAATGAACAAGAGCTAAAGAGACAAGAGACACAACCGATGTTTTTACCGTGGTAATCGGAAACTTGCCGGTTTCCCCTAGTCCACGTTGAGGTAAGCCCGGACGTATCGGACCGGCTCCACAAATTGAGCCAAGCACCTCGATCACTAGTGTAGCTCTTCCCCACTCCGGGTAGGCGAGCTCCAACCTTCACAATATGCCGGGTCTTCTCACAATCTTCTTGAGAAGATCACCGAGCCAATCCTTCTCCGGATCGTCCAAGTGCCGGCAAGCATTAAGAGTAAAAGATCCCGGTGTTCACTTGAATGCAAACCTAGTGCCAAATGGATTTGCAATTTAAATCTAGCACTAAATGCTCAACCACCTCACTTTGATGTGCAAAGAAAGAATTGAGGTGAAGTGAATGCTCTAGGGCTTAAGAAATGTGCAATGAGTCACTAACTATTGCCCTTGTGCAGTGGTGGAGGTATTTATAGCCTCCACCAACCAAACTAGCCGTTTGGCACAAGTTTCCCGCAAAAATCAGGATGAGCGGTACTACCGCCCTTCTGGGGCCGGTACTACCGCTCCCAAATCTTGCGTCAGAACGGCTCTGTCAGACGAGCACAGTGACCATTGGATTTGGCGGCGCGGTACTACCGCCGTTGAACTTTGCGGTACTACCGCTCTCCGGTAGTTCCGCAACGTCGGCGCGGTACTACCGCTTTGGCCAAAATCCGAAGGGTCCTCAAAATGCCGCTCTCTGGAAATTACGTACCGCTTGAGCTTCGGATCAACCGGACTCCGGAAGTACCGCTCTGAATGCGGTACTACCGCAAGCGGTAGTACCGACGTTGTAAATGCCGGTACTTCCGTTCTGGTTAAAATCCGAGATCAACCGGAGGCACTCTCTGGAAAAAGCATGCCGCTCATCCTCCGGTTCTTCCGGACTCCGGAAGTACCGCTCGAAAATGCGGTACTACCGCTCGCAGCGGTAGTACCGTCGTTGAAACGTCCGGTACTTCCGTTTCGCCGAGCTCCAACCGAGTTCGAGAGGTACTCTCTGGAAAAAGCGTTCCGCTCCAAAAACGGAGCTACTGCTCTGCGGTACTACCGCATCTGAGCACGGTACTACCGCTAGCCGGTAGTACCGACGTTGTAATGTGTGGTACTACCGCTTTTCCAGACAGAGCACAAACTTGATTTTTGAATCGGATTTTCATGAATGCAAGCTTAACAAGATAATCCAAATGGCACTAGATATATGCTATCAAGTTATTAACCAAGATCCCTCTTGATGGTACGATCATTTAACCTAAAATCCGGTCTTCCACCATTCACCTAAGACCGGTAAAGTTCAAAAGGTGTCCTATTCTACGAATACCTTTGTCTTGAGTCAATTTGATCTTCATACGTATCCTTTGGTTTGCATCTTGTCGCTCATGTGTGAACTAACCCTTCTCAAGCTCACAAAACACGTTAGTCCCATATTCGCATAATTTCATTAATTACCAAAATCATTTTTAGGGGCCTAGATGCTTTCACCCTTGCTTCTCTCTTCGACGTTCTTCCTGGTGGGCTCATCCAACAACCCCCATAAAGCATCAAATTTTCTCTGCTGGTTCTGCCTAGCCAGCCTTTTGAATAGCTTCATCAAAGATTGTTTCGAGAATTGCTTGAAAAAGTTTGCCCCTAAGTGACGACTGCACCACCGGTTCCTCATGTCTGGCCAAGGAAAGCTCTCCTCAGTGTCTTCTTGAAGTTTTCGTATCGCCTTTATAATACTGGCGTGGCGATCATGGATTACGCACACACCAGGACGGGTGCCTACAACTCCAGCCCTCACATGTCTGAGAAACCACAGCCAGCTCTCATAATTCTCACTCTCCACAAATGCAATGGCCAGCGGCAATATTTGATTGTTACCGTCAACGCCTATGGCCGTCAGGAGCTGCCCTTTGTATTTTCCTGTCAAGAAGGTCCCATCTACTGAGATCACTGGCAGCATGTGCCTGAATGCTTCAATGCTAGCACCAAAAGCAAACAATGCTCTCTGCAACACTGCAAATCCCGGTGGACTTATGGACGGCTTGTCGTGCACGGCGATGTACATGCCCGGGTTCCTTTGCTGCAACACCTTAAGCATACGAGGAAGGTTGTCGTACGCCGCCTCGAAAGTGCCAAAACGTTTTTCCAACGCCTTTTGCTTTGCACGCCACGCCTTCGCGTAGCTAATCTTATACTTGAATTTATTCTCGATAGCTACCACAATATGCGTGGCTGCAATATCTTTCTTCTCCACTATCTCCCCATACATCAAATTGGCTATAAATCCGGACGTCAGGTTACGATCCTCGCCAAGACAGTGTTTAGAATGCAGGAGTGCGGCTCCACCTTGGACACAATCCAGTGAGTCTCATCTTTGGGTCTACGTGCGTGCACCCTCCAAGGACAACCAGCCTGCTCGCACTTCACAGTGTACTGCTCCTTGCTTGATTTGACGACGCGAAATGTCCGCTGCATTGAAAGGGCCCAAAGCTTGATGGCATCCTGCAGCGCTTCCTTGTCAGCAAACATAGCATGCAACCAAACCTCTGTCGCATGATACTCCCATGGTGATTCATGCTCATCATGTGCGGAAACACCCTCCGCATTAAACCGGTTCCATTCCTTGGGGATAGGAACTTCTTCATCATCGGAACTGTCCTCCTCGTCGTCCTCTACAGCTTGCTCTTCATCCCATGCCATCTAGTCATCGGATTCCATCTGCTGCACGATATACTCATTATGCTCTCCTTCATCAGCTTGCCCAGTTCCCTCTCTATAGCTTGACGGCTGTAACTCTCCTCCATGTACCGCATCGACTTGCCCAGTTCCCTCTCTATAGCTTGACGGCTGTAACTCTCCTCCATGTACCGCATTGCCTTCATCACGAGCAACTGCATCAGCTCCGCCAACGTGCGGCCCGCCCGAGCTGCTAGCACCTCCCGAAGCATAGGCGGACGCACGAGCTTCCGCAGCTGCTTGTAGTGAGCACGGTTGCACAAGCAGGACACACTCGTATCCACGGCGCCGGCACCCTTGCACAAAGCCCTTCCACGAAATAGAGCGCACCAATGTCTTCAACTCCCATCTGATGTCCGTGGGAGACCAGCTCCAAAGCCCTTGCACAACGACGCTGCACACCTCGGGGTTCAATGAAAAACTCTGGGTCAGCCAGTGCTGCACATCTGTCATTCGAGCATTCTCATCTAAATAATAGAACAAATACAACATAATAAAAAAAATACCTGGATCCAAATGGATGGAATAGCTTCTACTCCTCATTCCTCCCTCACCTCCTTCTCCAACCCTGTCCTCCTCTCCTTCTCTTCCCCCTCCTTCCTCTCTTCTCCCCCTCCTTTTCTTCCCCTTCCTCCTCTCCTCTCGTTTCTTCTCTGTGCGCAGAATGAAGGCAAAAAGTGGTATGTGGTAGTGGGCGGCCGACTGTGGTGAAATAAATTACCCCCAGAGTCGCCCTACCGTTGGGCGACTGCAATTCCAGTCGCCCAACCGTACAACGACTGGAATAAGTCGCCCAACGCTCAGGCGATACCATTGATTCGCTCAACGGTTCACACATTTCCTAAATGTCGCCTCCCAGTTGGGCGAAAGGCGAAAGTCGATTAATGGATGGGCGACTGAAGCCTATTTTTGTAAAAAATATTTCTGAGGGTATATTTATGTATTTTCGAATAAAAAATGGATTATCCGTACAAAAAAATTCTGCCATATGCTGCAACCAATTACTACGCCTACGACACCCTGAAGAAGCTCTACAGGAAGACATTCAAGCAGGAGGAGATCAGCAACATTGCAACTCTCGTGATCGGTTCAGCTGCGGGTGCCATCTCGAGCACTGGGCCAGTTCTTTTTGGATGCGGCTTGTGATTTTTGGGCTGTTTGTACAAGAGATTACAGAGTAACAGAAACTCACGTGCGGTTTTTGCCGATATAAATGAAGTCAGTAAAGTATGTACTACAATTAACTAGTAGACCCTATCTTAAAAAAATACTCCGTTTAAAAGCTAGTTACTGTAGAAAAGCCGAAAAGCAGTTTTTAGAAGCTGAAAAGAACAGGGCCACTGCCACCTTCCCAAGAAATTTGTAGACATGTAATTATGGTGCAATAATTAGTAGATATTAGGCCTTCTTAATTAACTTAATCGATAAACAAGTATCAAAGCCTGAAACCCTTTACGCACAACTAATGGACGGTGTCTGCTCTTTGATGCATAACTATGCAACATATTTTCTTTTTGTTATGTCATCTATCTCGTCTTATACTCTTATTGGTAATTATCTACTGTTCCCCCTTGAGGTGGCTCGCAAGCAAATGCAGGTCGGAGCAGAAGGCGAGAAAGAATGTGTTCAATGCTCTCTATTGCATAATGGAGATGGAAGGGATCGGTGGCCTTTACAAGGGTCTTGGACCTAGCTGCATCATGTGCTAGGAGGCCTGCAAGAAGATACTGGTTGAAGATGAGGAGTACTTGTGAAGCATGTGCCCTTAAAGAAAGGGGGACGAGTCCTTGAATGATACTGGTTGAAGAAGAGACCGATGATCAACTCATAAAAAATTTATGCCCAAGATATTTGAGATGTCTGTTAGATCAAGTTTTGGCTCCGGTTAGTTCTGTGTTTTAAGCTGAAATCCATAAACAATATTCTGGCTTGATAGTGCGGAAGTAGTTTTGCCATACTCTTGTTTGGTTCTATGATCGTCCTGTTCCTCTGAACACCCAATCAGGCTTATTTGGTTGCCCACGCACACTACTTTGCATTGCATGGATATAAGAGGAACGGACGCGCGATCGCACAAGCTTCCGTCCTTCACGGCAATGACAGTAAGTGTACGATGTGCGGTCGACTATTTGTATTAACTTTTACTACAATTTTCGGGACCTGAATCTGTGAGTGCGTGATAGAGCCTTAAAATCCAATTGTATCTTTGCACACAGCATAAACACGGCAAACCAGCCGAAAGGTAATCACACCAACACATGAACATAAGTTACACTCAAAAGTCAACGAATCAAACGTAACACATCAAGTGAATGGGCCAACATACCATGAACATAAGCTATCATTCAAACGAATCAAACAAGCAGAGCTCTTTGATTGTCACACCAAGTATCTGTCTCTTGTTGGACAAGAGAATGAAACACAAAACCTAGCAGCAGGGTACTAAATTAAACTACAACAGCCAACTTAAAATAGTTTATTTAGCTCTGTTCCTCGCCCTCGGCAGCAGCAGCGGCTTCCCTCTCCTCCGCAGCAGCTGCCATCAGCTCATCAAAGTTCTCCGTCTTGCCCAGCACTATTTCAATCTGGCCGTGATGAGTAAAAAAATAAATCAGAAAACATTGTCCTACTAATTCTGAAACACTGCTGCTTCATATCGTGCATGGGAATCGGGAAGAAATCTAACCTTGGCCTTCTGCATAGGTCGGTTCCTTGTATCGTCTTTGACATCAACAGTGGATGTCATGATTTCTGCAACCCATTTTGATTGAATAATTAGATAAACAAATGCAAAGATGAATTACAGAAATGCAAGACAACAGGAATCTTACTCTTTTCAACAGCAAGGCCATTATTTTTAAGAATTTCGGCAACAGTCACCACAGTGGCAATGGCTGAAAGGATAAACAAGAGATTCAGCGGTTTAAAAACATCATAACGATTAAGATCATTATGAGGAATGTTACAAAGTATATGACAAGGCTTTCCATCCGGATTCATAACAAATTAACAATGTCCTCCCACATTATGAATAGTGGAAAATGGATTTCCATTAATATTAAGAGAGTTCAATTGTTCAACTTTCTCAGTTTCCAGGCATTTTGCGAAAACCCAGACTTGTGAGGAAGTTTTCATCTCCCCCTGGTACCTCACCACTTCTAGTAGGCCAGCCTACAATACGGCTACTTCTTATGGTTAGTTGTCATGAATCGGTGTTATGATGTTACATGTAAGACCACAGAGATTTCTCAGATTCCGATTGACAAGAGCAGAACGAAACCACAGTAGAAAAAGCAACAAATACAAACTTGCTAAAAAAATTAACCATGGCAATTGGCAGCAGCACTTGAATACAAATACAATAATACGGCATCTCAGATGTGAAATTATGACAACCAATGTCTCAAAAGACTCAGCGGCTTCATTGCAGCAACGCAACAGCAATGACTAATCACTAGTACCAAAACAACAGGTGATATCATCCAAAAGGGAAGAAGAGCTTACCCATGCCGAGGGCCGAGAGCTCCACCTCGTTATGCAGCTGCATGTACCTCTGCAAAATCATCACAACAACATTAGCTTCAGGTTATTGCCCAAACAAACACTACAACGCTGAATAAACATCCGTGCCCCCAACAAAACCATACAGAGAAGCTAACCATAAATTCCACAAACATAAATCAAATCCTAATTCAAAAACAAGTCTTAAAAACCAAATGGCGCAGTAATAAATAGAATAAAAGGCACCTTTTTTTTAGGGTTTTAGACCAAAACCCACAACGGATCCAAGCACCAAAAGAAGAACAAAAACTTTATTTTGGGCTAATAATCGGTTAAAATAACCGAACACGCTATTGGCTTAAGAACCCGCAAAAAATCTAAGAGCCAAACAGCAACCAGAAACAGCAAAAGAAGAAAGATCTTCACCTTGGCGAGGTTAACGTAGAAGAAGAGCGGCTTCTTAGTGTTGGAGACCTGGATCCGGTTCTTCTTGTGCGGCTCCGTTATGGCCAGGTTGTTGACCCCCTCCGTCACCTCCTCCATCTCCCCCACACCCCACGCGAAACCCTAACCCTAGTCCGCAGGAAAACCGAGGCAACCCGCCGCCGCCACGCGAGACGAGCGGTAGCTGCCCGGAAGCTGGGGAGCGGAAAGCAAAAGTCGCACGGGCTGAGAAGGCAAATCCGGCGGCGAAATGGGAAACCCTATCGGGTGAGGAATATAAGGGAGTCGGAGTAAGGGTTGAACTCTAGTCCGAGTCCGACGCGGCGCAGTCGCAGCTCGCGGTTGCCACTTGTCACTCGGAACGGACTAGCATGACCACCCGTGCAGGACTAGCTGTGGGTGACTGGGCGGATCGGGCGGCCCATGAAGAAGGGCTGTGGTTCGCTGGCCGGCCCAATGTAGGCTTTCTGTATGGGGCCAACGTGGGGGACTGGGCATCTTCCTACAATTTGATCATTTCGAAAAAAGTTCGGAGCAAAATGCAAACATGAAACCTTGCTAGGATTTTTAGGGAAGGTAGGAGCTAAGTGCATAATGGTATCTTTGTAGTTACAAGTAGGGATGGCAATCGGGCGTGGCGGGTACGGGTAGTGCTCGCCTATACCCGTACCCGTGACCCCGATTTACACCCGCGGGTATACCCACGAAGGACGACGAGAGAAAAACCTCGTCCATACCTGTCGCCCATGGGCATACCCGTTACCCGTGAACTGAGAGTCACCATCTGATAGTTGAACTAATGACATGTACATATAAGCAACAGCTGTTGCTAGGAAATATAATAACTATCAAAAAAGTTTATAACAATCAATAGCAATTAGAGATATATAAAAGTTTATAAAAATCAATAATAATTAGAGATATTGCTATGACTGCGCCACTTATCAATCTATATTGCGGGTAAATGGGCGGGGCGGATACGGGTGGAGCTTACCCATACCCGTGCTCGTTTACCCGATGGGTAGAGTATACCCCCCATTTCTATACCCGTGGGTAAAAAAATATCCCATACTCGACTCCATAGGGTATTTACCCACGGATATATGGGTAAACGGGTACAATTACCATCCCTAGTTACAAGTACGGGAGGGAGAGCCGTTGCACCCTCATATCCGTGAAGATAGGTTAATGGGTATGTTCTTTTTTGCTTCGATTTATAGCTGTGGCTTATGGCTTTTGGCATGTTTGTGAGAGAGAGTACGGAGTAATAGAAACTCATATGTGATTTTGGCTGATATAAATAAAGTCGTTACAGTGTGTACTACAATCAACTTATAGACCCTGCCTCGAAAAGACACTCAGTTTACTATTGAAAAGTCAAAAAACAGCTTTTAGAAGTTGAAAAGAGAGACCAAATATATATAGATGTGAGAAGATAAGGATGAATGTCTACTCCCGGTTTCTAAAAATCACGCAATTCTGTGTCCAAAATTAATGCGAAAGATTTGCTCCCAAAACATTTTCGATTTTGCTAGAATATATGCTCCCTCTTCCTTTCTCCCCAACAGTCACAAAGCCACCCTCTCGTTCCTATAAAACCTCATCTCGGTTCCCCTATCCATAAGGTTATTCTTCCTCCACTTCGAAGATGACAAACACCGAGGCACTCACAAACGGCGCCGAGTCACTTCACAATCTTCTTCAAGAGATCACCGTGCAAACCTTCTCCAAGCCGTCTAGATGTCGGTAAACACTAAGAGCAACAAATCACGGGCTTCGCTTGAAGGAATTCAAGTGCCAAGGATCAACTAATGGATGAATGCACTTCAATTTGCTCTCAACTACCTCAAATGTATGCAATGAGAGTAAATGAGGTGCTCTCAAGGATATTCAATAAAGTGTCTACTACCTATCCAAAAGCTGGAGGGTGGTTATTTATACCCCTCACCCACCAATTTAATAGTTTGAGGACAGATTGGGGAAAAAAATCATCAAATACGGTATTACTGCCATGTATTGGCTGGTACTACCGCACATGAGGTTCAATGGCTACCTTGTACATAATATATACTTTTGAACCAGTTGCTACTATTTGGTGCGGTACTACTGCCCTCATAGGGCCTGGTACTACCGTTTCTTGAGTACGGCACTACCATTTTCTTGGGGAGCAAAAATGCTCTAAAAAGGTGCCTCTTTAGAACAAACGAACCACCAACTATTTTTCGGTCAGACCGGGGTGCAATAGTACCGCTCCTCTTTTTGGTCATACCGCACTATGGTATGCCGCCAATTACACTCTGGTACTACCGATTTCCCGGGAAGGAAAAATTCTTCAAAATACCCCACTCTGGAAATAACGTATTGCCATGTAATTTTCGGTCATACCGGGGTGCGACACTACCGCAAATTTATTTCGATCATACATACCGCAGTGTGGTAGTACCGCCCCTAAATTGCAGTCATACCATTTTTCCTGAGTATTCATAGGTAGATTTAAAATTTAAATTTAAATACATATATGACCTCTAATTGATCCAAATGGCACTAGAAAATAATTTCCAAGCTACTAGCCATGATCACTTTTAATAGTACGATGTCTAACCTAAAATTCGGTCTTCCACCCAATCTCCAAAGATTGATAAAACAAAAAGAGATCCTAGGCTACTTATACCTTCGTCTTGAGCCATGTCGATCTTCTTGTTATCCATAGCATGCATCTCTAGATCGTGAAATGAATTCTAGGACTAAACCTTTCAATTACTTGACATACATGTTAGTCCCTTTTTGCAAACACTTGTCATTAATTACTAAAATATTTTTAGGGGCCTAGATGCTTTAAACCGAGCCTCCTCGTTGTTCCTCACCTCCAAGCCACCATCACAGCCGAGCCATCATCATCTTCTTTGTTGCCAGTGTCGCCTCGCCTCCCATCACCGCTCGCTTTCACCGTCGGAGGTTCATGCTGTCGCCATTGATTTGCCATCACTAAGCCTCTCCATCGAACGTCGCCCTCATCTCACCACCCTTCGTCGTCCGTCCAGCCCTTCTCTAAGCTGCCTTCTACATCCCACCGCTTGCCTCGGTTCTAGTGCCGACGCTCCATCTCATGAAGCGTCACCCTCATTTCATGTGCTCGCTGCCGTTAGCACTTGTGTCACTCTTGATGTCACCTGTGCCACATCATTCTTCGGTTTGTTCGTGAACTCCATCCATGTGAACCAACCTATGACGTGTGGGTCCCATGGGCCAGAAGCACTGTTGCGTAGACCGAGCCAAGCCACGTCAGTAGGATGATGTCAGCCCTAGCACCGTGTCATCCTAGCCAGCAGCCACCTCAACGCTTTGTGCTGTCATGCCCACCACACCAGTGCCACGCAAGCCCTAATTCACCAAGTCAACACACCGCTTCAGTTTGCCACGTCAGCAGCCACGTAGATCCACGTGTCACTGCCACCTCACCAATCTTTGTACCTTGTTATTGTGTGTCAGGAATAGTTGTTCAGCAGGGGGATGCCATTGTGGATGGGTTCTATGCCCAACTGTTCGCGGTATGGTATCAGATTGACTCTTTGGGACCGGATGTTTACCACACTTGTTAGTGCTGTCAGCATTAGTAGCCTCACCTGGAGTTTCGTCGCATCTACGACTTCTTGACATGTCTCTAGGCTAAGTATGAGCAGACTCATGTTTAGTTGCTGGCTCGTCACCCTCATGCGACTCTGTTGAAGGCCTTTACAACTGTTCGTACTGAGGAGATTCTCCTTCGTAGTGTGGGTTTGTTACCATCACCGTCATTTCCTTTGGCTTTAGCTACTTCCACCAGTGAACCTTGGTGCTCGTACAACCCAAAAATGAAATCCCTACCCTTCACTAAACCCATCCATGCACTCGCTTGCTGTCAACGACCATCACTGGAGTGCGCATAGGCTTGTCATCACTGTTTCTCTGCTCAGGCGCCTTGGTGCTAGAGCTCTGCTTGAGCTGGGTCAAAATAGGCCAAGGCCTAGTAGGGCGTGTCTTGGGCTAGGCCAATTCGGCCCATAGGCCAAAAACCCAAAGCCAAGTCCATTACTGTTGGCCCAACACTAGCAAGCCTAGCCCAACACTATTCTAAACCCAAACCTGATACTGTTTAGACCTGAACCCATTACTATTCCTGAACCCAACTTGTTATGAATAGTGTCAACCAATCACTATTCATCCTGCCCATTACTATTAATCTAAAATCGATTAAACATATTTATACCCACTTCAATTGTCTTGAGCCTATCTAACCCATTTTCAACTCTGTTCAACCCAACCAAGCACCAATTAAATCCTAGCCATCCAAACCCATCTTCTTTTATATATTTTCTAGTTATTTGATTACATTTTATTCCCACTTTGCATCTACAAAGCAGGAACTTATTTGTATTTGTTCTTTTATGCTAATATCTGGATTCAACTAGTTGGCTGGTGAAGAAGCTACTAGAGCAATTAAGATAGATGGTGTAAACCTGAAGCCTACAGAGAAATAATCAAAGTCTCTGGAAAAAGAGGCAAGTTACATGTTTTGATCATGTTGATCCTACATTATTTATTAATTATCAGTATTTTCATTATTGCTATGGTGCACTGTTATATATTTAAAACAATAATTTAGAATAACATGATAATTAGTTACGTCCTATTACTGAAAAGCCATGTTTTACTTGAAGGCCATATTCACATTGACAGTCTAAATAATAATAAATTACCGTATAATTATTCATTAGTAGATTAGGCAATAAAATATTTTGCACCACTAAGTTAATTCAGCATTTCGCCCGTAGATCTTAAAATGGTACTAGGGTTAAGGATGACTTGTGGAAAGCCACTATATGGTTGGAGTCCACAACCTTATCTAGAATGAAGACTTTGGTATGAATTAGTGATTCAGTGCCGTAACACGCTGGGGTTTGTGATTGGTTGCCTCACTTGTGAAAAGTGAGAGTTAGAACTTTATGCTAAATAAAGGACATAGAAATCGCTCAACCACAAGTTTTGACTTGTCAGACTTGGTTTAGTAGCTATTTGATTCAATTGAATATCTACAGGATGGTTTGTTTTTCCAGTGGTTGGAACGGCCTGTGTATAATAGGGCAGTATGGAAATAGTATCTTTTGTATTTAACAATGGTAAGTCCACCTAGAATTGGTCTACGGTTTCTGCTTTGGTCGGTGGATTACTGATAATATGTGACTATGAGCCTACCAGATAGAAGCTAGAAAGAAGAGAGCAATGAAAGACTTTGTTATCTCAACTCAGTTGCACGCTAATGTGTTGCATGTTTATAGTTTGACAATAAGAGTTTGAGATATCTCGTAGGTAAAGTTGGGTAACTCTGCAAAGTATAATAAATGGTATCCGAATACGCTGTGCTCACGATTAATGGAGTTGTATTTCGTGGGTGATTCTAGCAATAAGGCATAAGTTGAATTTGGAGGATTTTGATATAAAAATTGTGGATGACAAAACCACTTGTTAATTAAGTATTATTTACCGTTTTAAATGCAAACTTGGATATATTATTGTTATATTACAACCTATGACTATCCATTTGAACTCCTTGCATATTAATTACATAGGCTTCCTATGTGGTTTGCTAAATACCTAGTGTACTTAATGTTGTTTATTTTCATCAGAACAGATATCAGAAGAAGAAATGATGCTTCAGTTTTTGTGTTAGGGTAACGACTGCACTCAAGTGTTCCTGTGGGATTTTTTTGGATCTTTTGAATGTAAGTTAAGTTTCAGGTTTGGACGTCCGTAAAACTGTTGTATTTTGACTGTTACAGGAGAATCAATAAATAGACCAAAGCATCAACTGGCTGATCTAACCATAGGCATCACACGGGTTGACCGGGCTTGGGTGGTTTGACCGCTTGGGTCACAACTGTCTGCCTAGGCCTGGATGATTTGACCGCTCAGGTCACAATAGCCTGACTGCTCACTGTTTAGACAGAAAATATCCCGCCTTCAAGAACTCAAATAGGCCTAACTACTAATCTACTGAACCAAAGGACTTGAAACTTGAAACGTAGCTTTCTTAGGGTCCTATTAACCTATTCCATTAATGGATTGATAAGTTACTTAACAAAATTTTAACCTTTGTCCAAAACAAGATATATTACATCAAAACAGGGCAAACTAAGACAAACACCAATAACTAGTTATAGGGTTGCCTAAATAGATGGGATCTACCCTCTAGGAGATTCTTCCATCATCCACACATCATTGGGAACAAGCAAGATCAAGAGGGGAGAAAATCTAAACAAGAAAACCAAATAAATCAAAATGACAAAGAGGAATCTATGGTAAAACTCACTTTGACTAAATTTAGGTCTTTATTTCACTTATAGATGAATGTTTAAAGCCACTCCACTCTTGGAGAATAGAGATCCCTCTCCAAGAGTGCACACACAAAATTTCTCTCTTGAAAACCATAAACCTAACTCTCCTAAAAGCATCTCCAACTTGGAGACCTACTTCTAAACCAACTCCTCTCCTTCCTTATATATGGAGGCTCATACTACAAAACCCTAACCATAACCTCTAGTTAGGTTTCATCCACTTACATAGGCTAACATGTTAACCCAACATCACACAAGGTTTTACACACACATGCACGTTTTTCAAAGCAGCTCATCTAAAAGGCTTCGATAGCCCGAAACACCAATCCAATCCATCAAAATATCTCCGCATGCTTTGACATGCAATCTGTAGTGTCCAATAACTAGTCGTCATGTCTTCATGTATCCGAACTCTTCCTAACCATCTCTAGGTGCATCGGTTTCATCACTTGGAGCAGCACATGCACTAACTCGCAACATCATGATCTTCGTCGCTTCCGTGCTTTCCGCTTGAGCCATGTAGCCTCTACCAGACATACCCGACCACATGCATGGACCTCAGCATATCCATCTCTACTATTCTCCAAGCCATCTGCACACCCAAATACGAAGCAATCTAATTCCGAACACAAGTTTCATGCACTTAATTCACGTTAGCCAAATCATGCATCGTTCAACTCAACACAATTAACCAACTGGCACCCATGTTGAGCACATACTCAAGCTAACTCAACTCAATTACAATCACGCTCTGAACCTAAAGGGCCGATCTGACCACTAACCATAAGCTGGTCATACTGCCCAACACCTCTCAATCTCATCTCAGTAACAGGGGACCAGTCTGACCATTGGCCCAATGCTGGTTAGATTGCCAGCGGTTTGATCGCCATGATTTGGCCGGTTAACCGCTTAAGAGTACCGAAAACACCAGATTTGGAATTTCAGTTAAATTCTATCTAGTTTTAGTTTAGAACTCTAATTTAAATGATACCTAGTGCAAAGACATCCCCAAACACATTACACAAGTGTTTAGTGTCTAATTTTCACAAGACCATATGGCCAATCTGATCACTCTATTGCAACCGGTCAGACCGCTCCTCATAGAGTTTGAAGAAATACCTAGGACCGGTTGACCGTCATTGCCGGGCCGGTCTGACCGGTTAAAACTTGACAACAACTTTAAAAACAGAAATGCTTCAAAACTAAATCCAAACTACTATAAAATTTACACATTAAAATCAAATACTCATTGCACACCATAGGATAATTAATCTCCGTATGGCTGGTCTCACATCAGTCACATATGTATAGTTTCATATAAAGAACAAACTAAATTTATCAGTCAAGAGCTCCAGCCCTTCTAATCCTTTCGTTGTTCACTTCCGAAAGCAGCAAATTCCATCGAGATTATATCATCACGGCTATTGGCTGTCTCCGCCGGCACTGCTACCTGGTCCTCTTCTGTTTACAGTGGTGTTCTTCAATATCTGCAAACAGGAAACTAAACTATCAAGGCATGTCCCGATAATTATAATATCACATTAACTATATCTTTGCATCTTCCGAACATACATACATACATACATACATACATACATACATACATACATACATACATACATACATACATACATACATACATACATACATACATACATACATACATACATACATACATACATACATACATACATACACGCATACATACACGCATACATACACGCATCCATACACGCATACATACACACATACATACACGCATACATACAGCATGCATGCATACATACATACTACTGGTGTATATTCCCCATACACAGGGGCGGATCCAGCGGTGGGGCGGGGGGGGGGGGGCTCGAGCCCCCCTACCGCTACCGAACCCTTGGAGCCCCCATAAATTTTTAGCTATGGATGTATGGTGTAGGAGGGGCATAGTGGAGTTATGTCGCTGTATCGCTTTTGTTCAGCCCCTCCTAAAATTTTTCCTGGATCCGCCACTGCCCATACAAGTTGTAGGCTTGTAGCTACCCGGCTATATATATGCAAGCTAGCTTTGACATGTTCATAACTTCATATATATACCAGGAATAAGATTTGACAAGAACTACGATACTTCTTGAGTATTTAAGCTGCATACATATTACTATAAAGTTTTGCATGTCCATATATACATGAGAACTTGCATGCATGCAGGCAAACGAAGTGTACGTGTATATATACCTGTCTAAGCATCTGGTTCTCGTTCTGCAGGGTGGAGACCCTCTCCTCCAGCTCCGAGTTCCTCTTCTCCAGGTCCTCCACCTTCGCCTCCAGCTCACTCATATAGGCCTTCTTCCTCTCCCTCGCCTGCTGCGCCGACACCCGGTTCCTCAGCAACCTAGATTAATTTGCAGGGATCACAAAATTTTTTGGGATAATTAGTAGAGTTAGCACAACAACAAAAAAAAACAAATTTTTTTATTCTGGATAATTCATGACTGTGACGGTGTGACCTAGCTAGCTAGTCTGTGTATACGTACTCTGCAATGTTGCACTTGCAAACTTCCTAATTCCTATCTGGGTATTGGTACTTACAGCAACCTTGATTCATGCATGTTGTTGGTTCATTTAGTCAGCTGATGCGAGTCAGTAGAAACTATGTACTAATACTTTTCGAAAAGAGAGACTGTGTACTAATATAATTTGAAATTTTAACTTTGCGGACCAACACAATTATAGAAATGTCCAATGGGTACTGAAATTCAAATCTGAATTGGGTGAAACACTATTTGTATACATGCATGTGTACGTATCTGATTGCTGTTTGATCTGTATTTGAACGCAAGTACTAGTAGTTTCAATTCATCTCTGAAAGGCATGGGCATGGTCATCCAACTATCATCCAACTACAGTAAAATTCAAATACAACCCAAGGTTGTTCCATCTATAAATTAAGTGACGCCCGTTTCAAATGTGAAGAATATATTTCTTTCCAATGAATAAGTCAAATACGTATCTGATCTAGCTAGATATATCAGGTCATAACTGGAATAAAGCGTGATGCCTATGTTCCCTGACAGGGGCACTACTAGAGATTCAGGTGGGAGCGGGCAGGTCCATTGTCGAAATACTCCTATTTGACATTTCTTCGCAAACATATATAGATTCGCTCAGCGTAGCTCTAAATTATCCAGCAGCATCAATCATCTTGTATCTTGTTACAAACGGTTGAAATGTTGAAAAACTCTTATGTTTTGTCAAGAATTTTAGTATGGTTTGAAACCTTGATTATAACTATACTTTTTTAAAAAATAATTACTAGTTACACTACACTACGGAAGGTCGAGCAAAGCTAACACGCACACCGGCTTAGCACCCAGCAACATTAGCACGATGGACGATACTACTGCGAGTTACGTACGCAGTGGAGTCGAAAGCCTACTACACCTTTTGAGGCGCCGGTGCTCCTTGTCGGCCGGGCTGCGGCCGCCGCGGCGCGCGCTGGCCTGCGCCGCGGACGACGACTGGGCGCGCTCCGACGACGTCCCGGCCGCCGTGCCCGCCGCCTGCTCCCTGCCCGACGTCGACGGGCCTCCCTGCTCCAGCCCGAAATCCGGCACCCTCCCTATCTCCTCGTCGCTGTCCATACCTGCGCGCGGTTCAGACTTCAAACCAAGCAACTAGCTAGTCTCGCGTGCATGCACGAAACAAGATAACTCTCACTTCATCTGCAAAGCCAAAATAAACATCTTTTGCAAGACAAGGAAAAGACTAGAAAAAAAGGAATAATATACATGCCCTTTTAGAACACCGAGTGAACAATCAAACCAAGAACAGAATACAAGAACAGAATAAGACGTGCATGAAGAACAGAACTGAATCAAAACAGATGGAATAAAAATAGGGAAAATTAAGATCATGCGGGGGGGGGGGGGGGGGGGGGGGGGGGGGATGCATAGATGCATGCGTGAGTACGTGCCTTCCTTGGACTCCGTCTGTGGCGCGGAGCTGGACGACCTCTCGCTGCTGGAGGGCGGCGAGCTCGTCGTCTGATCTTGCATTTCTCCCTCTCGTACGCTTGTCCGGAAGAGACTTATTAATTGTGTGCACGTTTCTCTGTCTCCTCTCTGGTTGCTCCTCTTATTGGTTGTTCTTTTCTTCGCTTGCTTGGAAGTACTACTTCTCTACTAGGCATGGCCAACCTTTTTGTTCCAGGACGCCGCAAGGTCTTTTTTTACAAATTAACTCCTTATGGTTGCGCATATATCCCTCTACTATCCCCCCCCCCCCCCCCCCCCGGAAATCTGGTAGCCTTGCATTTTTTTTGTCATCAACACATTATTATGCCATGTCATACTAAATAGAATCGTTCAATGGTTTCACATTCATAAGTGAATGCTCCATGACCATATGCATGCAGTGGCGGATCCAGGAAAAATTTTTGGAGAGGCTGAAGTACCTTCAACTCAACCTCAGCCCCTTCTACATTATACATTCATGGCTAAAAATTTAGGAGGGCTCCAAAGGTCCGGTAGCGGTAAGGGGGGCTCCAGCCCCCCCCCCCCCCGCCCCACCGCTGGATCCGCCCCTGTATGCAATGCATTCATAAACCTAGGCAGGTTAAACTTGGGCCAACTAAATATTAACACAGAGAGACTGTCATCGATGGATCTTCATGTAAGCATAAAGAAGAGGGAGGGCTGTTTGCAGTATTTCGCAAGAAGAGGCAGACTTGTATGCAAAAGCACAGTGTTTTTCCTCTGCCGAGATTCACTTCGCCAATTTGACACCGAGAGGGACTCCAGCTCAGCCGTGCGGTCTCGGGGGTCATCCCCAGCCGTCCACCCCTATCACATCGGACGGTCCCTAATCCGCCTACGTCTCGACGCACGAGGCCATGCATTGGCCGCCGGCAACCAGAGGTGGCGAGCCGCGCCGCGTGGCCGCGCTCGCGGCCCTCCACCCCCGCCTCGCCCCGCCGACACGCGGGCCACCGCGATTCGAGGCCCCGCGCGTCAGCGACGTGGGTGCGCGCGCAGCCGCGCTGCGCGGGCCGGCGGGGTGGCGCTCGCCACTGTTTTAATGCGGGCTTTTTCGGCTAGCAGCTGTGGCTCGTCGTCCGCCACGCGAAGGCCGGGAGGAGGAGCCGCGAGTTGGCCGTGGATTGTGCGCTTTGTCTGGTGGATCTCGCGCATTGTCGGAGTCAGGCAGACGGTGGCTAGCTAGCCGTCCTACAGCTCGACCGGCGTATACTTCTTCGAAAGCAATGACACGATCGCGATTAGATTTGACAGTGTGGCGCCGAGGTAGAAAATTACGAACGCCGTGGCAAAAGATTTACGTAAATATAGCGGCACAGACGCCAGGTGTGGATTCGCGCTCGGCAGTGGAGAAGGCGTGAAATCATTCTGATTGAACGGCCGGGATGCATGGGAACTGAGTTCGGATTTGAGGTGTACTAAGGAACGAGGTTTAAGTAAGCCCACATAGCGGTGTCAACTTACCAAGAACTCCGGTTGATTGTGCTTCGAGTACTTGCAAGAGTCGTGCTGGTTCGTCGATCTGCTTTGTGCATCGGAGATCTCGCGTGGCCTCTAGGCTTGTCGGTGGTGGTGCTTGCTTTTCTAGGGTGTTCTAGCAGGGACTCTTACGTACCTATCTGCGGTGTCTCCGCTCTACCCTTATTTTTTTTAAAAAAAAAAGCGGAGTCAAATATGTACTGTTGTCGTTCATGGTACACTTTGAATTTCATAACGTACGACTTTGACGGGATGAATTGACGTTGTTACATTGTGGAAGTGAAAAACAGCGCAATGACAGGCTAGGAAGCCGAGGTACCTGAGCTTCTTGACAGTCGAAACAGCTTGCTGCGTACGTACAGCAAGAACGACGATCGCTGCACGCCGTGGGCGCGGGCACGTACGTGTGTACGAGGCCGTCTCTCCCGGCGCGCGCGCAGCCTGATCACTGCCGCCGCGCGCCGAGCTGATTAGGAACCGTACGGGCGGCGGGTCTCGGCAGTCGGCAGCTGCGTGCCGGCTCTCCCGCCGGCCGCTCTGCGACGGGCTAACGAACGTTGAATCCTTGGATCCTTGGCCCGCCGACAATGATTATAGGGATAGACTATTGCACAAGCGATTAAATTTTTTTTATCTTTCAGTCACCTAAAGTTGCACTTTAAATCACCTGAAGTTGCACATGTTTTTTTGGAGGGGAGCTGCAATTTTAGTTGATTGAGAGTGCAATTTCTGGTCACCTGAAGTTGCACTCTGAATCACCTAAAGTTACAGCTGTTTTTTTGGAGGGGGCTGCAATTTTAGTTCATTGAGAGTGCAATTTCAGGTGACTGAAACATAAAAAAATTTCAGTCGCCTGTGCAATAGCAAAACTGATGATTATAACGCACCTGTTTTTAGGAACAGGCCGTTGCACGGACCAAGAGTTCAGTTACGTATATAAAGAGTATAATATCTAATCACGGATATTTAAAATGGTTAATTTGGTTTAAAAATAGGACCTAAATGTCAGCTTTCGAAACAATATGGGCATCTAATATGGGCATCTGAGCTCAAAACTTAACTTATATTCAGAAGAACCAAAGAAATTTTTATAGGAATATTTGAGTGTAGTCGTAACCTTAACCCGAAATCTTGAAGTATTTTTCCTCTTTCGTACTTGATATATTGAAATTAAGCAAGATTGAATACTCTAGGTACTTAGCAATCCACATGGGTAAATCCTAATCATTTTTGTGGAATTTTTTTATCTCTCAATCACCTAAAGTTGTAGTGTATTAATTCACCCCCTCTTAAAGTTGCACTCTCAGTCACCTAAAATTGCAGTATAAAAAAATAACTAAAAATGAAAAGAAAAAATAGTCGGCTGTGCAATAGTCACGACCAATCCTAATTTATCTACTTGCCAGGATTGTCAATGGATGGGAATATAGTGGTTTTTTTTATTAATGACAGTGTGAATGTAATTTTATTTGTAAACATTTGTGCACAAGAAATCATAAAACAATAATTTCTTAAGATTAAGAGGGTTTTCAACATTTGATTACTCAACTTATTCAGATTAAAACATAAAGAAAACTACTTATACCTTGTTGTTGGAATCACCCAATAAACACAACTTTATTTATCGGAGGCACGACGTATTCGAATACCATTTATCTTACTTTGCAGAGTTGTCCAGTTTTATCCACAAAATTTCTCAAACTCTCAATATCTAAACACGTAACCGGTAATGTGCGATTGGGTTGAGAAAATAAGGTTTTTGCTGCTCTCCTCTTTCTAGTCTCTACCCAGTGAACCACACATTGTCTGGTATCCACTGGCCAAAGCGGAATACTACTGCTCGATTATGTGTGGATCTACCGTTGTCAAGTATAGTTTTATCGTTCTCATACCACTCCCCTTGGGCCATTACCTCACCGGGAACCCCACCTTTCTATAAATAGTGTTGGGTTGGCTGATAGGGTTAGAGTTGGGCCAGATAGGCTCGAGACGGTCAAAATGGCTATAAATATGTTGGGACGGATTTTTGGGATGAATAATAACAAGCTGCTAAATAGTGGTGGATTGCTTTTGGAATAGTGCTGGTTTGGGTTGTGTCGGGATTTGGGTTGGCAGAACGGAGGTTGGAAATGAATTCACGATGACGAAATGATCGAAACAGAGGTATTTGTGCTTCTAGGGTTTGGATGAACAGTAACAGGTCTGGTACTGTTCACTGCAGGACGGGTCGGGAACAGTACCAGGTTCAAACAATAATGGGTCGGCTTTCGAGATGAGCAGTAATTGCTAGGCTCGATCCGATTCAATTTTCTGGCCATTGGGCCGAAGCTAGCCCAGCCCAGTGCTACAGTCTTCATCTTCCTCGATTCAGCTACTGTTCACTGAATGGAGCACTATAGCAGCGATGGCATTGAGCTCCAGTGAGGCTCGCTGATGGCTACCAAGGGCATCTAAGGCTTCCTCCCGATCTAAGGAATCCATTTTTGAGGTTGGCACAGCTCAGGAGTCGATAGTTTTGGCTGGTGGTTCTTCGAGTGTCTTCATGGCATGGAGGTAGCAGGGCAACTGGCGAGAGCCTATCTTCAATTTCCTGCAGGGCATCGCCGAGCCAGAGGACCACGCTGAGCTCCGGCGTTTGCAGCACCATGCCAGATCTTTCCAGGTGTTTGAAGGGACGCTCTACAAACAAGGCGTCTGCGCACCGCTCCTGCGCTGCCTCCCCCGCGAAGAAGGGAAGCAGCTCCTTGAGGAGATCCACGCGGGGGCGTGCGGATCTCATCTCGCGCCGAGGTCATTGGTCGGCAAGGCATTCAGGCAAGGCTTTTACTGGCCGACTGCCATCACCGACGCCCAGGACCTCGTGCGTCGGTGCCAGGGGTGTCAGTGGATGGGGCGCATCATCCGCAGGCCCCCGACGAACCTCAACCCTATTCCCTCGGTATGGCCGTTGGCACGCTGGGGCGTCGACATAGTGGGACCACTCCCCCGAGCCCCAGGGGACCTACGGTTCGTGGTCGTCGCGCTGGCATACTTTTCCAGGTGGCCGGAGGCGGTAGCCCTAGCCAAGATAACCTCGGCTGCCATGCAGCGTTTCCTCTGGCAGAACATCATATGTCGCTTCGGCGTGCCCAGGGAACTCACCGTCGACAATGGCCTGCAATTTTATGCCACCCCATTCAAGGCGTTCTTCGGCGACATGGGCATCACGCTTCGGTTCGCCTCGGTTGGGCACCCCAGTCCAACGGAGCAGTCGAAAGGGCGAACGGCGCTATCTCTATCGCCATCAAAAAACGCCTGGTTGGGCTGCCGAAGGGCAGGTGGCCGAGCGAGCTTCACAGCGTCCTCTGGTCCCTTCACACAACGGTCACATGCCCGACGGGGTTCACGCCTTTCAAGCTCCTTTTCGGTGATGAGGCAGTGACGCCTGAAGAAATCAAGGCTGGATCACGGAGGGTCCTCGTCCAAGCGCCCGACGAGGAGCGTCGCGTATCCTTGGACCTCCTCGATGGGGCGCGGGCGAGCGCGGCCCACCATGTAGAGAAGTACGCGTGGCAGACAGTACGCACTCGAGACCGGTCTGTATACCCGCGAAGGTTCAAGCCTGGGGATCTCGTCCTCAGAACGGCGCTCCATGCGGAGACCGTCGGCAAGCTGGAGTCCAAGTGGGAAGGCCCATACATCGTGGTGGAAGCATTGCAGAAGGGAGCGTACCGCCTCGCCACACTCGAGGGACAAACCCTCCGCCACACATGGAACACGGACAAGCTACGGCGATATTACGCCTAGAAGCAAGACGAGGATTATAATGGCATCAGCCCCTCCTTGTACGATGCTCGCCCGAGCAAACGGGAGTTCAATAAAGCTCGCTGTTTCCAAAAGTAACAGTGCCGGGCCGCGATACGCGAGAGTCTACAGACTCTAAATAAGACGTAGCGTCGAGGTCCGCCTCCGCACGCGAGTCTATGGAATATAAATAAGACGTAGCGTCGAGGTCCGCCTCCGCACGCACCAGTCTACGGACTCTAAATAAGACGTAGCGTCGAGGTCCGCCTCCGCACGCGAGAGTCCACGGACTATAAATTAAGACGTAGCGTCGAGGTCCGCCTCCGCATGCACCAGTCTACGGACTCTAAATAAGACGTAGCGTCGAGGTCCGCCTCCGCACGCACCAGTCTACGGACTCTAAATAAGACGTAGCGTCGAGATCCGCCTCCGCACACGAGAGTCCACGGACTATAAAATAAGACGTAGCGTCGAGGTTCGCCTCCGCACGCGACAGTCTACGGACTATAAATAAGGCGTCATCGGCCCAAAACACAGCTTACAACAGTAAAAATAGATGGTGCATCGTCCCATTGCAAAAATATGAGGTCAAATGATTACAGGTATGGGCGCGCAAGTGCGAACCCCCTTCCCTCCGCCTGATATGATCAACACCTCAGTCTTCGCGCGGTGCCGGGGGACCCGTGCCGCTGCCATGGCCTCGGGAAACTTCTTCGAGCCAACGGAGGAAGTCCCCTCCCCCGCGCAGCGTTTGCTGTACTGCAACCCTCGCCGCATCCTCCCCGACACGACCCCAGATCCGCCGGTGGAAGTTCCGGAGGCTAGGCTCGATGGAGCGAATAGCGTCCGGCAGCGCCTCCGGCCGGCCAGGAAGACCCAAGTGAGGGTTCGCCAGCTCCTGCATATGCCTACACCCACGGGTGTGAAGCATGCCGAGGGCAAGGCACGCGCCAAGATAGCCGCAGTGCTCCCCGAAGGTCTTGGCGCTGCGAAGCGCGACGCCCGCCCCCTCCTCGATCAGCCCAAGCATCTCCATCACGTCCTCCGACCCGTGGGTGGCGTCGGGCACGTCAACGCACAAATCGCGGAGGGCCTGGTTCAGAGACTCTATTGCCCCCCAGGCCGACGTGGACGCATTGTCCAAGGCGCGGGTCTTCCCTGCAAGAGTCTCGGCCAGCTGGGTCTTCTCCTCCTCCAAGGCGGCAATCCGCCGCACGAAGAAGGCGCGTTCCTCTGCAGCGGCGCGTTTGGCTTCCTCGGCCTCGACTTGTATGGATGACAAGGCACCCTCCAGCGCGCGGAGCTCTTCATCCTTTGTAGCGTGAGCGTCGTCCGCTTCACGAAGCCTGGCTTCTAGGGCCCTCCGCTCCCAGATACAGGCCTCGTCTAGCGCGTTGCTGATGACAAGCGTCTGAAAGCAGCAATGAAAGTCACCAGGCGCCAGGTAGCACCATACAAAACACGCGGCACACGTACTCACCCGTATTTCCGAGGCCCGCAGCGCCAGCGCTAGGTGGTCTCCCTCGCACGATGACAGCATCCGCCGGTCAAGGCTGCCGCTGGCGCGTTCTGCGGCCAGGGTGAGAGCACGGAGTACCCCCAGACGCGGGAGATAGTCGGACAAGACGGGTTCGGACCCCACCGCGTCGAGGGCTGTGGAGGCTTTGGCCGCTTCGACAGCGGCAGATACCGGCGCGACACCCTGCACAAGGTTTTGGACTTCGCGCGCTCCCCCGTTGCTCGATCCTTCACCACGCCCGGGAGACATCGTCTCGCCTGATGCTGACGGAATGAGCGAGCAGATCGGAGAGAGTTTCACGAAGTCGAGCGGAGAAAGGGAGCCGCGCTTACCTTCTGCACCCCTCACCGCAGTAGGAGGTGGTGTCTGTTCGGCCGCCGTTCGGGGCGTGAGCGCCTCGGTGGTCGGGTGCGAGGCCCCCTCGGCGACATCGGGTGCCACAATTCCAAGCATGGGGCCTGCAACGTTGTAGCGACCCTTCGGAGGCCGGGGGGGGGGGGGGGACTGCATCCGAAGCCGTTTCGGCTGAGGAACCGAGGGATATTCCTCCGTGACGTTAGCGGCCGCAGTTCCCACTCCACCTTCAGTCTCCGCCGCGCCGGACGTGTCCCTGGTAGTAGCAGCACCATCGGCCATGGCCCTCTCGTCAGGCGTAATGTTCCTTTCCGGGTTGGCGGGCTCCGGCCTAGTGAAGGCCGTGCCCGTACGCTCAGCAGCGTCTCCGGACAGTGCGGCCGGGGTGCGCCCCGCCGAACTGGTCCGGCCGGGCGCGTCACCGGTCGAGCGTCTTGCCCCAGCGGCGCCAGCTGCCGAGGTGGCTGGTAGGCTGAGTATGGCAGCCTCGGAGCGAGCCCGGCGCCGCGAAGACGAGGCGTCTGCACGGCCGCCACCGCCGTGATGACCCGAAGTCCCCGCGGGAGTCTCCGCTGGTATCGGGCGTTCCGGCACAGCAATACCGAAAACCTCGCATGTGCGGTTCACCCGCCCTTGCTTCGCCGTTTGGGTCGCGGCCTCACATAGCTTGTGCTCCTCGAGTGTGTATGGGCCGAGGAGCACCTCAGTCGCGCGCTCCGCGTCTTCTAGCCGAGCCACTGCACAAAAGACGGCAGGGCGATCACGTCAGAAAGCGCGGATACGTCAAGAGATGCCTGCTGCACTCTAAACAACTTACAAGGGGCGGAGGGCGGAAGCAGGTGGGACACTGACGGGCAGATCCCGTCCGCTCGGTCATTGCCCCACCCCGTGTATTTCCACCGGGAGGACAGCGGCGCCACCCCGTACATCGTGAACTCTTCGGCCAGGTCGCGCATACTTAGCCGGCGGGCGACGCCGGCAAGCCTCCAGAGTCTCTGCGCGTCGTCAGCCTCCGGCTTCACGCTTGGCGAAGTATTGAAGGAAATGGGCCCGCCTCGGCATAGCAGGCCACTCGGGCCGGTCACGTGGTAATAAAACCACCACCGCGTCCAGCTGGACTCCCACTTCCCCAGGGCGGCCGGTGCGGGGAACAGCGTCGTGCAGGACGATCGCAGCACGAAGTCCACGCTGCCAAAATTGGAGATAGCTCCATCTCCAGCCTTCTTGGGGCGGCAGCAGGCGTCGTGCAGGGTGGCGAACAGGCTCGCGCTGGGACGCCGGCCTTCTGTCCGCGTCGCCCAGGTGAAGACAGCCAGGTGGACTATTGCGCTCGGCGTCAGCTGCGCTAACTCCAACCCATAGGTCCGCAAGACTTCGCCCACAAACATCTTTGAGGGCATGCGGAGGCCGGCGTCAAAGAACGCGACGAAAACAATCGTCTCTGTCTCCCGGGGCTTCGGCTCTGTTTCATTGCGACGGGGTAGGCGAGCCCCATCCCGATCCTCGATCTTCCCGTCACGAACAAGCCGCTGCAGCGTCTCCTCGGTCACGCGACTCTTTCCCAACACGCGGCAACAGCGGCCCCCCGAGTATTCCGTGGCGTCCCATCGCCCGTCGGCACGCGAGCGCCCCCGCAGCACCAGCTCGTAATCCCCAGAAGGGAAGGACAGCTTGTCCCAACTAGACAAGGAGTCGCCGCCGGGAGGGCGAGACGCGTCGCCATGACTGGCCATTGTCTTCTGAAGGTAGGGCAAAAGAAACCAAGGCAGGAAGTCGCGCTACTACCGGCACGGAATAAACCGGAACTAAGCGGCAAGCGGGACAAAGTGCTCCCATCGCGGGGAGGGCACCTTATAAAGCCCGCTCGCCTCCCCCACAGCCAGAAAGTGCAGTTAGGTCAGAACCCCAGCGGTTCGACTACGCACGACCTGGAAAGAAGAATCGTCGGTACCCGGAGGGGCGCGCCGGGTAGGTGGCCAGACAGCGCACAACCCCAGTACGCGCTTGACACGCGTCCCGCTTCCCTGGGGAAGCAGCGAACAGCCGCGAGCACGCAACCGCTCACATCCCACGACGCGCCAGTTGCAAGCCGCCGCGTGCCCCACCCACACGAAAACAGACTGCATAACGCGACAGCCTGCCCTCTGACAGGCCAGGCGTCGGCATGATTCCAACCGTCATTTAAAGCGCACTATCAAGCCACGAGACCGTGGCAGCCGCGAAACGCGGGAAAGCCGGCGACGCAGCACCTGCCTTCACCACTGCATCGCCCACGATTCCGGCCCCGCCCCCAATATGGACCCCGGGGCCAAGAAGCTTAAGTCCCGCCTACGGAGCGCACGCGTCTACTTCGACTACGGCCGCAGCTCCTGGTCAAGTTCGGAAAAGTTCACAGGCCGCAGGGACGGAGGGGGCCAAAGGACTCGGCAACATGGCTTTGGCCCTGTGAAGCCCTTCTCCATGAGAGGCTCCTGTTGTAGGGGTGGCCCCCACCTAAACCCAGCAGGCCTGGTAGGAAGTTATAAGGCCCAGAATAGGCCATGTGTAATGACATAAGTGCCCCTGAAGGGGATGATCAAATGTATGGGTATAATTGTAAAAACACTCCCCATGTATATATATGGAATACAGGCCATAGGGAAGACCCAAGCCATTACTCATCTCCCTCACTCTCCACTACCATCTCTCTCTGTTTGGTCTGTAACCACAACACGGCCAATAGCCCTAAAATTAACGTACTTCATACAAAAACAAATATAAAGTTAACAGTCTAATACATATACGTACCACAAAAAATAATTCTACAAAATAATTTCTAAAACGACCAATAGCCCTAAAACTAGGAATCTAATTTGAACAACCTAGTCGAACTATTTTTCTAACACGTGCTAGTCCAGAACGGCTAACCACTACGATAATTAAACGGATCTAAGTAATATATTATAAAGCCAAAATATATGCTAAGCTACATAGTTCGTACAACTACAAATCTACTTGTCAAACTCGTTAGCCTACCATAGTTTCATAAAGAAATTCACAGAGAGACGCAAAAATTACCTCAATGATGGAGAGATCCACTCCTACTCTTTGCCCTCTCTTCTCCCCTCTGCCACTCTTCCCCTCTCTTCTCTCTACTGGAATTTTTCTTTTTTTTACCAAATTAAAGTAGATTTTGGGATACTTTTTTCACCCTAAATACTGAGTTTTCAGTCACCAATTGAAATGGCGATAATAGGTACAGGGCCTTTGTCGCTATTTTAATTAACGATTTAAGTATATGTCGCCAATTGAAATAGTGATAGAGGATGCGGGGGGTCTCTGTTGCCATTTTGTTTGATGATTTGATGCACCGTCGTCAATTGAAATGGCGACAGATGGTGTGTTCTATTATCGTGGGCGATGTGGCATCCCGTCGTCCTTTCGTTTAACAAGAAGGTCTCTGTCGCCATTTCAAGTGGTGATAGAAGCTTTGTCATTATTTCGATTGCCGATAGAGCTCCGGTCATCATTTCGACTGATGACGGAGGTATATTTATGTAATTTTTTTAAAAGAGTATTTATTTATATAATATTAATAAAAGGTATATTATTACAAAATGTTCAAATGTTACCAGTCCAGCAAGAACTTGATTGCCACCAGTCAAAACCATAAAAAGTAATGCACAAGAACACACTAGAGAAAGAGACAGGAACCAGGACGCGTACGACGGGTCCATGTATACGCGAAAATGTTGCGATATATATTATTGGCAGTAAGGTCGGCCGTAATGTAATTCGTGAATCCAAGACTTTCAGATATATATTCATGTCAACGTCGACATGGATGACACGAACGGGAAACGGATGACCGTCCCCCTCTAACTCGACGGGCAGGGACCCGGTGACAAAATTATGATCATCATGGGGTCATCTGATTATTTTCTCACGAAATGATTGCCTGTTACTACATGCTCCGACCTATGCCTTTCTTGCTGTGTCATGCGCCATGATGCATTGGATCAATCCTTCCTGTGAGGAAGCACGCTGTTGCAATATTGTTTCGTGATTCTTGTTCCTTTCTGTTTGTGCTGCGAAAAAGAGTTTTTTCATCTCGTAGAAACCATCATCTGGTCTCCAAGCAGGGGCGGATGCAAGAGAAAACAGGGTTAAAAATTTCGGACGAAATTTAGCTGAAATGACGAAATTTCATCTCTTTCATTACCTCTGAAAGCGCAATAGTTCGATCAAATTTTGGTCGAATTATCCCCCCATTTAAATTTTGTCTAAATTTCATCTAAATTTTGATTAAATTTTATGAAAAATTTGAAATTTTCATCCGAGTTTTCGAACGAAATGGACGAAATTTCATCCTTTCATTCCTTCCGATGACTGCTGAAATTTTTTTTGAGGCCGAAAGATTTAACCCTGAGAGAAAAAGGTCGTTTGTAGAAAGTAGAAAAGTCAAGGGCTCACCACTGCTACAAACTAACAATGACAAGTTGTAATGTCATCATAAGGATCCCAGGCAATGTTGTGCGTAATGTCATCATAAGGATCATAGGTAATGTTGGGGTCACTAGACTTTAACAGCTTGTTTGCAACACATGAGTTTATGCAATAATTTCCGAATAGTTTATTTCCTATTGGAGCCTAGAACAAAATTACGCATTACAAACGCCCATAAACACGGGATCCCTCACTGTCTCAAGGGATCCTATGGTCTGCAGACAAGGATGGCATATATTCCAGAGCCATTCCACTAGAACTCAACAGTTGAGGTCTTGAGAATGGAGTGTTGATATGAATGCCACATGTAAAAGAAAACGATAATACTTTTGTTGCGACTAATCGTGCGTTAAGCGAACCGCACAACCACACGTGCACCGTCGAATGCCGTGGGGGTAGCGAGAGTCGTGCGATAATGTTGAAGGGAGAGAGACGCAAGTGTTATGCACACCGTCGGATGCTACGGTGGTAACAAGAGACATGCGATTCCGTTTGTACTTGTCCATCGTTTTTACCTTAAATGATCATATCTCTTCAACTGAGTATTTAATTTGTGTTTTGTTTAAACTGTTGTGATTTGCACGATGATCTTAACAAAAATAAAACTTATATTAAATATGTTTTGAAGACTCATGATAAAAAGTCACAATTAATTTCTGCCAATATCCATGCCAAGAAATTAAGAAATTATTTCTCAGCTAGCAACTCTAGATACACGCTACTAGCAACTATAAGGGCTAGTAGTTCGCAATTCTTCGCAGATAGTAATTATAGATTTCACTATTTAGAAGATGACAACTAGCAACTTCAGGTGTCGGTAACTAGCAACAGTAGATTATTAACTAGTAATATATTGCCAACAAATAACATGAAGGGTGTAAAGTTGCTAGATGGTAACATATAAAGATGCTAATAATTGATGTATGTGGTCAATCATAGTTTATGTACATAAATCATTGCTAGTTGTCATTATATATACTAGTAATTAATGTAGAGCCACCACTAGTAGTTAATTTCCACCAATTATTGATAATTGTTGTCAAGTAATAAAGAGATGCTAGCAAGTAACATCTAGAGTTGCTATCATCTAATGTAGAATCACTACTAGTATTTGATTGTACAAATTGTTTGATAACTGTCTCTAAGATAGTAGAGAGATGCTAGCAATTAACATGTAAAGTTGATAGTAATTAACTAATGCAGCAAGTAACATGTAAAGTTAGCAATTAATATAACAAGTAACATGTATAGCTACTTGCAACTAATGTAACAAGTAACATGTAGAATTAGCAACTAATGTAGAGCACCGCTAATAGTTGATTGTATAAATTATTGATAGTTACCATCAAGTATTATAGAGATACTAGCAACTAATATAAAGAGATGCCAAAAATATATAGTTGAGAATGAATATTATCATTACATCGTTAAAACATATTCAATATATGTCTGGTTTTATTTCTTTTATTGTATCGAACTCAATAGTATAAATAGAATACAAATCAAATGCTTGGTTAATTAGATACAGTGCTTTTAAATAAAAACAACGAACAACCACAAATCTTCAACTACCACCTATTCACTTAATATCTATCAACATTCATCGACATAATAGGTAGCACACATGTGCGGAATTGGTGGCGCACACATGCGGGATTGGCGGCGTCTCGGTGGGAGTTGGGGGGGGGGGGCATGGTGGGGACGAAGAAGTCCAACGCACGGCAGCTAAACCAGAAAAAGGAAGGGAAGAATGAAGCATGCACGTCAAAAACAAAAGGGTATTGATAAACATCATTCGGATGTTTTCTTTCTAACTATCATCCAGATTTGTGACCGTTGGATTAGAAATCTAACGGTCACGAGTTCTCCCAGCCCCCCCCCCCCCCAAAAAATCTCCCCCCTTCAAAAATAAGAGGTCGTTGGATCTCTAATCCAACGATCCGAGATTTGGATGATTGTTAGGAATAAAACATCCGGGTGATACCTATACACACTAAAACAAAAAGGGAGGTGTGGTTGTGCTAATGCACAACTGGTAACATTCAATCAAAAATCAACCCTTGAGGCCTGAGGTACGGAGGCAAGGACGAGGAAATGCAGAAAGGCAGATTATGGCTTGTTATTTTCATCTTTTAAAAACTATTTTTAGCTTTTTTACAGTACCTAGCTTTTAGAAAGGGTATATTTTCAAGATAAAATTTACTAATTAATTGTAGTATATACTGTACCGACTTTATTTATATCGGCAAAAACCATACATGAGTTTCTGTTACTTTGTAATCTCTCATACAAACAGCCTAAAAATTACAAGTCACAGCCATAAGTCATAAGCTTGAGCCAAAAAGAACAGGCCTGTTGTGCACCATCATGTGCATCCCCACAACACAAGAGGAACAACTCGTATGCTACCCAACAACACTGCCTCACGAATCACAACGCCAACTCAAAACTCACATGCCCATGCCCGTATGCCAGCCGAATCATACCAATTCTTTATGGTTGCAACCCCGACACTCAGTACACAGGGAATAGTACCACACCTCACACACATGGAAGCAATCAAGAGATTCAAGGGCCAGCTCCAGAACGAAAAAAGAAAGTTGCACCAAATCAAGAACATCCCAAATCTAAATAGCTGCTTACTAGTTCTAACTATGGTTTGAAGCATGGATCTGAATCCAGAAACTAGCAAATTGAGAAACAAACCTGACATATATATAGAGAGAACAAACTCGTATCACTCAAGTATACACATATGCCCAAATTCACGACAACTTTACAGTAACAACGTATCACCGTTACTTCTTCCTGGGCTTGTCTCGGCGCGCCGAGCCGGAGCCGGAGTTCCGGAAGATAACGCAGAGGATGCAGCCGGACACCCTTGGCGATGGCGGGTCGAGGTCCGGAGCCACGCCCTTGGTCGGGAACACCTGGTGCTTGCGCTCATCCTCCTTCTGGCCCTGCTTCTGCTTCTTCTGATTCAGCTTCTTGTCGTCGCCACCGCTGCGGCGCATCATCCCGACGCTCCCGACGCTCCAGGAATGCCTCAGCTCCGGTTGGGGCTCCTCCGCGCCATCACCGGCCTTTGCCTTAGCATCCTCTGTCAGGAACCGCTCATCCCAGACCAGGCCTGACGAACCAGACCTTCTGAAAGTCGTTGCTGATCTTTGTAACCCAGCCATCTACACCTATCCACCTCTCCTTTCTGCAAAAGAACCAGTTTATCTGCAAGTATGGAGAACAAGAGGTAAGGATGAACTGAAGGGTGTCTCTTGAGTTGCTTGCCTCTGCAGGCTGCCGGTGGGTCTATATGTAAATGGAAGAGACGGCCATTAATATACAGACAGAAGAGCAGTCAACTGCCGGTGCCATGGAAAGGTACCAGGCGCTGTCTTCCGATAACTAACTAGGTTGTGCAGGGATTAGTTTATGTACAGGTAGAACAGTACAGGAACTCATCATTAAATTATATGCTATACTATTTTGAACCACATGCCTCTGGTTTTACTTTTCCATCACAAGCATGTGGAGGAAGAGAATCCAAGTGCACAGAAGCAACTAGACATTACCCAACCCACTAGAGGAAGTAGACATATAACAGAGAGCTACCAGAACATATGCATGCTTTCTTCAGCAATTTTACGCACTACTGTAAAGTTTGATGAAAAATCGGTCAATGATATGTCAACACAACAGGATCCAGAAAAGATTTAAGGTGTATAATATGTGTTGGCATAAAAATGCTAAACATAAGCACAAACTGACAAGGGTTGGGTACGAACCTTTGATATGGACCATCACTACCAAAATTCTGTTAAGGAGGGAATAGTACGTCTGAAGAAAAAGTCTTGAGGGCCCAGGGGAAGCTAGCAAAGACAAATGGCAATTGTATTAATTTCTAGTTAACATCAGCAAACAACCAATCATCATTATACAGGGTACAGTGGAAAATGCTAGAAGATAGTAAATAAGAGGTGCGTACAGTCACTAGATAATAAACTGATAGAAATTGGCCTATTTCTTTAATTCCAAAGTATGCATGATTTAATACCATATTACTAAGACAAGGTGAGAAAGATCGATTTATAAGGCACAGTCCTCACCACTCCTTGAATATGGATAGAGATGGTATGAAGATGTTTCTAACTAGTCAAATCACGTGACTTGTAACGTGCCGCGCCACTTGGCAGACCAAATCAACATTTATTTTTGCTGAACCCTGCACCACTCTCTCTTTGTTTGAATGAGATTCAAACATTTGAATGAGGCAGTTACAAGTGAATTTACACTGCTTAATTTATGATTTGATGAGGCAGTTACCAGTAGGTAAATGGCTGGTTGAATGTGTCAGTTACCAGTGGGTAAATGGCTGATTGAATTTTAAGTTCACAGTCTGTCTATATATATACCTGGAGACGTCCATAGTATATTGCTGAAAAACCTCACTACCTCCACTTCCTTCTTCTCTGCGATTTATGTACTGTGTTGTTTGAACTTCGTCAACCTTTCTTCCCGGCGTGCACCTGAAAGGAGGGAGAGCGGCTATCTCCAAATCATTGCCGCAGAGAGTACCTGCACGGGGCGGCCATAAGGTTTCTTGGCAGCGCACATCTGCACAACCGCTCGCTGCACTGTGTCATCTACGTTCTACACTGCGTCAAGTCTGCGCTGCTTCCTGTTCTTCATCAGGCAAAAAAGTAAGTCGTTCGCACGTTCGTTCGACTTTGTTACTATATTTTCTTGCGTATATTCTGAAGTATATTGAGTAGCCTCCTGTTAGTAGTAAGTTTTGCATCACTGGTTTATTGTATTTGTCTCCTAGTAAAATTTGAAATTAAATTATTGCCCATATTTCCAACAAGTACAGTATATTATCTAAAACAAAAAAAGATATTTATAGCATTAAAAATATCAAAATTTTAATTTTAGACAGCATTACTTTATAGATGATGATTTTAGTCTATGGGGATCAGTGAACTTTAGTTCCACCGTATAGATTTAACATTTAAACTACCAGCATTTATTTCTCTCTCTCATCTCTATCCTCTCATGTCTCTCCCTCGTCAGTGGCGGAGGACGGGGAAAAAATAAGGTGGGGCGGATCGCCGGCCGCCGGCCGCCCGCCTCCCGCCTCCCGCCGCCCGCCTCCCGCAGCCCGCACGCCTCCCCCCGCCCGCCTCCCGCCTCCCGCCGGCCGCCCGCCCGCCTCCCGCCGGCCGCACGCCTCCCGCCTCCCGCCGCCCGCATCAAGGTCTGGCGCACACCAGACCTTGCCCTATCGGGTCCTCCGCCACTGTCCCTCGTAGTATATCTCTATCACACAAGCCCCCAGAGACCTTTCTCCTTTCCAACCTCATTATCGCTGTTGTACAGGTCCCCAGATGCCACCTCCCCTTTCACTATCCTTCCAAATGGTTTCCTTCTGATGAGCTCCACGGTTTCTCCATCTGCGCCAACCCCGCACAATGTGGTGTGCGCTTGTTGATATCAAGCTTGCCCGCTAGAATAGTAAAAACTCCAGAATAGAATTCATCATAGAGTTGCAAAGATTGAATCCTATCAGGCGTGGCGTGGTGGTTGCGGCGAGCGTGACTAGGCCTGCAGCCGGTCGCTTGGCCAAAAGTAGAGGCAACTAAAGAGAGGAATAGAGGAAAAGGGAAGCCGAGCCAGCTCAACCAGCTAGGCCAGGAATTGGGCCAAGGGAAAAGAGAGGGAAAGGGGAAGAAAATGGGTCGGCCCAATTTGACATTTTAATTTCTGATTTAATTTTGTTTTTTATTTGCATTTGAATTTAAATTTGGTTTTGAAATTCAAATTTGAATTTGATTTTAGTTGTGGATTTTGAGTTGAATTTGGGTTTCAAATTTTGAATTCACATTTTATTGTTTTCAATTTTTCGTTCTTTTATTAGTAGGACTTTTATTTGTATTTGGGGATTATACCTTGTATTATTTTGCATAGCACAAATTGCGGAAAGGCCCAAATAAAATTTCAAAAGAAATTCGAAGGTCAACAAGTGCATAAAAAAGTTTTAATTTTTTTTATATTTTTGAACGTTCGGTTATTGGATGTTACAATCAGCCACCAACACACCCGTAACATGAATTAGCACAGTACTAGCATATGTAGACACATCTTCACTTCTTCAGGCTAGTGGGCAATCCTCCTCACTACAGGCTGTTGTCCCTATTTTCGTTAGAAGCCGCCTATCATTGTTCCTGTCTCTTTGAGATGGTTTGATCCTTCCATCAGAATACGGGTGCAATCGGAACGGATACAGATGAATTTTGCTTATCCCGTGTATCATATTTCACATTTTTTTCTCAGAATCAGAATTAGACACAGATAATGCTAGATACGAATATGAATATGGATAGTCTCGGTCATGAATGCAGAGTGAATACATGTCACTCCGAATATGATTAGTATCAGCAGTCTCGGTCACGAATATTTAGTCAGATATCACGCTAAAATAGAAGACGTATGTGTCACACATAAAAGGATCAATCAATCGTACTACATGTCCAAAATGCAACTCATTAGGAGTTTAACAAGCAAATTTGACTATGTCAATTAAATTCAAAAGTATATTTTTAAGTTCTTTTTGTTCAAAAGAATTTGCCTAAATTATTTGGAATTTGTTGAGTTCATTTGCAATTTTTCTTGGCTTATTTGGATTTCCTGTATTTTCTAAAAAAATAATTTCAATACTAGAAAAGCCTCGTGGACCGATTTCTCTCTCCAGCCAACTCTAGGCAAGTGAAAGGCTAGTCATATATACTTGGGCCTATGGCCTCATGGGCTTGTCTATTAGTCTAACTGGCTAAGGCATGACTCATGAGTTTAGGGTTTACCAAATATTTGGAATAAATTTACCGAATAATATCCGATTAAATTTTTAGATAGCTCTAAATCCGATGAATAATTCTATTCCGAATCCGATCTCATATCCGGAAAAACTATGCAGTTCCGAATCCGAAATCCAAAAAAAATAGCCAGATACCTTTTTTCTCTGAATGCTTTCGGTCAGATAGACGATCGAAAACTATCCGCTCCATTTGCATCTCTACATAAGATTCTGTTCATTTCCACTCATTTGCGTCTGGCTCCATGGCTGTCGAAAACATGGTCCCTTGTAGATAGCTATATCGGACTTGCTCTCAGAACAATCTTGTTCACAGGCCAGTACTGCAAATCCGCAAGAAAAAAAGTCTTGTTATAATTACTAGCCTCATAGGCGCGGCGCCACGCCGCGCCAGCCACCGTGTGTACCGAAGTGAAAGAGGCGATAATTCGTGAGGAGTTTTTTAAAAAACAAATTTGAAAAAATCGAGGGCACATGTGTATTTTCAAAAAAGTTGAAGGTCTTTTTCGTAAAAAACCGAGGGCATGTACGTAATAAAGGAGGACCCGTACGTAATTTAGAAACCGCGGGGCGCAATCCTGCAAAGTGGAGGGACTTGGAAAAAACTGGTAAGGACCTTTTCGCGAGAACCAAGGACCTTTACGTATTTTCGGAAAAATGCGGGGACTTTTTCGCAAAACTGCTCCCCGACCGTACGCAAATTCCGCTGCCACGCGCCGGCCGAGGGAGCGGGGGGTGACGTGGAGGGCCTCCTCGCGCGCGGAACCCACGGGGCATAATAGGTTGTTATTTTTCGTAAAAAAAGGGAGGACCTGTACGTAAGTAAACGGGGACCCGTACGTAATTTAGAAAATGCGGGGCGCTATCCTGCAAAGTACACAAAATTTCGGTGAAGTGGAGGGTTGTTTTCGCAAAAAAAGCGTTTTTAAAAAATGCCAGGGACCTGTTCGTGAGGGAAAAAGGACTTTTACGTAATTTCCGAAAAATACAGGGGAATCGCCTCCCCCGGTCGGACCAAAATTCCCCCGCCATGCGCCAACCGGAGCGCACGGGCGGGGTGACGTAGGCGCACCTCAGCGCGGCGTTTCCCCCGGCTTTGTAGAGGTAGGTATTCGCCTCGTCAGGACTCATGAGTCAACTGTTACAGAAATCATCAAGTGATTTCGGAATCTGTCCCTAGCTCTATAAGTCTTATGCAATGCACATCAATATATTTGGCAATGTACGATTGAGCAGGAAGAAAAGATGTGACCCCGTCCGTGCCCTCGCACCTTCCTGTCAGTTTCAGTTTTTCAAGTTATGCGATTCATTTGATTGCCCATGATAGATGCTACTTTTACCCTGTGTTGTTCACTCACACCCAGAAATGGAATTTTGCATAAACATGGTTTTGTTTGTTTTGCCCCCCAAAATGCTTTCTGACAGTGACGGGGCTAGGATTTAATTATGTCATAGGCTCAGTGATAAAATAATCTAGCCTATCTGGACTGGATCATGAAAATAATACCCAGGCTGAACTAAATTTACTCGGGTTATACACTAGATATTTTTTTCACACCCTAGGCTGAAGCCTACCTTGCCCGGGGTGTGGATCTGCCCTGCTTTCTGATGTTAATGTTTTTGCTGCCTTATGCAGATTGAGAATCGTCGGGTATCGCAAGTGAACATAACAGCTAGAATCCGGTTTAAGCCGTGATACAAGTGAAGTAGAGTTCCTCAAAAAAAATTCTAGTCAACTAGATCAAGCATGATTAAACAGTACACAAAGGCCTTAAGTTGGGAGTTTGGCAGGATTAGCACAGCAACAAGCTCACCTACTAGGTAGATATTTTGGGTATAGATATTCTTTTAATTCCTGATTGGAGTTGGTATGTTTGTCTCACAGTTACAATTTGTATAAAAAAAATGGAGTATGTATTCTTTTCCAACACTAGACATGTAATACATGTTAAGATATTCTTTTATACATGTTCTGATGTTCTTACATAATCGCACTCAATACATGCGAATATATGACAGCTACCACTATCAAACCGCCATTGATTGTTTTTTCTCAAAGGAGCATATGTGCCTTGTACGAATTTCACCTCCAGCTTGTATTGTACAGAGCCCAATTATGTGTATGAGAAGTAATCCTTTTATTTGTGCTTGGAAAGAGGTGTTCCTAAAATACATCTACCCATGCTATAAAGTATGAAGGAACTAATGATTCCTGTACTCCAAAGTCCAAACCATGGTAATCTAGGCTTTCAATTTCTTGGGTGATGTTATCATCATGGCCATTTGGACAAAAGGACGTTAATTACACCATCAAATTCTTGTGGATTTTGACACTCACAAAGCAAATTCTTGGATGCCGATGGCCACACAGCTAACATACCCTGATTGGCGACCAGATAGTCACTATTCCATTATTTTAACGATCGGTTGTGCTATATAATATCACAAAAGAGATCCATCTATCTCACCAGAAGCATGATCTATCCAATGAGATGACCTTGGATGGTTGTTCCATGCGTGAAGCAAATCTGCATATCTGCATACGTGACCACAGAACAAATAATTCTGAAAAACTGAGACCTCTATAAATTCAGACAAAAAAATTCGATGCGTCCTGATCAATGCAACAAATCGACAGGTCTCCTCCTAAACTTGGCCTTTTCTTGGTACTGATCTCCAACACCGATGCCTAGTATGGTGCGGCCAATGGGAGCCAACCGTTGCTTCCAACCAAACCAAGACCTGAAAGCTACTAGTACCACAAAGGAGAGGAGTCCCGGTAGTGGGCCTGTTTAGCAACGGCTGCGGCTTATGGCTTTTAGCTGAAAATTTTGAATTTTGGCTGTTTATGGTACAGATTACGGAGAGAGATACTCACTTACGATTTTGGCTGGTACAGATGTTGGGCTTTTAACGTGTATATCGTTTAACTTGTAGACTCCGTCTTGAGAAAATACTTCGTTTAAAAGTTAGGTATTATAGCAAAAATCAAAAACCGTCAGTTTCGAAGAAAAAGAACAGGCCCAGTGTCCAACTCATGTCACCGATTTTGTAGTCTAATTTTAGTTAATAATTAATCAAGAAAAGAGCAATTATATTATTATTTTGTTGTACTTTCCTGCACCGCAAGGAATATGAAAGCCAAGTGACCAAGCAAAGCACAACCGACAGTAGCTGCTAAACGTGACGGCCAAGCCAGCAACACCAAATGAATGGACGGTAGGAGTATAATTTACGTGCTAGACCTCAGTTACAATTGAAATTGAAAATTAATCACGGCTGAATTTAATACTAAATTGTGTGCCTAAATGATGTAATGTTGGACAAGAAATTTACCGAGATGCTGGTTAAACACCGGATGTTTATTGGAACAACTCGATTGGAAAGTTGCAGTGGCATGTGCTAGATTATACATTCGATCCTATTCTTCCAAAAGAGAATTACACCGAGTGTGCAAGTGATCAAGGTTCAAATTGTATGTTGTGTAAATCATGATGTATTGAGACACGACACGGAGCGTTCAATAACAAATACATTATCGTTTACTGAAGTGTTCTACCGTCGCACTCTAGTACTTCTATTGAGACATGTGGTCACCAAGATACAAGAAATCTAGGACATACAAATTAAATTCCAGCATTTTTAATGAGGCATTCTAGGAGAAGAGATATTTATAACACTTTGATAAAAACAGAGCACTGTCTACCAAACAAATAATATACTTTGAACACTTAATTTTACAAAATTTAGTGGTGGTAACCCATCGGTTACCAATCCTCCTCTGATTTTTTTTTGGACGAATCCTCCTCCGATTTTTTTTTTGAACTGAATCCTCCTCCGAATTGGAAGAGAAGGAATCCATTAGCGACGACAACCCAAGGTGACGGACCACCACCAAGAACCATCCATCTTCCAGCCGCCATCGGATCTACATCGGACGGCCCGCAAGCCATGCACTGGCGCTGGCCTAAACAAGCCCTAGGGCCGTTTCGACTCCATGGCTGCCAAGCGACTGACACTTGTCGCTTTGGATTGGAAAGCGCAACCACGCAAGTGATGAATTTTTTAAATAATCAATTTTTATTAATATTACATAAATATACTATCGATTTCCAAAATCACAGAAATAATATTCTGTCGCCAATCCAAATGGTGATAGACTCCTATCGCCATTTCAAATGACGACTAACCTACATGCAGAGGCGAAGCCACGTTGATTGATCCGAGTGCACCGGCAACAGGGTAAAATCAAAAATCAAATTATTAGCACCTCATTTTCACCTCTTGTGCACCACCTTAGCCCAAATACATGCACCACCCTGGCCCAAATTAAATATGTGCTGCAGTGTAGCTGGCCTACCCAATAGTAGTCTGCAGCAGGCCAGCAGCAAGGCGTAGAAGCTGTGACTGCTACGAGCGGATGGCCGGAAAGGCGGGAACCACAAGCCGCATGCCCGCATTGTTTTCTTCGCGTTATCGCGTAGAAGCTACGCTGCCGCTGCCGCATCGTTTTCTTCGCGTAGAAGCTTTGACCGTGGCTCATCTCGCTGGGATCGGTGGACTGGATCTCTGCTGGATGTCGTCCATCTCCCAGGCGGAAACAACGCCGCTCGCCACCATCTCCGGCCGCCGCGTCATCATTGCTCCTCCGCGCCTCTGCAGCTCGGCTCGTTCTCGAGTTCTCGCCAGAATCGACGCCCGCGGCCCGCGGCAAGCCTTCATCCGTTCAAACAATGTCAAGTAAGCTTCTGATTTCTGAATGTTTGATCGAATCAAATAATGTTTATTTTCTTCTCTTAGATAGTTAGATTCAATATGTAATTGAGGTTTTAAATGATGTGTACTGGCAGATAAGTTTATGGAAAAATGGTTGAAAAGAAAAGCGCCAGATGGAGATGATGGTAGAAATATTGGTAATTCTCATGAACCTCATCAAGAAGACACCAATGTTAGTCTTTCAGCGCCAGAAGAAATCAATTGGGAGGAGGAGATCCAATTTGATCCAGGCAAAAGAAAAGAAATACGTGCTTATCATCCTAATCTTAGAGAATTGGTAAGAAGAAAATATTTGGTTAATGGACCTTGTCAACCTCGTACTGTTAGTTTTCCATGGACTCGGATTGGGGAGAGAAATAGAAGGTTTAATCCTGAATGGTTTGATGAATTTGGAAATTGGCTTGAGTATAGTGAGTCCATCGATAGAGCTTATTGTTTTACTTGTTTCTTGTTTAGAGATCCCACTAAGAAGGAGGCTGGATATAAGTCATTTGTTGTAGATGGTTGGAATTGTTGGAACAATAAAGATAGATTAAAGGAGCATGTCGGTGGTGTTGGCAGCCCTCACAATGTAGCATTGAAAAAATGTGATGTTCTGTTGCAAAGAAAACAACACATTGATGTTGCTTTTCAACAACAGCTCGAGACTTCTAAGAATGCATATTTTGTTCGACTCAATGGTGCCATTGATACTGCCAGATTGCTACTAAAGCAAGGATTGCCTTTCCGAGGTCATGATGAGTCAAAGACATCCTACAACAAAGGGAACTATAGGGAATTTTTTAGTTGCTTAGCTGAGCATGATCCAGCTTTAGCCAAGGCATTGACGGTTGATGCTGCAGACAATAGTCTTTTGGTGTCTTCTGACATACAAAAGGACATCATTAAGTGTTTTGCAGATGAGATTTTACATTCTATCATTGAAGACATTGGGCAAGATGTATTTTGCTTGCTAGTTGATGAGTCTAGAGATGTCTCTTGCAAGGAGCAAATGGCTGTGGTGTTCAGATATGTGGATAGTTGTGGGCTTGTGAAGGAGAGCTTTGTTGGGCTTGTTCATGTGAAAGATACGACTTCTTCTAACCTCAAGTCATGTATTGATTCTCTATTTGCTAGATTTAAGCTGAGCTTGAAGCAATTGAGAGGCCAAGGATGTGATGGTGCTAGCAATATGCGAGGTGAGTTCAATGGCTTACAATCATTGATCATGAGGGAAAATAGTAGTGCATATTATGTCCATTGCTTTGCTCATCAACTTCAACTAGTGGTTGTAGCTGTTGCTAGAAAGCATACAGGCATTGTAGAATTTTTTAGCAAGATTTCTACCTTGTTGAATGTGGTGGGTGGATCTTCAAAGAGAAGGGACATGATTAGAGACATTAATCTCAAAGAAACTAGTAAGGCCTTAGGTTGTGGATTACTTAAAACTGGGACATGATTGAATCAAGAACAATGTCTTCAAAGACCCGGAGATACTCGTTGGAGTTCTCACTATAAATCTCTTAGAAGTTTAGTTAACTTGTTCCAAACAATTATCAAAGTGCTAGAATTTGTGGAAAATGAAGACAAGGATGGAAAGGCAAGGGGTGTTCTTGTGTACTTCCAATCTTTTGAATTTGTCTTCTATTTGCATCTCATGTTGACCATTTTAACTATCACAAATATCTTGTCAACGGCATTGCAACGGAAAGATCAAGATATTGTGAATGCTGTTAATTGTGTGAGACTACTAGAAGCCATTTGGAACAGGTTAGAAGAGATGAGTGGGACAAAGTACTTGGAGAAGTGTATGCATTTTGTGATGAACATGACATTTCCAAGTTGGAAATGGATGAAGCTTATATTGATCCAACTAGGCCTAGGAAAAAAACAGGAATTACCAACAAGCATCATTTTCATGTTGATTGTTTTAATGAAGTTCTTGATTGGTTGCTACAAGAGCTTGATAGTCGCTTCAATGAGACTACCTCTCAATTGCTTCTATGTTCAGCTGCATTCAATCCAAGAGATTCATTTCATGATTTCAATGTGGATAGTTTGATAAGCCTAGCTAAATTATATCCAAGTGACTTTGATTCTGTGGAATTGAGAGAACTTAACACCGAACTTTGCCTTTATATTGCTGATGTGCGACAAGATGATAGATTTGTCAACATACAAACCATTGCTGAGCTTTCCCAAAAAAATGGTAGAGACAAGGAAACATCTCACCTATCATTTGGTTTATCGACTTTTGAAGCTAGTACTTGTATTGCCTGTCGCCACAGCTACAGTTGAGAGGTGCTTTTAAGCCATGAAAATTGTGAAAACATCTTTGCGCAATCGTATGGGCGATCAGTACATGAGTAATAGTCTCATTTGCTATGTGGAGAAACAAAAAATGTTGAAAGTTACTAATGATGTTGTAGTGGATCGCTTCAAGAAAATGGGACAACGCAAATACTAGGAGGTAACGTATTTCTTTCATTTTTTTTACCATTATCCAATTCTTGAATCCATCTTTTCCTAACAATGTTTAATCATCTAATTAGCACTTTTTTATAGGTCATCATCTCATCAAGGGCCTGGGTTTCATGATGTATTTTGCCATGACATATGATATTTTGTTGTTGTTTATTTATATTAATTATTAATACCATGAGATTCTTCATTTTGGTAAGCATTCCTACAACTCTAACATTACTGCACTACTTTGCCATTGTATGCGTTAGATCATAATTACATGTGTATATTGAAGTGTGCACTCGGGTCCTTCGTGCTCTAGCTTCGCCCCTGCCTACATGGAGCCCTGTATAGTAGGGTGGATAACTCTGTCACCAATTAATCCGGTTATGACTCCATCTGGGTAATCATAGACCGATTGACCAAAGTAGCTCATTTTATTCCGGTCAATACCACCTATTCAGGGGGTAAGCTAGCAAATATATACATGATCAGAATAGTATGCCTGCATGAAGTTCCCAAGAAGATTGTGCCAGACCGAGGAAGTCAGTTCACCTCTAGGTTCTAGCAAAAACTTCATAAAGAACTGGGTAATTGGCTTAACTTCAGCACAGCCTATCATCCCCAGACCAACGGCCAGACGGAGCGAGTTAACCAGATATTAGAGGATATGCTAAGAGCATGTGCTTTGGATTTTGGCACTAGCTGGGATCAGATTATGCCGTATGTTGAGTTCTCCTACAGCAATAGCTATCAGTTCAGTCTGCAGATGGCACCTTTTGAGGCATTGTATGGTAGGAAATGTCGAACTCCGAAGAAAAGGTGAAAAAGATCAAGGAACGGCTCAGAATAGCCCAATCCCGTCAGAAGAGCTACGCCGACAACCTTCGACGTGATCTGACCTTTGAGGTAAGTGACCTAGTCTATTTGAGAGTATCCCCACTCCGAGGAGTAAAAAGGTTCTAAACCAAAGGAAAGTTTGCACCACAGTTTGTGGGACCGTTCATGATTTTGGAGCGTAAAGGAGAAGTTGCTTACCAGTTGGAATTGCCACCAACCTTGTCAGGGGTACACAACATCTTCCGTGTTTCGCAGCTCAAAAAGTGCCTTCGAGTATCCATGGAGCAGGCAGCACTTGAGACCCTTGACCTTCAAAAAGACCTCACCTATCGAGAGCAACCTATCAAGATTCTTGAGACATCGGAACGCCAAACTAGAAGGAAGGTAATCCGTTTCTGTCGAGTGTAATGGAGCAAACACACCGAGGATGAAGCCACTTGGGAAAGAGATGATGACCTGAAAGTTAACCGTCCCCATCTCTTCTACTAGCATGTTCGAATCTCGAGGTCGAGATTCTCTTAAGGGGGTAGGTTTGTGACATCCCAAAATTTTTTCCCTGGAATTTTAACAGCTATTTTAAGATTTAAAAGTAATTGAAATAAAATAAAATAAGTATAGAAAATTAAGTTAGAAATATTTTCCTAAGTCCAAAATATTCCCAGGAACTTCTGTGAATTTTTCTGGAATTTTTGAAAGTTATTTGGTATTTTTTTGAGCTTTATTTGCTTTTCTTGGGTTTTCTAAAAATCAAAAATAAAATTTAAATCTTCCCGCCCTCCCTCCGGTCAATGCGTAGACGGCCAGGATGCACCCATGTTGCTGCCTGGCATCCTGCCTTCCCTCTCTCCTCGCTCGGCACGTGGACGGCTCGATCTTGCCCACGTCGCCCCGACCCATCTCCCCTCGTCGACGGCCACTTATACCTCCCACCCGTTCGATCTTCATCCATCGGTCTCCGCCACCCCGCACTTCTCCTCTCTCTTTCTCACTGACAAGTGGGCCCCGCCAGTCAGACCCGTCGTCCCCGCGCCGCCTCCTTCCTTTCTTCTTCCTCCCATTTCCTTTCTTTCACCGACCGACCGAATCTCCACTGCTGCCACCTTCCTTCTCCACCACGACTCAGTTTTGGAAACCGCAAGCCGCACAGGATCAAATCTCCTCAATCTCGCGCCCCCTTTCCTTTCGCTCCCCCTCCTTTCCTTTTCTTCCCAAATCGAATCAACGCCAGCCGAAAATCCGGCGAGCAATTGCCGTAGATGAGCTCACCCCAAGGCTATATAAAGGCCCCCTCGGCCTTGCCTCCCCTCACACCAGCTCCCACTACCTCCAACCCCGAGGAGCAACCCAAGGCCCCAGCCCCATGCTTTCCCCCCTTACTGAGCTTTTAAGGAACTCCGGCGAGCAATCCCTGCCGTTCCTACCATCCCCGAGGAGTTCCACCACCTCCGTCAGCTTCCCCAAGCCTCGGCAAAGCTCGTCGACCCCTTTGCGGCCCAAGTTCGCTGCTGGAGCGCCGCCGCACCAGTGACCCGAGCACTACCGCCGCCTTCCTCATCGCCAACCACTCTCCAACCGTCCTCAGTAAATAACACAAGCACCGTCGCACTCCCCTCACTCTCCTCTCTCTGTTGCACCCCTCGTCGGCTGTCGCCATGACATTGTTCGCCGAAGACCCTCAGGTCCCGAGCGCCCTCCCAGCCGGCGAGCCATGTCAGCACCCGAGACCCTTACAACTGCCAGTTGTGACTAGATACTCGTCGTAGCTCCGTGTGGACGTAAACGACTTCATAGTCGTAAGCCCGTCTGTGTGGTTGTAAACGACTTCATAGTCGTAGGCCCGTCCGTGTGGTGGTAAACGACTTTATAGTCGTAGGCCTGTCGGTGTGGTCATAAACAACTTCATAGTCGTAGGGCCGTCCGTGTGGTCGTAAATGACTTCATAGTCGTAGGCCCGTCCGTGTGGTCGTAAACGACTTCATAGTCGTAGGCCCGTCCGTGTGGTCGTAAACGACTCCATAGTCGTAAGTTCGACTATGTGGTCGTAAACGACTTCATAGTTGTAAGTTCGAATGTATGGTTATAAGCTGTTCTGTGTGGTCATAAGTTTGACTGCATGGTCGTAACGACTGACGTCATAAATCCATTTTCCTTTAGAAAAATAATTTCAGAAAATTAGCCTTTTTCTTTTTCTCTGATTTTAAACTTCCGAGAGTCCGTTCTCCTTTGTCCTAACTCCGATTGAGCCCATTCAAAATTTTAAATTCATCAAAAATTTCAATATATCCATTTCTACCCTAAATTTTAATATTTGGAGTTTATTTTAATTTATTTGAATTTTATTTGAGTTTGGTGAGTTATTTTCACGTGTAGACTGCGACAATTCTAGAGAATTCTACGATGACGAATCACACCCATTTGGGAAGCAAGGCTAGTCACACAACTTAACCATGTTGATCCTAGTTTGTGAAATAAAATAATGTTATTTTAAATTATTCTGCATGTATATTTTTATTCAATGTATTTCAATTCCAGTTTTAAATATAGTTAATGCCTACTTGTTAATTCCTCCATTGACATTGAATTCCTCGATACCTTTTCACCCTAGAATCAAACTCTAGTTAGTACACTAGTATTGGCTAGAGAGTTTTATATCAAATGCTTAGACCTGCTTAGACATAATCTTTGTTTTGGGATAACCTTTTTACATAAAATGATAAGCTTTTCAAATGTATTCTTGACTTCGGTGAGTCAAAAAAGATTATAAAATATTTTGAAATAAAATATAAAATCTGGTTTAGACTTAGGCTAATGGTTAGGTGGTGGATGCAGGCATGAACTGTTGTTCGGTGACACAGTGTTGATTGTCGGGCAAAGGGGGTATATGGTTGAGCCTAAGTCAATTACGGACTGGTCTGTGAGGTACTATTGCAAAGCCTTATCATACTACCACAAAGCTGGTATAGGACGATCTTAGCTGATTAATTTGTGGGCCCCAACCTAATTCATGGCGTAGGTTGAAAGTGAGTGTGGCGTAAGCCATGAAAAGTCTCACTCGGCTCAAAAGGAGGTCCCAGTTTGGTGGATTCCTTACTAGGGTGAAATCTTAGTGTTGGCTTGGCCAGGTGCCCAAGTTAAAGGCTTTGTATTGTAAAGGCCTTGTCATGATCTCTCTACCGCACACATAAGGAAATGTGTTAATCGCGTGGCAATATGAGATGATCGTGTCTTGTGGGTAAAGCTGTACAACCCCTGTAGAGTGTATAATATATCCTGGATAGCCGTGCTCATGGTCATGGGCATGCTGAGTAAAGTTTTTCATGGATTAGATTTTGTCTTTCAAAGCGATTTATGAAAACCTTATGGATGGATGGAGTCCATATGAGTTTGTTTGGAAAAGATGGTCCGGGTGGGATGCCCGTAGTTAGGTTAGTGTTTGGTCGGAGCCTGCACTAACGTTATTAATTTCATTTACAATTACTGTTTTTACTTACTGTATTAAATTCAGCATTGTCAATCTATTTACTGTAATACCTTAGATGTTGTTTTATGCTTAAACTAACCCTATACGCCTTCCTTTGCTGCCTTTAACATTATGATGCATTTTTCTGTGTGACTTGCAGAGTACAAGTTTGTACTCACTCTTACTATCTCATCACATAAGAGGACAACTTCGACTACGGTGAGGACCAGGACGAGTAGGCTGTGTCTTACTGTTTTTTGCCTGTGGGCAAGCTTGGGCTTGGCTTTATCAGTTACTTCCGCGGTTATTTGCCTTTATTATTGTTGCCAATGAGCATTGATGTAAATGCTGGCCATAAGGCCATACTCTCTTATTTAATAAATTTGTCATTTGTGCTTGATATGTATACATGTTATCACTGTGTGCACTAGATGACCCTGGACTAGTGCGATTTACATAGAGGGTTTTGGAGTTGTTGCTCTGGGATCTGACACCTGCCCACTCCAATCCCCTCTTAAGGGCAAGCTAGGGGAGGTAGCAGCCTTATCCTCTCCCTGCTGCCAACACTACCACCCCTCCTTCCCTCTGCTGCCCGTACTGCCTCTTCACGCCCTCACCCAAGCCACGCAAGCGTATCCCCATGGGAAGCCGCCATCACACCTCCCTTTGCGTGCATAGTCTCGGCTGTCACTGCTACTCTCGTGCGCTGCGTTGCTGCCACCCTAGCCAAGCCGACGCCACCAGTCGCACTGCACCCTTGCACCGACTGCACAACACTCACCATCGCCCACCGTGTGCCGCCTCTACCTCCTGTTGCACTGAGCTCATCAACTAGGAGAAGGAGGATAGAGAGAAGAAGAGACAAAGAAGAAAAGGAGTCGACAGAGGGAAGAAGAGGTGGGGAAAAAGAAGAAGAAGAAGAAGAAGAAGAGGGAAGGCCGAATGGGCGTCTGGTCCACCAGATCCGACCAAAGAGAGGAAGAATGTGCTCTGATCTAACTATTCATCGCTCGGGTAATGACTCGAATCCTTTTCCCATGATTGTTTGTTGATTTATGTAGAGATCAAAGTGGAAATCAGCAGTATTTATGCATTCAGAATGGCTAGAACATGGTTAGTGGATAGATTCCATGTGTTTTTGGGGGGGGGGGGAACAGAAGGAGAGACTCCTACCACACTATATTAAATAGGTAATAATATACAAGAGAGAAAAAATAGAAAAAGGAGGAGGAGGAGGAAAAGCTAAAAGGACCGAAGCCAGGAGCAAACCAAATGACAATCATCCGGTTTGATTCTATTGAGGAGAAGATCAGCCTCTAATTTCATATTTGTCTTCTAGTCATCTAGACTAAACAACTGATGATGAAAAATGAACTCATTCCTAACTTTCCAAATGTGCCAAGCAGCCATAATGAACTTCTCTATGAAGAAGTGAGTAGAGTGTGTTGATCTTGTGATGAGAATTATTGCTGGTATATCCAGATCTGCTCTCCATTGCATCCCAATTACATTCCAACATTGTATAGCAAAAGGGCACTAAAAAAGAGATGTGTAAGAGTTTCCACCCTATGAGCAGCACAAAGAACACATAGACTATCTCCATTCACATTGATGTTCTTCCTCATTATCATTTATTTTGTATTTAGCCGATCCTTCATGAGAAGCCATGCGAAAACCTTGAGTTTGGAGATACATCTGCTCTTCCATATAAGAGGAAAAGCCAGGGAGATGCTCAATTGGCTATACTGATGAGCATACCATTTTCTTGAGGAGTAAAGGGCGTTACCCTAGATGTAGATCCACTGATCTAAGGTATGTTGGTTTAGAGTAACTCTGATAGATTCCATGTGTTGTGACCTCTACGGAGGTTTTGGGCATATTAGGAGGATAATATGATAATTTGATATAGTAAAAACTTGTAGCTAACTTTATTAGCTTCTATAGAATGCTGGAACGTCTGGTGGAATGGTTTGGAAGTTATGCGTCCAAGAAGGCTACCGTCTGGTGTGGGGCAACACAGCCTTCGGGGCTAAAATTAGGGATTTAGATGACATAGTTTTTAAATTATGATAACTAGAATTATGTAAGTACATTTATGTATATTACAAAACTCGTATTGTTTGCTATGGTTGGGTTTTGGGGTTAAAAGTTATGGCAATAGTACAGTAGCTTGGCAATCTGGAACTTGTCTAATAGAACCCTCATAACTGATAATGAATATTAGGGAGCTTTTATGATAATGTATAATTCCTTGGTAATTTTCTATTTGCACACTAAGATTGCCCTTGGAGCATGGTTCTAGGCGTTCTCGAGTGCGTGGTCTCAAGCGTTTTTAGACGCGACTGACCCAAGTTTTATTTTGTAAATTATTTATTCTTACACTGGTCAACGAGTCTTGTTTATAGCATACTTATTTTAATATTTATTGTTAATTGTATGATGTTTATCGCTTCGTTGAGATATAACTAGAGGAGATTTGCCAAAATCTAGTAGTAATGGATGTAAGTTACAGTAGTGGTAGCACTATGGGCTTAGAGGTTGGGCCGGGGTATTCCAACAGGGACCTTTATCGCCATTTGAAATAGCGATTGAATCATGGTGGGCTTTTGTCACCATTTCAATTGATGATTGGTTTGTCTGTCATTAATTGGAACAGCGACAAAAATTGTGACACCGACGTGGCCCTTTGTCGTCTACTTATTCGATGACATAGGGTTATTCCAATAATTTTTTAGGCAACGATACATTTATGCAATATTATAGAAATAGATTATTAAAAAATTCTATAAGTGATGCAACTAGACCTAGCTAAATGGCTTACCCGACACAGGTCTGGATAGGGTACAAGTTGCTTAGATTCGGCACAATTGGCTTAAATAAGTTACTATGCCGACCCACGTGTTTGTCCTCTAATCTAGGCATCGCACGGAAAGGGGTCAAGCTGGGCACACTTAACCAAATGGGTCACCAATGGTCCGCTGATTTTACTGCCAGTCACAAGTAATTTACTGTTGGTCGCCAAATCACAAATATTTTTACTGCTAGTCATGAGTAATTTTACTGCTAAGTTACCCATCTGAGCTTAAAGAATGTAATAACTCTAATAAAGGTAACTTTACTGCACTGTAGCATAAGAGTTATTGTATGTGTGATACTGGACCGACTCAAGATGCCGACCAAACACGACGCGCTGTTCAGGCCTTAGCCTGTTTACTATTTCGTGCCGTACGGAAGGACCAACAGTACTGCCTCCGGCAGCGCGGTTGACCCAGCCCGTTTGGCTTGGGCCACAGGTATGGACGCAACCCATCCCCTCCATATAACTGCAGTCGCATCCTGAATTAACGAATTAAATTAAAAAAATATTTCCATTAGCTAAAATTTCCTAATTTCCGCTTCCCGAATTCGCCCTGATTCCCCTGTTTAACCTAATCTCCACTGCGTAGAAATCAAGAATACGCCCAGGGGGCCGCTGGAGCCGAGGAAATTTTCCCTTGGATTTTTCGTCGCCTCTTTCGGGCGTAGACGGGATCTAAAGGTTTGTGTTTCTTTCGATTTTTTATGTGATTTTTGGGAGTGATTTTGGTGTTTCTGTGCGGGAGTTGGTGCTAAAGGGAAGAGTCAAGCGTTGGGAAATTTTTGTTGGTGATTAGCTGTGACGGTTGCTGTTTGCTTCGCCCCGGTTGACCCGTTCAAATGTTCTTGCTTGGTTGGTACTCGGTATGTTTGATACGTAGATCGTTTTGGTAAGCGTAGTTTTGTATCTTCGAACCTCTTCTTGTTCTATTTGGTACTGCTTTTGCCGTATCTTGGAAATCCTTGTTTAGTGTTCGTAATCTGCAGTGGATTATTGCTGTTGGCATTTGGAAACTGGACCGAAATTTTCTTGAAGAAAATATCCTGACTCCTTCTGCTGTTTGGGGTGTCTTTCTCTTGTGTTGTTCGTTTGTTCGATTACTAGGTGGTATAGTTATTTGGCTTTCGCTGCAATCTGTTAGGAATTGCTGCTTTAGAAGTGCTAGTTCACATTTTCGGATCGCCCCAAGTGATTCATTACGAGTTTGTTCTTCTGTTCCTGTAACAGATCAATAGACTGGTATGCTCGACCTGTAATGGTTACAATTTCCATAACCTAAATTACGTGAATCCCTGATCTTGAAAACTAGTTTTTGCAGTAGTCAACATGGCGTATTAACTCATCAGGATTCGTTAGATTTTTGCAATCTACTGCAGTTTTAGCAATGTTGGAAGCTAGGTTATGATTTGTGTCCATATAATCCGCAGTGGCCCTTGTAGAAGTTGAAATCTTTGTATTTTGGCTCCTCTTAATCTAATTTATTCAAGTATTGATGTTTTTGGTTTCTTGCTTGCAACAGAGTTGTGGAAGTAAAACGAACCGATGAGATTTTTCAAAGGGAGCAAGGTGGAGGTACTGCAGGAGGCGGAGGTGCCCCTGGGTTCTTGGAGGCCTGCTGAGATCGTCTCTGGCAACGGACACAACTATTATGTGAGATATGATCCAAGTCCGGTTGACTCTGGTGTGGCTGTTGAAAGGGTGCCAAGAAGGTTGATAAGGCCTTGTCCCCCTCCTTCGGATGATCAAGTATGCTGGACTGCGGGTAATATCCTTGAGGCCTTTGATAGCTACTCGTGGAAGGTTGCTGAGATGGTAAGAGTGCTTGGCAAGAATTACAATGTCGTCAGGCTCCTTGGGTCATTGCTGGAGTTGAGAGTACATTTATCGGACCTTCGGTTGAGGAAGCTTTGGCAAGATGACAAATGGATTGTGATTCAGAAGGTAATGCCATGTTCCTTCAAATTCTCAAAATCGAATTATTCATCATAAGGTCATCAATATAAAACAATTTATGACCTTTAGTTAAATCAAGTTCACATGGTCTTACTGTTGTCTCTTCAACAATATTGAAACTTGGAGGTTCTTTGATTTTTCTCCATGAGCAGATAAATTTAATTTCAAGTATTAACACGAACTCTCTAATGATTTTTCTTTTCGATCAATTTCAGGATCCTGCAAAATGCTCTGGTGGTTCATTCAGAGGACAATCAAAAGATGGAAATTTTGGTTGCAAGTTGGGCAAGCACCAGCAATTGCATCGTGCAGTGGACGACCATCCTGTACTCAAGAACCATAATGTGTTTGAGGGTGATAGGTCTAGAGGCATGAAGAGAAAATCATCTGCTATATCAACATACCCTACTAAGTGCAGTGAAGTCACTAAAAGACTGTGGACGCATCATACAAATGGAAGACACTCGCAGCTGGTCGCTGGAGGTTCTCTTCGTTTTGCTGAAAAGGTAGATGCTGTTGATTCCCCATGCTTTGTGCTGGGTGAAAAATACATGCATGCTTCCTTAAATATGAGAAAAAATGGCATTCTTAAAACCAACTTGATTGGGGTAAATGCGTTTGCTGATTATAAATATCATCATGTAACAACTGCAGATCCTAGTGACACTGAGAGTATTTCATCCTCTGTTGGTAGTTGTAGTCCCAGCAGTAGCCCCTATAGATCACAGTACTATAATTCAACCTACCAAAGTGGAGATATTTGTAGTAGAACTGATGATGCTGAAGCTTCTGCATCTGAAAGAGAAACATCTCAACATGATAATGATGTTCTGAGGGAAGAAACCCATTTGCTGGAGTTGCATGCTTACCGTGCAACAGTGTTGGCGCTATATGCTTGTGGGTCAATTAGCTGGGAGCAAGAGGCTTTGTTGACTAATCTAAGGCTTACACTGAACATCTCAACTGATGAACATCTAGCTGAGTTGAGGAATTTGGTTTCCTCAGCTGTTACTTCTAGATAGCTATTGTAGTTACTTTATCGGTGACATTTACCATATCTTTGTTTTTGTCTTGAAAATCATTGTAAGTTGGGAAATCCCATTAAGTATTTGAGGTATTGGAATACATGATGTTCTGTATTTCCTGCGAAAAGAGTTAATCAGTGAGGATTTTTTTTTGTATCATGGATGCATATGCTTGCCAAGATAACTGAAATTTTGCAACATTGTCTCAAAAAGATTCTGTTCTCCACACTGAATTACTCTTGTGCTTATAGCTTTAAATTAGCTTATGTTGATGCTAAAAACTATACTACTGTGACAATAGTCCTTGTGTTTATGATGATGGAATATTGCAGTATTGTGATAAAAACAATGTGCAAGGAGTTACAATCCAATGATGCAATATGAAAGTGACTTCATTACTGAAGTGTGGTTGTCTAAATGATAACCTTTATGCTGTCAATGATTTTACTTTAGTTGCGTTACTCGACTCTATTGCTGTATTATTTTTCATCATTGCAAGATGTCTTGAACATTTGTGCATGAACTATTTATGGTAGGTGAAAAAGCCATTATTAAGAAAACTGTTGAACACTGAGTCATATCAGTATGTATTCTTATTTCTTTGCTAGCCACTGTGTTGTCTAGATAGCTAACTAACTCCTAATGCATTTTTTTCTCTTATTTAATAGTGGCTGTTGTGTTATGGCCTAATGGGCAATGACCACTTTAAGAAGTTTGCAACTGTAAAAGGGAAATATGATATTTCTAATGAATTTTCCAGGGCCGAAGTTGGAGGCTTGTAAAGCATCCATCCGTAGGTCTATGTAGATGGAGGAGCCTGCCACATGTTTTGCAGTGTGATAAATGTGGCAACATTTCCATGGAACTTCCATTGGTACCTTACTTGTTTTCATTGTTCCTTTGTTTTTAGTAATCTCTTGTGCCTTGCTTTTTCAATTAAGTTGCCAAGAAAATTCGCCACAACATTAATGTACTCTAGTTTCCTTTTGGACTTTCTCAACTTATTCTTGCAAACAAGAAAACAATGACAAGGGCAATCAATTCAATTGCTCATAAAAAAGAAGGAAGCTGAAGTTTAATAACATATTTATAATGAGGGAACTGAGAGTAGTAGCTGTGGATTTTATATTACACGGTAAACACTGCTTAAAATATCAGCGAGTTTAAAGCTGTAGAATGGTTAAAGATATTGCAAGTATAAACATAATCTCAGTTCTAACTGGGCCATTTTATGCTCCCAATTGCAATGGCTCCCTACCCTTTTGTAACAAAAACAGCAGTTGCTGAGATCTGCAATTGCCACCTGCAAAGAGTCTGCACATTATTTAAGTAGTTAAGCGATCTTATTTCAAGAGAAGACAAACGACAATATGCAGATTTTTTAAGAATCCTTATTTCAAGATGAGATATATGAGGATTGTTCAATTAATGTATTCAATGTATGGTTGTCATGGCATGCTTGGTCATTGTCTCCTTGAAGCATCCAGGACTAAACTGACTGGTTAAAATCTATTAGGAGGTCTTTATGATGGCAGCATTCACAATTCTTCTGCATTCCATGATATGTTTGTTCTGTGATTGTGTATGGTTGGTTGTAGTTGACTCCATAGTTGGTTTGAGTGTTGTATCTGAATATGAGTTTCATCTAGCACACTAGGCGGTTTCAATATTGTTTAATGTTTACTGCCCAAGATTGCTTTAAATGCATGCACAGATAGAACATTAGACAGCCTGTATAGAAGCTTTCATCGTGAGCAACTCAATAGCTGTACATGGGGAAATTGATGCGAATCCTCTTGATGTGCTGGTTATCGTTGCTTCCATGATCTCCATAGTAGATAAATTTCTTTGTTCAGAGGAGTTACTTCCAGCCTATTGTTATTCCGAAGGGGGTCGCCGAATCATTTTGTGCTCTGATGGCTTTTCAGTGTGCAATCAGCTCGAGTGCTCTCACAGATAAGTTGGCTGCAATCTGTAAAAGCAGGGAAGATTTCTAAAAAAACTAGTGGTGTGACCTTGTGAGCAGCAACTGTTGTGTTACTGGCTTCCAAATATTAATCAGCTTGCTACTCGAGTTCTTTCAAGGGCTCATGTGAGTTTGCTCTTAATTCAGGACCTGCAACTGACCCCACATATAAACAATAAAGTTGAGGTTAATAAGCTCTTACCTTGCATTCACAGCAGTAAGTCAGGTAAGTTTGTACAATGTTTAGTTAGTTGCGACATGCATCCATACTCGTAGCTTACGAAGTACCTTTTACCTGTTTTTTGTGATTTGTTGAAAAATTTCTAAATCAGTTGTTCCATCAGGAGCTTTTTATGAAAGATGTCATTCATGGGTCTGCGCTTTAAACTAGAAATAACTAATCACATCTTACCATTCTATTAGAAACAGTGTTTGCTCTTTCATTGCAAGCACTCCAAGGCCTGTAGTCATAGATGTGGCCTCCATTATTTGTTCCATTGTGTAATATCTGTGTCAGGATAATTCTTGGCCATCTTTCTTTTGTGATCGTAACTTCATGCGGCTGGTACCTACTTTGAGGGCACATTGTTGAGGTTTTTCTGGGTGTACTATGCCATTATTTTGTTTTGAATGTGTTGAGAATTGGAATGCTTGATCTGCATTGTTGTAAATAATTTGTGAAGTACATATTTCACAATCACCTTTATCAGAAGGAATTAGTATAGGTCCAGGTCCACCTGGTGTTTTCTGATGAGCAAGTCAGAAACTTCGGTTAAAGTCAACCACAAGCAAAGAATTTATACATGTAGGGAAACATGTACCATGTGTCCTTGTTGGCTCATTACTTTTCGTTAAAGCGATGTTATTCTTCATTTTTGTTCCATCAGAAATTCCGCTCATGTTGTTGCTCCATGTGTTTACAGTTAAGTGACTGATGAAATAGGAACTCCTCTATTATTTTCACAATTCTAGATAATAGTGAGTAGACTGAGTAGACCTGAACAAATATGAAATGGTTCAGAGTGAAATGGTTGTTATGGTCCGGCCTAATGGGCCGATCTGGTTGGGCTGGTCCGACCAGATACGACCCGTCAGGCCTAAGAGTAAAAGTACCAAGCTTGGGCTGTTCACTGTTTTTTTTACAAAAAATAAAGAACTGATTTTGTTTTTGTAGCTGAAATTATTCTATTGATTCATTAGAACAGCAGATGAACTGCTCCTCAACTTATAAGAAGCTTTTCACTGCACTACCCGTCTGGCGAGAAAGGCCCTCCTTGTTGCGGCTGTCCTATCCCTTCTGAAAGGTTCTACAAAGCTGGAAGCAAAGATAGACCTGCTTTGCGTTACTTGCTGGAGTCGGGCTGTCAACATCATCAGATAAAATCATAAAACTACTTCAACTCTGGAGATACCAACTCTGGAGATACCTTCTTTTCTGTTAAGTGATGCTCCTTGTTTGATGTGACGATGCTTCTACTTTGGGTATAGGCAATGCATTGCACTACATCAGAGTATCAAGATTCAAGAATCAGATGTAGACATTGCAAGTTTCCATTGAAGGCGAGCAGAAGTGCTCCTACCTTTGCAAAGCTAAATGATTCTGTTCTGGAAAGATTCTGCACTCTGCAGCCGGTGCAAGTGCGACATGTGAAATCAATGAGCCAACTCACTTTTATAGGCTTGTAGCCATACTTCTACTCCATTTGATATGCAGATATCATGTTGAGCAGAGTTGGAGGAGCTAGGGCCATGCAGTCGCGAAACCAGGCGACAGTGGCACGACCGTTCAGGGGACCAGCTGATGCTCCGTCCGGTGGCGCCCTGTAACATCCCAAAAATTTGCTTTCTGAAAAAATTTAAATTCAAATTAATTATTTTAAAGTATTTGGATTTTACTTGGCTTTTATCTGATTTTCTGGAATTTAAAACCTATTTTTAAAAGTTAAAAGGTATGTTAAAATATGAAAAATTAAATACCAACATTAGTTGGAAATAATTTTATTTAGCCCAAAATATGTCCAGGAGCTTCTGTGAATTTTTCTGGAATTTTTGGAGGTATTTTCATATTTTTCTGAGGCCTAAATAATTTTCTAGCCTTTTCTGAAAATATAAATCAAATTCTAAAATTAAAATTCCAAATCCCTTTCCCCAGCCGACACGTGGACGGCCCAGGACCGCCCACGTCGCCCTCTTCCTCTGCCAAGCGGGCCCGGCCCAGCCAGCCCCGCCTTCCCCTCCTCCTCGCCCGACGCGTGGACAGCCTGGATGAGCCGTGTCCTCACGCCCGGCCCGATCCACCGTTCCCTTCCACTTAACCGCGTCCACCACCCGATCTTCTTCCCCTGCCGCGCGTCTCCATCCTAGCCGCTCTCTCTCTACGTTGCGGGCCCCGCCCATCAGTCACTCGCGCCCCGCTCCCGCTGCCACCCCGGGCCCGCCTGTCAGATCCGTTGTCTCCCCCGCGGAGACGCCTTCCTTCTTTTTCCCCCTTTCCTTCTTTGCGCCGGCGACCACATCCGAGCTGGACCCCCTCCTTCCTTTCCCAGCTCCCTCCAATTGGAAACCCGTGCGACCGAATCCCCCTAACGCCGCCTCCCCCTTTCCTTTCTCCCCTCCCCTTTCCCGTTTCTCCCCTTTCCTTCCTTTTTTCCGGCCGACGCACCGGCGAGCAATTGCCGCGCCCCTGCCCCTCCTCTGTCCCTATAAATAGCCCCTCGGCCTCCGCCTCTTCCCGCACCACCTCCCAGCGCCCTCCACCTCTCCCTGAGCCCCGAGCGCCGTCGCACCGAGAGCTCCCCGTGCGCACACGGTAAGAACTCCGGCAAGCAATCGCCGCCGCCTCGGTCATCCCCAGAGCCCGCCGTCGCCACCCCGAGCTTCCTCACGTCCGTGCGATCCTCCCCGACACCTCGGCCACCCCTCCCCGTCGCCGGAGCACCGTCGCACCGAAGTACCAGTGCTGCGCCGTCGCCTTCCTCGCCACCGGCCACCTCCGCTAGTCCCCGAGCCTCGCCGACCCCTTCATCAGATTCGCCTCCGCTCCAGGACCGCGTTTTGGACCTCACCCGAACCCCTCCGGCCTTCCCTCGCCGCCGGCAACCCCGCCTCCGGCCACCTCTGCCCGGCCCTCCAGCAGGTAACCCTCAAAGGGATTACCTACCCTTATTGGGTAGGCAAAGCCTCCCCGCCCGACTGGTTACCAGCGCTACTCTTCCCTTCCCCCTGGCTCCCTCGACGCGCGTTCGAGCCCCCGGCTCCGCACGCTGAGGTTGAGCCTTTCTTTCATTTTTTCATGCTGACAAGTGGGTCCCACCCGTCAGCGGCCGCCGGTCTGTGCGGGCCATTGTCGTCTGGGCCTCCACCCCTCTGCGCTGGTCACTGACATGTGGACCCGGAGTCCAGTGGGTCCCACATGTCAGAGGCTGATCCCGTGGGCTCACTGACCAGTGGGTCCCACCTGTCATAATCTCAGAATAAAAATAAAAGATTAAAATTTAATAATTCCAGTGGGCCCCACCTGTCAAAAATTTCATAAATTCTGGATTTATTCAAACTGAGAATTTCAAATGAGCATAACTTTCTCATTTTAGCTCCAAATTCAGCCATTCAAATTTCCAAATTCATCTAAAATCACAATCTATCCAAATATGGCCTCTTTTGAATTTTTGGATTTTATCTGAATTTTATTTGTATTTATTTGCTTTGTTGCTCTGTCTTCTCGCGCGTAGAATCCAACGTTGTTGAAGACCTCTCCACTCCGCAGCAGAAAGACCTCGAGAGCGTGCAAGAAGGCAAATCTTCTTTGATCATCTTGAACCTATGATTTTGGAAATGTTTTAATTATTTTAAATTATGTGCATTGCTATTTACATAAAATATTAGTTCAAATCTTAAGGCATTAGTTATATCCAACCTTGTTATGTCCTCAATTGAATTTGAATGCCATGTACCTATGTAACCCTAGAATTTTCTTTGTCTCAATAATGAGAGTATCATAATTATTTGTGAATATTAGAATGGTAGTATAATGCTTAGTCGTGCTATGTAATACCCTTGTAATCTTGAAAAATGGGAAATTATGAATTATCGTAGTAACTTGTGTTTCTAAAGTTTGGTGGTAATTGGAGTTGCCACTGCTCTTTTAAAATAAAATAAAATGTGGAAATTGGTTTATATTAGGGTGGATGGTTGGTTTGGGTTGGTGCAGGAAGTACGAGGTCTTGTAAAGAGTATGTCCCACCCTAGTCAACTAAGGACCGACGCTTGTGTTTGTCCAGACTGAGCACTACCGTACAACCCTAAGTCTATATGGGTACGACCTAGCTGATTAACTCATGATAGTCTAGTTTAGGTGCCACCAGTGGAAAGTGGGTGCCAGGGAGTTACTGGTTATTCACAGTGAGGGACAGGGATTTACTGTACTCATATGGCGCAAGATGGGGCTTCGGATTGGGCAGATTTAACCCTTCTGCGGTGAAACCTCATTGGGTGGTGTCTAGCTAGTCTAGAGTGAGGTAAAGGCTTTGTGATAATTTATCTGTGTCTCACGCCAAAGGAAGCGTGGTGACTGTTAAGATAATTTGTCTCTTAGGGGTAAAGTTGTACAACCTCTGCAGAGTGTAAAACTATTCGAATAGCCGTGTCCATGGTCAAGGGCGGGCAAGGAATGCATTCACATGGTAGATTTCTGGTTTTGGTTTTAAAATCAAAGTTTTGTATTCCGATGGTGGAGGGAACTCTCGGAAGGGTATCCTAGCAGTTGGAGCCAGAGAGGGTGGATGGAACCCGCAGTGTTAAACTTGATCATTGGTTAACTAGTGTTGGTAGATGGAACCTTCACTATTAAGTTAATGTTAGTTCTGTTAAAACATGTATTTGATTAACTCGTTGCATTCAAAAATAATTATTAGTAATTGAACTTAAAACCTTGCTTTGTGCAAAAGAACCATATCGCCTTCCTTTGTCAAGCCTTGCATCTATTGTATTTTCCCAAGACTTGCGGAGTACTTTATGTACTCACATGCTGCACTCAAAAATAATAATCAGAGGAATACGAAGCCCAAGAAGGAGACTACGACTACTTCGCTGGTGGCTTCGACGAAGGATTCCAGGAGTACTAGGTTGTGCTTCCCCGGTCAATTGCCTGTGGCGTATTGATGGGTCTCCGCTGAATTTACCTTGCTTCCGCTGTGTCTTGATTGTGCGAGGTCTTGAAACCTCAAATGTAATAATGAGACCTGACTGTCAGTACTCTTTATAATTGTAATAATGCGTTGTTGGTTATGAATCATTTCTGTTTAATTGTGTGCACTAGCTTTGATCTGGGACTAGTGCTGTAATACACAGAGGGTCCGGGTTTGGAAATCCGGGGTCCCGACACGCCCTTTGCCGCAGCTGTGACGACGACGACAGTGACGTCCTCCATCGAAGACCTGTATGCTGCTACCTTCTGGTACTACCAGCCTAACGAACCTTGAAGTGTTGTTGCCGCTGTTTGCTGCATTACCACTGCATTATGGGCCAAGGATGGCTGCTGATGTTTCGAGCACTGAACAAAAGTGTAATACTTGGGCTGGATGAGGCCCAGCCCGGTCCATCTTGACGCCCATTTAAGAGAGAGAGCAGCGGGGGAGGAGGCAAAAGCCGAGTTGCTTTCCCCTCCTCCCGTGCTCTCCCTACCGTCGTCGCTCTCTACGTGCGCCCCCTCGCTCCTGCTGTCGGTGCTCACCCACTTGTCGGTGTCGCCGCTCGCCAGCCCTAGCGCCATCGCTTGTCGCCCTCCGACAGCCACCACCGCTTCACCTTGCTGCGTCGCCGTGCGCTGATGTCGCCTGCGCGCCGCCATCAGTAGCCACGCGTCTCTGTTGCTTAGCGCCGTCGCTCCCCCGTTGCGTCTTGCCTTCCTCGCCCTTTGTCGCCAGCGCTCCACCCCGCGAATGCCTCGCCTCCCTCTGCCTCGCAGTCACCGTCGCTCCCCTGCTCCGTCTGGCCGCTCACCGCGCAAGGAGGCAAGGGGAGAGCCAGGGGCTGGCTATGAGGGGAGAGGGCCTGACCAACCGAGGAGAGGGCAGGGAGGAGCCGGCCAGTGAGGGAGGAGGAGAAGAAGAGGGAGTTGCAGGAGGCGTTGGCCATGAGGAAGCGACGGGAGGAATCGGTCGATGGAGAGAAAGACAAAGAGGAAGGCGCCAGTCGGCCGCCGAGTGAGGAAGAGGAGTGGGAGAAGAAAAGAAGAGGGAGCGGACGGCGTGAAGGAAAAGACAGAAGAGTCGGCCGACAGGAGAAAATAAGAAGAGGAAGAAAATAAAAGAGGAGGAAAGTCGGTTGTGGGAGAAACAGGACAAGGGAAAGAAGAAAGAAAAGAAGAGGAAGGGAGTGTCGACTGGCTGAAAAGAAAAAGAAAAAGAGAAGAGAGGAAGGAAGGAAAGGAGGAAGAGAAGGAAAATCTAACTCGCTGCCAGATCTTTCAAATCCGGCCAAGAAGTGACAGGAAGTGCCCCGCTCCAGTTGTTCGGGGGCAGGGTAACGCCTCGAAAACCCTTCTCCCTGCTTATTCACCGAATCTTGCTTAAATTATTATGCCAATTGTTAGAATTGATTTGTATGGCCATTAAGATATTGTTTATTAATATGAATGCTTGAACGGTGAAATCGGTGCTGCCACTATTGATCTGGTCGATCTGTGGCAGGAGAGGGAAAGGGAGAAAATAAATTGAGGTTAAATAGTATGATCGATTGAAGAGAGAGTAAGTGTGTAGAATTCGAATCACGAGTGTAAAAGACGAAATCGCTAAATATTCGAATTGGTTAAGCACTAGGACAATGGGAAGTTGCCCGGTAGGACAGGAATTGGTTATGCCGGGTTAGATGTTAGAGCGATGTCATTTGCTTGTATATAAATGTATTGCATTAGCAATGAATTGAAATAGTTAATGCTTGTTCAGGTGGTGGTTCGAGCCTGGTGCCGTCCACACACCGTCCGCCAGGTAATAGGCAAGTACATGGTAGAACAGTAAACTGTGGTGAATATTTGTTATTCGTGTTTCCATGCCATGATTTACAGTATTTATGAGATGATGCATATGATTATGTGCTAATCATACCTTGATAAGTACCGCTTATGATTAGACATCCACATTTGAAGCATATTGCATCATGCAAAATACATAAGAGCTGGGTCGGTGAGAAAAGTCGTATGACTAGTCTGGAGTGCTCTTGAATAAGACCTATAGAGCACTGGCGGATCTCATTGAGGTCATGGGTGTTCAGCCGAACACCCAAATTTTTTGATAAAAAATCTATTATATATTAGGTATATTATACATGTTTATGTATATGCTTTGATATTCAGTATTTATATTCTTGTTCAGCTCAACTCAACCGTGCAGCGCAGCACATTCCCGACTGGGCCCTAGCCGTAGTCACAGCCCATGCGCTGGTCGCATATTTTGGTCCATCAGCTAATCAACCCATGTATGATGTATCAAAATCACCAGACACCAGTCTAGTCGTCCAGACCAATAGATAGCAGTCGGCGACTAGGGTTAAGGTGAGGGCTTCAGGTAGGTAGGCGGCAAGGCGCCGGGCATTCAGCTTCAGGCCAGGGCGCAGCGCCATCAATGGCAGGCGGTAGCGGTGAGCAGCCAGCAGCAGCGTAGGCTGTGTAGCAAGCCAGCGAAAGGCAGGGCCAGGGCAGCACCACGGACTACAGGGCATGGCTGTGTGGGGCTAGGGGCCAGGCCAACTGCTGGTGGGCAGCGGCCAGCAAGAGCAAGGCAGTCGGCCAGCAGCGATTTGCCGATTTCGGATTTCAGCCTTTACTCTTCATATTTGCCTTCAGAGAATTAGGGAGTTTAGGTTGGTGTGCTTGATTCATTGATTGTTTCATTGTTTTGCATATGCCATATATTTCTTTTCTCAATTTCTTGTCAAATTTCTTCAAGATCACTCTATATCCCAAGAACATAATAGAGTATCATGATCGGAAGCGCAATGAGCATTCCAAAAATAACCCTGAAAATTTCTGTAACACACATATAAGACTTAGTCATCATGTTATGACAATTTTGTGCCAAATTGCACATTCGTGAAGGCAGTCGTCTACTTTGATCTTCATAGTTCAGATACTTTATGCTAATATGCTGACCAATTATTACACTTATGGCACAATATACCCATATCAAGTGATGGTATTAGTTTTATAATCACTTGATCAGAAAATGTTAAATGTGCAAATTTAGATGTGTTGCTTGTCCATATCCTGTTATATGGTGGTTTGGCACTTTAATGATTTTAATAAACAGAATGCCTGTCTACAAGCTTTATATTTCGAGGTGTTATATTTGTTTAATAACATGATCTCTCATCAGGGATAGATTTGTGTATGGTGATTTAACAACAAACAGTATGTTGACCAATTAATTGACTTTTGCCTATGCTAGGAAACTGGGAGTTGGCATGGGACTATAGCTTCTCCCTTTGCAAAGGCTATATCTTGGTCTATTAGAGATTAGCCATTGTTCATAAATGTGATTTAGGTAAACAGTTGACCCTCTAATATGATATTGATTTGATAGCTAACTATAGCACATTTACCATACAAATTTATAATAATACCAGTTGCTAGAACCATTATCAAGATGAACACTTTCTGAAATATCCAAATGTGATTTGTTGTTTAGTTTAGCTAAGGTTAAAAGCAGATAACATTGATAAGGATGAAGTTTTTACAAAATTCATGCAACGAATAGCTCATATCAAAGAAAAAGATCAATTGATTTACCCTTGATGCAATGAACCATCATACATTTCTATTTTTTTTTGTATTTTTGTATCTATATACACGTACCATTGTATCGGTGTTTTGGGAGAAATGATGTGTCACGGTATCAGCATATCGATATCGATGTATTCAAACAACCCAGCTTCGAAGTCCGAACACCCATCTTAAAAATCTTGGGCCCGCCACTGCTACAGAGGTAAGCACCTCCACGGGATGAAGGAAGAGAGTGACATCAACGGGTATATCCTCCGCTATACTAGTATAAGCTATATCTATAGATGTATTATAGATGCATTGCATGAAAGTGATGAAGAAAGTGATACAGTTACAGAGAGTTATGAGTTTACAGTGTACAGTTACAGATTTGATTTACAGTTTACAGACATAGAATTGATTTATAGCTTACAAACATAGAATTAATTTATAGCTTACAGATATAAAATTGATTTACAGCTTACAGACATAGAATTGATTTACAGCTAACAGACATATAATTGATTTACAGTTTACAGTTATAGATTTGATTTACAGTTATGGATTTGATTCACAGTTTACAATTATAAAGTTGATTTACAGCTTACGGTCCATGAAATCGATTGAATTGCTAAAGTGATGTTACTGTTTTATCATGTGCTTGCTGAGTTCTCGGACTCATCTTTGCTTTGTCGTTGTTTTTAGGTGAATGATGGCGATATGCATGGAATGGAAATAGTCTTTTTGGCATTTCACATATGAAATAACAATTTAGCCTTACACTGAGTTTTTATGTTTAATCTAGTGTTAAGTCTTTTGTGGATTGCTGTTTGGTTTAGTTTGCTTGCGAGCCGTAGTGGTGGGTCTCCATGGTCGTGGAGCCTAAAGTCTATTTATATTATGGTTCGTGCAATATAAAGTTAATTGGCTTTACAATTATCCTATAATTATATATTGTTTGCTCTCTGTGGGTAATCATAAAATCAGTGGAGATGCTGCTAAAAGTTGGATTAGCAACACTTTTAAAATGGTAAATATGTGGTGGTAGCATCTTGGGCCCTGTGGAGGGCCGGAGTGTTACAAAAAGCATAATGAAGGCTGTGCGCATTGATTTGAGATACTGTACGCTCCACCACCACTGCAGCAGAAATGTGCTTTGGGCTGATGCAAGTAGTACTACCACATGTATTCAAGGGTTTCGTCTTACGAATCCATGCACCAAACAGTAATATCGCTACTTTCTACGCACCAATCAGCTCATCAAAAGCCTTGATGTCGATGAAAGGTGCACAATGTACTCATATTTCATCAGCTACGAACAATCCTCAAAAAAAGTCTCTTGAGTTCCGTGAATAACGGTCGTTGCACGGAACACTTGCGTTTTACAGACGTATGGCATTGGATTTTGCTTGCTTCAGCTAGCCTCTTGAGTACAAGCAGCCAGTCGCATTCATGAGGATGCATGTACCACAGGATCAATGGCGAGCTAGGTACATGCCAACAAACTTCTCACTGATCTGAGCTCTACTTGTGCAGTGGACCTGGTGACCCGCTGCTGCGCGTAGCTTTCGTTACTACTACAATGACAGGTTCCACTCACTTGTCCATTTGGAGCAACTGATGTTTCCTAGTCCCTATCTTGTCATGTACAGGGCATGTGATGATGGGTACATAGATGAAGCTTGAGAAGAGTCACTAATGATTAGGTAATGGACTGGAGGCTAGAGCCTGTGCAGTGCAGGCTGTGGCAGTTGCATCTCATCTCTCGAGCCATAACGCTATTGATTAGTAATTGCTTTCACAGTGTTTATACCTTGGTACGCTAGAGACAGTACGACTATCTTTCACTGTTCTTGGCGGCTGCAGACAAACAATGGGACAGTGTTGTGGTCAAGCTTCATCAGTTCTGTTCGTGTGTCAGCAATGAGCTGGCTGGCTAGCTAGTAACGACAATGATAACGCAACTCAGCTGTACTACTTTTTCAGCTAGAGTGTTACTATTGGAGCAACAATTTATTCAAGGAAGCACATTTTCTCTAACACTCCATCCGATTGCAAACGTAAGTCGTTTAGCCATGTAATCTTCTCTCTAAATTAAATGTTAGTCATTCTATAACTGTAAGGTACATTTTACTCCTTTTTTCAACTATACCCTTGCTGGATATATGCCATTTGCACGGTGAATGGGCCCATTATGTATTTAGGATACAAGACTACTATGTTTGGGAGTGATTGAAGAGCACCGTAAAACAACTTATATTTGCAATCGGAGAAGTCTACCAAAGTACTAGTACTTCTCCATGTTCTTGTCAAGGCAGCATGTGTTCTTTGGGGACAAATTAGCAAGAATCTAGGGCAACCGAAAGTATTGTGCTAGTGAAGAAATTAACTAAACTAAGGGGCATGTGATTAGAAGGTAGCTTGAGCTGCAAACGTGGAGGTATTTACTGGAGATCGTGTAGGATATATATAATGAAGTAAGTGGTGCTCCACTAGCTAATTTGCATGTACCCTATTTGCTGGATCTTGGATACAAGTACACTAGCATGGCGATTAATTATAAATTGCAAATTTGATTAGCGAGTGAGTTAAACTAGGGTCAACCTCCATTTTGTCGGTTAGCCCATGCCAACTCCATCCATCCCCTCAGTGCACGAATTATCATTTCTGCTCCAATTATTTTTGGGGTGTTGCTGTGTTAGATGTCATGCAACATGTGCTGATCATGCCTTAATTTGCCAGTTCGTACTAGCTAAATTGTCTTTGATTTTGATTTGCTTATGAGTAATTAAGCATCCATACCTCTCCAGGCAACATATATTTCGTCATTATTGTTGCTTCCCGAGTGGATAACTCAAGTGACATCTGTTTAATTCATCCTGAATGATTGCATCACGAGTTGCTTTCACTGATGATTGCACTGGAATTCAGAAGTCAGAACTGATGTGCAAGGCAACCAACTCCTTAATTGCGCATGATGATATGCCACATATGACAAATTTCACGACAGCATCATTCATTGAACTGCCATATACGATCAGAAGGCAGAAGGTAATGGAGAACACTGCTTGAGAGTTGAGAAGCAGTTGTTTAGTACAAGTTTCTTTAGTCATAGCACAATTCAATTCAAGGTGCATGTATGCAAATTATTGTGCAATAATTAAAGAGGTTCTGTTTCTCATTCAGTCTAGTTTTCAGAGTTCTGCACGAGTGGAAGACCACCTCAGCTTGTTTCTGCAGGATAACTCATTCTGAAGATTGCTTTCTTTTTTTCATGAGAGTTAGGTTTAATATTTTTCTGCTTTGTGTATTTGTCATGTTTAATGCAAACCTAAATTTTAGGATTGGAATTGCGACTATTGAACTAGAATGGAATTAATCATGCAATGTCAGCATCAATCATACTCTACTATGCCATAGCTGGGCTCTCAAAAAAGCATGGGATGTGTCCCTAGTACACAATTGTTGGCTGGTGATGGTGCAGCCATTGCTTGAGACATCAGAATAAGAGTGAGCACTGAACAAAATGGACAAGTGCTGGTGCCTGCTTGCAAGGCACCAAAGGGACCTCTTGCTTCCTACCTGCCATATCTTCCCCTGGTTGAAAGGTTAATTTTGGTTCTGAAACACCAACCTAGCTCCTTGTCTGAACAACTTGAGCTTCTTTGCTACTACCATTGCTACTTCACATCTGTCTCTACAAAGGTAAACATGTCATGTTTTTTGTCATAAGTTTGATGTCCCTCAAAGCAAGGCGTAGGCTACCCATCCTAGCCTCCTAGGAAATGAGCTGAACCCTTTCAGATTAATGTCTAAAACAAATTAAAGCTCAGGGACCCAGAATCGGCCGATCTACGTGGGACTAAATAATGCACTGCAGAATTGAGTCACATGGGCGGCCTCTCTATTTTATGGATAGGAAGAACTTTTGCAGAGACTTGCAGCAATTACTACATATGTAGGAAGCAGCAAGAATATATCCTACTTCTATTGCACCACATGCCTCTCCAGGGGACCAGAATTGAAGCACATGAAATGATCCATCTCATTTCATTCATCTATACCACATCTTCCATCTTTGAGCTTGAGACCTCCCTAAAACCAGTGGCAAATTATTGGATACCTCAATGGGAGGTCCCAGCCTGCGGACTGCGGAGTACAACTGATGAACTGAATGCATGGCCAACCACAAAAGAACTGAACAAAGATTAGCTGCACTTGTGTTGTTGTGTGTACTGAACCACTAATCTCTTGATGTGCTGCCTGCTTTGCAGCATATCACATTGCATTGTAGAGGATGGCATGGGCTTATCAGACTGATGGTAACGGTGAATTTTGACGAGGATGCCAATAAAATGGCCATTGCCCATTGGGTGATCAAAGTTGCAATAATGCTAGGTGGTCTTGGACTCTTGGTGCAGTACTGCATGCAGTACACTTCGAAGCTCTGCTCTGCCCATCAATCATTGATGCCTTGATGGACCAGTGATTTGGAGTGGCAGTAACGATGCGTACTATCTAGCTTCTACTTCACCGGTGGGTGGTGGTGGCATGCAAATAACGGCCACTGCTATCTTGGGACCGTCCGTCTTTTAGCAACCTACTCAAGGAAAATTTTGCTTTGTGCGACTCTGTACTATCCTTAGTGGTAGTGTCCTGTTGCTGATGCAGAGATATAATAGCTAGTTTAGGTCTCTTACTGCACATATGTTGTGCATATTTATTTATGAACAGCGCTTCTATGCACTTTAATTATTTATGATATAGTTGTCCCGGAAGATATCTAGTGCACAATCATTTGGTGCATATATGCACAAACTTTTAGTTTGGGTATTAAATTAGCATAAAAATTCTGAAAAAGTTATAGATGTACATCTAAAATTACTCTACTTGTATATAAAATTTCAAGTTCAAACTCATTTTACATTAAGAGTAACAAAAATAAGAAATTTCTGACAAATGATAAATAAAAAAGGAAAAACGACAAATGTTACTATTCATAGCACACTATCTTTTTTTGTTTCTTCTAACATACTTTCGAGTTTGAACTTCAAAATTAAGGGGTGATACAACACACCATAGATTACATCTAGAATTTTTTTAGGGTTTTGTTAAACGTCATCCGGATGTTTTCTTCCTAACTATCATCTAGATTTTTGACCATTAGATTAGAGATCCAATGGTCATAAATTCTCCCCCCTCCCCTTGAATTCTACCCTCTCCCCCTTGAAAAAAAATCTCCTCCTTTTAAAAACAAGGACTTTTTTTTATGGTAATTTGATGCACAAACCAAAAGTTTGTGCATATGTGCACCAAATGATGCTTGTGCCCCAGATATCTAGCCTAGCTGTCCAACTATGTACGTAATTTAGATTGGAGTTATTATATATGTAGGTGTAGTGCTGAAGCAATGCCGGCCCATGAATAAACCACCTATGTGTGTATTCCGCTACAATTGTCACTCACAGAATGCCATGGTAGCTTGTCGAAATGGTGCTGAACTGCAGTGCTTGTTTGGTGTAGACGTACGTCAAGTTCGCGTTTTCACGTTGACTTGTGGGATTGAAAGACGAGAGATATTTGATGGCACTCAGCATCAAGATAGGTTTCTTTTGAAAGAACATCATCAAATCTTGTCCATGGAACTACCTAGATCTCTCTCCCTCTTGTCAAAATCAAGCTTACAAGGATGGCGTTCAAACACCAACGGTTGTCACACCAAACAGAGACTAACGCACCATTTCGTGTAGTTGCTGCACGCGCAAGTCCAAAACTGACTCTTCTTTCCTTTCCTTTTCGTTTCCTTTCTGAACGTCGGTGTAGCACGTCGACGGTCGGCTCTCCAACGGTGAGAACGGCGCACATTCGCGCCCGGTCTCGTCTACATGCTCCCGAGTTCCGGTAGAAAAATCAGGTGAGTAGTCTGTCGCGACGACGACACATGTAGTGACTAGTGAGTACGTGACAAATTAAGCATAGTACTTTTGACGGCGGGGGCAGTCCCAACGCACAGGTTTTGACGCTACGGCCGGTTTGGCTTTTGCTGCCGCAAGTAAACATCAACCACGGCATGCGATCGAAAGCGGACGTCCGAGATCGACCCACGACGGAGCCGCCAGCCAGCCAGCGGCGAGTGGTGACAAAGGACGGCCAATGATGGATGAAGACTGGGGGGAGCCATGCCATGCGGTGCAGCGCAGTGCGGCACAAGTGGCAGTACACGCCACGGCATGCGGAGCACATGCAGGACCGGACGCAGCCGCGGGCACGCGACGGCCGTCTTCTTTTCCCCGCCGCGGCAGCTGCGTGCGTGCCGGCCTGCCTATCGTCCCGCACCCACCCCTTCCGCGGCGGCCCGCCCCGATCTGGTGGTTGCGTTTTCCTTCCTTCCGTGCGACTTGCGGCTGCGCACGGCGCGCGCGCGTCGGCCAACCACACGTCGCGTCGCCCGCCCGACCTGACGCCCGCCGGCGTCCCGTCCCGTCTCGTCTCGTCCGTTTCGTCGCGTTACGCCATCAAAGGCTGCCGCGCGCAGAAGCAGCTGGCTCTGGCGACGTAGGCGTAGCCCGCCCGGCCGGTCCGTCACTTCAGTCTCTGGATTTTTTGCCGGCCACGGCAGCGCGTCAGTCAGGCTGGTCTGAGCTGATCCTAACCCAATCTTCCCCGGCGTAGGCACCTAACCTCGTTTCCTTCCTCCTTTCCATAAAGAAAGAGCTAGCGCCCCTTAGAGAGAGAGAGAGAGAGAGAGAGAGAGAGAGAGAGAGAGAGAGAGAGAGAGAGCGCTATGTGGTACTAGTGGTGGTACACCGGTGGTACGTGCTACATTTGTTTGTTTCTCCAGGTAAAATTCAATCATCTTTCTCAGGATGCATCACACCGTACTGACGGAATGATGGTTCATAGAATCATAGGTTGCATGTATATACAACGTATTGTTTACGATAATCAGTAGAATGCTAGTCTGATTTCTTAAAAAGAAAACAAAATTTTACAAGAAAAGAAAAGAAAAGCAAGATATGACATCCCGACAGGGTGACAATACCGGCTGCACAGTAGACTTCTGTTAGGATCTAACGCATCTGTACAAAACATCAACCGAGGATTGTACGAAAGGTGTTCCTGCACCAGAGATTCTACAATGAATTGTCAACACAACCAGACACACTGATACACCAACCGACCACACACAAAAAAAGGAGAGGAGCACAAGGCTGGAATACCGTGTACAAGCAACGTGAACAAATATCCCATCCCCATGCTCTTTTTTCCCCTTGTTCTGGATTCCCTTTTCCTGTAAAGAATAATAACTGGAATAAATAAACCTGTACACAGATGCATACACCAGAATCCATGCAAGGAGAAGAGAACAAATGGAAGCAACCGAACAGGGGAGCTGGGCCCGGTGTTCTTCTCCTCTGTGCCATCAAAATCCTAAAAGTTCTGCTCTGAAAAAGTCTGTTAGGGAGGGCATTCTCGGCAAACGGCCGGCCCAAAAGCAGAGGCCAGGATCTTGGCTTTTCTGTGTCACTAAGCATATACACAGCACTCGGCAGGGTCGTTTCCGTCAATTCCTACTCCCTACTGGGTTAGCTAGCCTGAATCAGACGGCTGAGATGAGAGGGGCCTGAAGATCACTGGCGCGCCGTACTGAGGGTAGAGCAGCATCAGGACCGTCGGTGCGTGCACGTAGTTGGGGGAGAGCTTGAACTCGAAGCGTTGGAGTAGGATCGCCACGGTGAGCTTGGCCTCGAGGAGAGCAAGGTTCTGGCCAATGCACATCCGGGGCCCTAGCCCAAATGGTATGAAGGCTAGGGGGTGCTTCGCCGCCCGGGCCGCACCGCCAGCGAACCGTGTGGGGTTGAACTGTGCAGCGTCGGGTCCCCAGAACCTAGCGTCATGGTGGATCGCCATGATTGGGATGAGCAGCTCTGTGTCCCGTGGGATTGTTAAGCCACCGAGATTGACGTCGACCTTCGCCCGGCGGATGGTTGCCACCGCCGGTGGGTATAGCCTCAGTGTCTCGTTCAGAATCATCACCAGCTGGAAGAAGACAGGGAGAACAAACAACGTGAGACTTTTTTATCATACAAAGTTACCGAAATGCCCCCAAGAAGAACTGATGAAATGTTTGAAAGATCATCTGGTACTTTCGAAACAGTGGTTGTGGTGGTGAGGTGGCGCACCGTTTTCAGCTTGGGGAGGTGCTCCTTGGAGGGGAGCTTGCCAGTGCCGCAGACGGCGAGGACCTCCTGGCGAGCGCGGTCCTGCCAGTCCGGGTGCATGGCGAGCAGCACGGTGGCCCAGGTGAGCAGGTTGGTGGTCGTTTGCTTGCCGGCGAAGAAGAACGTCTTGCACTCCTCCACCATGTCCTCCACTGGCATCGCCGGCGCCTTCCTGCCGCCAGCATTGATCATGAGCCCCAGCAAGTCGCGGAAGCCGTTGCCCTTGTCGTTGAGCTCGGTTTCGTCTTCCTCGGCGGTGTCGCTGCGACGGCCGATGAGCCGGACCAGGGCCCGCCTGACCTCCCTGTCCAGACCCCATGAGAGCCGGTTCTTCTTGGTCGGCAAGAACCTGCAAATCGAATTTCGGCATAAACTTGAGACAAATTGTCCGAAATGGCAAATCTTTGAGCAGTGGTTTCGGCTTCGATTGTTTTTGACGTACCGGTACCCGGGGACGAGCACCTTGCGGAAGGCCTCCGAGGCGAAGGCCATGAGGCGGGCCTGCATGCGGAAGACGACGCGGCCGGAGTCATAGCTGCGGCCAAACGTGGCGCGCGTGATGGCCTCCTCGGCCACCGCCTGGAACCACTCCGCCAGGTCCACCTCCACCTCGCCGCCGCCAGCGCACGCCATCGCCCGCCACCTCTCCGCTAGCGCCGCCACCGACCGGCCGACGTGCGGCACCAACCGCTGCAAAACACATCGCCGCGCCGTGTCAATCATTGCACACTGATCAAACCACCAAAGAAACAGGAGAGGACGGGCAGCGCCGACATACGTTGAGGTTATCGGGGTAGAAGGCGGGGGTGAGGACGCGGCGGTGGAGGGCCCACTTGTCGTCGTGGAGGCTTACGAGGCCGTCGCCCTCGAGCTGCCGGACGATTGGGTGCGCCTCGTAGCGGTCGAACGCCTCGGCGCGCGTCAGGAAGATCTCGCGGACGAGCTCCGGCTCAGCGATCGTCAGCCGCGGCGTCGGCCCGAACCATATCAAGAACGTCGGCCCTGCGCCACCACGACCACCATTAAAATCCATCCAGTGATCAATCTCGAAAACGTCAGAGCTGCACAAGCAAACAACAACAAAAGCTAGCAAACGCGCGCACGTCACATGCATACCGTAGATCTTTCTCCAGTAGTGGTAGAAGGCGAGCACCCTGGGGAGCGCGTTGTGGGAGGTGGCCGGCGACATGGGCTTGGCGGCGGCCTCCGCCATGAGCGCCACCATCTCCCGGACGCAGCCGACGAGGAACCGGTACGGCGGGCCGCGCACCCCCTGCAGCGCGAAGTGCGCCTCCAGCCGCCGCGGCCGCCACCACAGCGAGTCCGCCACCCGCGTCGCCACGTGCAGGAGAAGCCACGCCCCCGTCACGGCGACTGCCAGCGCCCTCCACGTCCACCACCACCCCGACACCCCCATCCCCTCCTCCCCAGCACCCATTTGCTCCCCGTTTCTTGAAACAGAGGACCCAGGAAACACAGGGGGTTGCTTCTTGCTGCGCGTTCCGGTTAGCGCGGTCGTTTGTCTGGGCGTTGGGTTGGCTTGGAGATGAGAAGCGAAGGAGGCCGGGAGGAGGCGGCCGTTATATAGGGGAGTGGCCGGCGGCGTCGGGCCCAGGAGGAGAGAGAGAGAGCGCGCGCGCTCTGTTCTGCTTCATGTTTGGGTTTGGAGGAGTCAACGAGGTAGGTTTGAGCATCCTCTTCAGTTGACCGTGTTGCTGACGTGGCATTTCGTGTTTGCTGTTGGAAAGAGAAGGAATTTTTAGGTACATCCAGATTCATGTCCATTCTGTATGATCCAACAGTTGATGTTTCTTTTACGATCGTCTATTACCATTCAAAGGCCAATACGGTAAATAATTAGCGATAGTAATCTCGCTTGCTATACCTTGCAAATTTCAAAATCGTACTACATCCTTCGCTAGGCATTTTAGAATCAAAATATAATAAAGCATCAAATTCTACCAGTAAAATTTTAAATTCGATATGAAAGTTGAGATGTTAAACTCTAAAGCAATTCTGTCTGACTTTATACTCTAAATTCATAATGGGATTTTACACGTGGAAGTTAAATGCCACGACAAAATCGATTCTCTCTAGTTAATTTTGTTTGAGAAAACACCACATACTAGTATAGGTGTGAAATGTATTGGTGTAATGTTCAAAAAGGAAGCATTTGTATGCGCCACTGATTCTTGAGCCCCGTTATTGCAGCCATTCAAGACATTCCTGCTGCTGTGACTGGGTGTAGCAGGTTAACCTCCTTTTTACTAAAACTATCCGTGATAACCAACGGCTAGGATTTCACTAATCCTCCAACCTCGAAAGGGGTAAGCATTTTTTAGGGCAAATCACAAAGAGCTTCATTAACTCATAGCAGGATTACACTCCTTGGTGACTACGTCCTTGATGAAATCGGGACGACAGTTCACCCAAGTACACATCAAACTATCCGCCGAAGCTTCCTTTGCACAGCAATGAGCAGCGGGAGTCGCTTCCATGAGCACAGGAAAAAGAACTAAAACACCTGCTAAACTCTTGGATTGCATGCCATATGCCCGCAATTGCTGATCTTGCGCCATCCTGCGACTTGACCATGTTGAGTAGAGTTGAACTATCCAACTCCAGCACAACATCACCACAGCCCTGTCTTTCAGCAAGCAACACACCATCAAGCCGCTAAGGCTTCAACATTAAAAGCATCAGGAATATTGGCCATATTTTTTGGTTTTTGACTTTTCGTTTCTTCAAACGTCAAAATAAACGGATAGTTTTTTTAAAATAGATTCTCCAAACGGCTTTTCAAGCCTAAAATCATATGCACTATCCGCGTTGCCGTTTTCGTTATCCGCTGTTGTCTCAAAAAAATAAAGACAAAAGGTATCAGCCGTAGCCAAAAGTTATCAACCACAATTTAAAATAACAGGACCATTATCACAAAAGTTATCCGCCACTGGAAACCGCCAGAATCTCTACCCCTCTATAATACACCAAAATTTTCTTTATTAAATCCACCCTCCTCAATCACCCCCACAGTCATGCCTAATCTAAGTCCACCCAAATTTGTGTACCAAAGTAATCCAACTTCATACAAATGAATGGTCTGGATCTCTCCTCAAACCTTCTTCTCTTACTCATTGAAGATCCTAAGGCCAAAATCATCCGGATCATGCACATCATTGAACCCAGAACCCCACCCCGCGCCCACGCACATGCCCCCGACGCTGCCTCCACCCCGCGATACCCGTCTCCACCCGAGTGTGTAGATTCCCAGCACTCACCACGGCCACCACCTCGATCGGCGATCAGAAGAAGTCGGCGCCGGTGAGGAGCCTCCGGCCGACCTCGAAGGAGACGAAGGCGTCGATGCAGGCGTACTGGATCTGCTCCTCGGAGAGGCAGTAGGCATCCCAGCGGCTCATGGTCACCCTCCGCGGCTTCACGAGATCGGCGCCCATGATGGTGCGCACCACGGCCTTCAGCCCAGCCTGGCGGAGATCCGGCATGCCCATCCCCTCCGCCGCGAGGCAACGCAGGTCCACCGTGGTGGCCACCTCGAAGCCGTGATCCCTCCTGCGAGATCTAGAGGAGGAGGAGCGCAGACGCCGGGAGGAGAAGAGATCAAAGAAATTTAAGGATGCGAAGGACGAGCGGGCGGCGGAGGCGCAGCGCGAGAAGGAGGCCGACAACACTGCCTACCGAAAACTCTTCCTCGAGACGGCCGTCGGCCACTACACCCGCGGTGCCAGCCTCGACCACCGCGATATCTCCTTCCTCACCAATCGCGCCGCCGCCTACCTCCTCATGGGCAAGGTCAGCCACCTCACCCCCGGTCCCCCCCCCCAAAAAAAAAACCTCGCCGCTCGCCTAGGCGTTGGCTGTTTCACTTCGCCACTTGCTCTTGGTTCGTTTCAGTACAAGGAGTGCGTGAGGGACTGCGACGAGGCGGTGGAGAGGGGCAGGGAGCTCCGCGCCGACAACAAGCTGGTCGCACGGGCGCTGTCGCGGAAGGCGTCGGCGCTGCTCAAGCTCGCGGGCTACGCCGGGGACTACGCGCCAGCGATCAGGGCGCTGCAGCAGTCGCTGGCCGAGCACTACAGCGAGGAGACGCGCGCCAAGCTGGACGAGGTGGAGAGCGCGAGGAAGGCGTTGGAAGAGCAGGAGCGGCTGGATCAGGAAGCCGCCGACCACCACCGCGAGAAGGTTTGGATGTTTTTCACCTATACAGCGCTGTTGATTAGGCCATGTAAGATGCAAAGGAGGAAATGGTTGCTGTCGACCAATCATCTAATGTTGTTGGTCTCATGTAGGATCCTTATTCTCATCTTGGATTATCAAGAAATTTCCCCAAAAACATGGTCATAAAGTCTCAACTATCAAGTGTTCTAACATTCAGAGAAATTTTAAATTTTAACTTGATATCTGCAAGAAAAGCAAAAGTATTAAATTGCAATATATTTATCTGAGAAGTTACAACTGGTTACTTCTCATATCAGTGGCAGGACAGGAGCACTTATAGAACGGGATAACTGGATAAGTGAATAGGGCTCCTAGCAATCTATGTTCTTTCTTCAAGCATGAAAAATTTTGTCATGCATCAGTCGTGATCTTCATCAAGGAATGGCCGTTGATTCTCTACATGGGATGCCATGGGGAATGGTTTCCTATTATACTGAGCATGTCTTTATGTTATATTGTCTCAAGGTAGGTATCAACAAAACTTTGTTTCATGTGTTGTTCCATTTGTTCATGAATTTTTCATTGCTATTTATTGTTTAGATAGAAATGTTCCATGTTAGCCTGGACTAGAGTAGCTACAGGCTACAGTTCAAAGCTAACTCCCTTGTTGTGTTACAGTTCACATAATTCCAATGTAAGTAATAAACTTGTGAAGATATTGAAACCCTGTAAGCTCTAGCTTATTGTGCTCCCTTGTATGTCCTACCCAGTTGGATATATCAATGTTGGTTTCATATGTTTGAGAAAGAAAATGGACATTAGGGATTAAGTGAGTTCAAAGAACTGAAACTACACACACAAAAAAAATGGTGGTGATAACCATTCATCTGCGGCTAAATGTTTATTTTGTGTACATGGACAGTTACACTACAAGTCTTGTAGGAATAAACATTCTTTACCTTGAGTACAGTTGGTCTTCATCTTAATTATATGGTCTTTCAATCAGTAGAGTAATCATTGAGAGATACCAGTAAGAAGTGATCAATTTCAGGTTTAGTTGCTAATGAAAGAGCATATAAACGAATTTCTCAAAGTTGGCAAGGACAAGCTTGCATGGAATGTGTAAACCAAATTTGTGTATAATATGAATTTCTCAACAATCCATACCATAGTTTCTCAACATTGTTAGACTGATGCAATGTTGGTTAATTTGTATAATTTCAGCAAGCATGTAAGTTCTATTTCAGCATTAGGATGCGGATGCATCCACCAGTGGAGGATGATACAATCCCAAGCCAAGGGACTCCACCTTAGGGTCGTGATCTCTGGCACCGAGGCGTGCCTTGACGTTGCCATCTACACCGAGCCGCCGACTGCCTCACCACGCTACTCTCCAAGGAGCTCCTCTCACTCGACCGTGCCAGCCAGCGATTATGCGTCAACACCAGCAGCTCCACCTTAGCCAGAGCTACATACTGTTGAATTGCAGATTGCAGCCATGTGAGTCTCGTGCCAGCCTACATTAACTATCAAAAATTCATCTGTATTTTGTTCACTTCATGTTCAAATTGGATGCTTAACAAGGTTGCATGTGCACTTTCTGAAAGTTCTTGAATTTTTCTATTTCTACATATGTGTTCTGCAACAAGCTACTTATCTGGATGCAACTGTTTTTGACTTTGCGCTACATATTTTCTTAGAAGATTCCTCGTATTAAACGTGGTGCAAGTAGGTTACTTGTTCATTTTCCTAGATGAATTGTTTCAACCCGGAAACTTCATTGCAACCAAATTTGAATGATCCTTCTCATATTCCGGTAAAAGAAAAAAATTATGCAGCCTTACTGTGTGTATCACCGTTAGACATTTTACTCCGTTGATCAAATTTTTCTCAGCTTGCAAAAATTATGAAATGCGTTGCATGAGCATAATTAGACTAATTATACATTTTATATGCAGAGGAAACATATAAAACTATTATATATATTATTAGCCTTGGATATCCTTTTTGAGCCCATCACAACGCACCGGCAATTGGAATCAGCTAAAAAGATAATTGTTGACTCCTATGTGTCTTATGCACTAACTAAAATGTTACCTTTGTATTCATGTTGGACAAGAAACAAGATCAACAACTAAATATACACATGTATGTTTGGCTTGATATGTAAGAGACTTTTAATGTTCATTGTATGATTTGGGTGACGTTTGATGATATTTATTTTTTTAGATCTTCATCATAACTCACGGGTACCTTCCTTTCAAGTTCAAGCGGAAACAATTCCCGATCCGTTTGAGTTTTGCAATGACCATAAACAAAGCGCAGGGCCAAACCATCCCAAATTTTGGCATCTACCTTCCAGAGCCTGTTTTCTCACATGGACAGCTTTATGTCGCGCTATCAAGGGGTGTATCAAGACAAACGACAAGAATTTTGGCCAAACCAAAGAAAGAAGTAGCTGCCTTAGGGAAGAGCACCAAAAATATTGTGTATAAAGACGTCCTAGCATGGTGATGTGGTAAGTAAATAGTCCACAAACACATATTTCCTTACTGTGTTTCATATTTCTTTATGTGACAAAAATATTTGTTTTCTTTGTAGCCTCAAGTTTAAACAATGTGGGGATGGAGAAAGTCGTCGGTGGGTGAGTCCAATGATGTTGTCGCCTCCTCAAAGGATCAGTCGTTATGTGACATTCATTATGTGACAAAAATATTTGGTTATACAATATATGAGACGTGAATCTTAATGAATCTGATTGTTCGTTTTATTTTTTACAAATTTTATCTTGTTTTGTATTTTACCGTAGCGTTAGTACGGGCACACTACTAGTGATCACAAACGAGAATGATCACAAACGACGGAACCCGTTCCTCCGTGTTCTAGAGGGGTAAGTAGTGTACCTCAAAAGAGCTCTATATAGTTGTTCGTGGAGCATATGCAACAGAACCCGTGTTAAAATATTTTTTTTCTAAGAAATAACTATTTTTATTGCATTGGAATCAAGAGAAACACGTGTTCTGTTAGTGCTTGATCCGAGACTGACACTACTAAGAAATTGCTTAGGCAAATTAATACGGTAGGGTAGCTCAGAGCAGACCACAGAACTTTAGTATGACCTTACTTGTCTATGCTTGTGTACGCAGGTCATAGCAAGTTACGAACAAGTTGCTTAATCATTATCTTTTCAGGACTCAAGTTGCTTAATTAGGGACGTCTTCCTCCTACCTGTATATGTTGATGTGATTTCTCAAGGCGCCTAATGGTTGTCTTTACCTGCTAACAATAACAACTCGTTGAAATTATATGTTGATTGCGAACACCCGAACCAGACCGTTTATTTCTTCAAATTATAAGAGAACAGTTGTACTAGAGCACTCATCCGAACTAATTAAGCATCTCAAAGCTTTAAACATCTGGACCATGTCCCCAACTTGGTGGACATCCAACGTATAAAAATTGATCTCCTGTATAGTCTTAGCCTCTGAGTTATCACCTAGTTTTCAGGACAATTCAGGGAATGAACAGGGAACTAAGAATTGTTTGATATTGTTATCGTTCTTACAATTTTGATGTCACAGATAGATATTTGCAGGCAACTCGATCGAAGTCCTAGTCTTGAGAAACTTGTGCAGTTGGCAACTCGAATTGATCCTAATCTTGAGGAACTTGTGCAGTTTCAATTTCAAACTTCCTTTTCTCCTCTTTTGGCTTGCAGTGATTGAACAAATTCTAGATTTCTGCAAGTGGCCAGTGTGGGACATATTCAAGTGGGGAAGAAGCTGAACAAAGGGACTGAGAAATCAGAATCAGCTTTTATTAAGCCAAAAATATGGAAGACCCCGGCTTTTCTTTTCTTTCTTCCTTTTTTTTGAGAAAAAGAACCCAGCTTTTCTTGTAAAGGACAAACAGATCTTTGTCAAAAAAGGTCAGAAGTATTGACAAGTAATCCTTACGAGAGAGCCCACGTTTTCCACTTCACCATATCGTCCAAGATGGAAGATTGGCGACTTTGGTTTCTTACGCTCAAAAACCGAAAGAAACGTAAGCATATACAAACTGCTGAGGAATCATGGGAATTTGGCAAGAGTCTTATACGTATGCTTGGAATGCACTATTTGCTAGGAAGAGAAAAGTCACAAGTTTTTGTGAAAACCAGGGGAAATAAGGTCCCGTCCGAAATGTAGGATTCCCAGGAGAATTATGGAGTATCTGAACTATCTCGTCACTAAATAAATTCTTGCCTTCCAAATATGCCGTAGTTAGAATATATTATACATCTAGCTAGCTAGGGACATCATTTAGACGTACTTCATGGATGGGTTTTTTGAGCTGTGTATTATGACTTTTGGCTTATAACTTTTAAATTCTGATTGTTCGTGAGAGAGAATACGAAGAGAGAGATAGACAATCGTATACGATTTTGACTGATATATCTTAAATCGGTACAATGTCTATTACAACTAATTTGTAGATCCTATTTTAAAAAATACACGTTGAAAACTACTTACTATAATAAAAATAAAAAATCATAAGTATTAAGTCAAAAATAACCTAGCCCACATTATATAAGAGTATAGATCAATCTTAAAAAAGCAGCACTGATTCTGAACGAACAAAAGGGAAACGCAGTACAAAGAATGATTGGTTTTTCGGTTTGGACAGGTAATGGTGGTTGCAGAAGATGTTTATCGAGGCCGCGCCACATGGAGGTCGAGTTGGCACAGCAACCGTTGGAGGGCACGGCACGCATGTTCTACGGGCGCTTATTAGCATTTACTAGCTAGCATACAAGTCCGAACGGCCTCAACCGATCAAGTGCACTAATTAATGATAACTAATTTGGATTGGAAGTACATAGAATCATGATCGATCGATACGTCGTTTTTGTTCGACTTCTAGCTACAGAGTATAGAGAGTCAACGAGCTGGTGGCCTTCTTTCTTGCCATGCTGGGATGCTGACGTGGCAGCTTGGCTCATGCATCAAGGAGAGTCGATGCGTATATGCTACAAAGGAGTCGATCCGAGCCCGGGAAAGGAGGCAGGCGCAGGAGGAGACAAACTGGCCGGGACAGGTGCGTGTGTGCGTGTCGCAGCGGCGGCGCGCGCGGGGCGGTGCCGGGCGCGGCCGGAGCACGATGCTCGGGTTCCGGCCCGGTGGGCGCGCGCTCTGCCTCGTCGCGCGGACCCGGCGACGGTTTCCTTCCGCCGCCGCTACCCCGCGCTTGCATGCACGTCGCACGGTGAGAGAGAGAGAGAGGAACATTCCTGCGCATGCACGTCTGTGATGGGCTTCTCGATCCTAGCTACACATGACTAGCTACTCGTGTGTGTATATGCGTGGAGCAACATGCGAGTGTTTCTCGCCTTGTCGTACTAGGTCCAGGATAGGAGGGAAGGAAATGGGCTCAAGTTTTGCAGTTGTACTTACGCTTGGCTGCGGCTAATAAGTTTTAACTGTGACTAATGGATTTTCATTAAAAATAAATAGTAATGGTCCAAAAAAAGTGATTTTTAGAAGGAATAAATGAGCGGTAAAAAAATAAGAGAGATGCGTGAGCAAGAGTAGTATGGTGCGTGATGCGCTCGTAACCACTGCTTTATCTCCGAAGTGAAACGAGAGCGAGAGGAGTAGGAAAGCCGCTTCAGAAAGCTAGATGTTTATATTAATTTTCTGAATTTTCCAAACAGAAGCTATTCTCCAAATAGAAGTTAGAAGCATAAATTAATATAAACAAACGTTTACTTTGTGAATTTAGGCCTGCTAATGGGTTGTAACTTAACCCGAACCCACAAAGAAAAATTCACATCTTACCTAACCCAATCCAAAGACCATATTCCACAACCCAACGTAACCCATACAACATTCACACCCAACCCAACCAAATGGTTGAATTGGTTTGTAACCCATTTCCCACCTGTTTCAAACCCAATTCCATTCCACGGCAGGTCACTCTCGAGTCTCGATAGCACATTTAAGCAAAAAAAATATTTCCCCCTTTTTGAAGATAAAAATGTGTAATTAAATTTTAAAAAATCAAATAAACTTTATGGACTTAACCAAAATGAGAGACATCAGCTGATTGGCAAAGGAAAAATGTTAAAAAAATTTCCAAAAAGATAGAAATTTATGATAATTGCAAAACCGAAGAAACGCTCAGAAAAAATGTGATAGACACCCAAATAATTCAGAAAAAATTTAAAAGACCGGGTAAAATTGGGAACAATATTTAAAAGCAGAATAATGATAAAAAAATCTTGCAAATATCTAATAAAGAGTTTGAAGCAAAACATACCAAATTGCAAATGATTGTCAAAATCCCATTCACACATCCTCACTATCCTGACAAATTTAGGACACTGAACCATCACGCAGCACACAAATTAAGAAAGTTGGACAGTTGCAAAGAACATCAGAGTCCAATTGGCTAAATATTACTGATTATAAGCAAAATTGGGTTGTATAGCTTCTTCTGGGAATTTTGGATACATAGAACCATGGTTTAATAAATATGAGGATAAGGTGACCTTCTTGTGAAACAGAAAATTTCATGCTGTGTCCTAGGTGGTCGGTGCTGAAGGCTGAGAGGAGGCATGACACTAGTGACCCAGAAATGTAAGTATGTAAGCTGACTTCGACAGAAAGGAAAATGCATTGTCACCTCTTGCTAACCACAACCCTGAATCATAAGAAAGGTGGAATAATCAGCACAGCTCCCAGTGAAATAAACAAATACGTGTGAAAAAAAAGGAAAGCTCATTCCTATTCAAATTCAGTGTTATAATCTGTCATTTTTAAGAAGACCAAAGTTATAACCAGTCACGAGTAAAGAAATGTCAAATGGCCAGATGGGGAAACTTCAGTGAATATAGTACTCGGTAATTTATGACATTGTGTCATAAACTTAAGTCAGGAACTTCAGTGAAACATCAGAATAAGTAAAATGAAATCCTCTGTTGAACAACTGCTAACACTTTATAACTTGACAGTTTTTTGCATAGATAAGGAGGAGAATGACTTCACATGCTAACTTGACATCATGTAATACTGAGCTAATCAACACCAACAAACCTTCACAGGTTCTGTGGTGAAAGCTATGATTCTGGTGCAGGCAATATGATAGAATGGAAAGAAAGGAGGTGGGGCTGAGCTGGCCAGCAGTATGCTCTAGGGCTTTGCTCGACGTGTTGTTCTTGCAGTAGATAGGAGGAAGAAAATCTACACAAATGTGAGTTAAGACATGGAGAAGATAGAAGGTAGAGAGACCTTGTTCTTCTAAGTAAGTTGTAGACTTCCAAGTACTTACTCCTCAGTATCGTTGTCTTCAAAACATCATAGAGTTTAATGATTTCTACTAGCCTTACGACAGTCACAAACATTACTATAAAAAGGATCATCCTGGACGCCTCATCACAGACGGTTCAACACAAACCGTCAATGATAAATTTACCACAAATGATTTTATAAAATGGACAGCCTAAGTTCACCATAATGGAAAGAACTGTCTATATATGATGACCTATTTATCACAGACGGTTATTTATCTAGAACTGTCTGTGGTAATATTTTAACTTAACCACTTTCTTCAAATTTGAATTTCCCACTCATCTCGTTGGATTTGCTCTTTAAAATAGAATGCTCGGCTGTTCTTCTCCTCGTCTCCTCTTCTCACTTCTCCTCTACTTTTTCTCACCAAATTTTTCCTTAAAAATAGAAGGCTCGATCGGCTCTTCTTCTCCTCATCTCATCTTCTCACTTCTCCTCTACTCTCCTTTCCCCCCACCTCTTCTTCAATTCCATTCATTCGATTTTGCTATAACTGGGACATCCATTTCTCTTTGTCAAATTTTTGGGCATCCAGATCACGGTAAAAATGTAAACTTAGCCAATTTTTTTAGCATTTAAATCACGGTAAAAATACAAACTTAGTCAAAATTTGGGCATCCAAGCCATTGTAAAATTACTCACTTTATTTAGCTCTGGTACAGCTATTACAGATGGTTTTTACCAAAAGCCATCTATGACAACTGATTATTATAGACGGTTCTAGTTTTGATCCGTCTGTTATAACGGATGATCACATATGGTTCTAGTTTCGAACCGTCTGTGATACGGTTTTTACAGATGGTTCAAAAGCCATCTGTGATAACCTCTATTATCACTGACCCATGAAGTCAGATGGTTTAAGAAACTATCTGTGATGACATTTTCGAACTGTTTGTAGTGAATTTTTGTGTGGTAGTGGTAAATGTTTCTTTTTTGAAATCTCCCTTTGGTAAATGCTATCGCGGGTGCGATGAAATTGATTATCTCTTAAAAAATACGGCAGGAGCGCTGCCTATACACTAAAGATTTAATGTCGAAAAATAAAGGTTCACAGATACATGTCCTTGCTGGCCAAAGTTACCAGGTAGCTGGATGGCAACATCAAGTGCTGAAGCGCGTACGGCAAAAACAAAATAAATGGACTAATCTTAGATCAGAAAATTGGCACCCAAATAGACACTGCATGTACCAAAACAAATATCAAGGAAACATTGTATCTGCTCCAGATTCATCCAAATATGATATGCACCGACGACAGGAATAATATTCCTATTTTTGGTACGTAGATGATATATGCTTAGAATCGAGTTCAAGGTTCCGCGATGGGTACCAAAACCGAATCTTCTCTGCGTTTCAAACAATTAGTGGTACGTTCCCAAATCTATGGTCAGCTGAGATAAAAAGAATATGAACTATCTTGCAGCATTCTACGTGCTTGCATTGATCTAATATGGTTAAATTTCAAATCCGCCCACCACCTTCGTTGGACAAAGAGATCGCAAGAGAAATCTAGAGAGGGAGAGCAAAAAAGACAGTGCTCCATATACTCTACCTTCCTATAAAACAGATAATTAAGGGCTTGTTTGGAACTCTCACGGCCTCATATGAATCTGCCCAATACCTACAGAAATATGGAAAAATTATCGTGTTCCAAATTAGACCTACAAAACGTGCCTTGCACTCTAGCTATTTTATAAAAAAAACAATCTGAATTAAGCCGGATGAGAAATTTAGCCCTTTAATTCCATATGATGACTGGAGAACATGCATGATTTCCCACCTTCATTAATCTTGACCATCCGAATACCGATCAGAGATGATCGAGACGAGGAATAAAAGGCACAGGTATGAGTTCAATTTCAGTTAAACAAAGTCACCAGTCCTTTGAGTACATACTGAATTCACCAAAGAAAAAAGAGCTCGATACACTTGATCGCGCATCGCTACTTCGCTTCAGAAACACAACCAACGTGGATGCAACCGTCGAATCTCACGATATACGTTCCTAGACATGTGCATGGATCGAATCAGTGCAGTGTGCAGAGTGGAGGGTTCATAGTGCGATTCTGCAAATAATTCTCGAGCGATCACTTTCCGAAAGGCCATGGTCTCTTCCATTTGCCCTACCGCTTATTAGTTTAATAAACAGTACTTACTAAGTGAAGTTAAAGCCAAAAACCATTTGAAAAACCGAAAAGAATAAGTCATACAATTTTGGCCACATACACACACATACTAACTAATGCGCAGACGTAAAATACGCGGAAAAATTACTATTATTTCTGAATGAAGTTACCATTAGTTCTGAATGAAGTTATTATCAAATATTCATGGTACCAGAAAGTTACCAACGGTAGCAAGTGAAGTTACTGCCGACACTCACAGTACACAGCCAGTGATCGATAACTTTCTTCACAACCGATGATAACTTTTCACACAAGCCGTGATAACTTGCCGGGGTGCAAAACTACGTGCACAGAATGCCAGGCGTAGAATAACACTACTGTATATCATTTATTCCTATGAAAGAACTCAAAGTGCATGATAATTAACTTTATCGTGCATCTTGGTGATTTGGTTGAACTGGGAGGGAAGATAGGATGGCGAAGATCACCCTTGACCCTTGTGGCCAGGGCTCTGAACCAATCAAGAGTTTGTTGAATAGATTCTTTATTACCTTCCTTCAATAGCAACAGGTCTCCTTTGTATATCCAGGAGCCTTTCTAACAAGGGAGTCTATAATAAATAGCACACATAATATAGATTGCCTAATATAGATAACATACTAATACTAAAAAGAACTTCCATATATATCACTAATCCTTTCCGATTACTTATCTGTGTCGTCTTTTGCCGCAAGTGAATCAAACTTCCTTTGCATAGTCGGCTGCAGACTCGGCTGTTGCCGTAGCAGCCATTGTATCATGTATAGGCATTGTCGCCCTTGCCTCTATGCCCTATCCAACCATGGCCACGACTGGAGACTCTGCTGGTTGTCATGGACGACGGGTATACACCTTGCCAACAAATGTGTCCACAACACTTCCGCTCTCCTTACAAAACAGCTCATCCTCGAGCTAGAATTGCACGTAGCGCTCCTTAAATTCAGCCAACAAAACCCAAGTAGCATCTGCTGCTGAGCAACCCTTCCACTTAACAAGAAGCTCCCAAGCTCCGTGATTGAGATGTGCGCGGACAATGTGGTAAGGCAAAGGAATGACCTAGCCATGAACAAAGTCTAGCAGTGTTATAGGATCAGTAGGAGGTGGGCCTTTATACCGCTTAAGGAGAGCGACGTGAAAGACATCATGAATACAAGCACAAGCCAGAAGATGAAAGTGATAAGCAACTAATGCAATGCGCTCCACCACATGAAAGGGATCAAAAAAACGTGGAGAGAGTTTGGAAGATGAACTGGGTGTAATAGAGCTGGCAATGCGATGACAGAGACGAAGCCACGCCCAGTCACCAACATCATAAGTAATCACGTGCCTCTTCTTATCATGTTGCTTCTTCATATAGTCCTGAGCTTGTAACAAATGCTCATGGATTTCCATAAGGAACTCATCTCGGTCTCTAAGCTGCCGACCCATGGCTGCCACCCTGGTTGTCCAGGGTCATATGACAGAAGTGTTGGGGTTCGCGACCATAGACCATCTGAAAAGGCATTGTTTTTAGGGCTACCTAGAAGGAAGAGTTGTAGCAATACTTAGCCTATGGAAGCCACTACAGCCACTACTTGGGACGGTTGCCCACCAGGCAACGAAGATACATGACGATAATATGATTGACCACCTCAGACTGACCATCGCTTTGAGGATGAAAGGCTAAAGTGAGCTGCAATTTCACAACAACAAGATGAAAAAGTTTAGCCCAAAAGTTGCTAGTGAAAACCGGGTCGCAATCACTCACAATGGAGGAAGGAATATCGTGTAAGTGAACAATGTCATTGAATAAAGCCCGAGCCACAGAACTTGCTATGTAGGGGTGGTCGAGAGCAATGAAGTGGGCGTACTTTGAAAAGCAATCAACCACAATGAGAATAACTGACTTGCCTCCCACTTTAGGAAATGCCGCAATAAAATCCATGGAGATGTCTTGCCAAACAACATTAGGAACCTCCAACGGTTGTAGGAGGCCCGCGGGGTGAAGATGCTCTGTCTTATTGCATTGTCATACTGAATAGCCCCACACAAATTCACGCACCACTTGTTGGCTTGAGGATGATAGAAGGTGGAACAGAGCCGATGAAGGGTTTTCTGGACGCCCTCATTCCAGTGCTGGGAGCTGCAGAAAGGATTTGTTGCCATAAGGTAGAATCCAGGGGCAAGTAGATGCAGCCCTCATATAAAAGAAGCCCCTCCACCCAAGTCCATGTTGGTTTGGCTTGTCCAGTCAACACCTGATCCCGCAGAGATTGCATATTGGCTGAAGAAGAAATGGCAGAGCGGATGGCATCCAAGGTGGCAAAGGTGGGAAAGAATAGTGCCTCAAGCGTTGCCACCGGGTCCACCCATTTGGAGAGTGCATCAGTAGCCAAATTCAGCTGGCCTGGGCGGCATTCCACCTTGAAGTCATATCCAAGCAGCTTGCTCACCCAGGTGTGTATGGGTATGGTGGAGAGTCGTTGATCTAAGATGTATTTGAGGCTATAGTGATCTGTTCGAATGGTGAATGCTCGACCTAAAAGATATGGTCTCCAATGCTGAACTGCTTTCACTAGGCCAATCAATTCTTGCTAATAAGCTGCTAATTTCATGTGATGATGAGCTACCACCCTGCTGAAAAAAGCAATTGGTCCAGCACCTTGGTGCAATACGGTACCAAACCCCGTACCGGAAGCATCATAATATACATGGAAGTGTGCACCAATATCCGACAATTGGAGACCAGGATCTGATGTGAGCACTGCCTTTCATGCAAAAATGCCTTCTCTGCCTCCGGAGTCCATGCAAATGCTTCTTTCTTGAGTAATTTAGTCAGGGGACCAGCTATCTCTCCATACCCTTTGAGAAATTTGCAGTAGTATCCCGTAACACCGAAAAACCCCGCAATGCTCAAATGGAAGAGGGTGGCAGCTAGCTTTCCATAGCCTCCACCTTGCTAGGATCCATGGCAACACCGCGGCGAGATATGATGTGGCCAAGATAAGTGGCAGACTCCTCGCCGAATTGGCACTTGGAGCATTTGAGAACCAGTTGATGGTGGCACAGCAACTGAAGAACAGCTTGAACATGTTGAAGATGCTCTGCCCATGTAGGACTATAAACCAAAATCTCATCAAAGAAGACAAGCACAAAGCAATGGAGATACAGTTTAAGAACATCATTGATGAGAGCTTGGAAGGTTGCCAGTGCATTAGTCAAGCTAAAGGGCATCACGAAGAACTCATAATGGGCTGGGTGAGTGTGAAAGGTTGTCTTCTCGATATCTGACAGGTACATGAGAACTTGATGATACCCACTGCGAAGGTTGAGCTTGGTGAAGAAGCAAGCACCCTTGAGTTCGTCAAGGAGTTTATCAACCACCAGAATTGGAAATTTATCCTTGATCGTCTTATCATTGAGCACCCGATAATCCACGCAAAAACGCTATGAATTATCCTTCTTGTGGACCATGAGAACCGGTGAGAAGAATACCGAGGTGCTATCCCATATGATGCCTTCGACGAGCATTGCATCACATTGGCGCTCAATTTCATCTTTCAGCAATTGGAGATAACAGTAAGGTCGGACTGCCACTGGCTTGAAATTGGGGCGCAGATGAATGTGATGGTCACAACGCCGCTGGCATCCCTCTTGGTTCCTCGAAAACATCCACGGACTCATAAAGGAGTGCGGTCATGAAGTCATATTGTCCCGTCATAAGCACTTGGGCCTGACCCTCTTCTGCCGTCAAACCACTGCAAGTCACCCTGTGATCAAGGCGCCAAAATGACATTGTCAGGCACTCAAAGTCCCATATGATAGGGCCGAGAGTCCACAGCTACTAAGCGTCCAACACCATATTAAACCCGGTGAGCGGAATAACATAAACATCTATCACGAATGTTTCTTCCCCAATCTGAATCTGGACTCCAGTGCAGAGACCCATATTGGCCACTCTTTCCCCATTCATCACGGTGACTGCAATGGGCAACTAACTATCAGCTGCAAGCCCAGTTGGCATGTTGTGTCCTCTGCCAAAAAATTGTGTGTGGAGTTGGAGTCCACAAGAGGCCGCCACTCCTGACCATGAACTGAGATTGACAATTGCATTGTCTTGCCTGCACGGATGCCCGTGAGAGCATGTAAGGATATTTCAATGTTATCATCATAGGAACCATCAGCCTCGTCTTCTTCATCCAGTTCTAACAAGTAAATCCCCTTCATTGTACACTTGCTGGCATGTTGGAAAACGTCTCTGGACAATTGAAGCACAACCCCTTCATCCTTATTTCTACCATCTCCTCTCCAGTAAGGCATCGAAATCAAGAAGTTGGTGCTTTATTGGCTATTTCTGTTGCTACCATTGTCAGCTTGGACATGGGTGGTGCCCCTGCCTACATGCTTTTAGCCATCACGACTGGGCTGATGATGGAGCCGTGGTTGACAAGGGTCGGCCTACTAGGCACCGTCAGCCTCACTGTTGGTTTGCCCTCTTCTTCTTTGACGATCTTCAGCCGCCTTTCATAAGCTCATGCAAGACTCATGGCCATCTCTAGGGTGGACGGATTTTGGAGTTTGACATCAGTCTGTAAAGGATTCCGAAGGCCACTCATAAAATTTTACACCTGTTGCTTCTCCATCATCTCATCGCATCAACACAGGAGCGACAGAAAGCGCTCTTGGTACTCCACCATTCTCGTATGCCAGAGCTGGATGAGTTTGCCTAGGGGGTTGCTCCGTATGGGGGGCCCAAAGCGGAGGTTGACATTCTTGATGAAGCGAGTCCAGGTTGGAATGCCATTGCTCCGCTCCAAACAGTAATATCACTGTTGTGTCGTCCCCGTCATGTGATAGGATGCCAGCCAAACCTTCTCCTCTTCCATCATGCACTGCCCTGAAAAAACTGCTCACAGCGATTAAACCATGGCAGCAGATCCTCCTTCCCATCATACATTGAGAAGGACAACTTGTGGAACCGCGACACACCACGGTTGCCCTCACCAGGTGCCTCTCCATCGCTGCCCTTGGACATGTCATCTTCTGTGTGTTATTTTAGCAGTCGGCGACTGGAATTCTAGCCCATGCGCCTCTCCAAGTCTTCAAATCGTTCGTGATGACTGCTACCCACCTTGAGAGGCTAAGCTAACTACTTGCTCAAATCAGCAATGGAAGTCACCTCCTCCGTGATGCCCGCAGGATCGTCGGCTCTGATACCAAGTTGATGTGGTCGAATAGGGAGGGAAGATAGGATGGCAAAAATCGCCCCTGACCCTTGCAGCCAGGGCTCTAAACTAGCCAAGAGTTTGCTGAATAGATTCTTTATTGCCTTCCTTCAATAGCAACAGGTCTCCTTTATATATCCAGGAGCCTTCCTAACAAGAGAGTCTATAATAAATAGCACACATAATATAGATTACCTAATATAGATAACATACTAATACTAAAAAGAACTTCCATATATATCACTAATCCTTTCCGATTACTTATCTGTGCCGTCTACTGTCGCAAGTGAATCAAACTTCCTCTGCACAGTCGGCTGTAGACTCGGCTGTATCATGTCCAGGTGTTGTCGCCCTTGCCTCTACGCCCTGTCTAGCTATGGCCACGGCTGAAGACTCTACTAGCTGTCGTAGACGACAGGTATACACCTTGTCAACAAATACGTCCACATCACTTGGAGGATTAGTTATGCAAGATCCTAGCTAGTAGCTGGTAGCCTGGTACGTATGCCTGCTATTGGCGCGCTTAATTTTGCTGGCTTCTGACGGCGGCAGCATTCGGCTTGCTGTCATGTTGCGCCGCGTGTTTTGACGCGATTTCGCGTTTGCTTTCTGGGCCGGCCGGCAGACACATCCGTGTAAAAGCAAAAAGGAAGGATCGATTGCTTGCTTCATTATTTCCTCCCATGATTCAAGATTGACAGACTACTTGGTCAAAATGCGACGTCTTTAGACTCGACGACGCAAAGGTCTAACCAGACTGTGCACTGCCGGCAACCAAAAGAAATCAGAATGCAACACGCTGAAGATACCGACGTTCATACGGTGCAGCTCGATCGCTAGCCAGCTAGACACAACAATACAAACTTTTTGTGTGTAGGATGAGCAGTGCAAAAGTGATTCTGAAGTATGTTCTTGGTAGTTTATAATAGACAAGTTATGATCGATTAGGTCAGCTGCTAATTAATCTGAGAGGTCACATTAGCATGACCGCCTGCCATTAACGACCACGGGCTGTCCATCCAACTAATTCATTAAACTGTTCAAGCGTTTCCAAAAGCATAATTAGACTACCAAATCAATCCAAAAGCACATAATTAAACAACTAGATTTAGAGTGACCTTTTTGTGGAACTTTGTCGACGCCGCCCAAACATACATTTCTCCAAATGTCGACGTCTACATACGCGTTATCTGTTGTGTAGGACCCAACGTGACCAACAAAAAGTGCAGGAGTCGGTAGATATGGACACCCTTGTTGGGTCGACGCTGGGACAGCAAAACACGATACAGTGGTAGCCTTTTGGACCTTGCTGCTCGACGACAGCAAAATGCCAATGCCTTTGGGGACAGTAGCAAGACATGGCAAAAGGTTTTTTGTATGTGACTGGTGACCATGCATGCGAGATCACAGCTCCAAGGTTTTTTTTTTTGCATAGGTAGTGCTTAATTACAGGTTTGAACTGAGGTAGCTACGGCCGTGTCATGTCAAGAACCGTGTTAGGTTTGTACTTTGTAGCCTTGTAGGGACGAACTGAGCAGCTAGCTAGTTAACTACGGAACGTGGCTTGTTGGCTTGATGCAGATGTGATCTAGCAACTAGTAAACTACAAAACAACACTGTTTTCTCACTCGTCTTTCACGCTCCGCGCATGTGATATGATCTACTAACAAGCAGGTGCACTTTATGCAGATTTTGAAGTTTTCAACAAGAAGAGAAGATGAACCGGCCTGTTTCAGTTTGCCAACTTTAAACGTAAAATCCGAAATTACGGTTCATCAATTCGAATTCAGAACCTTTAGCATAAATCTAAAGTTTGCCTGGCCTTTTGCCCGGTGAGTCAGTGAATCTTGCCTTTCGCTGAACCGTCCTTGACTTCCTGAACTGCTTTGTTCAGTTTCTTACGCGGACCCATGAATCAGAAAGTCAAATCACCTCCAAGGCAGTGAATAAAGTCTGCAGTACGAATTATGGATCAATGTGAGACTCGTGTCTCACGGCGCGTGCATGTCGTGCAGTTTGAATGTTTCTTTGATCTGTACATGCAACCTGCATTATGCACTCTGGAGCCCTCAACTGCCAATTATGTATATACATAGCTAAATTAAGATAAAATATAACTCTGTTTCAAAAATAAGACAGAATAGAACTGCTGGTACGTAGAAATGCCGGAGGAAATTAAAGAAACATCTGGCGATACATAGTAGAAAGTAGGGCTAGAGCCAGCGGGGGCTTCATCCGGCTCTAGCCTACTCTCTAGTGGCAGGAGCACTCCAACCCATCACATGTCGCTCGTGCGTTTGATTGTGCCGCCGTCGTGCTCCACCACTGTAACCTCCCTCTCTGGTGAGTTTTTGACAAAACTGTTCACGTCATCTCGTGTTCTAACATCCAAGCAACCTATTTTCTAAGTTAATTTGATTTTCGTGAAGTCAATCGTCACGAATCGAGCTTTCCCTAAAACTGGCCGAATTTGCTCCTCGCCATCGATTCATCATCTCTATTGAGCCATTTTCCAATTCCTCACATCCAAACCATCTCCACCACATCTGTACTTGTTCCATAACTCAATTCAACCAATGCCTCACTATGTAGAGCTACTACTGATGTCACCTCTATTTCTGCCGCCGACCACCGTCACCCCGCCTCTTGGGCCATCTCCCAACCCCACTGGTTGCACCAGAGCACTCCACATGCCCATGCCCGTGCCACTCTCCACCTGGCGTCGCTGGAGCACCGCCACCGCCGTCCCGCGCCCACTACCGTACACCGTCGCTCACGCCACCACCTCCCTAGGACCCTCCAACATGTTTTGTCATTCACCCTCGCCACCCCTCATAGGTGAAAATCATGGAGGTATACATATGATGTCATATTTCTTATATATGTCATTGTATTCCTCGAATACAAAATATAGGTTAAACTCCACCAAAAAGTATAACTTGAATATGTGCATATGTTTCTATCACACATTCTTGTATACACATATTTAGAGGGAATTCACTCTATATTTTGTGATTTCATTAGTATTGTTCCATGTTTTCTATTCAACACATATTAAGGATCTTTACTTTGAAACGTATCTTTTGAGTATATAAAAATTATGTAGTCATATATACTCATAATTGATTTAAATTAAATCAATTGTAATAGAGTTGTCATCAATCATCAAAAGAAAGGATTGGAAAATTTAGTTCCTCCATTATATATTAATGGTTGGATGATTAATAACAACAGGATGAGTGAGCTTTGCTAGCAATTAATCTCAAATATAAATACTCATATTCAAATGAGTTAATTACTTTAAAAGCTTATCCTAGAGTATACAATTATTGTATACATATTGTATACTCGTAAATCAATCTTTTATCTCATTATTTGTTGAGATTGTCATCAATTACCAAAACAGGAAGATTGAATAATCAAGTCGCTCCATTATGAGTTAATGGTGAAGTTTTGGTAATTAATGACAATTGATTTGTAGACTAACATTTTTCATGAGTTGGATGAATAGATTAGGTTCCACAAATAAGGATGACTTTATGTGTTAAAAATCATCAAGTCAAGTTTTAGGATGAAAGATGGCTTCATGAGTTAAAGGCCATCAAGAAGACAAGTTGACTAAGATGTCCAAGAGAAGATGCTCATAAGTTAATCATCAAGTTAAAAGAACACCCATCATGTGTTGATGGAGTTCAAGTGAATGATGCATCATGGGGTGATGCATATCAAGACAATGACCTAGACTTGAAGTAAAGATATGCGTCATCAAGCTTCAAGAGGATGCTCAAGGCAAAGGTATGACTAGCTAGGGCTAAGGATGTATTTTTAGTCTTTTACCTATCTTGGTACTTTGTTCGAAGACCAGATTGCTAGTATAGGTTACTGTACTATTAAGAGGTGTCATGTCTAGTAGCTTGAGTCTTATCATGTGTTGATATCTCAATCTTGGTTGCTCTAGCTCTCCGTGGCATGATGCTATTATTTGCGAATACGTTTTGCAAATAGTTAAGCCTCATGTATTAAATCATTGTAACATGGGACTATACATTGCGAATGTGTTTTGCAAGTGTTTGAAGTCTATATTTCCTACTTCTTATGGTATGAGGTTTATATTTACAAATGGTTGGAACTCATATATAATCCTTGTAGCATGTGACTAAGGTTTGCGAATGTGTTCTACAAATATATTGAGTCCATATACCTATTCCTTGTGTCATGATTCTGAAAGTGTGCAAATATATTTTGTAACTTGGTGGGAATCGTGGTTTGATCTTTTTGTGCATGATACTATAATTTGTAAATGTGTTTTGCAAAATTTGTTGAAGTATATGCACTTTTCAGGAAAATCAAAACTACTACTATGTGTCTAGCAGTACTACCAGCGTTGAGTTCACGGTATTACCGTGTCCCTTAGTAGTCGGACTAATATGGTCGAAAACCTGTGTGGTCAAGAGCAGAGTGGCCGAACTAACATGGTCGGACCAATGTGGTCAAACCAACGTAGTTGAACTGACATGGTTGAAACAACATGGTCAAACCAACGTGGTCAGACTAGTGTGGTCAAAGACCTGTGTGGTCGAAGATTGACATGGTCAAACCAAGATGGTTAAACCGATGTGGCCAAAACAAGATGGTCGAACCAACATGGTCGGATCAACGTGGTCAAAAATCGACGCCGTCGAAGACCGTCGTGGTCAAAGACCAGTGTGGTTGGAGAGACCAGTGTGGTCGAAGATCGGTAGTACCAGCAAGTGTGAGCAATACGACCAGTGTAGCGGTACGATCGCTTATGTAGCTGTTGTGGTTACAGACCAAACAAAGAGAGAGTATGGTAGTGGGGAGTTGAGTAAAATGAATGGCTTCGGGGTCCTCCCCGTGGCCTATGCCACATATATATATATCCAAATGATGAGTGTTTGTACAGTAATACCCTTACACATGAGTGTTCCCCTCAAGGGCACTCATGTCATTACATATGTCCTATTTCGGACCTTACATCCTCCTAACAGGCCTACTGGGCTTAGGTGGGGGCCACCCCTACAACAGGAACCTCTCATGGTGAAGGGCTTCACGGGCCGAAGCCATGCCGCTGAGCCCTTTGGCCCCCTCCGTCCCATCGGCCTGTGATCCTTGATGACTTGGATAGTTCGCACGTCCGCTCGTGCTTGCGCGAGGGCTGTCTTCGGGTCCCGAAGCTGGCGCGGCCTCGAGGCCGAAGGCGCCGGGCAGGCCGAAGGCTTCGACGGGACCGAGGTCTAGGCGTGCCCTACTTCGCGCTCCGGATATTTGTGGGCGTGAGGCGAACTTGGCCGGTGCCCTGGGCAGCCGAGTCTCAGGGAATGCTCCGTATGATGCAGCGCCAGCGCGGGAAGACGGTTACGTGGCCTGGGAGTGCGCTTTAATGACGCCTGGAATCGCGCCGGCCCCTATCAGGGGCAGGCTATCGCAGCTGCTCCGTCTGCCCTGCACTGGGTGGGGGCACGCGTCCGGCTGTAATTGGAGAGTCGTGGGATGTCAACGTTCCCACGACCACAGCCGTTCGCCTCTTCCTCAGAGAAAGTGGCCACGCGGCGGAAATGCATCGGCGCATTACGCGCTGATCGCCCACCTACCGCCGCCTGCCGTGGTTGCCAGCGGTTGCACTGCCCGATCGTGGATAGCCGAACCACTGTAACTCTGTTGCTCGATCTTCTGCCTGCGGGGGAGACGGGGGGCTTTATAAGTTGCCACTGTGGGCATGCAACCGTTCCCGTTGGCCGCTTGCTTGCTTGTGCGTTCCTTCCCATTTTCCCTGCGCATCGTGCTGCTACTCTCGCATCCGTGCTTGCCCATTGCCGCAGTAGAAATGGCTGCGCACGACGACCTCCCAGCTAACAAGAGTGCCGCCCTTGATGATCCTGCGCGTCGCCTTAGCGAGAGCGCCTCGTCGAGCCAGCGCTGCCTGACGCCCCCACCGGCGGAGTACCGCCTGGTTCCGCGCGACAAGAAGCAAACCAACCATCGCTGGGATGCCGTGAAGAGGTCCAAGGGTCGCTGCTCCCGTGTGCTGGGGCAGAGCTGCGTCACGGAGGAGATCCTCCAAACCCTTCTTCGAGAGAAGAAGCTGGAGGAACGTGCCGGGGCTCGTTTGCCCGGGCCTGACGAAACAGAGCTGACCCCGGGAGAGTCGGAGGCGATCGTCTTCGTGGCGTTCCTCGATGCCGGGCTCCGAATCCTGGCGACATACTTTGTTCGCGAAGTGCTGCGAACGTATGGGTTGGAGCTGGCGCAGCTGACTCCAGCCGCAATCGTTCGGTTGGCCATCTTTACTTGGGCGATGCGGACGGAGGGTACCTGTCCCAGCGCCGTGTTGTTCGCCACCCTGCATGACGCCCGGTGCCAGCCGAAGAAAGTGGAAGGGGGGCGTACTCGAACTTCGGCAGCGTGGACTTCGTGCTGACGCCGGAGTGCTCGCACTTGTTTCCTGCGTTGGCTTCGCGGGAAAAGTGGGAGTCCGGTTGGACACGGCGGTGGTTCTACTACCTCGTGACGAGCACGAGCGGCCTCTGAAGCCGGGAAGGGCCGATATCATTCGACCGCTGTCCGGACGTGACGCTTCGGCCCAACGACGAGCAACAGGCGCGGAGACTTGCTGGGGTCGCACTCCGGTTCAACATGTGTGACCTCGCCGAGGAGTTCACCATGTACGGGATATCCCCGCTTTCTTGTAACTGGAAGTACGAGCGGCGGGGGCCCGATCGGAAGGACGGCATCCACCCGGGGGTGTCTTCGCTCCATAGGCCCTCCGCACCCTGTAAGTATCCTCGCCGTAGGCCGAATACCCCTTGGTTGGTTGCAAACCCTTACGTATGATATTCCGCTTGCGCGTGCAGTACGCCGGCTAGAAGATGCGGAACGCGTCGTGGTTGCGGTTCTTGGACCGTACACGGCGAAGGAGCACAAGACCCGTGAGTCCGCAACTTCCTTGGCAAAGCAAGGGCGGATAAATCGGGTATGCGAGGTTTTGGAGATTCCCGTTCCGGAGCGCCCGGTGCCTGCGGCATCGCCGAGCGGCGCGACGGCGGTGGCGCCCTCCCCTCGATGCGAGGTCCAATCGGAGACCATCGCCTTCAGCTCGCCGGTCGTGCCGCCGATCGAGAGCGTGAGGATGGGGGGCGAGGCGGGCGCTGAGCTCGGATCGACCGGTTCGGGGAGGCACGGCACTCCCGACGAGGCCTTATATGGTGGCGAGGCGACGGGCGCACGCCTCGTTGTTCTTGAAGATGACGCCTCGTCACCTCCTGCGGCAACCGCAGCGTTGTCTCTAACGACGGCTTCCGCGGCGGCCAAGGTAACCACGGAGGCTTCGCCTGCGACTCCGAAGGCGAAACGGCCTCGGGTGCAATCGCCGCCACCTTCGAGGGGCCGGTTCAGCGTGGCAGGCCCAGTGACTGAGGTCCTGACATCTAGTGGGGATGCTCCTGAAGCCGGGGGGGTTGTCGCTCCTCAGGCCAGCGAGGTGATCATGACCCAGGTGGAGGCCGCGGTAGAGGGTACTGGAGGTAGGTGTAGTTCGTTTTCCTCCCGCGACTTCGCGAAACTCTCCTCGATTTGCTTGCTTATTCCATCGACATCAGGCGAGACAAGGTCTCCCAGACGAGGACAATAATCGAGCAATGGGGGTGCCCGCGATGTCACCGGCCCAGTTGAGCAGGGGACTACACGCGCCCCAACTGGTGCCGAAGGCGCTGAGGCGGAGGCTATAGGGCTTGGCGTCTTCGACTTCGTCCCTCGGTGGGAGACGCTTCGCGCCTGGAGCGAGGTGGTTGAGTACGCTGGCAGCCACCTGGATCGGCAGGCGCTGCAGTCCTGCGGGGGCAACCTTTTGGCGCTCGCGCTGGGTGCCTCGGAAATGAGGGTAACGGTTTCTGTCCTTGCTGCATATCCTTTGCTTATCTGATGGATAACCTTTGTTGTTACGCTCGTGTAGACGCTTGCAATTAGCAAAGCCCTCGAGGAGACCCACGTGCGCGAGCGGAGGGCATTGGAGGACTAGCTGCGCGTCGCGGACGACGCCAACGTCACCAAGGACGAGTACATTCGGGTGCTGATGGCGGAGCGGGACGAGGCTATTGACGACGCGCAGTTGGTGGGCGCGCACGCGAAGAACGCGGCACTGGCCGCACAAGACGCGATGGAGGAGGCTCAACGCGCTGCGACGGAGGAGCAGACCGCCCTTCTTCAGCGAATCTCCGCGCTAGAGGCAGAGAAGGAACAACTTACTGCCTCCGTTGCTGAGAAGGCGTTATCCTGGGACAACGCGTGTGCCTCTGCATGGAGTGCGATGGAGTCTTTGGAGCGAACCCTCCGGGGGCTTTCCGTGCACGTGGAGGACGCCACCCATAGCCGCCAAGACCTTATGGAGACGCTTGGGCGAATCGAGGAGGGCTCAAGCGTCGCCCTTCCTGGCGCCAAGGCTTTCGGCACCCACTGCGGCTACATGAGTGCTGGCCTTGCCCTCGCCTTGCTGCACGCCGGTGGGTGTGAGCATGTCAATGAGCTGGCGAACCCTCAGCTTGATTGCCTACCCAGCCCGGGGTGATATCTGATGCCGTTCGCGTCGCCCAGCCCGCCACCCGAAACTTCCATGAGCGGATTTGGAAGTACATCGGGGAGGGCGCCGCCACGGTTGTTTTACGGCGGACGCTACGGAACGAGGGGGACGTGCTTCGCTGGCTCGAAGAGGTCCCTCGGCGCAGCGAAGGTGGTGCGGGCACTCGTCGCGGCGAAGATGGCGCGGACTCATAGGAATAAGACGAGGTTTTGGCGCGTTCCGCGCCGTGCACATGTCTGGCTCTATAATGCATCTGTCTTACTTGGGCTAAGCAACAACTCTCCCGTGCCCTTTTTGTTATGTAATATGTTGTGAGCTGGGGGGTCACGCGCCTAGTCGAAGTAGACGCGCGAGCGCTCCGTTCTCTACGCTTCGAAGTGGTGGCAGCGGAGCTGGCGCCTAGTCAAAGTAGGCGCGCGAGCGCTCCGTCCCCTACCATTCGAAGTGGTGGCGGCGGAGCTGACGCCTAGTCGAAGTAGACGCGCGAGCGCTCTGTACCCTACCCTTCGAAGTGGTGGCGGCGGAGCTGGCGCCTAGTCAAAGTAGACGCGCGAGCGCTCCGTCCCCTACCCTTCGAAGTGGTGGCGGCGGAGCTGGCGCCTAGTCGAAGTAGACACGCGAGCGCTCCGTCCCCTACCCTTCGAAGTGGTGGCGGCGGAGCTGGCGCCAAGTCGAAGTAGGCGTGCGAGCGCTCCGTCCCCTACCCTTCGAAGTGGTGGCAGCGGAGCTGGCGCCTAGTCGAAGTAGGCGCGCGCTGCCACCTAGTCGAAGTAGGCGCGCGAGCGCTCCGTCCTCTACCCTTCGAAGTGGTGGCAGCGGAGCTGGCGCCTAGTCAAAGTAGGCGCGCGAGCGCTCCGTCCCCTACCCTTCGAAGTGGTGACAGCAGAGCTGGCGCCTAGTCGAAGTAGACGCGCGAGCGCTCCGTCCCCTACCCTTCGAAGTGGTGGCAGCGGAGCTGACACCTAGTCGAAGTAGGCACGCGAGCGCTCCGTCCCCTACCCTTCGAAGTGGTGGCAGCGGAGCTAGCGCCTAGTCGAAGTAGGCGCGCGAGCGCTCCGTCCCCTATCCTTCGAAGTGGTGGCGGCGGAGCTGATGCAACGACCACGTCTTATTTATACTCCGTAGAGTGCATGGGATCGACGTCCACATCTTATTTATACTCCGAAGAGTACGCACTGGGGCAACGCCCATGCGTGCGCGGTGTTCGCGTCTTGTTTATACTCCGTAGAGTGCGCAGGGATAGCATTCGCGTCTTTTTTGTCTTTTTCTTTTATACTCCGTAGAGTGCGTGGGATCGACATCCACGTCTTATTTATACTCTGAAGAGTACGCACTGGGGCAACGCCCATGCGTGCGCGGTGTTCGCGTCTTGTTTATACTCCGTAGAGTGCGCAGGGATAGCATCCGCGTCTTTTTTTTATACTCCGTAGAGTGCGTGGGATCGACATCCACGTCTTATTTATACTCCGAAGAGTGCGTGCGCAGGCGGACCTCGACGCTACGTCTTATTTAGAGTCCGTAGACTGCGCGCGGAGGCGAGCCTCCGCGCGTTGCGGGCGGTGAAATTGCGTGCGGAGACGAACCTCAACGCTACGTCTTATTTATACTCCGTAGAGTGCATGCGGAGGCGGACCTCGACGCTACGTCTTATTTAGAGTCCGTAGACTGCGCGCGGAGGCAAGCCTCCGCGCGTTGCGGGCGGTGAAATTGCGTGCGGAGGCGAACCTCAACGCTACGTCTTATTTATACTCCGTAGAGTGCGTGCAGATGCGGACCTCGACGCTACGTCTTATTTAGAGTCCGTAGACTATGCGCGGAGGCGAGCCTCCGCGCGTTGTGGGCGGTGAAATTGCGTGCGGAGGTGAACCTCAACGCTACGTCTTATTTATATTCCGTAGAGTGCGTGCGGAGGCGGACCTCGACGCTACGTCTTATTTAGAGTCCGTAGACTGCGCGCGGAGGCGAGCCTCCGCGCGTTGCGGGCAGTGAAATTGCGTGCGGAGGCGAACCTCAACGCTACGTCTTATTTATACTCCGTAGAGTGCGTGCGGAGGCGGACCTTGACGCTACGTCTTATTTAGAGTCCGTATACTGCGCGCGGAGGCGTCTCCCCGCGCGTCTTTATTCATGCTCATGCACAGTGCACACGAAGGTGATCCTTCGCGCGCTTTTGGTATGAAAACGGGAGAATTTGCATGAACGATGCACTTTATTAAATTCCCGTTTGCGCGGGTGAGCGGTTACAAGGGTTAAGGCACTAACCGCTAGTTGCTTGCGTCCATCGAAGCCGTGGGAGGCCCTTGCCCTCGTGTGCTTGACTTAGGCGTAATACCGCCGCAGCCTGTCCGCATTCCACGTGTGGCGGAACGTGTTTCCCTCCAAGGTGGCCAAGCGATACGCTCCCTTCTGCAGGGCCTCCGCGACGATGTACGTACCTTCCCATTTGGACTCGAGCTTGCCTACCGTCTCCGTGTGGAGTGACATCTTAAGGACGAGGTCTCCCGGTCTGAATTCGCGCTGGTACAGCGAACGATTGCGACCGCGCACCATCTGTCGCGCGTATTTTATGACGTGCTGTGTTGCGCTTGCCCGGTCTCCGTCAAGGAGATCCATGGACAATTGGCGTTTCCTCGTCTGGTGCTTGGACGAGGACCCGCCGCGAGCCAGCCTTTATTTCTTCAGGTGTGACCGCCTCGTCACCGAAGAGGAGCTTGAAAGGCGTGAACCCCGTTGGGCGTGTGACCGTTGTGCGAAGGGACCAGAGGACGCTGTGGAGCTCGCCCGGTCACTTCCCTTTTGGTAGCCCGACGAGGCGCTTCTTGATTGTGGCGGAGATGGCGCCGTTTGCCCGCTCCACCGCCCCGTTGGACTGTGGGTGTCCGACCGAAGCGAACCGGAGGGTGATGCCCATGTTGCCGCAGAATTCTTTGAATGGGGCTGCATAGAATTGCAGACCGTTGTCGACGGTGATCTCCCTGGGTACGCCGAATCAACATATGATGTTCTGCCAAAGGAAGCGCTGCAGAGCTGCCGAGGTAATCTTGGCCAGAGCTACCGCCTCCGGCCACCTGGAGAAGTACTCTAGAGCAACCGCGATGAATCGCAGATCTCCTGGGGCCCTGGGAAGCGGTCCCACGACGTCGATGCCCCACCGCGCCAGCGGCCATACCGGGGGTATGGGATGGAGGCTTGTCGGGGGCCTGTGGATAGCCCTTCCCATCCATTGGCAACCTTGACAACGGCGCACGAGATCCTGGGCATCCGCGACAACTGTTGGCCAATAAAAACCCTGCCTGAATGCCTTGCCCACCAGAGACCTTGGTTGGAGGTGCGAGCCGCAGAGACCCGCATGAATTTCTGCGAGGAGGCGCTTCCTTCTTCGCGCAGGAGGCACCGCAGGAGCGGTGCGCAGACCCCCTTCATGTAAAGCGCCCCGTCGAGCACCTGGAAGGACCTAGCACGGTGTTGCAAACGCCGGAGCTCGGAGGGGTCATCCGGTTCCGCGATGCCCTGCAGAAAAGCGAAAAGGGGTTCCCGCCAGTCACCCTGCTGGGTGATCTGGTGGACGAGGGCCGCATCCCGATTATCCTGCGCTATGGCCACCGCTGGCAGGATTTCGTAAAATGCCCCTTCGGGAATTGGGAGCTGCTGACTGGCAGCCTTGACCAGGACGTCAGCTTGCTCGTTGTCTGCTCGAGGGATGGCCTTCACTGTGACACCCAAAGAGTGTCGTTCCTTTGCTCGTACAGCTGCTAGGTACTTGGCTAGCTCCGGGTCCTTGGCTTGGTATGACTTGTCCACATGGCCCACCACTAACCGGGAATCAGTGCGGACGAGGACTCGCCTTGCTCCCATCGCTTTGAGCTTCCCGAGGCCGAAGAGTAACGCCTCGTATTCGACCGTGTTGTTCGTAGCCGGAAATGCTAGGCGCGCCGAGTACAACAGGCGCTGCCCCTCAGGTGTGGTAATAACGGCGCCCACCCCTGCGCCCGCGATCCCGTACGCTCCGTCGGTGTTAAGCTTCCACACCGGGTCTTCGACCTGGAGGGCGGGCTGAGCTGGAGGGGTCCATTCTGCGAGGTAGTCCGCCAGAACTTGAGACTTGATCGCCGTTCGAGAGGCGTATGTTAGGGAGAATGGGGCCAGCTCGGCCGCCCATTTACCAATTCGCCCCGTGGACTCCTTGTTGTGCAGCATCTCCGCCAGAGGGAACGAGGATGGCACCGTTATCGGGTGCGCCAGGAAGTAATGCCGGAGCTTTCTTGAAGCCATGACCAGCGCGTAAGCAAGCTTCTCGAGCTCGGTATATCGCGTCTTGGTGCCCTGGAGGGCTTCGGAGACAAAGTACACTGGCCGCTGGAGCGCGCCCTCTTCGAGGACGAGGATGGCGCTGACCGCCGTTGCCGAGGCAGCGAGGTAGAGCAGGAGGGGAGCCTCTGGTGCTGCGGCCACCAGAGTGGGAAGGGTTGCGAGGTGTTTCTTGAGGTCGTCGAAGGCCGTTGCGCAGTCGTCGTCCCAATGAAACCCATCGCAACCGCGGAGAGTCTTGAAAAATGGTAAGCCCCGCTCCGCCGCTCTGGAGAGGAAATGGCTCAAGGCCGCCATGCGGCCTGCCAGCCTCTGGACCTCCCGCGTCGTCTTGGGAGGTTCCATGCCCAGGATAGCGTCAACCTTGTCGGGGTTCGCTTGAATGCCTCGCCCGAATACGAGGAAGCCCAAGAGCTTGCTCGCCTGTACACCGAAGACACACTTGTCCGGATTGAGCTTAATGCCCGCCTTCCTGAGGTTATCGAAAGTCTCCTGAAGATCCTGGCCGTGGGAGGCGAGCTGCCTGGTTTTTACTACCACGTCATCCACGTAGGCCTCCACATTCCTTCCTAGCTGGACGGCCAGGGCCAGCGCGACGAGGCGGGTGAAGGTTGCGCCCGCGTTCTTCAAGCCGAAGGGCATCCTTACGAAGCAAAAGGTCCCCACCGGCGTAATGAAGCTGGTTTTATCCTCATCATCCTTGGCCATGTAGACCTGATGGTAGCCGGAGTAGGCGTCCAAGAAGCTCATGAGCTCGCATCCGGTGGTAGCATCGACCAGTTGATCTATGCACGGCAGAGGGTAATCGTCCTTCGGGCATGCCTTGTTGAGGGCGGTAAAGTCGATGCACATGCGCCAAGCGCCGCTGGCCTTTTTGACCAGCACTGGATTGGCGAGCCAGTCCGAATGTTGAACCTCGCGGATGACCCCCGCTCGAAGGAGCTTTGCCACCTCCACCTTGGCCGCTTGCTGCCTGTCGATGGACATACGGTGAAGTTTCTGCTTGACGGGCTTGGCGTCAGGGCGGATCGCGAGGTTATGTTCGATGAGGGCGCGGTCCACTCCTTTGATATCTTCCGGGGACCACGCGAAGACGTCTATGTTGGCCTGGAGGACTCGGAGCAAGTCTTGCTCCACGTCCGGAGGGAGGCCCTCGCCTATGGATACGAAGTGCCCCTCCGCCTGGAGCGGCACCTTCTTCACGCCCCCCTCCGGGTGGGGCTTGGGTGTCCATCCCGGAGCGGATGGCGTGTCCGCTTGGTATTTGTCGGTGAGGGCATGCACCTTGCGGTGCAAGCGTCCAGCTTTGGTTTCGATTCTCCGAGCCATGTCCTGATCGCCGAAGAGGGTGATAACACCCCGCCGTCCTGGGAGCTTCATGCATAAGAATGGGTAGTGTGGGACCGCTTTGAAGGAGTTGATGGCAGGCCGGCCCAGGATGGCATTGTACGGGTACGAGATGTCCACGACGTCGAAGACGATATCTTCAGTCATGGCGTTGTCGGCCTGGCACAAGGAGACTTGGAGGCGAATCTGACCCAGAGCCTTCAAAGGCTGCCCTCCGAGGCCCTGGAGGGGGGCTTTCGAAGCTTTTAACAGGCTCCGAGGTATTCCCATACGATCAAGGGCCTCCGCGAACAAAATGTTTGCGGAGCTCACTCCGTCAATGAGGATACGCCTGACGTCGCAACCTACAATGTCGGCCTGGATGACCAAAGGATCTTGGTGGGGGAATTCCACGCCCTGGGCATCGGCTGACGTGAAGGTGATGCTGCAATGGGACGCCCGCAGAGGAAATTGCATCGGGGAAGTGCTCGACGAAGAGCCTCCAACGATGACATTAATACCCCGGAACTGGGTCTCTCTGGGGGACCCAGCACGCAAGGGACTGTCTTGCGTACGCTGTACGTGGGCTATTGCGGGGGTCCGTGTCTTCGAGGCCCGTACAGGGGCCACCGCTTGCCGTAATGCCGCAACCTTGGTGCATGTCCGCGTGAAGTGGCCCCCATAACCGTGCACCTCGCACCATCTGCCGTATTCTAGGAGTTTCTGCTCCGCACGCGGCTTCTCATCGCGGCCTCCTTCGCGCCCCCCCCCGGCGCGCGAGATTAGCGCGGCTTCCCGGGGGACGCCTTGTGCAGCGAGGACGTGGCGGGCCTTGCGGGGCCTTCGCCGGTTACGCCGGGGCTGACGGCTATCGCCTGGTGAAGTTTGGTGTACCCCGTCGTCGACGGGCTCACGAGTGTCGCCCACGGACACTTTTCTATGCTTCGTCCTCAGGTTGTCTCTTGCGCTGCTCCTTTGCGACAAGTCCTCCGTTTGCCCGGCGTCGGAGTCGGTGCCGCTGCGCCCCCGCGCGTCCTCCTCCGCTCGGGCGTGCGCTTCCATTTTGTTGAAGAGCTCTGCCTCCGACTTGAGTGGCTTCCGCGCGTTATACTCAGCGAGCGGTCCCGGGCGGAGACCTTGTATCGCTGCGTTGATAACGGTTGCCTCGCTAACGTCCCTGACTTGGCAACGTACCTTGGCGAAGCGTTTAAAGTAGGTTCGGAGCCCCTCCTCGGGTTTCTGTTTAACTTCGAAGAGCTGGTCCGCATCGATACGCTCGACATAGCTTCCCTGGAAGTTGTTGTAGAGCCGATCGCGGATCTGTTCCCACGCGTAGATGGACTGTGGTTTGATGGTGAAGAACCAGGACAGCGCCGCTCCTTGCAACGCGAGGGGGAGTCCTTTTGCCTTCGTAGAGTCGTCTCCGCCAACGGCTTCGATGGCGGTCTCGTACACGCATACGAACTCGCGTGGATCGGAGTCACCCTTATAGGCTTCGATGACGCTCGGGAACTTGAAGTCTTCGGGCCACGTCGCTTGCTGCAGGTCCACGGAGAGCGGGGACTCCGGGTCTATGCGCCGTAGGGGAACGCGACTGGGCGTACTAGCGTCGCGGCTATTCGCCCTCTCCGAGGTGGGCGGAGACGCCGCCCCCGGTGTTGCGCGTCGGCTCCGAGCCTCTTGTATGTCTCGCATGGCTCCGCGGAGGTCCGACAGCTCCCGTTGGCATGCGTTGAGGGCCGCCAGTAGGGCTGTTTCCACCGTGGGTGTGGTTGGGGCCGCCGGCACGCTCGACGACGCGACCGGGACGGCGGCGAGCACGGTCTGCGCGTCGGATCTGCCCGCGGCGCTGGCGCGGAGGACCCCGGAGCTGGAGACGAAGCTCGCGTCGTCGCTGGGGCCGCCGACCGCTCCCACGCCGAGTAAAGAAGTGGACGCGCCTGCGTTGTCACCGCTGGGGTTGGTGGTCGGGGTAGTGGTGGTGGGGTCGGGCGTCGCGTCGTGGATGCCGGTGCTCACGGTCGTCACATCCGCGCTGCCATCCACACCTGCAGCCACCAGAGCCGAAGCCTTGGTATTGACGCGAGATTTCGCCGCCTCCACCTTCTTTTCCCTTGCCACCGATGTTGAAGCTTTCCTTGGTGCCATCCCCCTTCAGATCTGGAGGCTTGCTCTTGTCCTCCCCACGGACGGCGCCAACTGTTGTTGTTACAGACCAAACAGAGAGAGAGTATGGTGGTGGGGAGTTGAGTAAAATGAATGGCTTCGGGGTCCTCCCCGTGGCCTATGCCACACACACACACACACATATATATATATATATATATATATATATATATATATATATATATATATATATATATATATATATATATATATATATATATATATATATATATATATCCAAATGATGAGTGTTTGTACAGTAATACCCTTACACATGAGTGTTCCCCTCAAGGGCACTCATGTCATTACATATGTCCTATTTCGGACCTTACATCCTCCTAACAGGCCTACTGGGCTTAGGTGGGGCCACCCCTACAACAGTAGTGATACATTGTTTTGCAGAGAGACACATTTTGGAAGGTTTTCTCTTCCAAGGAAATCAGTAGTTCCACGGTGTGGAGCAGTATTACTGCAGAGCGATAGTACCCGAAACTATGTAGTGATACTATCGAAATTGCTGAGTAACAGTTAGTTTTTCTAACCATTATGAGGGCAGTGGTAGTACCAGCCTCAAGCTAACAATATTATTGATTGTCCTGATTTTTTCCCATACGGCTAGTTTTTGTGGTGTGCTATAAATACCCCCGTTGATAGGTTGGGAGACAACCTTTAGTACTCTATTTCATTCTCTCGAGCTAGTGTGAGGTTCTCCTCTTATTTGTGCATGTGTTTCACCTTGTGAGCAAGGAGAAAGGCTCTAAATTGTATGTGTTACATTTAGAGATGGATTTCGTATCTACTTAAGCTTGTGCATTTGTTGCACATGGTGAGAATCAAGCAAGGGGCTTGACTTATTACTCTTGGAGGTTGTCGACTTGTAGACGGTGCTAGAGGCATCGTGTGCAATGATCTTCTCAAAGAAGGTTGTGAGAAGACCCGGCGTGTTGTGAAGGTTGCAGCTCACCTACCCAGAGCAGAAAAGAGCTACCACTAGTGGAATTGGGGTATTTAATTTAATTCGTGGGGCTGGTCTAATTAGTTTGGGTTTACGCCAATGTGGACTAGGAAAGAGTGGCAAGTCTCCAAACACCATGGTAAAAGACCATATCATTGTGGCTTGTTTTCTTATACTCAATTTACATTCAAGCAATATACATTCATAGAATTAAATTGATTGCTTGTCATCCTAAAATTGCAAACCTTGACATAGACTTAGGGTGTTGATGCACTTAGTTGAACCTAGTTGATTTAGGCTTTATTTGTACTAAACCAAATTGATTTACGCTTCCACATTATAAACTTGGTTTTAGCCAAAGAGAATTTTAAAACTACCTATTCACCCCCTCTAGTCAACCTCGATCTTACAACCTTTAAACTTGTAACATCCCATTTTGGGTTGTAAAAATTTTGTTAATTTGAAATTTCAACATTTAAATTTGATTCAAGTGTGAATTTCAAATTCTCTTGACTTTTCTAAAATTTCAAGTTTGAAATCCCCTCCTAGGACCTGCCTGTCCCACCCTTGCCCCTCGTCGATCTGTTGGCTTTGGCCTAGCCCAATCTAGCCCCTGGCCAGGTTAAAGTAGCCCAAGCTACTCGGCACACACACCGACCATGCCCTGCATGCACCGTTCTCACCCGACCCCTGTCCGCCCTGCGTGTGTCTTTCGCCGCCCCTCTCTAGTGCGCATTGACCTATGTCATGCCTAATGCGTCGACCTCACCCATACCCCTCCTCAGCCCCCTTTTTCTCCCTCTGCACCACGCTAGTCAGCCCATGACTGACATGTCCACCCCTCGCACCATGTCGCATGCTCCATGTCGTCCATGCCCAAGTCATCACCCTATTGCACCTTCGTCATCACATGGTCCGCACCGTTCTCCTCGCATGCCCCTGCCGTGCACTAACCCCGCCACCTTTGGCCTTTGTGTCCCTTGTGCATTCACAGTAGCTTCCACATGCTTTGAAGTCACACAATGGCCATCTCCCCCCTCCCAACTATAGAGGGGCACCGAGCCACTCCCTTGCTCTCCCTCACCTTTCCTGTGCTTCCCTCAAGCTCCCCACCGCCCTCTTCGTCCACTCCGGCCTTCTCCATTGCCATCAACGCCAACCCTTCTCGGTGCACCATTGACCAATCCCAGCCACCTGGAGCACCATCGTAGGTCCCTTAGGCCATCCCTGATGCCACCCTCCCCTCTCCTCCCCTTCGGCGAGCTCCCCTCAGCCACCCCTCACCACCACCGCAGGCTCGCGTTGCCAGCTCTCTTCACCGCCCCTCAATAGTTGCCAAGCTTCCCAGTGAGTCCACTCAGGCCCGTAGATAATCTCCACTTGAGGAATTGCTCTCTATCGTCTTTCGTCTTGGCACAATGCACCAGACCACCATCATCACTTGGTTCACCGCCAGTCGCCATCATGCCCAAATTGGGCCACAAGACCTCACGTGTAGACGCAATTAGGCACTAGCGTACCATTTTTGGGCCTGCCCGCGCCGTTGACGCCTCCCCCACCGACGATGGGCGTGGCAACACTGCCACTTTGCTCGGCAGAAAAAGGGGCAATGTGCTCCCGTCATTAAATTAGTGGTGCAGTTAATTAGTACTAGTGATCGTACTTAGCATCGAAGTAATTAGTGTATGACCAGTGGGCCACCATCTCCTAATTAGGTTAGTGTCTCACTGACAAGTGGCCCCAATCCCTTTAAAATCTTTTCAAACTTTCTTTTAGAAGTGGAGTCACTGACATGTGGGCCCAAGTTATTATTTGAACAGTAAAATGGTCCCACAAGTCAGCCCCAGACCCTTTTCCTTTTAAAGAAAAATAAAATTTTAATTAAAAGGTTGTGAGCCATAGTTGTCAGCCTCTGCAGCTTTTTTCAAATAGAATTAATTCAAATATATAATTAAAAAGGTGGGCCCCACCTATCAGAGAGAATTTCTGTCTCCTCTGTTTATTTTTTGATTTAATCTAGATTTAAACTTTGGAGAGCCTGTTCTCGCTCATCTTAACTCCAAATTTGATGAAACTTGTTTCTAAATTTTTCTAAATTTGATATATATATCTAATGGTGCTAGTTTTGTTCAATTTGGAGTTAATTTGGATTTTATTTTGTATCTATTTGCTCTTGTTTGTGTATTGTTTGTTTTCCGATGTGACCGTTCGAATAGAGTACAAGGATGCGGTCGAGCAAACTCAGGAGTTCCAAGACCACCCTTCTTTTGATCCAAGTGAGTCAATATTTTGATTATATTGACCCTTTATTTTATGCAAATTTATATTTATTTACATTAATAAATTACATGCTTAATTTATTATGTAAATGTATATCAACCCTAAGGTAGTTAATGCTTACTCGATAATGTAGTAATATTATTATGCCATCCTTAAGACTTGAATTATATGATCCTTGTCACCCTAGATACTAAATACTAATATCACTAGCTATAAGTTGTACATAACTGCCATGCTATTTTTATTTAAGTACCAGGGCATCAAATGTCCCAATCATCATCTTTTAATCATGAAATTTTATTTTGAGTGGCCATTAGATGTAAATTGCTGGTATTTTAGGATAACTTAGTTTATGCTCCTCAAAACCCTAAAACTTATTGTTACCACATCTAGGCAGATGGTATGATGGTGGGTGCAGATGAACGAGAAATGGTGGTTTGGGGCATATACCGCCCAGATAAATTAAGAACTTAATCCTGTGATGACCTTCTAATGTAAAATAGTACAATCACAAGTCCATAATGGTGTGGACCTAGCCAAATAATTTGTATCCACCAGTGCAAATTGCATCATTGGAGTGACCCACGAGTCGTGTTGCTAGTTTTAAACCATCATGGATATGGGTCGTGTCGCTGGTGTAAGCCGATGTGTGGTGCAACAGGGGGTTCAGGCATGCCGGACATAACCACCATCAGATAAAACCTTAGCAGGTGCAGCTTACACTAGGGGATGCATTGTAAAAGCTTTGTGATGATCTTCTTGATTAACATGTCTAAGAAAATGTGTGAAATATAGCAAGTTAATTATCTCTTATGGGTAAAGTGTAGAGTCTCTACAAAGTTGAAATATAGCAACTTGCTCGAGTTATTTTCTATTTCAAAAACATTTGTGGGTGGCATGAAAACTCGTCGGGTGGATGTAGCCTTGATTTTTACTTTTCCTAGGTGGATGTAACCCAGTGTTGTTAATTGGGTGGATGTAACCCTAGTTATCAAAATTAAGCATATGATGGACGGAACCATGTAATAGGTGGATGAAACTTGCACCACTATAAATTTGTACACATTCACTCTCTTTAATAAACATGATTGGTTAAAATGTTAAGTCACAGGAATTTCTAATTATGGTAAATTGAAATGATGCCTTTAGCAAATAAAAGAATCCAAGTATTTCTTGTTAAAGCCTTGCATGTACAAATACTTGTATCCTGTGTGTTGGCTCACGGAGCACTATTGCATATGCTCACCCTCACTCACAAAACCCCTTTAGAGCTCATGGATCAAGGTCACTACATCTACTATGATGAACAAGGAGCCAATGATGATGAAGACGATAAAGATTATATTAGGCCCTAGTAGTCAGATCTCACCCCAATCTGGCCGACTAAGTCGATGTTTGTGTGCACTAATATTACTCAAGTCTTTGGTTAATATCGATCACACATAGGTTATCCCAGTCGCTTGCCTATGGCGAGATGTGCCTTTCCCTTTTTGCTTCCGCTACCACTTTTGCTTTTATGTAATGTAATCATTTGACCTGAATGGCCCTATTGTAAATTGACCCGATGTGGTCTATTTGAACTTTGATGACTTGTAATATTAATGCATGGTATGGTTTACGTTCTGTATGAAATGATATGGTAATGTATTTGTGAGCATTATTTACTGATCTAGGAAATAGTGTAGTGGTTTCATAGAGGATTCTGATTTGGCTAAACCCGGGTCCAACAAAACTTTGGTGAGTCACAAGCGTTCGAAAACGACATTAGAACTACTCATAATCCTATATTTTCTTCATTTTCTATATAGACAACAACTAGAGATTTAGTTAAATACTACAATAATGATCATTCTAGAATAAAATAACTCTTTGAAACATGTATATTTTTAGTCGCATTGACGTCAGACATATGGAGTGCTCAGTCTAGGAAGAATTATCTAGTGTAATTGCTCATTATATGAATGATGATTGGGTATTGGAAAAGAGAATCATATAACTCTTTGAAACCTATATATTTTTAGTGGCCTTGATGTCAGACATATGGAATGCTCAGTCTAGGAAGAATTATCTATTGTAGTTGTTCATTATATGAATGATGATTGGGCATTAGAAAAGAGAATCATATGCTTTAAACTAATTGATGTAGCACATACGGGTGAGAATATAGCAGAATGTATTACCAATCGTAGAAGATTTTGGTCTTACAAATAAAATTTTTGCATTTACCCTGGACAATAATGTAGCAAACTCCATGGCAATGGATATTCCCACTCTATTATTTAGTATATACGTCGAGTCCTTCTTGCTACATCGGCAATGCATCTGCTGTATTATTAATCTTATAGTTAAATGTGTCTTAAATAGGTTAGATCCATATTTTCAAGCTTTTCGTGATGTAATTTTTTTTAAATCATTCTAACCAATGAGTTGTGATATATAAGAACTTCTGCATTATAATGGTGTACGTCCATGAAAGTTCGGTGTGGACATGCTGGTAAGGTGGAACTTAACTTATCCCAAGCTACAAAATATTTTATCCTACAAGCTCACATTTTTTGTTTTTATCTACATGTACTATCACAGCTATGACAGTAACACACTATTAACTAAGCAGTACTGGTATGTTACTGAGAAGTTACTAGTATTCCTAGAACTCTTTTATGAAACCACTGTTGCTTTATCAGGAGTGTACTATCCAACATCACCTTTAATTGTGAATCATATTCTTGCGATTGCGAGTCACTTGAAAGGTAATGAAAATGACATAGTATTACGAGAGACTGTGTGTGCTATGAAAACTAAATATTAAAAAGATTGAAAATAGATTTTATATTTATATGCATTTGCATTTATTTTAGATCCAATAGCTAAAATTGCAGGATTCACTGATGTTCTTTCACTTCTATGTGAGGTTGCAGGGATAGATTATTCTAACTATTTTCGGTTGTTTGTACTAAATTGTTTGAAGTTTATCAGAAATACAAACATAAGTTTCGGGGAGTTCACTTACACTGACCTCCACCAGCACCCACCACAGGTAAGAAGACAAATATGTATGACAAAATCTTTGGTGCACCAAGATCCTCTGGAAGATCAAACTCTACAATGTCAAATGCTGGAGCAATCCGTACCAGTGCCCATGGGACTATTAGTCTTTCTGGATAGCGATCCTGGAGAAGAGAAGAACAAGTCTCACGAGTGAGATGGTGAAAGTACTTCTCATAGTGAAAGACTAGGAACAAGCTGATACACAAGCTCGACACTGCGTGGAGAATCCAGAGTTGGAACATGCGTTCAACAATCTCTATTTAGACGACGCCGACGACACCGACACTTCTTACAACATCGATGTATACATTATACATTTTCTAATTTTTTACATGTACTGCAAAGTTATATGTTGTACTCTTTTTTCTTTAACAAGGTTTCCTCAAATTGAATTTTTAATTGACAAAGTTTTTAACGAGACGGTCATTTAAACATTAATGAAGCTCATTATTACATTTCTATAATTTTTTTAAAAAATTCTACATATTTTTAAAATTATTATATCTTTTTTAAAAAAATTAGACCAAAATAGGTTAGATGGAGCGAAACGGGCTAGCCGTGCCTCTTTAGCCCCTCAGGCTAAACGGGCATGTATCAACCCGACACGGCACAAATGCTCGCTGGATCATGCTTAGGTCGTAGCCTTAGTACATGGACCGACACAGAATAATACGTTTAGATTAACGTGCTAAATAGATCGTGCCTAAGGGCGTCTCCAACAGCTGGCTATTTAGTTAGCTAGATCTGATGTGGCAAGGAAAAAGTAGGAGAGAGAGTAGTCACTAGCGACGAGCAAATAGCTGATCTATTTCACGTAGTCCAAGAACATGAGAGAGGAGCATGTGGGTCCAACAGTATAAAATAGTCTTTGCTTTTGTCTCTCACCTCCACGTCAGCTGACTATATAGCTAGTACTAGCTATTACCATTACGGACGCCCTAATAGGCCGTACCGTACTGGGCCATGCCGCTCATTTGCACACCACTGGCTCGGACGCTTCGTTGCATTATCCTATGTATATACGCCTCCTAGCTAGTCGATCTGTATTAATTTGCTGCTGCCTGATGTATTTGTTACGTACGTCAAAAGCTAGCAAACGCTTTGGATTGAGCAGTTGGGAATTTTGTTACAAAGATCTTTTTTTAAAATACACTAATTGATCTTTGGTGTAATAATTAACCCGTCAGTTATGTGGTAAAATAGCATGGGAACTTGGAAAGCACCTTTTGCTCTGACGGTAAGACGACTGCAGCACGCGCGTGTGCACAAGGATATGCGTGTGCCGTAAGCATGGGCACCATCGATCCTAGCAAATCAAAGCACACATCAGCATCTGCCCGCGCGCGGTGTGCTATATATGCCGCGCGCGCACGCGTGGGCAGGGGGAAAGTGCCGGCCGCACTCCAGAATGAGAAGGAAATTAGTTAATCTTCCTATCCATTCGGTTTTCTCATGCACTTTTCAGAGAATTCTCAACAGATGAATTCACATCAACTACTAGCGAAAGAGTCATGGGCTACTGCAGAAATTAACCAGCTTCATGCAAAGCCTCCTGGAAGTCTGAAACTGATATTGTTGTCTCACTTAAAAGCATTCTAAACTATCCTACTAAACTAGGCACAGCCTCTCATCAGCTCATTCCATGTTGTCTTCGTCCTCGTCCGGGAGGGGCATTGCTGCTGCAGCTGCTATCTCTGCCTCAATCCTGCACACACAAGAGTTTTCCAGCATAAGGGAGCGTCACAAACAATTCAGCAAAGAGAGTAGTAGTAGCATTCGTCTTTAGATAAACATGTTTACTGCATTGTTCACTCACTGTTGCTGCGCGGCGAGGTCGATGGTGACGTCGGCGGGGAGGAGGGCCGTCTCCTCGACGAACCGGAGGTTCACGTCCCTGCAGTTACAATCATACATCACATTGTTGATTGTTCAGAATCAGTATAGTATTGAAACAGGTACAACAGTGGTGCAATGCAACAGAGTGGCAGTAATTACCCTGAGAGCTTCCTTGCAAGATAGAGGAAAGGCTTCTCGAAGTTGTAGTTGCTCTTGGCAGATATCTCGTAGTACTGGAGGCTCTTCTTCCTATGGAAGGTCACCATCTTGGCCTTGACCTGCCGGTTCTTCACGTCCACCTTGTTGCCGCAGAGAACGATGGGGATGTTCTCGCACACCCTGATTGCACAACAATTATGCCATTAAGATATGTGTTAGATCAATTTAGGACACTGAAACAAAAAAGTGAACAATGAGGACAGTTTGAAGTAGAAATTTTACCTGCAGATGTCCCTGTGCCAGGTGGGAACGTTCTTGTAGGTGAGTCGGGCGGTGACATCGAACATGATGATCGCGCAGTGACCATGGATGCTGCAAAACAGCAGGAAAACAAGCGCTTTGTTAATGTACATGAGCAAAAAATTAGCACGACTAGATATTAACCGTTTTGTCTGATCATGCCATCATCTCGCCTTTGTTGGAATAAGCTCATAACAACATATCCTAAAACCATCTAGTAACAACTATTGCAGGATTTCAACCGCTTCTTGTATGACATTGTGGTCCTATAGTTACTAGTTTGCTACACGATGTATCCAAGATCAATCAGATCTTAGTTATTGTAGAAGGACAAACAATGACAAGGAAAAATCGGGATTGCAGGTAGTCAGCTACTAAATACCAACAAGCATGGCTCATTTCTTAAACATGTTTTTCTAAGCTTTCTAGTAAGCAAAAATCAGGATTGCAGCTACTTAATTTCTAGATGCAACAGGAGATCGTCGGAACACTTGAACCAAAGAACCTGGGTTAGCACTTGTTTTGAGACAATTGCAACTAATTTAAGTGATCCAATAGCTACTATATCTGATCAACAAAACACTAATTAAAGATATCGACAACCCAGGTTTAATTTGCAGTAATCGGCGTCACCATGACCAACTTGATTGTTCCTAGACAAGGAATCGCAAATTTCATCAACGTTTGCAGCTACTAAAAGATGGCTGAAGCATCTTAAGCAAGACCTTGGGGGGCAGCATTTATGCGGTAATTGCGACTAGTTGGTTGCAAGGATCTTACTAGTATCCGTCACGGAGGCCGCCGAACTTCTCCTGGCCGGCCGTGTCCCAGCAGTAGAACCTCATCTTGCCGCGGCTCGTGTGGAAGTCCAGCGGCCGCACCTCCACGCCGATCGTCGCTGCAAAACATCGAGCAGACCAATAACAATCAAATAACTACAAGAAAGCCAAGATCCTCCTTGTTCCAACGGAAACAGGAGATGCAACTAAGGTCGGAAGGAACCAAACTAAAAAAAATCTGCGCCTTACGTTCATATCTCTTCTCAAACTCCCCGGTGATGTGCCTCTTCACGAACGTCGTCTTCCCTGCAAGAACGCCGAGATATCCGTCAAGGAATAAAATACAAGATCGAGACAGCGCAATGCGAGAACGTAGCCAGACAACAAGCACACGAGCGATAGCTCACCGGTGCCGCCGTCGCCGACAAGGACGAGCTTGAAGTTGGGGTAGTCCACGGTCTGGGTGTTGGGGAGAGCCTGCGTTTGTTCGATCGGAAATTATGATCCAATAACCAGCGCGAAAAAGAAAAGGCGCAAGCTGCGAACTCTACGAGCAACAACGCAGAGCAAGGCGAGAACCGCCAAAGCTGAACCGAGATCCGCGACGGAACAAAATCGGCAAAAGTTGAAGAAACGCACGCACCATTGCGATCGAAACCTTCGCGAGGAAACGCACGCTAGCTCCGGGGCGGGTCGACGGGATCGGAGAGGGAGCGCGACGTCGCGGCGAACAGACGACGATGCGAGCGCTCGAGTTGCGCGGGCGGGATCGGAGGGGCGTTGCGGCCGGCGCCGCGGTTTATATACGGGAGACGTGACGCCCCGAGAGCCATGTCTGCTTCGGTTCGACGCGACCACCTGAGAGACGTGGCCGCCGGGGTGTAGCTTGAGGTCTAAGCGGTCTTTTCTACCGTATGATGTGAGCGTGGTTACCATCTTCACCGTACACGTGTCTCGCAGCGACGGAAAAATGTAGCTTTAACCGTACGCAGTGAAGTAGGCGGGAGGGGAAGAATGATGCCGTTTTCTTTAGTTTTTTAGCTGTCATTACTATTTATTAGATTAATAAGTATGTACGAATATAAATTTAAATGAATCATATTTTTTTCATAAAGATGGCCACTAACTGGACTAGTCCATATGCCCGGGCCTGATAAAGAAGCTTGAGGCCCAAGATAGCTTTGGGCCTGAACTAGAGACTGAGGAGGAGGAACAGACGGGTTAGCACATAGAGGAGAGAGTTGAGTGGCAACACTTGCTGGATGGTGACGCGCGTGGTGGATTTGGATGTGAGGAAGCACAGATGTGGCGGTGATGGAGAAGGTGGTGGTGACAACCGCGACTGACGGTGAGTTGGCCCAGCCTTGCCAGTGTTGAGTTGGAGAAGAGGAAAGAGAAGCAAAGGGATGTAAGGGAAAAAGAAGAACAGTGTCACGCTCAAGTCACATGCGACGACAATTGGGAATTATAGGGCCTAGTAGGCGTGTAATCGGAGCGGATACAGACGGATATTGCTCATCATATATCCTATTCTGTATTTTTTCAAAGTCGAAGTCGGACATGGATAGTGTCGGATACTCATTTCTCCATTCTGTATCCATTTCATAAGCATTCAGACGGTCGGTCAAACGAAAATTATCCGCTTGTTTTTGTGCCCGTGCACAGGATATTGGACAGTAGGGTGCAATCAAAGTGAATACGGAGATATTAATCGCCAAGATGTTGAAGGAAGAGCACTCAGTATTCCCCGCCTGTTTAGATGTGGCAATCTGTCTATATGTTATCTTATTCCTAATTGAAGTCACAATAAACTTTATCATATCACTTGACATACAGATATATACGGATAGATATCACTCGTCTCGTATTCTATTTCATTTTTTTTTCCTCGGAATCGGACACAGATAATACCGGATACCTATTTACCTCTTCTGTATTTGCTTAGTAAGCCTTTGATCGGTCTGACAAGAATTATTCGCTCCCTGGGCACCCTAGGCCTAGTGTTGTACATGGTAATTTTGCATTACGGCCCTTCAAGGTTTGTAAAATTACGATCAGGTTCCTCTCTTTCTGTTCTTCCAGTTGGACTCTCGGGAGCTCCAATTTGATCATGGTTAGATCCAACGCGAACACGTCTGTGTTGACGCATACATTTATATGGTGCAAATCTCGAAAGTCTAATTGCAAAGATTATGCGTCTCATCTCCCTGCCCTGCGAGATAATGAAGAAAAAAATGTAAAATGGTCTTTTTGGGCAAATTAATAATAGAATTATGCTCTCTCAAAAAAAATAGAATTATGCGTTATCAATGAAATATAGTTACAAAATGCTGAAAACGGCGGGTAAGCGATAGGAAAATAATGTGCATGTCAAATTGGTATTTGGTAATAGTCTAATTCACAATTTTCGATGAAGTGGTGACATTTATGATTTGTTCATAGGTTTCTAATAATGGAGACTATGTTTGTTATTTTTGTCTTAATTTAATTTAATCTTTTTAGTTCTCCTTTTATTTTTATTCTGGCTTCGCCATGTGCAAGAGAACGGGGCCTAGTCTATGTACTCTGCCTTTTCAATGTACTAAATGTAATGTAGTGAATTTCCATTGTGCACTGCACTCCAATTACGGTGAGTCGGCAACCTCGTCGCGAACTTAGTCCGGGGGAAGATGGGATCATAGAATCATCATTCTACTAGATTTTCAAAAACGTATATATATATATATATAAATAAATAAAAATAAAAATCGAATTATATTTTGAAATATGCAAGTATATGGTGCAATTTTTAATTTTAATTTTTAAAGTTGGGTACGCTCATGTTACATTCAATTAAGCTTATTTTTTTCACTTATGTAGTTATTTTTATAAATAATCATTTAAAAGTCCAATATGTACCTAGTCGGTTTCATACTAAGCAGAGGCAAGAAAATGAATCCTGTCTCCTTCATCTTAAAAAAAGTCCATTATCTTAATGATAATTTTGTTTACCTTAGAACAACATGTAAAGGACAAGAAAAAAAGCAAAATAAACTATTATAACTAAATCTAACAATAGGTAATATCAAATTCTATATGTTGATATAGTTTGATACAAGATTATGTTCCTACCCGACCCTACCATGAGGATCATAATTATGTAAAATTCCGTCCGTATCATTTCAGCTCCATGAGATTGTGCAGCACGATCCATATTGTGATCCTGGCAACCTTTATACCAACTAGCTACGTAAGCACGGCGTCACTCCGCGTTAGCTACCGTGTGGACCGAAATAAAAGAGATGATAATTCGTGGGGGGTTTCTTAACAAAAATCGAGAACGTATGCGTAATTTCGGAAAACCAAAGAGCTTTTTCGCAAAAAAATCGAGGACCTGCAAGGACCTGTACGTAATTAAACAAGGACCTATACGTAATTTTGGAAACCGCGGGGTGCTATCGGTGAAGTGGAGGGTGCTTTCTGGGAAAAAACTGGCAGGGACTTGTTTGCGAGAAGCAGGGACCTATTTGCGAGAACGAAGGACCTCTACGCGATTTCGCAAAATGCAGGGGGTTTTCGCATAAACGCTGACGTGGCACGCCTTTCCGGTCGAAGAGTCCCCCATCTTTAATATATGGAGTATTCCAGCCATTTCGCAGGCTAGAAATAAGAAAAGTAGAGTGCATTGGATGACAGGAGCCACCTTGGGGGCCTGGTGAACTCGCGGAGTTTGGGTATAGGGCGAAAAGGATAATCCATTTCATCCAACCTCCGGGTCCGTATGGTAGCTAACCTGGGAGGCAAAATGCTCTTGAATGAGTTTGATATTTAGGGGTTTAAGTGTGTGTTGTAGCCATAGCTTAAAATTTATTAGTATTATACTGTTACCGTGTTACATACCAGCTCGAGAAACTTGTGAGTTGCCAGATGGGGGAATGTGTGTGAAAACTGAGAACACCACAGTTAACTTCGTCAGCTCTAGAAGCCATTGAGTAGAGGTGAGTAAAATGATCCAATTTTGACATTTAGGACGACAATCCCAAAATATGGCAAATTGTCTCGAAATTGTGACCAGGAGCCAGGATCTCTAGCTTTTAGGCCAGAGAAGCCGAAGCCTGTCAGACAAAACTAGCTGTCTAATTGAACATATCCAGTAAGACATTACCAGGGTTTTCATAATCAGCCAAAAATCAGTTCTACTGGACACACCGGTTAAAGTACAAACTAGCCTCAAATGTTTTGGATTTAAAGCGATTAACTCTGATTTATACCAATTCTGACCGATTTTTAAAACCCTGAGCATGACACAGCATTGCGGTCGTCCTTCCCAGCACAGAAGGTTCCCTATGCTAGCATTCCAGTGAACAAAATAACGTACATTACCAGCAAGTGATTAATTTCCATCTCACATCTCTTGATGATCAAATAAAGAAATTTAGCTTGAGGCTACTACACGATACTGTAAGTTTCCCGTTCTCGAGATATTTAAAAATTTCACAGGTCATCTGGCAACATGCCACTATTCGCTTAAACTGTTTCAACATGACAGCGAAAGCTAGGGTGCTAAGACTCCTGCTTCACTTCCAGAGCTTCCGCAGGGACATGTTCTTTTCTGTATCCTTCTTCATCACCTTTGCCACTGCCATCTCAAAATCCTCCTGGGTGACATGCACCCTTCTCTCTCGAAGGGCAAACATTCCAGCCTCCGTGCAGACCGCCTGAAAACCAAAATCAAAATCAAGGTACTTGTCTTCCTACAAGAAAATATGTGTTTCAATGCACAATAGTTGAGCTACCGATGCTTGAGACAGATTAACTTGTGTACCATGCTACATGAATCTATATGTTTCGATGCACAATAGTTGAGCTACTGATGCTTGGGTTAGAGACAAATTGAACTGCAGTATTGCCAAAATACATCGCTAAAATAATGACCAAAAGGGGACAATTTGAACGGCTACTACATTTATACTTGCCACCCGGAACAAGTTTTGAGTTAATGGTATTTAACTACATGGATTAAAATGGTTACACACAGACTATGGAGAACATTTTTCTGCAGCTGCTTATTGAAGTTGGTTCCAAGATTTATTGTGTTGTTCAATTCAGAATATTTTTTCAGCTTGACAAGAGAAATTGAAATATTGGCCTATAAGTGGCACCTATACACACCTTTAGCTCCGCTCCTGATGCCCCGTTCATCTTCTCAGCGATCTTTTTCAGATCAATGCCCCGCATCAAGTTCATTTTTCTTGAATGAATCTTCAAGATATCAAATCGGGACTGAAAATGCAAAAGAATATAGGTAAGTAATTCAAAATTAGCATTGATCTGATCAAGCAGTATGAACTTGACTTCTTGTACAAAATTATGGTGAGTACTGCACCACTTACATCTTCATTAGGATTTGGGAATTCAATCTTCCTATCAATACGGCCAGGCCTCAGAAGAGCTTGATCCAATATGTCTATCCTATTTGTCGCCATAAGAACCTTAATTTTGTTTGATGCTTCAAAACCATCAAGTTGGTTTAGAAGCTCAAGCATAGTGCGCTGAACCTCACTATCACCATTACCAGTTCCTGACTCCATTCTAGCAGACCCAATGGAGTCTATTTCATCCATAAATATAATGGATGGTGCATGCTCCCTGTCAAAATTCAAACAAAATACGTAAAGAGACTCGAATTATGTAAACTATGCAAGCGTCCTTTCCACAGAATAATTTCCGGATCCCACAGAAGTAAACAGTTAAAGTCAATGTAACATGAACAAAGAATGTTTACCTAGCCATCACAAAGAGTTCACGAACCATTCGGGAACCCTCTCCAATATACTTCTGAACCAACTCGGAACCTGACACCCTAATGAAGGTGCAGTCCGTGTGATGAGCAACTGCACGAGCAAGTAATGTTTTTCCTGTACCCGGAGGCCCATAAAGGAGGACACCCTGAAAAAGGAGGGGTTAATCTTTTCCACTCAAACAAAATGCAAACTGGTAGACAAATTCTAACCTTTGGTTGGGCAATTCCAAGACTCTCAAACAGCTCAGGATGCTTAATGGGAAGCTCAATCACCTGAAAATTGAGTTGTTAAGCCAGAGAGCTAACAAGTAACAATACAACAAAATGAACTGTGCATCAAGTTCTTTACAAACCTCTTTGATCTCTTTAATTTGCTGATCAAGACCACCAATCATATCATAGGTAGAATCAGGAACCTTCTCAACCTTCATAAGATTAACCAACGGATCGACTTTGCTGGGCAGGATAAGATGAAGCATATAGCTGTCATTTTTAAGAGCAACTCTTGTTGAAGGCGTGATCTTCGTAATGTCGATACTTTTATCAAGATCTACAACGTATTTGCCTTCTGGATGCACCTGAAAGATTGTAATTAACCAGTTAATTACAATACGACAACTGGGAACTCAACAGTCCCATTCAAGAGTTACAGGCCAATACATCTGCTCGAATAATGATAACAGTTTGATAATGTGTTTGTGCAAGAATTGCCCACATTGAAAAATATGGTCACCACGAAGCCAGAAATTTCATATAAAAATTGAAAAATCAAGACTCTCAGGACAACATAATCTGTATGCATGTATTACACACAATAGCAATAGACTACTAAATTTAATCCAATGAAAATCAAGCACACTGAACCACCATATGCAAGAACAAACAGAAGACAAGAGAACTGAGCAAAGCATAGAAATTTTTGGCAAACTCTCTTGCTTTGCCAATACTGTATATTGAGATTAAATCATTAAAATTCTGGATAATAAGAGAAAGAATCTGGCGTGTGAAATGAGGATTGACCAGCTTCTGAAAGCTAAGATGAACATTATAGATAAAAGCATTACTTCGGGTTTCTGTTCCATTACTTCGGTTTTCTATAATTCTGTTCCATTGCTTGGTTAGTCCTATGAGAAAGTAATAAATGTTTGCATCTGCACACTAGAAAGTGAGATAATAAATCACAAGGCTCTAGTTCACATATCATATCTTCAATAGCACAATTTTGGGTGTTGCTGAAAGAAAGTGATCCATTCCCACATAAAAGTAATGCTCCATCAAATAAAAAATATATAGCCATGATCTGACTAATTGAGGGTTCGCCAACGAAGTATTACTCCTCCTCTGCTATGCCCAAAGCAGGACTGATGTGCACAATGCCACAAACACAGCATACAAAAGTTACAAAAGAAAGGATATGTACCTTCACTAGAACCTTTGACTTGCCCATAACCTTCACAACCTCACCAACATATGAGCCTGGTTCTTGAAGCAACTGCAACTCTTCCCGCAGCATTCTAACTGCAACACCAAAATCGCAAGTGAAAAAAATGAGTATATGATGATACAAACTACAAAGGGGTGTAGTTCACACCAAAACTCTCTACTGGTATCTTGGCCGAGTTTGGCAGCACTTATGTCTTATTGCTTTTAGCTTATACTACAATACCTAGATTTTAAACAATGTGTTTTTTCAATACAGGGTCTATAGGTATATTATAATACAAACTGTACCGAGTTCAACTATATCAGCAAAAATCTTATGCGACTATTTCCCCTTGCGTACTGCCTCTCACGAACAGTTCAGAATTCAAAATTTTCAGCCATAAGTGATAAGCCATAGCCCAAAAGAACCCACCCCTTATCTACACAGAAAGGCTAGAAGCCTGGTACTACTTCACCACGGATGCGCAAAATAGAAATCATGCTAAAAGCTAACTTCTTCATGCAACATCGTAAAGTTAACCACAGGGAGCGCGTGCAAATTTTCAGCATAAGCAGAATTCCATCTGCTAATTAAACAAAGTTCGATGTACTATCAGCAGGTGAGTTTCAATTTGGTGAAGAGACAACAAAAAAGCATCAGGACAAGCTAACTAGACATCAAGCGTAGTAAATGAGATCGCAATCAATACCCCAAAGGCCCAAACGTAATTCGATCAGTGACAGCGCTCGCGGTCGACCAAACACAATTCAGTGGATCTTATCTTGGGTATAATCCACAGGCGACGGGAAATAGGGTTGCATAAACTCGAGCAAATCGAAACATGGCATCGATCGTACGTTCCGGGGATTAGGGCTCGCTTGGGGGGGGGGGGGGGGGGGGGGATCGGCACGTTACCTCGGGAGTTGAGGTCGTTGCGCTGGGCCTCGAGGCGGTTGAGGTTGTGCGTCTTCTGCCGGATCTGTTGCTGCAGGTCGTGGATGTGCTGCAGGTAGTACTGCCGCAGCCCCTCCCCGCCGCCGGCGCCCCTCCCCTTCGCCGCCGCCGCAGTCAGCTCGTCGCCGTTTGCCGGCAGCGTCGAGGGCTTGGAGATGTCCATCGCCACCGTTGCCATCTCGCGATTCGCCGCTCGTCTCCTCCCTCTCGTCTCTATTCGGTCGGGTAGTTCGCTTTTGGGAGGTTGCTTTGCTCGTGGGCTTTGCCGGTCGGGTATGGCCGAATTTTTTTGTATTTAAGCCTTTTTTTGAAAAATATTCACATTTAGACCCCTGGTGGTTTTAATTCCGTTTTTGGACCCAGGGGGTCGGAGCCGTGGATCACGGCGCCGAGGTAACACGTCTCGGCGCCGTGATCGATGGCTCCGAGGCCCCAGGCCGGCACCAGCGTGGCGACCCGCGTGGTGCCGACGTGGCAGAAGCTCGGCGCCGTGATCCATGGCTCCGAGCTCGGCGCCGTGACTCGTGGCTCCGACCTCGGAGCCGTGGATCTTGGCGCCGAGCTAGCGGCATTTACCCAGGCCAGGCCGAGCCATTTCGCGTCGCGTCTGCCCTCAGCCCCCAGCCCCCGACTCCTGCCCCGCCGCCTCCCCGGCCGCCACCGCCTCCCCGGCTCGCGCCGCCAGCGCCTCCCCGGCCCGGCCGTCTCCCCGCCGCCTTCCCGGCCCCCGCCGCCTCCCCGCCCCGGCCGCCTCCCCGCCGCCTTCCCGGGCCGGCAGCGCCTCCCCGGCCGCCTCCCCGCCGCCTCCCCGCGCCCGGCCGCCTCCCTGCCGCCTCCCCGGGCCGGCAGCGCCTCCCCGGCCGCCTCCCCGCCGCCTCCCCGCGCCCGGCCGCCTCCCTGCCGCCTCCCCGGGCCGGCAGCGCCTCCCCGGTCCACGCCGCCTCCCCGCCCGCCACCGCCTCCCCGGCCCCCGCAAGCGTTCAAGGTGAATCATTGCGGATATCGTGAATTTTTTTCCACATATGTTACACACTGTCGCTTAATGTTCACTCCATATCTATGGTACCTACGAGAAGGCATAATGATTTTAGACTTTTGGTGTGATTAATACAATATCTAGATAAATATTGGTGGTTCTGTTTGACTCCAAAAAAGACATTGTAGGCTGCATATTATAACTGAAAATCTCATGTGACTATATCTGGATCGTATTAGATATATAGATGTTTGAATGGGAAAGGGTTCATTTAGATATTTTATTGCTTAAACAAGTATGCATGTGATTTATCCAAAATTTCGCTTAAAGGTATTGAGTTTGGTTTTGTGTATGAACTAGATGGACAACGTAGTAACCCTATATCATGGAGGGAGTGTGACAAGTGATGATTATGGAAATGTTCAATTTGTTGAAATGCAAAGGGTGCCTCTGATGTTCAGTGATCGGCCGTCGTTTAGTGAGTTGGTTGCTAGAGCCCGGGAGAAGCTACATTGTCATGGAAACGAGGAGAGCATCACAGTTGAGGGGTTACTTCACTTCGGTTCGAAAGACACAATTCTCAGGCGGTTGATCTTAATTGGTTGTGAGGATGAGTGGGACAAATATGTCAAAGTGGTTATGAGGAATGAGTTAAAATGTTTGGACCTTGTTGTGCGGAAGGTGTCCATTGAACCAACCCCTCACGGTTATTCACCAGAACTAGGTGATCAGGCACCCTTTGACCCTCCGTTACTGGATCTTGCGGTGGATGTGGAAGAAGTGCCTGAGGTGCCCGATGCTCTATCTGCCCCGAACGAGGTTTAGATTTTACAAAAGCTGCGCCAGCAGAACCTAGCACCCCACGGAGGCCGACTAGAGAAGAAATCCTACGAGATAGTCCAGGAAGGGTCACTAGAAGGTAAGGAATATTAACACATTTACTGTACATTAATTTTTCCATACATCTAATTGTCATATCGTATTTATGTGCAGCAAGCTTGCGATGTTATTAGGAGAGGGCACATCTTCGCAAACCGACACCACTAGTCCTATGAGGATGCCTCCTGCGGCTGCACCAAAAAAGATGACTCCAAAGAGACTTTGTGATGCGAACACTTAACAGGGCCTGAAATATTTGTGATGCGAGACTTTCAAGATATTATTTTCTGTTGATATTCTAGCCATGACATGTTCTTTATCAAAGAACTCCTAGTGGATGTAGTTGCCAGGGATTGTAATCCTGCTGTTGATTAATAAAGCTCCGGTGATTGCCCTAAAAAATATCATTTGTGATAGTGATATAATAGCCCAGTACTAGTTAGCTCCTGATGGTACAGACAGTTAAAACATATCTATCCTGAGAAGGGGGATCTCTCATACTAGGTAATTTAGCAGGGGATTTCTCATACCAGGTACAGAGTTAAAACATATCTATCCTGAGAAGGGGGATTTCTCATGCTAGGTAATTTAGCAGGGGATTTCTCATACCAGGTGATTTAGCATCCTGTAATGATAAAATTTGTTGGTAATCCTAAATTAATGTTGCTGTGTGGTCCGAACTTCATTTTGTAAACCCATGAGAAGGGGGATTTCTCATGCTAGGTAATTTAGCAGGGGATTTCTCATACCAGGTGATTTAGCATCCTGTAATGATAAAATTTGTTGGTAATCCTAAATTAATGTTGCTGTGTGGTCCGAACTTCATTTTGTAAACCCAAACTAGCTGAAGCTGAGGCCGAACAAATGCTTGATCTGATGTTGGATATATCCTTAGGCATAAATAATTCCTTGCTGTTGATTTAAATTATCAAGGTAAAAAAATGTTGGTATATTATGATAGTTGACCAAGGGTGAAAGCTACATGTAGCTTTTGTGCAGTTTTTTTGTTATTTTTCTTTTGTTGCCTGAACTTAATTTAAAAGAATAAAACTGGTGAAAAGGTCAATAGATGTAGGATGCTTCGAAAATGCAATTGAGCCAAGATTTCATTGACAGTAATATACATATTGAGGTGTATTGTGAGATGAACGGGAACACCAGGTCAAAACACAACTTTAGTTTGTCAGCTTCACAGAATCCTTTTTGTCTAGGATAATTTTTGGAATCTTATGTACACACACAGTCGGTTTAGTTGCTTGAAACCGTGATATAATTTTTATGAACTTTACCGGTATGCCCATCTGACTATGGGGTTGGTCCCTCTGGGCAAAATCCTCTGTTATGCGCATAAGATAATGTCAGCGGAGATCCTTGTGCACACACCAACCTCACAAAACTGATAGCTCAAATACCGTTTGTGTCGATCATCTCAGGTGCGCCGAGTTCAGAGTCCTGTGGAGACCTTGGACAAGCTGAAGGCAAGAAATGCGAACCCCTTCAGTGATCCCAGGCGGCGGCAGCAGTCAGCCTGCCTGCCCAGGGCACATCTCTACCTGCCCACGCGCGGCGGAGTCGACGAAGGGAACGAACGTAAAGGAAACGAAAGGTCCGCGCGGTCTCCTTTTATGTGAACTAGTAGTGTGCCCGTGCTAACGCTACGATAAAATACAAAACAAGATAAAATTTGTTGATCTGCAATATATAATATTTGACGACGACGAGCGTGTTGTAAAGACCTTACGACCTCCCAGGACTTTTTTACGACCGGTTCCAATCAATTACGACTGGTTCCGACCACTTCTGTTGCCGTACGACCACTCAGGTAGCCGTTCGACCACTCATAGGCTGTCAATTGAGCAGGTACCAGTCTCTCTGTCCCCTCTCCACTCCCCAGTCTCCGGGAGAGACGTCGCCAAGCGAGCCCACGAACACACTCGTCGACTCGCTCGTTCTCACTCTCCCCCAGCAGCCGGCGAAGCACGAGGCCGCGAAGCAATGGTGCGAGTCACGGAGACATCTCGCTTTCGGCGCTCGCTAGTACTTCTTTGCACCGCGTTCCTCGCGTCCCTATTCGTATTCTGACTATTCATGTTCGACAATATATATATATATATATATATATATATATATATATATATATATATATATATATATATAATACGTCTAATTAGTTTGATATGTTTTTTTAATTTAATATCAATTCATGTTTATTTAGGTGAATTAAATGAATTAAAATAATTAATCGTGACTGTACAATGATAAAATGTCATTAGTATCTTCATGCTATATAAGAACATTCGGATCTAACCGAATTAAGTTAATATTCAATTCATATTTGTTATAATATTTTATTTATATTCGTATTTAAAAATATTCAAATATGTATTCGTTTATAAAATACAAATACAGATACGATGAAGATATTATCCGATCCGTTCGTACCCATAATGATGCACGTCAAGCCAGCCTGCCGCCGTTGCGCTTCTCCCCGAGGGACCAGCGCTTCTCAGCTTCAGTGTTCGCCATCTACCATGGCAGCCGCGGCATCGCCTGACCCGCACGCGCCAGTAACCGCTCGCCATCAGCCACCCGTAAGCCCGATGCCAATGCTGGATGTAGCTGGATGCAGAACAAATGGATCACATTTTCCAGCTGCATCATGCATCGTAAGTCTCAACTCCTAAGGTGAGCGAGTGTGCAGACTGCAAACATGGCTTGACAGGCCGCACCGCAAGCGGACGTCAACGTTGGATTGCAAATGTGCAGCTGCCGATCTTCCATCGAGGAAGGCATTAGTCAGTCAGCATTACTCATCGTTGTTACAGAAATTCTGCAGCAAATGCCCGTAGCACACAAACAAGCATTCATTTTTTCAATTGAACGGGGATATTGAAATAGGCTCAGCTTGACCAATTTTCAGTTGGTTACATGCAAAATAAGACAATCCAGCACCTACAGGAGACAACAAACGTATCAAACACACACACTGGTTGTAAATGCTGTCTCAACCGCGCACTACGGATTCTCATAACAGCTTACTACTCTCTCACACTGACTGCACGAGCTCAGCGCATAAGCAGTTCTTGCAGCCAAACAACCAGCTTAAGGTAAACCCCTCATTGAATCAGATGTCTTCCCAGATCTGGCGTCAGACCACGCTTTGGCAATTGTGTGCTTCATATCTTCATCGCCTTCCTCATACATATTCTGCATATGAAAATAGCACGTAGAGTCAGAGCAGGCTTGCAATACTTACTAATTCAGTCACGAGAATGAAAAGAATATTTACCTTCATTAAATCCATAATTCCTGACATTGGATCCTTCTCTTTATCCATTCTTGGCTTGAACTGTCAGCAAAGTAAAGTTAGCTCATCTATTTAGATCCAGTAGTAACATAATCGATGTTAGATAACTATCTTTAAGGGCAAGTGCTATAGTATATTAATCTTAACCATGTTTCAGGATTTGCACAGACTGGTTTATGAATGAGATCAACAATTTAGTTTCACAAGACTGAACTAATGCCATTTTGTAACCAGCAACAGTGTCATGAAAGTAGACACAGATATCTGGAACAATTCGTTTGTCCAGATAACGATGTCATTTTACAAAGGGTCTATCTATTCATAACTCAAAAGGTAACCGATTTCTTCCCTAACTATGTCACTTTTTTTCAGCCCTTGGACCAACATCTAAGCATGGCAGGAAAATAATAAAAGTCCCAATGGTTCAAAATCTGTATGGCCAAGGGATAGAAGGAGCATAGCAACATATTATTCGTGTTAGCTATATTTTGAAATAAATAAAGACAAAATTGCTTAGTTTGTTGTTTCAGGAGGTTCCTATCAACTCAAGTCTTCCCATCGATTTTCTGGTTTAAATACCCAGGAGAATCCGATACCGGTCAGAAGCATGCTCTTTGGTGGCATTTTATTTAAAAAATAAAGGTCTTTGGATGTTTCAGGAAATTTTATTTAAAAAATAAAGGTCTGTACCACTGCTCGCTCCAAGTTCCCTGTGTAAATAAAGCATTAGGTGCATGCCATAAAGAATGAGAACTCAGAAAAAAAACATATTTGAAATGACAGACTCTGGCCTAAGGTATAATTTTCACTTCATAGCTCAATTAGCAAAAGGGAACACAAGCTAATGAGACCAAGTTCTGAACACAAGGTACAGAACTGGCTCTACTCACTTATCCAGGGAATGTAGTACAACTGTACTGTTCTATAACAAAAAGTAACACTTCAGTCTAGGGAAGGGATTTGCTTATAGAAGTTGTGTGCACTACATGTTGAATACAGTCAAAGCTTGCATTTTTTATGTCAATAACAGCTTTTACATTCTAAAAAGTCTAAGAATAAGCAATTCCCAGCATTTGGTATCATACGAGATAAACTTAGCAAGCTGAAATGGTTAAATCACCTTCTGTTGATAAACAGATATTAACTCCTGAGGAACATATAGTTTTCCTTCATCACCTAGAACTGGGTCGCAAACTGCATAAAATTTTCAAACACATATTAAACATTTCAAATCAGTCTTTAATTATGACACAATTCCCCTATAAAATTTGGTACATAAGAAACAACCATACAAATAATGAAAGGTGAGAAAAGATTACCATATATAAGATGAGGATTAACTGATCGTAATTTGTCAACAACTTGTAGCACAGTATTTAAAAAGGAAACAGAGCCGATGTAACCTGAATACCATAAATAGCATGTTACTTTGCGTATAAAGCACTGCATTTGGCGGTAAAAGGAGATGATTAATGGTCTTCCATCACGACGAATTACCAGTGAAGAACAATCAACTTGCACATTCTTTGACATGAAGGATGGGCAAGTGAAAATTGAATTAAGTCGTAATGGTCGTTCACCTGTTAATAAATGGGTATAGTGCAATAAATCATTTTGCTCCAGCCCTTCAATAAGATCCCACAGCTGATTGCCATTGAGAACCTGTCCTCTAAATGTTGGGTATCCTGAGAAAACACATAACAGGAACAATTTAGGTGTGTCAAACAAATTGCACATAAGCTGTTACACGACGCAGCCCACCTCTACCTGTATGATTAGTAAACTGTACCGAGTTTATTGGATCCACACCAAAACCTAGGAGTTGTAGGGGGAAGACGGCTGATTTGTTACCAGCATACCCCTAAATTAAATAAAAAACAGCCTGAGCAGAGCATACATATCAAATTGAAAAATAAAACATTTAGTTATTTACTACTTCTGGAACAAAGCTAAGTACAGTTTTTTTGTACATTATACAATCCCTGATCCAACCTGACCAGATGGAAGTCATACAACGACAAAGCGGTCTTAACCGTTGAGCAATCACACGACTCCCGTAGTCCCGTGGTGCTATTTAACAAGCGATAATCACGCTAATGGTGTGCAAGCAACGCGGGATGCATGCCTGCGTCATATAAATAGCACAGAAAGGGAACTCTTGCAGGGGCCTAACCTAAACCTCCCCACATCAGAAGATCTTACAACCCAGGATATACTACCAGGTGTTCTTGGCCTAGCCACCGAGATCTTACAACCCGCGAAACAGTCGCTTGGCTCCCAAATGAAAACAACATACGAACGCATAATTCTACAAGCTTGTGTACGGAAGTAGGGAAGCAAGATTCCGATAGATGGGTTGGGGGAGGCAGGGTTTTGACCTGGACGGTTTGGGACTGGATGCTGAGCACGCGTCCCGTGTCGGACGGCAAGGCGACGGAGAGGATCGGCGGCCGCGACATCGCTGGATGCACAGCCCCTCCTGCACTCCTCCGCCGCTGCGGCAGCAACCACCAGTCCCCCCTCCTCCCTACACTCGCAGTCACAGCACAAAGGAAGCAAAATCTTCAAATTTTCCAGAACTTTGTTGACCTAGTATTCAGGAAAACCTATCCATATCCGCAGTTAACTAAAGACAAGCAAAAAGAAGTTATTATTTAACTAAAGACCTAGTATTCGGGAAACCCAAAGCCAAGATCAGATCGGATCTCACCTTGGGGCCGGAGAGGCCACCGCGCCAGAGTGGTGTCTTGGTGGTGTGGGGGACAGGGTGCAATTATGAATTATGAGGAATAAAAAATAGCTCACATCTTTCAAGGTGAAGCTTACTTTTTTCTCTCTTTTTTTCTTTTTTTTAGGGTGGTGGAGCTTACATTTTCATCAGCAGAAGATTCAAAGCAATTTGTATCTTGACAGTTAGCTGATGCACTCACATTTTTATCACCATTACATGGTTTATCTACACCTTGGGATGTCCCCAAGTTGTCACCAACAGGATGGGAGCAACCTGCCATGTGAACTACCTTGTCCTGTTTGATATATAATCAGTCAAATTCTACACACAACATAAAGGACTCTTCAACAACATATCACCAATGCTGTAATCTAAAGGCAACTTCTATATGAAAGCAACCATTATGTTTTAATGAAAAAAGGGATTCAGACATAAGGCCTACCCTCTTATTGTCAGTTTGCATCTTCACTGGGGCAGTCATGCTGTTCGTGCAATGAGGAATTGCTTTTGGTGATAGAACTTCTCGAGGAATCGCCCCTCTCGCAGGAATGAGCACAATCCGTATGATAATGTCCATGCATGTTCTCTGGACAATCATGACCATCAACATCTACATACTAACTCATGTCGAAAGGAGGTTCAAAGGCCTGCAGTTCTTTCTTTTTTAAGAATTCCATCGTGTACATTGCAGTTTTCACCAAATATACAGTCCCCAAAAGATCATACCTCAAGCATGTTCATGATAAAAGATGTATTCATGGATATGCACCTGTCAAGTAGTAATGTATCAAATAACAGTAGTCAAATCTATCAGCACTGCTCTACTAAACACAATGTATCAGGAAACTCTGAATTTGAGTTTCTTAAAGTACATTAGCGAGGCACCAAAACATTTTCTACAAGAATTTGATCTTATCTCAGGCAAATTCATCCAATTAGCCCACAACATAAAGCCTGAGTTACTTCAACAAGTTGTAGGCATCAAGTGATCTTTGTGAATAAATTTATTTAGCCAAAACTAAGAACAATTACCTTTTCAATGTTCCCTTCATTCAACTCAAGCCCGCATTTCAATGTTTTGTATTTTATCTGGTGGATCTCCTTGAGCAGCCCGCATGAGTGCTTGCGCTCCTTCTTCTTGGACTCCTCGAGGATGCGTTCGTACAGCGTTGTGACGGGGCCGGCCCAGGGGAAGCTCCTGGGCACTGAGAAGTGCGCCTGGAGGCCACGGTCCTGGCACGGGATGGTGGCCACAAGCGCCCAGGCGACGACAAAGAGCACAGCGCCCATGGTGTACACGGCGGAAGCGAGGCTCATCCTGTTTAGTTATTTAATTATGTATGAATTCCAGATTTCTCTAAATAAAGGAGGGTAAACTTCAAGGGAACAACTATTGTAAAACCAAGAGATAATTCTCTTCACAATTTGTTACGAATCATTACTCAATTATGTTCGATCCTGTTTAGTTATTTGATATATGAAATAGCAGTATATTCTGTACAGGTTTTAACATGATATACGAGGAGAACAAACCAAAGATATTAATTTTTTCACACATCTAAATATTAATAGATTGTACTCACTCGGAATCTCCCTGATCATCTGCATCAGATTCTTCAGCAACATCATTAGCTTCATTTGTATTACCCCTGACATTATTGTTATCTACAGCAACATGTTGTATCATAGGTTGCTCAAGCTGTGGGACTACTGCTTCCCGCACACCATGTACCCTACCTCTTCTTTCTGCCCTGCCATTCCAGTCCTCTTGCACACCATTTTCTTCAGGTTTCGGCAGTAAGAACCCAGTTAAGCCTAATGCCCAGCCAACTGCAGCAAACCAATGATTCAATTCTCGGTAAGAACAGAAGCACATCAACTGGAGTTCTCGGTAAATGGATCGAAAATGCTGCAATTCCACAGCCAAACAAGATGTAGTTGTAAAATCCAAAACTGACCCCAAAAAAAAGCTTAAGGGGAACAGATGTAGGCACAATTTGACTCACGTGACCTCCTTGGCGAGGCCCGCAGCAGCCGGCCGGAGCGGGGACGCGGAGCGGTTGGGCTGGCCGGCGCCCACGCCGCTGGGCCTCCTCGCGAGGCGCGGCGACCTCGGTGAGAGCGGCGGCACGGAGGCGCGGGGGAGGCGGAGATGGGGGAGGATGGGGAGTGGCACGGTGGAGGATGGGGGAGGCGGAGGGAGGGGAGGCGGAGGGAGGATGGGGGAGGCGGAGGGAGGGGAGGAGCGGGGGATGCGGAGGGAGGGGAGGCTTCCCGACCTCCTTCTCCTCGCCTACCTTCATCACCGGTCCGTCGTCGCCGCCGAAGTCGCCAATCCCGTCGTCGCCCATCATCATGTCGTCGCCGCCGGCCGCCAGGATGTCGAAGTCTTCGTCCATGGCGGGGGCGGGTGAGATGTGCAGCTAGGGATCTCCAGCCGGATCCGGGCGGGAGTCGGCCTGGCGACGGCCTCTTTGCGGACGCTGGCGGCGCGCCTCCCTGGTCCGAGCAGTGACTGGCGTCGGCTGGATCCACGGGCGAGGAGGCTGGCCTGACGGAGGAGACGGCCGGATCCGGGGCGGGCGGCGGTCGGCGCGACCGGAGAAGGCCCGGAGAAGGCCAGATCCGGGTGGTCCATCCAGATCCGATCTGGATGTAGTGAGAGCACGAGGAAGGCGCGCTGGGGTGGAGACGGGTATAGGAGGCGGCAGCGGCGCGGGTGGGGGCAGGAGGAGGCGGCGGCCTCGAGCGCGGGGTGGGAGGGAGGGGAGGAGGCGGCGGCGGCGGCGCGGGGTGGGGGGAGGAGGAGCGGCGGCGCGGGGTGGGGAAGAGGAGGAGGCGGCGGGGGCGCGGGGTGGGAAGGAGGCGGCGGCGGAGAGGAGGCGGCGGGGAGAGGCGGAGCAGGAGGCGAGGACCAGGCGACCGCGCTAAACCCTAGCTCTGCATGCGGGGAGAGGCGGGTGGGGAGGCGCGGGATTCGCGCGGGGGGCGGGGGTGGGCAGCATACCGGTTGGATGATGTGCATGATCCAAATGATTTTGACCTTAGGATCTTCAATGAGTAAGAGAATAAGATTTGAGGAGAGATCCAGACCATTCATTTATATGGAGTTGGATTATTTTGGTACACAAATCTGGGTGGAATTAGATTAGGCATGACTGTGGGGGTGGTTGAGGGTGTGGATGTAGTAAAGATAATTTTGGTGTATTATAGAGTAGGGTAGATGAGGCAGAAGGGCAAAACGGTCATCTTATGGTAAAATGTATGTATTTTAGTTAAGAAAAGAGATTAAAAAGATCAAATGTCATCTATAACAAAGTGCCAATGTTTCAAGGGTCGTTTTAGCGAAGTCAACGATTGGAGTCCTATAATAGCGAAGCCCATTGTTTCGCGTCCTATAATAGCAATTTTCTCCTTCTACCGCTACTGAGAACACTTGCACGCCGCCGAATCGCCGCCATCCAGCCCTCCCCTCCCAACCTCTCGCTCTCCACTTGCAGCGCACACAGGAGGAAAAAGTAAGTCGAAACAGAGGAATAAAGAAATTTTGGATGTGTACTTAACGGGCTCAGTTTCGTGCGGAGCGGGTGCTGGAAAAGAAAACCTCAACCAAACGTCAAATTGAGCACAACAGCCCAAATCACAAAGTACGTATCTTGTAACGCCCCCATTTCCAGAGTCGCGTACGGATACGGCATTCCGCAACTATTCACGCATGAACAGTTATGGAATGTCGCGCAAGAGTATACCATCGCATGCTTACAACAAAAGACCAGCATATAATTTACACAAGGATTAACATCCATTTTTCAACAGCGGGGCGTGCAAGCCCAAAGTATACTTACATCACAAAAACTCCAGAATCCGCTCGAGCGCGGCCAAGACCTAAAGCCACGGGTCCTCGTCGAAGAAGAGATCCTTCGGGACATCCTCGACGGGGAGACCTTTCTAACACGAAATCCTGAATTGCCTTCTTTTCTTCTGGTATCTGTGGCATTTAGCAAGCCTGAGTACTCCGACCCCGTACTAAGCAAATCACAAGAGAAACCCTAACTTACTACTTGCACGGATCAACAAAGGAAGGGAGTATACTTGGTTTATTAATTTGAGTGGATGCAGTTTTATTTGCAAACATTTTATAAAAGGGACCCAAAACTACTCCTCAAGATCTCAGGGGTTTTTCACGAAGAGTTAATTAACCAACTTAATCAAGTTAAAACATTTACAAAACTACTTAAGCTTTGCTGCTGGAATCACCCAAGTGACACAGCTCCAATAACCGGGAGCACGGCGTATTCGAATACCATTTATTAGACTCTGCAGAGCTTGCTCAGCTTTACCCACACGATCCCTTAACTCCCGCTAAAGAGTTAAGAAAGCCAGATCGTTTCACTGCTCAACTCTTTATATAGGCTCTACCCGGTAGAATTCACTCGGGTCTGGCTCACACACACACACACACACAAGAGAAAACGGTGCCGCCTCGAGTGAACTCTACCGTTGTTAGGCACCCACAACACGGCCTGCCTAACCTCACTGCTAAACCTCCTGTAGAGTTTCAATCGAGTTGAGCAGCTACTAGACAAGTGTTGACAAGTCAACTCCTGTGGTTGAGCGATCACTGTGACATTTGCTCAGCGTAAGGGTTTTAGTCCTTATATTTTCGCATGGTCCGCAACCTCACCAGGCCCGCGACCCAACCTAGGGTAAACGGTGGGCGAAAACCGTCTTGCGGCGCACCACAACCCGCCTTACCCTAACCTCAAACCTAGGGTAAGAGGTGGGCAAAAACCGTCTTGCGGCGCACCACAATCCCCCTTACCCTACCTCGTGCCCGCAAGCACTCTCCGCTCTAGGGCACGGTGTCCCATACCACCCTACCCTAGAGTCGGGTTTGCAAATTCTATTGACCCACTGCCACAACCTTATTAGTGTAAGACTTTGCATGATAATAATAGCCTACAATTATCTAGATTAACAGATAATTATTTCTAGGGCTACAAAGGCATGGCTACAAGTTTAACATGGCATTTTTCGGTGGTAGGTTTATCTACATAACATGTCATTCTAAACATTTTATTTTACTTTCGAACTAACATTTCAGAATTAGCTCAATGCAAATAACATAATAGCATAATTAGACAACATGGGTTGCAACATGATCAAGGACTTGTGACTTGCCGTGAATCGGGACGAACTCGGCTAGCTCGAACGTAAAAGCTCCTGGAACCTGCGACTGCACTTGAGCTTCTGGAATCTCCGACACTAGCGCAAACACTGAAAATAACATAAATCCGGCTTGAGACTAATCAAGCGAGGAAAAATAAACTATTTAAAAAGGAGTAAAATGCATAAATCTCCAAATGGGGAATTTTAGGAATTTATCTGGGATGAATTTGTGGAAGGGGAGGCCAAAAATGGGTCCGGGATATTATTTGGAGCAAAGTGGTGAAGTTTGGGAATTTTTGGGATTTTCTGGGATTTTCTAGGATTTGTTTGGATTTTCTGGGATTTTAGAAATTGATAAACTCGAGATATTCGGGATGAACAGTACAGCCTGACCGCTTTGCTACAGTGTGGCCCGGCTCACGGTTTCGGCCCGCTCGGCCGAGCGGCCCGACGCGCGTGCGTACGCGCGGGAAAGGAGTGGGCCGAGGGGAGCGGCCCACGCTAGCGTCGCCCGCGCGGCTTGGATGCCCGCCGCGTGGCCCGGGTGGACGGCAGCGGGGCGAGGCGGGGCGAGCGGTTGAGATGGGGGGCGGGGAGATCGAACGATGGGGATAAAAGAGGGGCGGCGAACCGGTACGAGGGATCGGACGAACGGGGAGGACGGAACTTAAGGAGATCGGAAGGCGGAGGAAAGGCCACGTCGCCGGGGAGGCATCGTCTTCTACCTCCAGCCGCTACAGTGCGGTCGCGGCAAAGCAGCGGTGGCGACGGCGGTCCGGGCGCGGGGAGGGGCGTCGCCGGCGATCAAGGGCACCAGGAGAGAGAGGGGAGCGAGGGGAATCCATTTTGGGGATTTGGAGGGTGGGGAAATCAACGGAGAGAGCGGGAAGGAGAAGGGGATGGTTCGGCCATTTGGTGGCGAGGGAGGTTGCCGGCGGCGAGGGAGCTAAATCGGGGGCGATTACACGGAGAGGGGAGCTGGGAGCTCACATGGGCAGTGGTGGGATTGGCCGAGGAGCCCTGAGGATGGCTGGCCACGGTGAGGTGGTTCGGCCGGCGGTGCACAACGGTGCCGGAGCTCCTCGAAGTTCCTCCTGGCCGAGCAAGTACATCGCGGCGATTAGGGAGTAGTGAGGGCACTACCAGCGAAAGGAATCGAGAAATGCAAGGATGGGAGAGGAGATCCGCTCACGGGGGTCGCCGGCGCAGGGAACAGCGGCGACGGAGCTTCGGGTAATGGAACTTCAATTGGCTGCTTCGGGAGGTAGCTGGGAGTGGCAGGAAGCGAAAAAGAGGGTTGGGGTGGTTCGGGAAGCAAAGGAGAAACGAGGAAGAAGAAGGGGGTTTTTATACTCCGAGCGGGGGAGGCGGAGCCTTAGCGGGGAAGGCACGGGCGAGGGTGCCGGGTCAACAGGGAGTGGGTGAGGCGTCTCCTCCGCACAGTGGGGTGTCACTCGAGCGCTGCAGTGGCTTAATGGCGAGGCGACGGGAGAGGGGAGTAGGTGAGCGGCAGCAAGGCACGGGCGCGTCCGCGCGCGGGAGAGGGGAGGCGCGGAGGCTGGCAGGTGAGGTCGGGCGCAGGCAAGCAGCGCCACATGGCGCGGAAGCTCTGCCGGCTGACGTCGGGGCGCGGCGGAGGCGGTCCGAAACCGGTGGCGCGGAGGGAGGATCCTAGGGAGGCGCAGGCGGTGCGGGCGAGGGCGCAGCGCCAGCGCGAGCGCGAGGGAGGAGGCGGGGAACGGAGAAAGGCGCCAGCGGAGGGAGGGAGCGAAGGGAGGCGCCGAAGCGAGGAGAAGGCGGAAAGGGGCGGGGCTCCAAGGAGAAGGGGAGGCGGAATGCCGAAAAAGGAAGGCGGGGACGGGGAATACTTTCCCAAAAAGGAAAGTTTCCGAAATTCACCCAAAATGCAGCAAAAAGCACAGAAATTTTTGGTTTTGAATTTTTGGGGTTTTTCAACCTACCCCCCTTAAAAGAATCTCGACCCCGAGATTAACTTGGTCCAGGGAGTAAGTTGGGGAAATCTCGCTGCAAGTCTGATTCTCGTTCCCAAGTGGACTCATCCGCTGTATGATTCTTCCACTGCACCCTGCAAAATCTGATATTCCTGTTTCTGAGCTGCCTCTCTGACGTTTCGAGTATTTGTAGTGGTTCTTCAGCATATGTGCAGTCATCCTGCAATTCAATATCTGACAGAGGTACTTCATCTGTTGGCTGTCGTAGACACTTTCGAAGCTGAGATACGTGGAACACATTGTGTATTCTTGACAAGTTGGGTGGAAGCTGTACTTGATAAGCAACTTCGCCAACTCTTCCGATAATCTGAAACGGTCCCACATATCTTGGTGCCAATTTTCCCTTCACTTGAAACCTCTTGACTATTTTGAATGGAGTAACCTTGATGTAGACGAAGTCTCCAACTTCAAAGTTCAAATCCTTCCTTCGGTCTTGTGCCATCTTGAGTCTGTCTCTGACAATCCTGACATGTGCTTCGGCATCTTGAACAATCTGGGGACCAATAAGTTGTCGCTCTCCTATTTCTGTCCAATTCAGAGGGGTTCTGCATTTTCTGCCATAAAGTGCTTCAAATGGGGCCATTTGGATGCTGGTTTGATAGCTATTATTGTATGAAAACTGAGCGAACGGTAAGCAAGTATTCCAGGCTGCACCATACACAATTGCACAAGCTCTCAACATATCTTCTAAAATCTGATTTGTTCTTTCTGTCTGTCCATCTGTCTGTGGGTGGTATGCTGAGCTGAAATTCAGATCGGTGCCCATAGCTTCATGCAATTTCCCCCAAAACTTGGAGGTAAATTGTGCTCCTCTATCTGACACAATTTTCTTGGGAACTCCATGTAATGTCACTATTCTGGTCAAATACAGTTCGGCAAGCTTATCCTTCCCATAGGTTTGCTTAATCAGGAGGAAATGAGTCACCTTGGTCAATCTATCGACAATGACCCAGATAACATCATATCCCTCACGAGTCTTGGGAAGTCCAGTGATGAAGTCCATACCAATGCTATCCCATTACAATTCGGGAATTGACATAGGCTGCAACAATCCCGACGGTTTTTTTGGTGGTCTATCTTGATCTGTTGGCAAACATCACATTTAGCCACGTATTCTGCCACTTCTTTCTTCATCCTGTTCCACCAATACTGCTTCTTCAAGTCTTGATACATCTTTGTGCCTCCTGGATGGATTGAGAATTGAGATGAATGGGCTTCGGATAGGATTAACTCTCTTAACTCCTTTTTGTCGGGTATGTAATAGCGACCACGGAAGGTAATGATTCTATGTTCGTCTATCACATACTCTGATGAGTCTCCTTCTTAAATGTCCTTTTTCAGTTTTTGAATCTCTATAACTTCATCTTGTGCTGCCTTAATCTGATCGGTTAGTAATGGTTGAATCTCTAATGCTGCCATACTGCCTTGTTCGGTGATCACTAAATTCAGTCGTAGCATATCTCTTTGCAATTCTGGTGGGTATTCTGTGGTGTTGTCTTTGCTTTGTCGAACCTTTCGGCTGAGGGCATCGGCAACTACATTGGCTTTGCCCGGGTGATATTGAAGATCAACATCATACTCTTTAATCAACTCTAGCCATCTTCGTTGTCTCGCATTCAATACTGGCTGTGTGAACAAGTACTTCAAGCTCTTGTGATCAGAAAATATCTCACAACGATTTTCTAGCAGGTAGTGCCGCCAAATTTTGAGTGCATGCACTACGGCTGCTAGCCCTAAATCGTGTGTGGGGTAATTCTCTTCATGCGACTTCAACTGTCTTGAAGTATAGGCAACAACTTTTCCATCTTACATAAGTATGCATCCCAAACCTTGTTTCGAAGCATCACACTAGATTTGGAACTCTTTCTCTTGCAGTTCATCTAACTGTCTCTTGAGCTCTTTTAATTCACTGGCTGACATCCTGTAATGACGCTGGGCAATTGGTTTTGTGCTTGTAATCAACTCTATGGCAAGTTCTACTTATCTGTTAGGGGGTCTGCCTGGCAATTCTTCCGGAAACACATCAGGGTATTCTTGTACTATTGGCACTTGATCTGGTATAACTGCTAGCATGTTGATCATGCGCTTTCTTGCATCCTTCAATACTTCTTTTCTTTTTCTTTTTTCTCTTGTTTTTTTTCTTTTTTTTCCACCACTTTCTGACCTTCAAGGATTGACTAATGATATTATTTTGATCTCACAATATTCCTTGCCTTTGTTCTGGGTTAGCCAGTTCATGCCCAAAATGACATCTAACCCTCGCATATCTGGCTGTAGCAAATCTGCTTTAACCTCTTCTAAATTGACTTTGACTCCTCTTCACTTGCACCTGTATATCATCCTGGCGTGTGTGGTGCGGTTCCCACTTGGATGAATGATGCTGCACTAAGATCGGATATGATTGAGTCTGCTGGGATTAACTTTGTTACAACATGGCCATCACACCCATTTCCCTTTACACAAATGGTCTTCATACATCTTCATAAGTTTGCCACAAGCCTTAGTTAAAGTAATTTACAGACAAACCATTAAGTTCTTCCAACTGGTTTACAAAAGGATAACCAAAAGTACATCATCCTACTTCTTGGTCTACATAGCTCATATTTTCTTGGCTGTCTGCTGGTTTTGGGCTTGGAGTTTAGCTGCTTCTGATGACAAATTCCTCCTGGGACACTGATGCTTGTAGTGTCCAGTCTCTCCACAATGGAAACATGCATCTGTCCTTCGTGGACAGCTGCTAGCAAGATGCTTGCCACCGCAGGTGAGGCACTTGATGGCGAGTGGTGAGGGAGTGGCATACTGTTGAGACTGCCCGGACTGGGTCTTCGGTGTCGTCACAAACTGACGGAAGGGTTGGGATCGAAATGAGGGTGATCCCGTGGTCTCGCTCCGCTGAGCATTGTGTGAAGACTGGGACTTGTGCGCTGACTTACGCTTTCCTTCATCCTCCATTCTGGTCCTCTTAGGGTAGGATTCATCTTCTTCCATCGGTGGCAGGCGGGATGATGATGTCTGCCTCTTTGCTTGCTCTTTAGCTTCTTCTTCGGGTAAGAACTTCAGTGGGCATTGGTCACGATAATGACCATCCTGTTCACAGTGAAAACAAGCCGTTGGTGATGGCGGCGAAGGTTTCTTTCGCTTCATGACTTTCACGTAACCTGGTCTTTCTTCTATCTGTAGAGCTCGATCAACCAGGCTCAATAGGCTTGAAAACTTCATGGTTTGAAGGCGTTGTCTCATATTGGGTTGTAGACCTTTCATAAAGTACTCCATCCTTTTAGCTTCGGTGTTGGTTTCCTCTTGAGCATATTGGGATAACTGATGAAATTGTTCTAGATATGCTGTGATGGGGTTCTCTCCTTGTTGGAGATTAAGAAAGTCCAGATATTTTTCAGTGATAACTCTAGGAGAAATGTAGGCTTTACGGAATCTCTTCACAAAGTCTTCCCATGTAATATCTCTCTCCTTAGGGTATATCCACTGGATAGCATTCCACCAAGTAATTGCGGGCTCGGACAACTGATAGGTGGCGAAAAGAACCTTCTCCTTATTTGTACACTGGATAGTATTCATTCTTCTCTCAATATCTCGTAACCAGTTATCTGCATTCGGTGACTCTGTGGTTGAAGGGAATTTTGGGGGTTGAGTTTGCAGGAATGCTGTAAACTTCAATGCAATTGCGCTTGATGCTGACACTGACTCTTCGGGTGTCGCCTTGACACTGGGTGATCTGGCTGCTATCTGCTCAAGCAACTGGGCCTGTTGATCTAGCACTCGCAGAACATTCTGTTCTCCCTGATAGCGATTTTTTCCATCATCGCTATTATGCTGGCAAGTGTGGCTTGATCTGTGGCAGGTGCACCCTGCCTGTTGGTCTGATCCCTCTGCTCTGCCGGGTCCATCTGTCAATTGGGAACTTGAGATCAGTTTTGCAGCGGCTTTGGAGAATAAGAGTAGATAAGTAAGACATTGAATTTCAAGGTAAGTATAGGGCGAAAAAGGTAAGAACGAGAGCGAAAGGGGACAGGAGAAAGCTTTGAATGCAGGGGGATTACTGATAATTAAGCAAACAACATACAAGGATAATGAACATAAATTTACTCTATGCAAGTGGCACCCAAACCACTTAGGGTTCATGATTACACCTGCTTTACATTACAAAGAAATACCACTACCACTCAGGGTCAATCTAATCTAGCGAACAATCGCTACTCCTCCAACTACTGAGGACCGAAATTTTGAAGTTAGACGAGTAAAGCAGTAAACATTTTGCGAAAGTAAAACTTAAGCAGAAATAAACTAAGGTAGGTAAGGTAGCAACAAGAGAGGAAAAGACAGCAATATTACTTATATTTTTCGTAAATCGTTTTTATGGCTTTAAATTTGCTTTTGCGATAAAATCGCTTCCTAGTTTGCCTTAGGTCTCAACCTACGGTCAAAGAGCCTGCTCTGATACTACTTCTTGTAACGCCCTCGTTTCCAGGGGCGCGTACGGACACGGCATTCCGCAACTATTCACGCATGAACAGTTATGGAATGTCGCGCAAGAGTATACCAACGCATGCTTACAACAAAAGACCAGCATATAATTTACACAAGGATTAACATCCATTTTTCAACAGCGGGGCGTGCAAGTCCAAAGTATACTTACATCACAAAAACTCCAGAATCCGCTCGAGCGCGGCCAAGACCTAAAGCCACGGGTCCTCGTCGAAGAAGAGATCCTTCGGGACGTCCTCGACGGGGAGACCTTTCTAACACGAAATCCTGAATTGCCTTCTTTTCTTCTGGTATCTGTGGCATTTAGCAAGCCTGAGTACTCCGACCCCGTACTCAGCAAATCACAAGGGAAACCCTAACTTACTACTTGCACGGATCAACAAAGGAAGGAAGTATACTTGGTTTATTAATTTGAGTGGATGCAGTTTTATTTGCAAACATTTTATAAAAGGGACCCAAAACTGCTCCTCAAGATCTCAGGGGTTTTTCACGAAGAGTTAATTAACCAACTTAATCAAGTTAAAACATTTACAAAACTACTTAAGCTTTGCTGCTGGAATCACCCAAGTGAGACAGCTCCAATAACCGGGAGCACGACGTATTCGAATACCATTTATTAGACTCTGCAGAGCTTGCTCAGCTTTACCCACACGATCCCTTAACTCCCGCTAAAGAGTTAAGAAAGCCAGATCGTTTCACTGCTCAACTCTTTATATAGGCTCTACCCGGTAGAATTCACTCGGGTCTGGCTCACACACACACACAAGAGAAAACGGTGCCGCTTCGAGTGAACTCTACCGTTGTTAGGCACCCACAACACGGCCTGCCTAACCTCACTGCTAAACCTCCTGTAGAGTTTCAATCGAGTTGAGCAGCTACTAGACAAGTGTTGACAAGTCAACTCCTGTGGTTGAGCGATCACTGTGACATTTGCTCAGCGTAAGGGTTTTAGTCCTTATATTTTCGCATGGTCCGCAACCTCACCAGGCCCGCGACCCAACCTAGGGTAAACGGTGGGCGAAAACCGTCTTGCGGCGCACCACAACCCGCCTTACCCTAACCTCAAACCTAGGGTAAGAGGTGGGCGAAAACCGTCTTGCGGCGCACCACAATCCCCCTTACCCTACCTCGTGCCCGCAAGCACTCTCCGCTCTAGGGCACGGTGTCCCATACCACCCTACCCTAGAGTCGGGTTTGCAAATTCTATTGACCCACTGCCACAACCTTATTAGTGTAAGACTTTGCATGATAATAATAGCCTACAATTATCTAGATTAACAGATAATTATTTCTAGGGCTACAAAGGCATGGCTACAAGTTTAACATGGTATTTTTCGGTGGTAGGTTTATCTACATAACATGTCATTTTAAACATTTTATTTTACTTTCGAACTAACATTTCAGAATTAGCTCAATGCAAATAACATAATAGCATAATTAGACAACATGGGTTGCAACATGATCAAGGACTTGTGACTTGCCGTGAATCGGGACGAACTCGGCTAGCTCGAACGTAGAAGCTCCTGGATCCTGCGACTGCACTTGTGCTTCTGGAATCTCCGACACTAGCGCAAACACTGAAAATAACATAAATCCGGCTTGAGACTAATCAAGCGAGGAAAAATAAACTATTTAAAAAGGAGTAAAATGCATAAATCTCCAAACGGGGAATTTTAGGAATTTATCTGGGATGAATTTGTGGAAGGGGAGGCCAAAAATGGGTCCGGGATATTATTTGGAGCAAAGTGGTGAAGTTTGGGAATTTTTGGGATTTTCTGGGATTTTCTAGGATTTGTTTGGATTTTCTGGGATTTTAGAAATTGATAAACTCGGGATATTCGGGATGAACAGTACAGCCCGACCGCTTTGCTACAGTGCGGCCCGGCTCACGGTTTCGGCCCGCTCGGCCGAGCGGCCCGACGCGCGTGCGTACGCGCGGGAAAGGAGTGGGCCGAGGGGAGCGGCCCACGCTAACGTCGCCCGCGCGGCTCGGATGCCCGCCGCGTGGCCCGGGTGGACGGCAGCGGGGCGAGGCGGGGCGAGCGGTTGAGATGGGGGAGCGGGGAGATCGAACGATGGGGATAAAAGAGGGGCGGCGAACCGGTACGAGGGATCGGACGAACGGGGAGGACGGAACTTAAGGAGATCGGAAGGCGGAGGAAAGGCCACGTCGCCGGGGAGGCATCGTCTTCTACCTCCAGCCGCTACAGTGCGGCCGCGGCAAAGCAGCGGTGGCGACGGCGGTTCGGGCGCGGGGAGGGGCGTCGCCGGCGATCAAGGGCACCAGGAGAGAGAGGGGAGCGAGGGGAATCCATTTTGGGGATTTGGAGGGTGGGGAAATCAATGGAGAGAGCGGGAAGGAGAAGGGGATGGTTCGGCCATTTGGCGGCGAGGGAGGTTGCCGGCGGCGAGGGAGCTCAATCGAGGGCGATTACACGGAGAGGGGAGCTGGGAGCTCACATGGGCGGTGGTGGGATTGGCCGAGGAGCCCTGAGGAAGGCTGGCCACGGTGAGGTGGTTCGGCCGGCGGTGCACAACGGTGCCGGAGCTCCTCGAAGTTCCTCCTGGCCGAGCAAGTACATCGCGGCGATTAGGGAGTAGTGAGGGCACTACCAGCGAAAGGAATCAAGAAATGCAAGGATGGGAGAGGAGATCCGCTCACGGGGGTCGCCGGCGCAGGGAACAGCGGCGACGGAGCTTCGGGTAATGGAACTTCAATTGGCTGCTTCGGGAGGTAGCTGGGAGTGGCAGGAAGCGAAAAAGAGGGTTGGGGTGGTTCGGGAAGCAAAGGAGAAACGAGGAAGCAGAAGGGGGTTTTTATACTCCGAGCGGGGGAGGCGGAGCCTTAGCGGGGAAGGCACGGGCGAGGGTGCCGGGTCAACAGGGAGTGGGTGAGGCGTCTCCTCCGCACAGTGGGGTGTCACTCGAGCGCTGCAGTGGCTTAATGGCGAGGCGACGGGAGAGGGGAGCAGGTGAGCGGCAGCAAGGCACGGGCGCGTCCGCGCGCGGGAGAGGGGAGGCGCGGAGGCTGGCAGGTGAGGTCGGGCGCAGGCAAGCAGCGCCACGTGGCGCGGAAGCTCTGCCGGCTGACGTCAGGACGCGGCGGAGGCGGTCCGAAACCGGGGGCGCGGAGGGAGGATCCGAGGGAGGCGCAGGCGGTGCGGGCGAGGGCGCAGCGCCAGCGCGAGCGCGAGGGAGGAGGCGGGGAACGGAGAAAGGCGCTAGCGGAGGGAGGGAGCGAAGGGAGGCGCCGAAGCGAGGAGAAGGCGGAAAGGGGCGGGGCGCCAAGGAGAAGGGGAGGCGGAATGCCGAAAAAGGAAGGCGGGAACGGGGAAGACTTTCCCAAAAAGGAAAGTTTCCGAAATTCACCCAAAATGCAGCAAAAAGCACAGAAATTTTTGGTTTTGAATTTTTGGAGTTTTTCAATATCTCAAAGAACATCCTAGGGTTAATAAATCGACTCAGATTTAAGTGATTTTCAGTTGTCTGAGAATTAGCAATTCCGTAAGAATAATTGTTTTGTGTTGTTGGTCTAAATCTATTGTTGTATCATAGATGGACCCGCTTAAAAACGCCCTGCTATTTTCAATACGTCAACCAGAACAGCCCAAATCACAAAGTACACGAGGAATAATACGGCCCCGGTAGAAAAGATGGGCTCCACCTTGACACAAAACTTTCCTAAATACTTTCGAAAAAAAAACTTCCCTAAATCGCAATGACGTCATGTCAGCATTCATCTCCATTTCACATTGTTTGACTTCTACACACTCACCATCCAATCATCCATCTCCAACTCACATAAAACTTTCTGTTCCTCCCAACACACCACTACGGTTCTACTATGTATATAAGCCCAAGCCCCAGCGATCCTGTCCACAACACACCACTACACCATTACAGACATACGTAGGCTGCAATGGCAGATCGGGTCTGTAACACCCCGCCCGCCCTCTGGCCAGGATGCTACCACCACTGCATACTCATACCATTATCAACACTAGAAGAATTTAAATCAACTCTGAAAGATACTTGAATTGCTACGTTCAGATACCACATAACATCCTTAACAATTACTCTAGCCTAGTAAAAGCTAAAGTAACTGGCAAAAGTGATACAAAAGTGCTGCTGGGTCGTGTTGATTTTTCATGTGCTACTCCCGCCCGAGCCAGACATCCTCAACGGTCACCTAAAAACATCAACAAAGCAAGGGTGAGTCTGAAGACTCAACAAGTACATAATAGAACAATAGACACTACCAACAAAAGTAAGCATATAATCATAATGCACATATATCATCATGTTCATAACATCATTCTCATAGCCAAACAATGCAATGCCATCAATGCCATGTCTCATTACTCTTCATGCTCATATGCTCTTCACTTTGCAAGTACCGGTACTGCCGAGTGAACACCCGTCGATGTTCACCCATCGTGGGCCCGCCCTCATAGGCACGGGGCCCCTCCACTCCCGTGGAGGCCTACCGAAGTAGGTCTTACTCAAGAGCACTCTGGATTAGTCCACTAGCTTTACTCATAGCTAGGGACTTTCTCACCGCCCTCACTCTTGAGTGCTCCTCATGCAAATGCACATGCCCATGATCATATTCACGCTCATCACTAGCATTACTAGTAGACAAGCATCTTTGCCTACCTCCATCATCATTGCCATCATTTACCATTCAACCTTATGTCAGGTAAATATCACATTTCCACATAGATATCATGTAATCAACGCATTTCTACATAGATATCATCATACCAAATAAACATCGCATATTCATAACCCTTGGTCTACCGCTCTACCATGTACTTGCCTGTTAACCAAACGAAGTGGAGCGTCGTGCGGACGGCGTCGGCTCGGGACCTCCACCTGGACAAGCAAACACTCCGATTTAACGCATCATACGAAACCAGTGATTAAACGAGCGACGATGATACTTATGCATAAACTGGTTCGGGCGTAAAACGCGTGGGTTTTCAGGGATCTGCCGAGCGGCACTAAAACCCCTATTTTTTTTCTTTTTCTTTTTCTTTTTCTTTTCCTTTTCTTTTCTTTTTCTCCTCTTTTCTTTTCTCTCCTCTTCTTTTCTTCCCTTTTTTTTTCCTCTCTTACCCGGCCGGCCCCCTCTTCTTTTCCTCCCTCACCCATCTCTCTCTCCCCAACTTCTTCCGGCCGAATCGGCCTCCACCCCTCGCCTCCTTCGCCCGGGGCGGCGCGGCGGCGCGCGCGGCCGACACGGCACGGCGTCGCCGGCGGCCTTCCCGTCGCCCCCTGCCTTCTCCTCTCCCGCCTCCCTCTCTCTCTCTCTCTCTCTCTCTCTCTCTCTCTCGCGCCCGCGCGGCGCTCGGCGTCCCTCCAGCGGCGCAGCGTCGCCGGCCCGCAGCCTGTCGCCGCCGGCTTCCCCCACTCGCCCCCTTCTTCCCCGCCTCAGATCCGGCCGCCCCCGACCGGATCCACGCCTCCCCTTGCGCGTGCGGCGGTGGGGCGCTGGGGCGCCTCCGCCCGGTCGGCTCGGCCAGCCGCCTAGCCTTCGTCCTCGGCTCCGGCCTGCGCCACCACCCTCCTCGGCTTGCATAAGGTACACCCTCCCTCTCTCTTCTCTAAAAGCTACGGTGAGGAGACCTACCCGGGAGATGGCTTGGACGATGAAGGGGGTGTGGCTATGGGGGAATGGTTCGGTGGAGAAGAAGAGGGGAAGCATATGGTGGGTTGAGCTGTGGCAGAGGTGCTAAAATGGGGGGGGGGTGTTGGCTTCTGCAGGAGGCAAGGCACAGGTGGCATGCATGCACGCCTGGGACAGGCCTGAGGCTGCCACATCCCCCTGGCAGGTGGGTGAGGTGTTACATTCTACCCCCCTTAACATAATTCGACCCCGAATTCTGGCATTCAGCAATCCGCACGAAAGAACAAAATAAACATAACTGCTCTTGACATAACATTAACTCGTACCCGAAGAGAACAACTCTGGGTACTTCTCGCGCATGCGAGACTCCAACTCCCATGTCGCTTCTCGCTCAGTCTGATGCGACCAAAGCACTTTAATATACTTTATCGTTTTATTCCTCAACACCTTCTCTGATTCCTCCAGAATCCGAACTGGACGGGACTCAAAGGTGAGGTCTTGTTTTAAGGACACTGGTTCTAACACAATCTCATGCTCTGGGTCTCGCAAGAACTTTCTCAACATTGACACATGGAACACATTATGCACTCCTCGCATGGAGTCAGGGAGTTCCAAACGGTACGCCAGCTTTCCAATCCGTTCCAGAATTCGAAATGGCCCAATGTACCTTGGGCTAAGCTTCCCTTTGGTACCAAATCGCACTATGCCTTTAGTGGGAGATACTCTCAGGAGCACACGATCCCCCACTTCGAACTCTAGCTCTCGCCTTCTAACATCGGCGTAGCTCTTCTGCCTACTCTGGGCAGCTAGCAGATTCTGTCTAATTTCCGCCACTCGTTCTACTGTTTGCTGGACCCAGTCTGGTCCCAACACTACCTTCTCGCCCACTGCATCCCAACACAATGGTGATCTACATTTTCGCCCATACAAAACCTCGAATGGCGCTGCTCGAACACTGGAGTGGTAGCTGTTGTTATAAGCAAACTCTGCAAGTGCCAAATGATCCTCCCAGCTACCCTTCCAGGACAAAACACAGGATCTCAACATGTCCTCTAGTGTCTGAATGGTGCGTTCGGACTGTCCATCCGTTTGCGGGTGGAAGGCAGTACTAAACTGGAGCTTCGTGCCCAGAGCGCCCTGTAAGCTCTCCCAAAACTTGGAGACAAACTTAGCGTCTCTGTCCGAAACTATCGACTTGGGAACACCATGCAACCTCACAATTTCTCGCACATAGATGGGTGCCAACTCACTCGCTGAGTTCGTGGTGCGAATGGGGATGAAGTGCGCGGACTTACTGAACCGGTCCACCACTACCCAAATCGCATCCTTACCTCGCTGGGTACGAGGTAAGCCGACTACGAAGTCCATGGCGATATCATCCCATGGCCACTGAGGAACCTCCAAAGGCTGCAATAGCCCAGCGGGACGCTTGTGCTCAGCCTTCACTTGCTGGCAAACCCCGCAAGATGCCACATACTTGGCGATATCCACTTTCATCCTCTTCCACCAGAAGCTCTTCTTGAGATCACGGTACATCTTAGTCTCACCAGGATGCACCGAGTAGGGGGTACGATGAGCTTCCCTCAATATATCATTCTTGACTTGAGCCTTTTGCGGCACGCAAAGGCGGCCTTTAAATCGCAAAGCACCTGAATCATCAAGACTGAAATCCCCCATTTTACCTTCATCAAGTCGCTTCCTCACTTTCTGAAGCAACTGATCATGCTGTTGCGCCTCCTTTACTCGCTCTGGGATTGCTGATTCCAGCGACAGCTGCATCTCAGCCTGTGCTGTACCAGCGAAACAGTAGGAAATTCTCATCCGTTCAAAGTCAGCAACGAGAAATCCCAGAGTGGGTGGTGTCATCTTGCGACTAAGGGCATCAGCAACCACATTTGCCTTGCCCGGATGGTACTGCAGAGTGAGATCATAGTCTTTAATCAACTCCAACCACCTTCGCTGCCTTAAATTCAGCTCCTTCTGAGTGAAAATATATTTGAGGCTTTTGTGGTCAGTGAAAATATCACAAGTCTCTCCATACAAGTAATGCCTCCAAATCTTTAGAGCAAAAACCACTGCGGCAAGCTCTAAGTCATGGGTAGGGTAGTTCTGCTCATGCTTCTTCAACTGTCGCGAGGCATATGCGATCACTTTATTATCTTGCATCAGCACACAACCCAGACCCACTCGAGATGCATCTGAGTAGACCGTGTAACGCTTCCCTGGCTCAGGAAGTGTAAGCACAGGAGCGGTTACCAACTTCTCCTTCAGAGTGTTGAAACTGCGCTCACATTCATCGGTCCACTGGAATTTCACACCCTTCCGTGTGAGTTGAGACATTGGCTTGGCAATGAGTGAGAAGTCTTTTACGAAACGCCGGTAGTAACCAGCTAGGCCAAGAAAACTTCTCACTTCTTTAACACTAGATGGCCTCTTCCATTCCACGACAGTGGAAATCTTGCTTGGATCAACTGAAACGCCTTCCTGGTTAATCACATGTCCCAGGAAGCTCACTTCAGAAATCCAAAACTCGCACTTCTTCAGTTTGGCAAAGAATTGATTCTTCCTCAGAGTCTCAAGCACAAGCCTCAGATGCTGCTCATGCTCTTCCTCCGTCTTGGAATAAATCAAGATATCATCGATGAACACCACAACAAAGTCATCCAGATACTTGTGTAGCATACTGTTCATCGTCTCCATGAAGACAGCTGGGGCGTTCGTCAGTCCAAAGGACATAACTGTAAACTCATAGTGTCCATATCTTGTGGAGAAAGCTGTCTTTTCAATGTCTTGTTCGCGCACTCGGATTTGATTATACCCAGACTGCAGATCAATCTTGGAGAACACCTTGGCTCCTTTCAGTTGATCAAACAGGTCCTCGATGCGAGGTAATGGGTATTTATTCTTGATGGTCACCTGATTGAGAGCACGGTAATCTATACACATGCGCCAACTCCCATCCTTTTTCTCAGTGAATAGGACAGGGGCTCCCCAAGGTGACACACTGCGACGAATCAAGTCTTTGGACAACAACTCGTCCAACTGCTTTTTCAGCTCCTCTTGCAAGGGTCGTGCCAAACGGTAGGGAGACATGGAGATAGGTCTTGTGCCAGGAACAAGATCAATTCTGAACTCCACATCCCGCTTGGGTGGCATACCCGGAAGCTCTTCAGGAAACACATCGGGATACTCCCGCACCACAGGAATGTCCTCAATGTGCAACTCGCATTTGGCTTCTCTGTCAGGGCTAGAAGTAACCCAGACTTCATTGTACGTCGGCCAGGGAACAGGCTGGCTAACACGAAGAGGGAACACGTGGGTGCATTCCCCTGAAAGATTATCTCCTTCCCCGAAGGAGCTTGCAAAGTGACTGTCCTCCAGAAGCAGGAAATCACGGCTTGGTAGCGATGCAACCAATCCATGCCCAGGATAACATCAAATGACTCTAACTGAATCACCATAAGGTTGGCAACAAATTCCTCGCCATCTATTGCAACCACACAGCCAGGGCATACTACGGAGCTAGCAATGATACCCCTTGGAGTACTAACAACAACCGATTGAGAAATTTGCTGGACACCCAACTTGGCCTTTCTAACAAACTCCCGGGACATAAAGGAATAAGTAGCACCAGAGTCGAAAAGAACAAAGGCTTCACATGAGTCCACTAACAAGGTACCTGTCATCACGTCAGGACGAACTGCGGACTCAGCAGCAGGCAATGAGTAAACTCCGGGTGGTGTCAGGGCGGCGAGAGCCCCGACGCTCTGCTGTGGCGGCAAAGGGATTGGAGGCGGCGTAACATGCTGGAATGAAGGAGTCAGTGTAGGATGCCAGAAATAGCCGGCGGGTGGAGCCCATGAGAGTGGAGGCTGCAGAGCAGGGGCAGCCGCCATCATCTGGACTGACCCCTGAGGTGTAGTATTTGATGAAGTTGAAGAAACTGGCTCCCACTTGATAATGCTGGAGGGGTTCTGACGACAAACCCGCTCCATGTGGCCTGATCGGCCGCAGTGCCGACACTCCCCCGTCCAGGAGCACTCAGCGGCACGGTGCCCACCTCCACACTTGAAACAAATCATGCCCTGCCCCGGAACAGGACGCAAGGCTGGGGTCGTCGATGAAGTACGTGGCGCTGAAGACGGCGGCCTCGAAGTTTTGGACTTGGATGATTGTGGGGGATGCTGGCCCCACTTGGACTTCTTAGGAGCGGGCCGCTGAGATGACCCACCCCCTTCAGTGAAGCTTCTCTTCTGGTCACCACCAGAAGCGCTCGAACCACCAGAGGGTTGCAGCCCTTTAGTGAGCTGCATCTCCATCTCCATCCCCCTGGCCTGCTCTACCACGGATCGAAAGTCACGCGGTGCAGTAGCTCCCATGACATGCCGGAACTCAGAGTTGAGCCCTCGGCGGAACCTTTTGGCCTTCTCAAGGTCATTGTTCGCGACCGATGGCACGAAACGGACCAGATTATTGAATGCCGCCTCGTACTCAGCCACGGTCATCTTTCCCTGTACGAAGGTCGTCAGGGCGACCTCCATACTCTCCACAAATGAATCTGGGTAATACTTAGCCTTGAACTGCTCGGCAAAGATTTCCCAGGTAGCGGGACCCTGGGCAGGAGTCCTGGCTGAGAGAACCCCTTCCCACCAAATGTCCGCCTGACCCTTCAATTGAAAAGCCACGAAACGAGCTTTCAACTGCGAGCTCATCTCAAGGGCTTCGAATTGCCTCTCCATGTAGCGCAACCAATCCGCAGCCTGGACTGGTGTGCCCGAACCATCAAAGGTATCTAACCGCAAGGCTAACCACTCACGAAGGCCCATTCTTGCCTCTGGTACGGCCGGAACAGCAACAGGGGCAACAGCGGGAACGGCAGCAGCAGCGGCTGCCGGCCCTTGACGGCGAAGCGCACGGACCTCCTCTAAGAACTCCTGCAGCAAGGCTGAAGACCTTGCCGGATCTCTGGCTACGGACTGTTCAGCGGAAGCAACTTCTGCATCAGGTGCCTCCTGCTGAACCTCAAGCGCTGGCTCCGATTGGGCACGGCCACGACCACGGCCGCGACCTCCACGGCCACGCCCGCGTCCTCTCGCTCTCGGCATATCTGATCAGGACAGATAGCCAATCACTCAACAAGCCCATAAGCACCCATTTCAACAACACACATCAACATCAATGCTAACGAAAGCGTATAAGCAATGCAAGACCCACTCCCCATCCTATGGTGCACCAGTGTGTCAAATTTTAATTTAATTGTTGGCCTAAGTCAAATTTTGTTGAATATTTAAACTAAGTTATCACATTTCTTTACCACGGACCTAACGCCCGCTCTGATACCAACTGTAACACCCCGCCCGCCCTCTGGGCCAGGATGCTACCACCACTGCATACTCATACCATTATCAACACTAGAAGAATTTAAATCAACTCTGAAAGATACTTGAATTGCTACGTTCAGATACCACATAACATCCTTAACAATTACTCTAGCCTAGTAAAAGCTAAAGTAACTGGCAAAAGTGATACAAAAGTGCTGCTGGGTCGTGTTGATTTTTCATGTGCTACTCCCGCCCGAGCCAGACATCCTCAACGGTCACCTAAAAACATCAACAAAGCAAGGGTGAGTCTGAAGACTCAACAAGTACATAATAGAACAATAGACACTACCAACAAAAGTAAGCATATAATCATAATGCACATATATCATCATGTTCATAACATCATTCTCATAGCCAAACAATGCAATGCCATCAATGCCATGTCTCATTACTCTTCATGCTCATATGCTCTTCACTTTGCAAGTACCGGTACTGCCGAGTGAACACCCGTCGATGTTCACCCATCGTGGGCCCGCCCTCATAGGCACGGGGCCCCTCCACTCCCGTGGAGGCCTACCGAAGTAGGTCTTACTCAAGAGCACTCCGGATTAGTCCACTAGCTTTACTCATAGCTAGGGACTTTCTCACCGCCCTCACTCTTGAGTGCTCCTCATGCAAATGCACATGCCCATGATCATATTCACGCTCATCACTAGCATTACTAGTAGACAAGCATCTTTGCCTACCTCCATCATCATTGCCATCATTTACCATTCAACCTTATGTCAGGTAAATATCACATTTCCACATAGATATCATGTAATCAACGCATTTCTACATAGATATCATCATACCAAATAAACATCGCATATTCATAACCCTTGGTCTACCGCTCTACCATGTACTTGCCTGTTAACCAAACGAAGTGGAGCGTCGTGCGGACGGCGTCGGCTCGGGACCTCCACCTGGACAAGCAAACACTCCGATTTAACGCATCATACGAAACCAGTGATTAAACGAGCGACGATGATACTTATGCATAAACTGGTTCGGGCGTAAAACGCGTGGGTTTTCAGGGATCTGCCGAGCGGCACTAAAACCCCTATTTTTTTTCTTTTTCTTTTTCTTTTCCTTTTCTTTTCTTTTTCTCCTCTTTTCTTTTCTCTCCTCTTCTTTTCTTCCCTTTTTTTTTCCTCTCTTACCCGGCCGGCCCCCTCTTCTTTTCCTCCCTCACCCATCTCTCTCTCCCCAACTTCTTCCGGCCGAATCGGCCTCCACCCCTCGCCTCCTTCGCCCGGGGCGGCGCGGCGGCGCGCGCGGCCGACACGGCACGGCGTCGCCGGCGGCCTTCCCGTCGCCCCCTGCCTTCTCCTCTCCCGCCTCCCTCTCTCTCTCTCTCTCTCTCTCTCTCTCTCTCGCGCGCCCGCGCGGCGCTTGGCGTCCCTCCAGCGGCGCAGCGTCGCCGGCCCGCAGCCTGTCGCCGCCGGCTTCCCCCACTCGCCCCCTTCTTCCCCGCCTCAGATCCGGCCGCCCCCGACCGGATCCACGCCTCCCCTTGCGCGTGCGGCGGTGGGGCGCTGGGGCGCCTCCGCCCGGTCGGCTCGGCCAGCCGCCTAGCCTTCGTCCTCGGCTCCGGCCTGCGCCACCACCCTCCTCGGCTTGCATAAGGTACACCCTCCCTCTCTCTTCTCTAAAAGCTACGGTGAGGAGACCTACCCGGGAGATGGCTTGGACGATGAAGGGGGTGTGGCTATGGGGGAATGGTTCGGTGGAGAAGAAGAGGGGAAGCATATGGTGGGTTGAGCTGTGGCAGAGGTGCTAAAATGGGGGGGGGGTGTTGGCTTCTACAGGAGGCAAGGCACAGGTGGCATGCATGCACGCCTGGGACAGGCCTGAGGCTGCCACATCCCCTGGCAGGTGGGTGAGGTGTTACAGGGTCATACGCTACCTCCCACGCCTCAACCAGCAGGGCCTCCGCCGTGTTCGCCCGATCGGTCATCACCAGCAGCTGCTCCTCGACTCTGGCCGTATCTTCGTGGTACTCGGCGCCCTCACTCTCATCCGCCAGCTGACTACAGCCGCGGCCGCGTCCGGCAACGCCGAGCAGTACCTCCTCGTCGCCTTGCTCCTCTGGCTGCTCGGCACCGCGTTCGCGATGCTATCGCTGGTCGCGCAGCAGTTCCCCGGGCTCGCCGCCGCCGCCGCCGCCGCCGCCATCGCGATTGCGCTCCGCAACTACTTGTTTGGCGGTCTCTAGTCAAGCCTCCTCCACGGCGCTCCACCGCATGTATTTGTATTGGGTGCTTTCTTAATCAGGCCCTACACTTCTCCTGTTCGCTCGTAGTACTCTAGTTAATTTCATACCACCTGTTACTGCACTGCAATAACTCTCGAGTTAGCGCTATGTTTAGGCTCGCCGCTTAGCGCTATCTGAACAAACTATTGGCCTTGGACTCTATTTCTCACTTGACTGAAAATTTCTTTATGTTTCAGTCACTTTTTTTTTTGTCCGTTTGATCACCATCTGACGGTTGTGGTGGGATATTTTTATCTACGTTGTGTTGTTCTGTTTTCAGATGGGCTACGCTGTTGTTGCCACTTATCGGGCCGTGTATTTCAATTGTCGACTTGTTAAGACATGTTTGCTCATGGGCCAAAAGTGAAGCCCGAGAATTTAGCCCTTTAAGCTCCGTTATGTTTCTTTGCTTCTTTTTTTCAATTGGCGACTAGTTTTTTTTTTCTCTATCCTATTAATGGGAGCCCATTATGCTGTACCCAAGTGAACTTTTTGTCAACACATTACCGCTTAGTGTGGGCTAGACTTGGCCTGAACAAAAAATAAAAGTGAAGTCTATCGCGTGGCTATATAGCCGGTGACTAGATCGACTTACCATGCGACCACCACACCAAGCACGGATCAAAGGATGGACAACATGACGTGACCACCCAGGCAGCTACAAACGAGCTCCCGCCGGGCGACGATGACCGAGCTCCCGCCACAACCTTTTTCTTAGGCAACGGTGATGGCGACCGAAATCCCGCCACATGCTTCTTCTCAGGCAATGGTGATGGCCAGTGATGGGATTAGGTTTAGAAGCGGGCTGCCGATAGGGGGGGGGGGGGGGGGGGGAGAAGATGGTCATGCTCCATCGCTATCACGCGACTAGAAGCACAATGATCTCATCCATAAATAAATTATCAAAGAAAAACAACACTTTCGGACTTTCTTTTGGATTTCTGTAAATCACAAAGTTTTGTAGGCCTAAATCCTTTGGATTTTTTCTGCAAATATAGTGGGTAACAAAATGTCAAAGAACAAAAACATATAACTGTGCTGGGGAAAAAGATGTATGAAACATAACAATCATGCAACTCCTCTCCTTCCTGCACATGTACGTCGCCGATTTGACTCCTGTTGAATATCCAAGTATAATTTATGCCAATTCGTGAAAAATCTCATCCTAACTAGAATATATATAGACACAATAAATTGGTATAAACAAATGAAATGTTGATGTAGCCTTGCTAACATCCCTACTGTAACAAATAAACAGATATAGACAACATCTCTACTCAAAATGTATGGATAGAGGGCGAGCATGGAGTAGAAGCGGGGTTGGAAGTTTGCTAGTGTCTTGATCTTCACATTGTACCTAGTCTTCCTAAGCTTTTCTTTAATTCTTCAGTAATGATCATGAGATCAATTGGAAATTTAAGTGCCATCCTCCATAGTGTGTCATTCCATCTCTTGATTATCAAGTCGTGACATACACTCCTACATAGACATAGACAAAAATTAACTTTTTATACTAGACAATAAGGTATTGGTGAATCTCTACTAGATATAGACAAATAATTCTAAACATTAGATCAAAGCTATTCACTAAAAAATTTGGACTTCGACACCCCAATGGAACCTAATAAGATTAAGTTTCATACAGAAAATTAAAACTGCAATCTAAAGCAATATAAGTTACAGCAAACTCAATATTGCAATATGTAGATAAATTGTGCGGAACTTATTGACTGGCCGCTAAAAAAGCAAACTACAACATCCCAACTAGCCATGGTTAGCAAAAATTCACGTGAAAGTCCAAAAATTCTGAATAACAAATTTGTGCAACCAATTACCCTACAATTTCCTTCCAACTAAAATAAGGATAGCCCCAAACTAGGCTAATTTCTTAGCAGATCATACATGACTTTTGAAACTCAAAAGAAAGATACACGATGAATTGTATCAAATTTGAGTTAATCTTCAATGACTCACAGAACCTAATAAGATAAGTTTCATACCTAACAAGATAAGTTCCATTTTTCTTTGATATGCTGTCTTTTGTATAATTTTATCTTAGGATATTTTTTCCTGTTTCTGTAGTAGTTTCTTGGTCTTTCTTTTTGTTTATTATGGTCCCATTCTTTTTAGCTTACGACGTATAGTTTCCCTCAAACAAACAAACAGGGCGGCATTTGCGCCACCGTTTTAAAGCGGCTTATCGAAATAACCTTTTAGAAGCATCTTATCAGCTTCTCGCACTATGCCAAAAGTCACAGCCATACGCCATAGCCGAAAAGAATGCACACTTAGAAAGTCATATGCCACCTTGTTAGCCAAACTACATAGTTCATAGTCCATTGCTTTATTATGACTGGAGTAAATTTCTTGGAACCACACTTTTTTGTATAAATTATCAGGAACCACACTTTTTTTTACCATATTTCAATGAAGCACATGTATTTCGTACTATATTATCACAGAACCACGCTTCTTATAGTAGCATATGGTGCTAACCATACGGCCCAACTCGTCAGCCGAACATAGCTAATTCATTCTTGTTTTCTACCTTCGTGATGATTACCTTCCACTGACGAATGGGCCCATATGGTCAGCACCGTATGCTACTGTAAAAAGTGTGGTTATACTGAAAATAACATGTAAAGAAGCATTGCAAATAATGCACGGCTACAATGCAACTTTATACTTGAGAGGTGTGTGCTACCGATTTTGAAAAAAATATATAAATACGATAGGGTCTACGAAGAAAAATGAAGGAAAATATAATGTAAATATAGCTACAATAAAAATTGCATGCAATTTGTACTAAAATTGCACAATGCTTGGCACTGCAAATTTTATTAAATTTGTATGCAATTTTTATCTATCAGGATTATTTCATAGGCTGTTTCCATATAAATATTCATAGGTTATTTCCATGGCTATTTCTAATATGCACGATATAGAATGCTATTTTTCCTGATATGCACTAAACTAAAAGTAAATGCAATAACATTGTGCAGAAAAATAAGGAAGCAGCAGTGAACAAAAACAATTATGAAGAAGGAATAAGGAAGGTGAGAATGTAAGGGTCTGTTTTTTTCCTCCGAAGCTGACGGCTTTTGACTTTTGCTACAGTACCTAACTTTCAAACGGAGTATTTTCTCAAGACGGGATCTACAAGTTAAACAATGTATACGTTAAAAGCCCAACATATGTACCATCCAAAATCGCAAATGAATACATCTCTCTCCGTAATCTGTACCATAAACAGCCAAAATTCAAAAATTTCAGCCAAAAGCCATAAGCCGCAGCCGTTGCCAAACAGGCCCTAAACTTCAAAAGCAAATTATGGGGACAACAAATCACAATTAAGTATTCACCAAAAGTTCTTAGTTTGAGTAATGGCACTTGCAGCTTAAATGCTTAATGTCTTTTCACTAGCATGAGTAAAAAGCATAACAAACACCTGACACTAAGAGCTTACCATGGTCATATACCTGAACTCTGAAGATACGGCACTAGAGAAATCAGTATCCCGGGTATATCTGAAAAGATATACACAAAGTACTGTTACTAGCTACTACTAAGCCTAGTTGCTAGCTAGCAATCAACTGGTGGCAGATAAGAAGCATGTACGTACAGTTGTAACTAGTCGTACAAGCAAAAGTTCAGTAGTTGTCATAGGTGTGCACATATGAGCTAACAAAAAGACCTACATGTCAACTATTATCATATTACTTCAGGAAGCCAACTTTGGAAACAATACAAACATGAAATAGAATCTGATACACACTTCATATCAATTTTCAACCCAGCTACAGGCACAGCAGCAGGTATTTTTTTTAAAAAAAATCTATAGTCCATGCAACTTACACACATACAAGTAAAAAATTGCATATGATTTGTTACTACCAAAAAAGAAAATATAATCATGGTGTAATTTTTCCACAGCAGGTGTCTAGCATATAGAAAGAACTCTAGGTTCAAAATAGAGCAAAAAAGGTTAATAGACAAGTTAACATAGGAAGACAAGAGAAAAAATTACTTCATTTAAAAATATAGGCTTACAATAAACTGATCCTTGCAGCATTTAGGACCCATGACTAGTACCCCATATGAATTAGAATTAAGCAACAGGAAGAGCTTCAGCTACTAAATGAAACTCAAAACTAAAAAAGACAACTTAACAAAATATTCACATGAGGAAATATTACTTACATGCAGCCTCTAAAGGAAATGCATTGCAAAGGATCAATCAGTTAAGATGCTAGTTACTTATTCACATGGGGAAATATTACTTACTTTATTATAATAACTCACAACTAAGGTGCCTAATTTCTCCTTGTTCCCGAATTCTCCAGGGGGCTAAAGTGTCACTTCTTGTGTAGAAGAAAATAAATGTACACATCATTGCATGCCAGTGACTGCAAAAAGCATGTGGGTTTATCTTTAGCTTCCAGATTTTCTCATAAAAAGCTTTTGGACCTGCCCAAGCAAACAGATAAAAAATTATATAATTGACTACGCATGCTTATATACTTAAAATGCTATGGAAAGTCTGTTACAAACAATACAGTAATTTGTATCTGCTCTAGTGTCTGCATTCTATGATCCCAGACGAGCAAAGTTTGGGAGGAAGCATTTGTAAAATGCCAGAGGTCCTGTAGGGAAAACTCCTATTAGCTACCTTCTTGGAGTTCCTTTTAGATTCAAAATGTGTGAAACTGTTGCTAGAACATAAATAGATTTTTCAATTTGTATTCATTACTGACTATAAACTTAATAGATCAGAGACACACGAAGCATAAAGCGTTGCACCCCGAAGCAACTCGAGAGCAGCACATAACAACACAAAAAATCGAACAAGGAAAATTACTAATCAATCCAACATCACCACAAATGATGCGAAGCAGCGCAAAAGTAACATCTAACACTGATCAGTTAACCTCAAATCAAGGAAAAGCAGATTGTCCCCCAAAGGGCACTCATAGATACACAACATTAGATGTTACGTACATGCAACCCAAATCTGGCCATGTAACCAGACCTAACTTCAATTCAGACAAGCAAATGTGCACAAATAAAGCAAACCCCAGCCTAAAATTTCTAGCCAATATTTCATCAACACATAGAACATTCAAACCCTAGCAACATATTATGAACAAATTAACAGATTTATTGATTTGTTTCAACAAATCAACAAAAAATTGAGAAAATCTATCAACCTAGAATCTTTTCAACAAACAAGATCATTCGTAAACATGCATCAAAGAAATTCGCTAGATACAAAATGGCAGAAAAAGCCAACCTTAAAAATCAGTTGAAGCCAACTCTGGAGACGAACACAACTTCCTACCCGACCACCCGCCAGTCAACCGTCGCCGCGAAGTCTTCTACCGTCGCCGGGAACACTTGCACGCCGCCGAATCGTCGCCAACCGGCTCTCCCCTCCCAGCCTCTTGCTCCCCACTTGCACACGCAGAAGGAAAAAGTAAGTCGAACAGAGGAAATAAAGAAATTTTGGATGTGTACTTAACGGGCTCAGTTTCGTACGGACCCGGTGCTGGAAAAGAAAACCTCAACCAATCGTTAAATTGAGCCCAACAGCCCAAATCACAAAGCACATAATCGACTGAGATTTAAGTGGTTTTCAGTTGCCCGAGAATTAGCAATTTCGTAAGAATAATTGCTTCGTGTTGTTGGTCTGAATCTGTTACGCGCTTCTCGATTTGCTCCGCTCTAACAAACCTCTGCTTCTAGCTTTAGCTTTCTAATTTCATTTTATTTAGTTTTTTAGTTTTTTTAAAGCCTCTTTGCCTTTTCTTTTTCCTCTTCTTCATTTGTATTATTCATGATGATATAACTTTTTTATTTTAAATTTAATTAGATAGAAACACTAATAGCAGTTACAGCATATTTTTAGTTATTATATTGCAAAAAAAAAATCAAAAGTCTGGACTTATAAATCCTCCAGCATGTAAGAGAGAAAGAGACAGAGAAAAGCAACAGTCCGGTGGAGGGGCGCGGCCCAGGGGGAGCTCCCTTGCGGTGGAACCTCTGGACAATATCCTACGTCCGTCACTTGGGTAAATGAGATCCGATCCCGCCAGTAACTGTCTTTTCTCAACGAATAGCCCATGCTAGAATGCTACTGTAGAGGAGATTGCAGCCCTAATCAATTCCTCCGAATAACAGCCCATCTACTTACCATATGCCTCGAGAGGCTGGCTTGACTTGTGAAGAACCATGATGAGAATATTTTTGGTTTATATGTGTTGTATAATTGGTAATCGTATTGAGTTAAGATTTGAGTTTGTGAAATTTACAAGTTTTTGTTGTGGTGGGATGTTTTTATCTGTGTCGTGTTGTTCAGTTTGCAAGGTTGAATGCTCGGTCGGAATTTGTAGCGCTTCTCCCGATTGCGAACATTGTCAATTTCTAATCTCCAGAAAAAGTCGACGCTTCGATTGTGAGGTTCATAGCATCTGCGACTGGTGATTTCACCCACTCCGCCTGCTCTGCTCTCAAAGAAAACGCCGATCTTCACGGTGAGCGGCCGAAGTCCTCATCGGCCGCAGCATTGCAAGCTCTGCTAGATGAATGTTCGTGTTCGACCACGCAGTCATTGACCGCACGCCGGGTCCGCATACTGTTGAAAATATAAGCACATGTAGGTTCAATTTATTCCATAAATTAATCATGACATCATGCACGCACATTAACAGAACCATCACAGGCATAAAAGATCTAGACATGTAAACCAGGAAACTGTACATGAACAGATCTAATACGGAGAACATTACTGTTACGTACCGATGGTTCTGTTCTGATCGGTTTGCCGATGTAGACGCCGCAGGCACGGTGAGGATGACACGAAGTCGATGACGATTCGCCGAAGCCGAACGACGAGGAAGACGAGCCAGAGCTACAGCGAGCAGTCGCGCAGAGCGCTTCCCAAAAACCTTATTCGCCCTCTCCCGGTGCAGGACTTCGAAGGCGACGGTTCCGGAGACCTGCTCTCCCGAACGACAGTGCACGCCGGCGGACGGGACGGAGTAGACTACGTGGGACGGCGCAGCACAATGGATGGAGGAGGCAAAACCCTAGATTGATTTTCGCATATCCTGTATGAAGGCGGCGGCTCCGTATTTATAGAAGACCAGGACGCGTGATCAAGACGCCTGCACGTTCTCCATAACTCGTAACCGAACCGGATTAGCAACCGTAACCGATCCGGATTCACCGCCACTCAAAACAGCAAAATAAAACTGCAAAAGGAAGCCGCGTCTGCGCAAGCACCTGGAGCGGATTTTGGCGGACCATTCACGCAGGTGCCGTGCGCCCGCGCCGCCCGCCCAGCCCAGCCCAGCCCGGCCCGGCCCGGCGAGGCGAGCGAGCGCGCGCGTGTTATCCTCTAGTTCTCTCCCACACATGCCTCAAGTGGCTAGGAGTGCACCATCCCTTTTAAGGTGGTCTTCCTCTCCTAGAACTAGCAATATGGTACTAAAGGTCACATGCATGCCTCCTTTGCATGAGTGGGCCTTTGGCCCACATATAATCCAACAATCCCCCACCAGATCTCAAAGTCCCACAGAGATTTGCCTGAATTCCAATGTACTGTTTATATATCAGTATTTCGATGGAGACCGATTAAGGTTGAACATCCACCTAGAACTCCAAGCTACACTTACTCACAACTTGAACAATGGACTATGCCTTGAATTGCAAGTTTGGTGCAAGCAAGCTTCACTTAAAGACTTAACTGATACTAGGCCGCCAGTAGGCTACCCCTCGGTTGGAGCGTATAAGTCATACTACTTGGTCTCTTCATGAGCTTAGTAGGAGATTACCCAAGATCTCCATAGACTGCGACTAACAGTCGGGCTCATATAGGTGTGTTCTTTCATGAACGCTCTGCAGGATAGCGTCTTCGCTTCTAAAAGCCAATGGAACACATTAAGACCTTAGTCAACCTGCCTTGCAGTTTCTGAGAGTATTGCATCTTCACATAGAGAGGTTTGAAATTACTCTCCTCTAGTTAACTAATGGCTTGTTTTTCCCAGATCCTAATTCATGGGATCTCCGATCACATAGGTTGGGTTACTACCATAGATAACTCACATGGGTCTCATACCCATCTCCTTCGATGCACTATCTATCACATTCCGTGATAGTCCCTTTGTAAAGGGATCTGCCAGGTTTTTATCTGTTTGGATGTAATCCAAGGTTATAACTCCGGAGTTTCTCAATTTCCTGACAGACTTCAATCGTCTCTTAACATGCCTAGACGATTTCATATTATCCTTAGAACTGTTCACTTTAGCGATAACGGTTTGATTATCACAGTTCATAAGGATAGCTGGCACTGGCTTTTCCACCGTAGGTAGATCCATCAATAGATCTCGTAGCCATTCTGCCTCAACAATAGCAGTGTCTAGTGCCGCAAGCTCTGCTTCCATGGTTGACCTCGTCAAAATGGTCTGTTTGCAAGACCTCCATGAAACAACACCACCACCAATAGTGAAAACATATCCACTAGTGGCTTTGATCTCATCAGCATCAGAGATCCAGTTGGAATCACTGTAACCCTCCAGCACCGACGGGTACCCAGTATAGTGAAGTCCAAAGTTCGAGGTACCTTTCAGATAGCGCAACACTCGCTCAAGCGCCTTCCAGTGATCATCTCCTGGGTTAGATGTAAACCGGCTCAATTTGCTCACAGCAAAGGAGATGGCTGGCCTTGTTGCACTAGCTAGGTACATTAGTGAGCCAATTATCTGGGAGTATTCCAACTGATTCCTAGCAATTTTCTTATTTTTACGAAGTAACACGCTAGGATCATAAGGTGTTGGAGAAGGCTTGCTGTCAGAAAAGCCAAAACGGCTCAAGACCTTTTCCACATAATGAGATTGCAAAAGTGTAATCCCATCCTCACCTCTAACCAATTTAATGTTTAGAATAACATCAGCCACTCCCAGATCTTTCATCTCAAAGTTTTGGGACAAGAATGATTTGACCTCATTTATCACACTGATGTTTGTCCCAAAAATCAAGATGTCATCCACATACAAACATAGAATAACTCCCTCACCCCCACCATAACGATAGTATACACATTTATCTGCCTCATTGACAGCAAAGCCTGCAGATGTCAGTGTTCTATCGAACTTCTCATGCCACTGCTTAGGGGCTTGTTTCAGACCATACAAAGATTTCAACAGTTTTAACACCTTGCCTTTTTGACCTTCTACTACAAATCCATCAGGCTGTTCCATGTAAATTTTCTCATCCAGCTCTCCGTTAAGAAAAGCTGTCTTAACGTCCATTTGATGAACGAGAAGACCATGTGAGGCAGCCAAAGCAAGTAGTACTCGAATTGTGGTCAGTCTAGCAACAGGTGAGTAAGTGTCAAAGAAATCTTCGCCTTCTTTCTGAGTATAGCCCTTGGCAACAAGCCGAGCCTTATATTTTTCAATAGTACCATCAGGCCTAAGCTTCTTTTTGAACACCCACTTGCACCCTACAGGTTTGCACCCATAAGGTTTATCTGTCAGCTCCCAGGTTCCATTAGCGATAATGGAATCCATTTCACTACGGACAGCCTCCTTCCAGTAGTCTGCATCAGGGGATGCATACGCTTCTGAAATAGACTTGGGAGTGTCGTCCACAAGGTACACAGTGAAATCATCACCAAAGGATTTGAATATCCTTTGTCTCTTGCTCCTTCTAGGAGCTCCACTGTCATCCTCCTCATTGACAAGTTCATGTGTATGTTCAAAAGGTTCAGGTGATGTGATTGAACTGGGAATTATTTCAGAAGGTTGACTAGTAGTGTTATGTGTATCCTTCATAGGAAAAATATTCTCAAAGAATGTTGCATCTCGAGACTCCATAATTGTACCAACATGCATGTCAGGTACCTCAGTTTTAACTATCAAAAATCTATAGGCAATGCTATGATTAGCATATCCCAGAAAAACGCAGTCCACAGTTTTAGGTCCAAGCTTGCGTTTCTTAGTTATTGGCACATTAACTTTCGCCAAGCACCCCCATGTACGCAAGTAAGAAAGTGATGGTTTTCTCCCAATCCATATCTCGTATGGTGTTTTGTCCTTATTTCTGTTAGGAACTCTATTTAATACGTGATTAGACGTTAGCAAAGCCTCCCCCCACCATGCCTTAGGTAATCCCGCAGTATCTAACATGGCATTCACCAAGTCAGTCAACGTGCGGTTTTTCCTTTCGGCAATCCCATTTGACTCAGGGGAATAAGGAGGCGTCCTCTCATGTATAATGCCATGTTCCTCACAAAATAAGTCAAATTCGTTTGAGAAATACTCTCCACCACGATCTGACCTAAGTCTTTTTATCTTTCTATTTAACTGGTTTTCAACTTCTGCCTTATAGATTTTAAAATAGTCTAAAGCCCCATCTTTTGTTTTCAATAAATACACATAACAGAACCTAGTTGCATCATCAATCAATGTCATGAAATATGGTTTACACTGCCACAAATATGGTTTACACACTGCCACAAATATGGTTTACAGTCTTATTGCAGAAATCTGATAGGGAAAAACGGAACAAGCCTCCGCACTCATAGCCTTTACCAATAAAATGTCCATGTTTAGACACGACTACTTTATTAGACTCAAATACCAACTTAAGCCCGTCTCTACATAAACGGGAGCCACTAACGAGATTCTTGTCTATAGAAGGGACATGCTGCACGTTCTTCAGCTGCACGATCTTTCCCGAAGTAAACTTCAGATCTACCGTGCCAACACCATGAACAGTAGCATGTGACCCATTCCCCATTAGGACGGAGGAATCTCGGGCGACCTGATAAGAAGAAAACAACGAAATATCAGCACACACATGTACATTAGCTCCTGTATCAATCCACCAATTGGTAGATTGACTAACTGAAAGAACAGTAGGTAAATTACCATACCCAGTCCCATCTCCAGTCTTGCCAATGGTCACGTTGACAGACTTAGAAGTCTGTCCTACAGGCGCCTTCTTTCCTTTGCGTTGTGGGCACTTCTTGGCCATGTGACCAGGCTCACCGCACACAAAGCAAGTTCTATCATCCTGATTGTTGTTGTTGTTCTTCTTCTTGAAGTTGGTTGTCTGTTGGGCTTTGACAAATTTCCCTTTGTTCTTGTTTGAGGGTTTCTGTACCACATTGGCACTAGACTGCCCTCCATCACCCTTAGACACAGCGTCCTTTTCCCGAGCTTTCTCTTCAATTTCAAGAGACCCAATCAGATTCTCAACAGAGTACTCTTGTTTCTTGTGTTTGAGTGCTGTTCCGAAATTCCTCCATGAAGAAGGTAATTTCGCAATAATACATCCAGCCACAAACTTGTTGGGTAAGGCACACTTCAGGAGTTCGAGTTCCTTGGCAATGGCCTGTATCTCATGAGCCTGATCTACTACAGAACGGTTATCAACCATCTTGTAGTCATGAAATTGCTCCATGACATACATGTCATTGCTGGCATCAGTAGCACCGTATTTGGAATTCAGTGCATCCCATAACTCCTTCGCGTCTGTCATGTGCATATACACCTCGCACAGACGGTCAGCAAGAACACTAAGAATGCATCCAACAAAGAGAGTAGTGGCAGTCTCGAATTCTTTCTGCTTTTCAGCGTCAAGAACACCTTCAGGCTTGCCATTACTAACCCAGAATACATTCATAGCAGTAAGCCACAGAGTGACCCTGATCTGCCATCTCTTAAAGTGCACACCGGAGAACTTATCCGGCCTCAGTGCATCGGCAAATCCAGCCATAGTAAAACCACAGTGCCTACAATAAGGTTTTTGGATTGTTGAAAATATAAGCACATGTAGGTTCAATTTATTCCATAAATTAATCATGACATCATGCACGCACATTAACAGAACCATCACAGGCATAAAAGATCTAGACATGTAAACCAGGAAACTGTACATGAACAGATCTAATACGGAGAACATTACTGTTACGTACCGATGGTTCTGTTCTGATCGGTTTGCCGATGTAGACGCCGCAGGCACGGTGAGGATGTCACGAAGTCGATGACGATTCGCCGAAGCCGAACGACGAGGAAGACGAGCCAGAGCTACAGCGAGCAGTCGCGCAGAGCGCTTCCCAAAAACCTTATTCGCCCTCTCCCGGTGCAGGACTTCGAAGGCGACGGTTCCGGAGACCTGCTCTCCCGAACGACAGTGCACGCCGGCGGACGGGACGGAGTAGACTACGTGGGACGGCGCAGCACAATGGATGGAGGAGGCAAAACCCTAGATTGATTTTCGCATATCCTGTATGAAGGCGGCGGCTCCGTATTTATAGAAGACCAGGACGCGTGATCAAGACGCCTGCACGTTCTCCATAACTCGTAACCGAACCGGATTAGCAACCGTAACCGATCCGGATTCACCGCCACTCAAAACAGCAAAATAAAACTGCAAAAGGAAGCCGCGTCTGCGCAAGCACCTGGAGCGGATTTTGGCGGACCATTCACGCAGGTGCCGTGCGCCCGCGCCGCCCGCCCAGCCCAGCCCAGCCCAGCCTAGCCCGGCCCGGCCCGGCGAGGCGAGGCGAGCGAGCGCGCGCGTGTTATCCTCTAGTTCTCTCCCACACATGCCTCAAGTGGCTAGGAGTGCACCATCCCTTTTAAGGTGGTCTTCCTCTCCTAGAACTAGCAATATGGTACTAAAGGTCACATGCATGCCTCCTTTGCATGAGTGGGCCTTTGAGATTTAATAGGAATTATACTTATTATATGGGCTTGGCCCACATATAATCCAACAATCCCCCACCAGATCTCAAAGTCCCACAGAGATTTGCCTGAATTCCAATGTACTGTTTATATATCAGTATTTCGATGGAGACCGATTAAAGTTGAACATCCACCTAGAACTCCAAGCTACACTTACTCACAACTTGAACAATGGACTATGCCTTGAATTGCAAGTTTGGTGCAAGCAAGCTTCACTTAAAGACTTAACTGATACTAGGCCGCCAGTAGGCTACCCCTCGGTTGGAGCGTATAAGTCATACTCCTTGGTCTCTTCATGAGCTTAGTAGGAGATTACCCAAGATCTCCATAGACTGCGACTAACAGTCGGGCTCATATAGGTGTGTTCTTTCAAGAACGCTCTGCAGGATAGCGTCTTCGCTTCTAAAAGCCAATGGAACACATTAAGACCTTAGTCAACCTGCCTTGCAGTTTCTGAGAGTATTGCATCTTCACATAGAGAGGGTTGAAATTACTCTCCTCTAGTTAACTAATGGCTTGTTTTTCCCAGATCCTAATTCACGGGATCTCCGATCACATAGGTTGGGTTACTACCATAGATAACTCACATGGGTCTCATACCCATCTCCTTCGATGCACTATCTATCACATTCCGTGATAGTCCCTTTGTAAAGGGATCTGCCAGGTTTTTATCTGTTTGGATGTAATCCAAGGTTATAACTCCGGAGTTTCTCAATTTCCTGACAGACTTCAATCGTCTCTTAACATGCCTAGACGATTTCATATTATCCTTAGAACTGTTCACTTTAGCGATAACAGTTTGATTATCACAGTTCATAAGGATAGCTGGCACTGGCTTTTCCACCGTAGGTAGATCCATCAATAGATCTCGTAGCCATTCTGCCTCAACAATAGCAGTGTCTAGTGCCGCAAGCTCTGCTTCCATGGTTGACCTCGTCAAAATGGTCTGTTTGCAAGACCTCCATGAAACAGCACCACCACCAATAGTGAAAACATATCCACTAGTGGCTTTGATCTCATCAGCATCAGAGATCCAGTTGGAATCACTGTAACCCTCCAGCACCGACGGGTACCCAGTATAGTGAAGTCCAAAGTTCGAGGTACCTTTCAGATAGCGCAACACTCGCTAAAGCGCCTTCCAGTGATCATCTCCTGGGTTAGATGTAAACCGGCTCAATTTGCTCACAGCAAAGGATATGTCTGGCCTTGTTGCACTAGCTAGGTACATTAGTGAGCCAATTATCTGGGAGTATTCCAACTGATTCCTAGCAATTTTCTTATTTTTACAAAGTAACACGCTAGGATCATAAGGTGTTGGAGAAGGCTTGCTGTCAGAAAAGCCAAAACGGCTCAAGACCTTTTCCACATAATGAGATTGCAAAAGTGTAATCCCATCCTCACCTCTAACCAATTTAATGTTTAGAATAACATCAGCCACTCCCAGATCTTTCATCTCAAAGTTTTGGGACAAGAATGATTTGACCTCATTTATCACACTGATGTTTGTCCCAAAAATCAAGATGTCATCCACATACAAACATAGAATAACTCCCTCACCCCCACCATAACGATAGTATACACATTTATCTGCCTCATTGACAGCAAAACCTGCAGATGTCAGTGTTCTATCGAACTTCTCATGCCACTGCTTAGGGGCTTGTTTCAGACCATACAAAGATTTCAACAGTTTTAACACCTTGCCTTTTTGACCTTCTACTACAAATCCATCAGGCTGTTCCATGTAAATTTTCTCATCCAGCTCTCCGTTAAGAAAAGCTGTCTTAACGTCCATTTGATGAACGAGAAGACCATGTGAGGCAGCCAAAGCAAGTAGTACTCGAATTGTGGTCAGTCTAGCAACAGGTGAGTAAGTGTCAAAGAAATCTTCGCCTTCTTTCTGAGTATAGCCCTTGGCAACAAGCCGAGCCTTATATTTTTCAATAGTACCATCAGGCCTAAGCTTCTTTTTGAACACCCACTTGCACCCTACAGGTTTGCACCCATAAGGTTTATCTGTCAGCTCCCAGGTTCCATTAGCGATAATGGAATCCATTTCACTACGGACAGCCTCCTTCCAGTAGTCTGCATCAGGGGATGCATACGCTTCTGAAATAGACTTGGGAGTGTCGTCCACAAGGTACACAGTGAAATCATCACCAAAGGATTTGAATATCCTTTGTCTCTTGCTCCTTCTAGGAGCTCCACTGTCATCCTCCTCATTGACAAGTTCATGTGTATGTTCAAAAGGTTCAGGTGATGTGATTGAACTGGGAATTATTTCAGAAGGTTGACTAGTAGTGTTATGTGTATCCTTCATAGGAAAAATATTCTCAAAGAATGTTGCATCTCGAGACTCCATAATTGTACCAACATGCATGTCAGGTACCTCAGTTTTAACTATCAAAAATCTATAGGCAATGCTATGATTAGCATATCCCAGAAAAACGCAGTCCACAGTTTTAGGTCCAAGCTTGCGTTTCTTAGTTATTGGCACATTAACTTTCGCCAAGCACCCCCATGTACGCAAGTAAGAAAGTGATGGTTTTCTCCCAATCCATATCTCGTATGGTGTTTTGTCCTTATTTCTGTTAGGAACTCTATTTAATACGTGATTAGACGTTAGCAAAGCCTCCCCCCACCATGCCTTAGGTAATCCCGCAGTATCTAACATGGCATTCACCAAGTCAGTCAACGTGCGGTTTTTCCTTTCGGCAATCCCATTTGACTCAGGGGAATAAGGAGGCGTCCTCTCATGTATAATGCCATGTTCCTCACAAAATAAGTCAAATTCGTTTGAGAAATACTCTCCACCACGATCTGACCTAAGTCTTTTTATCTTTCTATTTAACTGGTTTTCAACTTCTGCCTTATAGATTTTAAAATAGTCTAAAGCCCCATCTTTTGTTTTCAATAAATACACATAACAGAACCTAGTTGCATCATCAATCAATGTCATGAAATATGGTTTACACTGCCACAAATATGGTTTACACACTGCCACAAATATGGTTTACAGTCTTATTGCAGAAATCTGATAGGGAAAAACGGAACAAGCCTCCGCACTCATAGCCTTTACCAATAAAATGTCCATGTTTAGACACGACTACTTTATTAGACTCAAATACCAACTTAAGCCCGTCTCTACATAAACGGGAGCCACTAACGAGATTCTTGTCTATAGAAGGGACATGCTGCACGTTCTTCAGCTGCACGATCTTTCCCGAAGTAAACTTCAGATCTACCGTGCCAACACCATGAACAGTAGCATGTGACCCATTCCCCATTAGGACGGAGGAATCTCGGGCGACCTGATAAGAAGAAAACAACGAAATGTCAGCACACACATGTACATTAGCTCCTGTATCAATCCACCAATTGGTAGATTGACTAACTGAAAGAACAGTAGGTAAATTACCATACCCAGTCCCATCTCCAGTCTTGCCAATGGTCACGTTGACAGACTTAGAAGTCTGTCCTACAGGTGCCTTCTTTCCTTTGCGTTGTGGGCACTTCTTGGCCATGTGACCAGGCTCACCGCACACAAAGCAAGTTCTATCATCCTGATTGTTGTTGTTCTTCTTCTTCTTGAAGTTGGTTGTCTGTTGGGCTTTGACAAATTTCCCTTTGTTCTTGTTTGAGGGTTTCTGTACCACATTGGCACTAGACTGCCCTCCATCACCCTTAGACACAGCGTCCTTTTCCCGAGCTTTCTCCTCAATTTCAAGAGACCCAATCAGATTCTCAACAGAGTACTCTTGTCTCTTGTGTTTGAGTGCTGTTCCGAAATTCCTCCAGGAAGAAGGTAATTTCGCAATAATACATCCAGCCACAAACTTGTCGGGTAAGGCACACTTCAGGAGTTCGAGTTCCTTGGCAATGGCCTGTATCTCATGAGCCTGATCTACTACAGAACGGTTATCAACCATCTTGTAGTCATGAAATTGCTCCATGACATACATGTCATTGCTGGCATCAGTAGCACCGTATTTGGAATTCAGTGCATCCTATAACTCCTTCGCGTCTGTCATGTGCATATACACCTCGCACAGACGGTCAGCAAGAACACTAAGAATGCATCCAACAAAGAGAGTAGTGGCAGTCTCGAATTCTTTCTGCTTTTCAGCGTCAAGAACACCTTCAGGCTTGCCATTACTAACCCAGAATACATTCATAGCAGTAAGCCACAGAGTGACCCTGATCTGCCATCTCTTAAAGTGCACACCGGAGAACTTATCCGGCCTCAGTGCATCGGCAAATCCAGCTATAGTAAAACCACAGTGCCTACAATAAGGTTTTTGGATTGTTGAAAATATAAGCACATGTAGGTTCAATTTATTCCATAAATTAATCATGACATCATGCACGCACATTAACAGAACCATCACAGGCATAAAAGATCTAGACATGTAAACCAGGAAACTGTACATGAACAGATCTAATACGGAGAACATTACTGTTACGTACCGATGGTTCTGTTCTGATCGGTTTGCCGATGTAGACGCCGCAGGCACGGTGAGGATGACACGAAGTCGATGACGATTCGCCGAAGCCGAACGACGAGGAAGACGAGCCAGAGCTACAGCGAGCAGTCGCGCAGAGCGCTTCCCAAAAACCTTATTCGCCCTCTCCCGGTGCAGGACTTCGAAGGCGACGGTTCCGGAGACCTGCTCTCCCGAACGACAGTGCACGCCGGCGGACGGGACGGAGTAGACTACGTGGGACGGCGCAGCACAATGGATGGAGGAGGCAAAACCCTAGATTGATTTTCGCATATCCTGTATGAAGGCGGCGGCTCCGTATTTATAGAAGACCAGGACGCGTGATCAAGACGCCTGCACGTTCTCCATAACTCGTAACCGAACCGGATTAGCAACCGTAACCGATCCGGATTCACCGCCACTCAAAACAGCAAAATAAAACTGCAAAAGGAAGCCGCGTCTGCGCAAGCACCTGGAGCGGATTTTGGCGGACCATTCACGCAGGTGCCGTGCGCCCGCGCCGCCCGCCCAGCCCAGCCCAGCCCAGCCCGGCCCGGTCCGGCGAGGCGAGGCGAGCGAGCGCGCGCGTGTTATCCTCTAGTTCTCTCCCACACATGCCTCAAGTGGCTACGAGTGCACCATCCCTTTTAAGGTGGTCTTCCTCTCCTAGAACTAGCAATATGGTACTAAAGGTCACATGCATGCCTCCTTTGCATGAGTGGGCCTTTGAGATTTAATAGGAATTATACTTATTATATGGGCTTGGCCCACATATAATCCAACAATCCCCCACCAGATCTCAAAGTCCCACAGAGATTTGCCTGAATTCCAATGTACTGTTTATATATCAGTATTTCGATGGAGACCGATTAAGGTTGAACATCCACCTAGAACTCCAAGCTACACTTACTCACAACTTGAACAATGGACTATGCCTTGAATTGCAAGTTTGGTGCAAGCAAGCTTCACTTAAAGACTTAACTGATACTAGGCCGCCAGTAGGCTACCCCTCGGTTGGAGCGTATAAGTCATACTCCTTGGTCTCTTCATGAGCTTAGTAGGAGATTACCCAAGATCTCCATAGACTGCGACTAACAGTCGGGCTCATATAGGTGTGTTCTTTCAAGAACGCTCTGCAGGATAGCGTCTTCGCTTCTAAAAGCCAATGGAACACATTAAGACCTTAGTCAACCTGCCTTGCAGTTTCTGAGAGTATTGCATCTTCACATAGAGAGGGTTGAAATTACTCTCCTCCAGTTAACTAATGGCTTGTTTTTCCCAGATCCTAATTCACGGGATCTCCGATCACATAGGTTGGGTTACTACCATAGATAACTCACATGGGTCTCATACCCATCTCCTTCGATGCACTATCTATCACATTCCGTGATAGTCCCTTTGTAAAGGGATCTGCCAGGTTTTTATCTGTTTGGATGTAATCCAAGGTTATAACTCCGGAGTTTCTCAATTTCCTGACAGACTTCAATCGTCTCTTAACATGCCTAGACGATTTCATATTATCCTTAGAACTGTTCACTTTAGCGATAACGGTTTGATTATCACAGTTCATAAGGATAGCTGGCACTGGCTTTTCCACCGTAGGTAGATCCATCAATAGATCTCGTAGCCATTCTGCCTCAACAATAGCAGTGTCTAGTGCCGCAAGCTCTGCTTCCATGGTTGACCTCGTCAAAATGGTCTGTTTGCAAGACCTCCATGAAACAGCACCACCACCAATAGTGAAAACATATCCACTAGTGGCTTTGATCTCATCAGCATCAGAGATCCAGTTGGAATCACTGTAACCCTCCAGCACCGACGGGTACCCAGTATAGTGAAGTCCAAAGTTCGAGGTACCTTTCAGATAGCGCAACACTCGCTCAAGCGCCTTCCAGTGATCATCTCCTGGGTTAGATGTAAATCGGCTCAATTTGCTCACAGCAAAGGAGATGTCTGGCCTTGTTGCACTAGCTAGGTACATTAGTGAGCCAATTATCTGGGAGTATTCCAACTGATTCCTAGCAATTTTCTTATTTTTACGAAGTAACACGCTAGGATCATAAGGTGTTGGAGAAGGCTTGCTGTCAGAAAAGCCAAAACGGCTCAAGACCTTTTCCACATAATGAGATTGCAAAAGTGTAATCCCATCCTCACCTCTAACCAATTTAATGTTTAGAATAACATCAACCACTCCCAGATCTTTCATCTCAAAGTTTTGGGACAAGAATGATTTGACCTCATTTATCACACTGATGTTTGTCCCAAAAATCAAGATGTCATCCACATACAAACATAGAATAACTCCCTCACCCCCACCATAACGATAGTATACACATTTATCTGCCTCATTGACAGCAAAGCCTGCAGATGTCAGTGTTCTATCGAACTTCTCATGCCATTGCTTAGGGGCTTGTTTCAGACCATACAAAGATTTCAACAGTTTTAACACCTTGCCTTTTTGACCTTCTACTACAAATCCATCAGGCTGTTCCATGTAAATTTCCTCATCCAGCTCTCCGTTAAGAAAAGCTGTCTTAACGTCCATTTGATGAACGAGAAGACCATGTGAGGCAGCCAAAGCAAGTAGTACTCGAATTGTGGTCAGTCTAGCAACAGGTGAGTAAGTGTCAAAGAAATCTTCGCCTTCTTTCTGAGTATAGCCCTTGGCAACAAGCCGAGCCTTATATTTTTCAATAGTACCATCAGGCCTAAGCTTCTTTTTGAACACCCACTTGCACCCTACAGGTTTGCACCCATAAGGTTTATCTGTCAGCTCCCAGGTTCCATTAGCGATAATGGAATCCATTTCACTACGGACAGCCTCCTTCCAGTAGTCTGCATCAGGGGATGCATACGCTTCTGAAATAGACTTGGGAGTGTCGTCCACAAGGTACACAGTGAAATCATCACCAAAGGATTTGAATATCCTTTGTCTCTTGCTCCTTCTAGGAGCTCCACTGTCATCCTCCTCATTGACAAGTTCATGTGTATGTTCAAAAGGTTCAGGTGATGTGATTGAACTGGGAATTATTTCAGAAGGTTGACTAGTAGTGTTATGTGTATCCTTCATAGGAAAAATATTCTCAAAGAATGTTGCATCTCGAGACTCCATAATTGTACCAACATGCATGTCAGGTACCTCAGTTTTAACTATCAAAAATCTATAGGCAATGCTATGATTAGCATATCCCAGAAAAACGCAGTCCACAGTTTTAGGTCCAAGCTTGCGTTTCTTAGTTATTGGCACATTAACTTTCGCCAAGCACCCCCATGTACGCAAGTAAGAAAGTGATGGTTTTCTCCCAATCCATATCTCGTATGGTGTTTTGTCCTTATTTCTGTTAGGAACTCTATTTAATACGTGATTAGACGTTAGCAAAGCCTCCCCCCACCATGCCTTAGGTAATCCCGCAGTATCTAACATGGCATTCACCAAGTCAGTCAACGTGCGGTTTTTCCTTTCGGCAATCCCATTTGACTCGGGGGAATAAGGAGGCGTCCTCTCATGTATAATGCCATGTTCCTCACAAAATAAGTCAAATTCGTTTGAGAAATACTCTCCACCACGATCTGACCTAAGTCTTTTTATCTTTCTATTTAACTGGTTTTCAACTTCTGCCTTATAGATTTTAAAATAGTCTAAAGCCCCATCTTTTGTTTTCAATAAATACACATAACAGAACCTAGTTGCATCATCAATCAATGTCATGAAATATGGTTTACACTGCCACAAATATGGTTTACACACTGCCACAAATATGGTTTACAGTCTTATTGCAGAAATCTGATAGGGAAAAACGGAACAAGCCTCCGCACTCATAGCCTTTACCAATAAAATGTCCATGTTTAGACACGACTACTTTATTAGACTCAAATACCAACTTAAGCCCGTCTCTACATAAACGGGAGCCACTAACGAGATTCTTGTCTATAGAAGGGACATGCTGCACGTTCTTCAGCTGCACGATCTTTCCCGAAGTAAACTTCAGATCTACCGTGCCAACACCATGAACAGTAGCATGTGACCCATTCCCCATTAGGACGGAGGAATCTCGGGCGACCTGATAAGAAGAAAACAACGAAATATCAGCACACACATGTACATTAGCTCCTGTATCAATCCACCAATTGGTAGATTGACTAACTGAAAGAACAGTAGGTAAATTACCATACCCAGTCCCATCTCCAGTCTTGCCAATGGTCACGTTGACAGACTTAGAAGTCTGTCCTACAGGTGCCTTCTTTCCTTTGCGTTGTGGGCACTTCTTGGCCATGTGACCAGGCTCACCGCACACAAAGCAAGTTCTATCATCCTGATTGTTGTTGTTCTTCTTCTTCTTGAAGTTGGTTGTCTGTTGGGCTTTGACAAATTTCCCTTTGTTCTTGTTTGAGGGTTTCTGTACCACATTGGCACTAGACTGCCCTCCATCACCCTTAGACACAGCGTCCTTTTCCCGAGCTTTCTCCTCAATTTCAAGAGACCCAATCAGATTCTCAACAGAGTACTCTTGTCTCTTGTGTTTGAGTGCTGTTCCGAAATTCCTCCATGAAGAAGGTAATTTCGCAATAATACATCCAGCCACAAACTTGTCGGGTAAGGCACACTTCAGGAGTTCGAGTTCCTTTGCAATGGCCTGTATCTCATGAGCCTGATCTACTACAGAACGGTTATCAACCATCTTGTAGTCATGAAATTGCTCCATGACATACATGTCATTGCTGGCATCAGTAGCACCGTATTTGGAATTCAGTGCATGCCATAACTCCTTCGCGTCTGTCATGTGCATATACACCTCGCACAGACGGTCAGCAAGAACACTAAGAATGCATCCAACAAAGAGAGTAGTGGCAGTCTCGAATTCTTTCTGCTTTTCAGCGTCAAGAACACCTTCAGGCTTGCCATTACTAACCCAGAATACATTCATAGCAGTAAGCCACAGAGTGACCCTGATCTGCCATCTCTTAAAGTGCACACCGGAGAACTTATCCGGCCTCAGTGCATCGGCAAATCCAGCCATAGTAAAACCACAGTGCCTACAATAAGGTTTTTGGATTGTTGAAAATATAAGCACATGTAGGTTCAATTTATTCCATAAATTAATCATGACATCATGCACGCACATTAACAGAACCATCACAGGCATAAAAGATCTAGACATGTAAACCAGGAAACTGTACATGAACAGATCTAATACGGAGAACATTACTGTTACGTACCGATGGTTCTGTTCTGATCGGTTTGCCGATGTAGACGCCGCAGGCACGGTGAGGATGACACGAAGTCGATGACGATTCGCCGAAGCCGAACGACGAGGAAGACGAGCCAGAGCTACAGCGAGCAGTCGCGCAGAGCGCTTCCCAAAAACCTTATTCGCCCTCTCCCGGTGCAGGACTTTGAAGGCGACGGTTCCGGAGACCTGCTCTCCCGAACGACAGTGCACGCCGGCGGACGGGACGGAGTAGACTACGTGGGACGGCGCAGCACAATGGATGGAGGAGGCAAAACCCTAGATTGATTTTCGCATATCCTGTATGAAGGCGGCGGCTCCGTATTTATAGAAGACCAGGACGCGTGATCAAGACGCCTGCACGTTCTCCATAACTCGTAACCGAACCGGATTAGCAACCGTAACCGATCCGGATTCACCGCCACTCAAAACAGCAAAATAAAACTGCAAAAGGAAGCCGCGTCTGCGCAAGCACCTGGAGCGGATTTTGGCGGACCATTCACGCAGGTGCCGTGCGCCCGCGCCGCCCGCCCAGCCCAGCCCAGCCCAGCCCAGCCCGGCCCGGCCCGGCGAGGCGAGGCGAGCGAGCGCGCGCGTGTTATCCTCTAGTTCTCTCCCACACATGCCTCAAGTGGCTAGGAGTGCACCATCCCTTTTAAGGTGGTCTTCCTCTCCTAGAACTAGCAATATGGTACTAAAGGTCACATGCATGCCTCCTTTGCATGAGTGGGCCTTTGAGATTTAATAGGAATTATACTTATTATATGGGCTTGGCCCACATATAATCCAACAACCCCCCACCAGATCTCAAAGTCCCACAGAGATTTGCCTGAATTCCAATGTACTGTTTATATATCAGTATTTCGATGGAGACCGATTAAGGTTGAACATCCACCTAGAACTCCAAGCTACACTTACTCACAACTTGAACAATGGACTATGCCTTGAATTGCAAGTTTGGTGCAAGCAAGCTTCACTTAAAGACTTAACTGATACTAGGCCGCCAGTAGGCTACCCCTCGGTTGGAGCGTATAAGTCATACTCCTTGGTCTCTTCATGAGCTTAGTAGGAGATTACCCAAGATCTCCATAGACTGCGACTAACAGTCGGGCTCATATAGGTGTGTTCTTTCAAGAACGCTCTGCAGGATAGCGTCTTCGCTTCTAAAAGCCAATGGAACACATTAAGACCTTAGTCAACCTGCCTTGCAGTTTCTGAGAGTATTGCATCTTCACATAGAGAGAGTTGAAATTACTCTCCTCCAGTTAACTAATGGCTTGTTTTTCCCAGATCCTAATTCACGGGATCTCCGATCACATAGGTTGGGTTACTACCATAGATAACTCACATGGGTCTCATACCCATCTCCTTCGATGCACTATTTATCACATTTCGTGATAGTCCCTTTGTAAAGGGATCTGCCAGGTTTTTATCTGTTTGGATGTAATCCAAGGTTATAACTCCGGAGTTTCTCAATTTCCTGACAGACTTCAATCGTCTCTTAACATGCCTAGACGATTTCATATTATCCTTAGAACTGTTCACTTTAGCGATAACGGTTTGATTATCACAGTTCATAAGGATAGCTGGCACTGGCTTTTCCACCGTAGGTAGATCCATCAATAGATCTCGTAGCCATTCTGCCTCAACAATAGCAGTGTCTAGTGCCGCAAGCTCTGCTTCCATGGTTGACCTCGTCAAAATGGTCTGTTTGCAAGACCTCCATGAAACAGCACCACCACCAATAGTGAAAACATATCCACTAGTGGCTTTGATCTCATCAGCATCAGAGATCCAGTTGGAATCACTGTAACCCTCCAGCACCGACGGGTACCCAGTATAGTGAAGTCCAAAGTTCGAGGTACCTTTCAGATAGCGCAACACTCGCTCAAGCGCCTTCCAGTGATCATCTCCTGGGTTAGATGTAAATCGGCTCAATTTGCTCACAGCAAAGGAGATGTCTGGCCTTGTTGCACTAGCTAGGTACATTAGTGAGCCAATTATCTGGGAGTATTCCAACTGATTCCTAGCAATTTTCTTATTTTTACGAAGTAACACGCTAGGATCATAAGGTGTTGGAGAAGGCTTGCTGTCAGAAAAGCCAAAACGGCTCAAGACCTTTTCCACATAATGAGATTGCAAAAGTGTAATCCCATCCTCACCTCTAACCAATTTAATGTTTAGAATAACATCAGCCACTCCCAGATCTTTCATCTCAAAGTTTTGGGACAAGAATGATTTGACCTCATTTATCACACTGATGTTTGTCCCAAAAATCAAGATGTCATCCACATACAAACATAGAATAACTCCCTCACCCCCACCATAACGATAGTATACACATTTATCTGCCTCATTGACAGCAAAGCCTGCAGATGTCAGTGTTCTATCGAACTTCTCATGCCACTGCTTAGGGGCTTGTTTCAGACCATACAAAGATTTCAACAGTTTTAACACCTTGCCCTTTTGACCTTCTACTACAAATCCATCAGGCTGTTCCATGTAAATTTCCTCATCCAGCTCTCCGTTAAGAAAAGCTGTCTTAACGTCCTTTTGATGAACGAGAAGACCATGTGAGGCAGCCAAAGCAAGTAGTACTCGAATTGTGGTCAGTCTAGCAACAGGTGAGTAAGTGTCAAAGAAATCTTCGCCTTCTTTCTGAGTATAGCCCTTGGCAACAAGCCGAGCCTTATATTTTTCAATAGTACCATCAGGCCTAAGCTTCTTTTTGAACACCCACTTGCACCCTACAGGTTTGCACCCATAAGGTTTATCTGTCAGCTCCCAGGTTCCATTAGCGATAATGGAATCCATTTCACTACGGACAGCCTCCTTCCAGTAGTCTGCATCAGGGGATGCATACGCTTCTGAAATAGACTTGGGAGTGTCGTCCACAAGGTACACAGTGAAATCATCACCAAAGGATTTGAATATCCTTTGTCTCTTGCTCCTTCTAGGAGCTCCACTGTCATCCTCCTCATTGACAAGTTCATGTGTATGTTCAAAAGGTTCAGGTGATGTGATTGAACTGGGAATTATTTCAGAAGGTTGACTAGTAGTGTTATGTGTATCCTTCATAGGAAAAATATTCTCAAAGAATGTTGCATCTCGAGACTCCATAATTGTACCAACATGCATGTCAGGTACCTCAGTTTTAACTATCAAAAATCTATAGGCAATGCTATGATTAGCATATCCCAGAAAAACGCAGTCCACAGTTTTAGGTCCAAGCTTGCGTTTCTTAGTTATTGGCACATTAACTTTCGCCAAGCACCCCCATGTACGCAAGTAAGAAAGTGATGGTTTTCTCCCAATCCATATCTCGTATGGTGTTTTGTCCTTATTTCTGTTAGGAACTCTATTTAATACGTGATTAGACGTTAGCAAAGCCTCCCCCCACCATGCCTTAGGTAATCCCGCAGTATCTAACATGGCATTCACCAAGTCAGTCAACGTGCGGTTTTTCCTTTCGGCAATCCCATTTGACTCGGGGGAATAAGGAGGCGTCCTCTCATGTATAATGCCATGTTCCTCACAAAATAAGTCAAATTCGTTTGAGAAATACTCTCCACCACGATCTGACCTAAGTCTTTTTATCTTTCTATTTAACTGGTTTTCAACTTCTGCCTTATAGATTTTAAAATAGTCTAAAGCCTCATCTTTTATTTTCAATAAATACACATAACAGAACCTAGTTGCATCATCAATCAATGTCATGAAATATGGTTTACACTGCCACAAATATGGTTTACACACTGCCACAAATATGGTTTACAGTCTTATTGCAGAAATCTGATAGGGAAAAACGGAACAAGCCTCCGCACTCATAGCCTTTACCAATAAAATGTCCATGTTTAGACACGACTACTTTATTAGACTCAAATACCAACTTAAGCCCGTCTCTACATAAACGGGAGCCACTAACGAGATTCTTGTCTATAGAAGGGACATGCTGCACGTTCTTCAGCTGCACGATCTTTCCCGAAGTAAACTTCAGATCTACCGTGCCAACACCATGAACAGTAGCATGTGACCCATTCCCCATTAGGACGGAGGAATCTCGGGCGACCTGATAAGAAGAAAACAACGAAATATCAGCACACACATGTACATTAGCTCCTGTATCAATCCACCAATTGGTAGATTGACTAACTGAAAGAACAGTAGGTAAATTACCATACCCAGTCCCATCTTCAGTCTTGCCAATGGTCACGTTGACAGACTTAGAAGTCTGTCCTACAGGTGCCTTCTTTCCTTTGCGTTGTGGGCACTTCTTGGCCATGTGACCAGGCTCACCGCACACAAAGCAAGTTCTATCATCCTGATTGTTGTTGTTCTTCTTCTTCTTGAAGTTGGTTGTCTGTTGGGCTTTGACAAATTTCCCTTTGTTCTTGTTTGAGGGTTTCTGTACCACATTGGCACTAGACTGCCCTCCATCACCCTTAGACACAGCGTCCTTTTCCCGAGCTTTCTCCTCAATTTCAAGAGACCCAATCAGATTCTCAACAGAGTACTCTTGTCTCTTGTGTTTGAGTGCTGTTCCGAAATTCCTCCATGAAGAAGGTAATTTCGCAATAATACATCCAGCCACAAACTTGTCGGGTAAGGCACACTTCAGGAGTTCGAGTTCCTTGGCAATGGCCTGTATCTCATGAGCCTGATCTACTACAGAACGGTTATCAACTATCTTGTAGTCATGAAATTGCTCCATGACATACATGTCATTGCTGGCATCAGTAGCACCGTATTTGGAATTCAGTGCATCCCATAACTCCTTCGCGTCTGTCATGTGCATATACACCTCGCACAGACGGTCAGCAAGAACACTAAGAATGCATCCAACAAAGAGAGTAGTGGCAGTCTCGAATTCTTTCTGCTTTTCAGCGTCAAGAACACCTTCAGGCTTGCCATTACTAACCCAGAATACATTCATAGCAGTAAGCCACAGAGTGACCCTGATCTGCCATCTCTTAAAGTGCACACCGGAGAACTTATCCGGCCTCAGTGCATCGGCAAATCCAGCCATAGTAAAACCACAGTGCCTACAATAAGGTTTTTGGATTGTTGAAAATATAAGCACATGTAGGTTCAATTTATTCCATAAATTAATCATGACATCATGCACGCACATTAACAGAACCATCACAGGCATAAAAGATCTAGACATGTAAACCAGGAAACTGTACATGAACAGATCTAATACGGAGAACATTACTGTTACGTACCGATGGTTCTGTTCTGATCGGTTTGCCGATGTAGACGCCGCAGGCACGGTGAGGATGACACGAAGTCGATGACGATTCGCCGAAGCCGAACGACGAGGAAGACGAGCCAGAGCTACAGCGAGCAGTCGCGCAGAGCGCTTCCCAAAAACCTTATTCGCCCTCTCCCGGTGCAGGACTTCGAAGGCGACAGTTTCGGAGACCTGCTCTCCCGAACGACAGTGCACGCCGGCGGACGGGACGGAGTAGACTACGTGGGACGGCGCAGCACAATGGATGGAGGAGGCAAAACCCTAGATTGATTTTCGCATATCCTGTATGAAGGCGGCGGCTCCGTATTTATAGAAGACCAGGACGCGTGATCAAGACGCCTGCACGTTCTCCATAACTCGTAACCGAACCGGATTAGCAACCGTAACCGATCCGGATTCACCGCCACTCAAAACAGCAAAATAAAACTGCAAAAGGAAGCCGCGTCTGCACAAGCACCTGGAGCAGATTTTGGCGGACCATTCACGCAGGTGCCGTGCGCCCGCGCCGCCCGCCCAGCCCAGCCCAGCCCGGCCCGGCCCGGCGAGGCGAGGCGAGCGAGCGCGCGCGTGTTATCCTCTAGTTCTCTCCCACACATGCCTCAAGTGGCTAGGAGTGCACCATCCCTTTTAAGGTGGTCTTCCTCTCCTAGAACTAGCAATATGGTACTAAAGGTCACATGCATGCCTCCTTTGCATGAGTGGGCCTTTGAGATTTAATAGGAATTATACTTATTATATGGGCTTGGCCCACATATAATCCAACAACCCCCCACCAGATCTCAAAGTCCCACAGAGATTTGCCTGAATTCCAATGTACTGTTTATATATCAGTATTTCGATGGAGACCGATTAAGGTTGAACATCCACCTAGAACTCCAAGCTACACTTACTCACAACTTGAACAATGGACTATGCCTTGAATTGCAAGTTTGGTGCAAGCAAGCTTCACTTAAAGACTTAACTGATACTAGGCCGCCAGTAGGCTACCCCTCGGTTGGAGCGTATAAGTCATACTCCTTGGTCTCTTCATGAGCTTAGTAGGAGATTACCCAAGATCTCCATAGACTGCGACTAACAGTCGGGCTCATATAGGTGTGTTCTTTCAAGAACGCTCTGCAGGATAGCGTCTTCGCTTCTAAAAGCCAATGGAACACATTAAGACCTTAGTCAACCTGCCTTGCAGTTTCTGAGAGTATTGCATCTTCACATAGAGAGGGTTGAAATTACTCTCCTCCAGTTAACTAATGGCTTGTTTTTCCCAGATCCTAATTCACGGGATCTCCGATCACATAGGTTGGGTTACTACCATAGATAACTCACATGGGTCTCATACCCATCTCCTTCGATGCACTATTTATCACATTTCGTGATAGTCCCTTTGTAAAGGGATCTGCCAGGTTTTTATCTGTTTGGATGTAATCCAAGGTTATAACTCCGGAGTTTCTCAATTTCCTGACAGACTTCAATCGTCTCTTAACATGCCTAGACGATTTCATATTATCCTTAGAACTGTTCACTTTAGCGATAACGGTTTGATTATCACAGTTCATAAGGATAGCTGGCACTGGCTTTTCCACCGTAGGTAGATCCATCAATAGATCTCGTAGCCATTCTGCCTCAACAATAGCAGTGTCTAGTGCCGCAAGCTCTGCTTCCATGGTTGACCTCGTCAAAATGGTCTGTTTGCAAGACCTCCATGAAACAGCACCACCACCAATAGTGAAAACATATCCACTAGTGGCTTTGATCTCATCAGCATCAGAGATCCAGTTGGAATCACTGTAACCCTCCAGCACCGACGGGTACCCAGTATAGTGAAGTCCAAAGTTCGAGGTACCTTTCAGATAGCGCAACACTCGCTCAAGCGCCTTCCAGTGATCATCTCCTGGGTTAGATGTAAATCGGCTCAATTTGCTCACAGCAAAGGAGATGTCTGGCCTTGTTGCACTAGCTAGGTACATTAGTGAGCCAATTATCTGGGAGTATTCCAACTGATTCCTAGCAATTTTCTTATTTTTACGAAGTAACACGCTAGGATCATAAGGTGTTGGAGAAGGCTTGCTGTCAGAAAAGCCAAAACGGCTCAAGACCTTTTCCACATAATGAGATTGCAAAAGTGTAATCCCATCCTCACCTCTAACCAATTTAATGTTTAGAATAACATCAGCCACTCCCAGATCTTTCATCTCAAAGTTTTGGGACAAGAATGATTTGACCTCATTTATCACACTGATGTTTGTCCCAAAAATCAAGATGTCATCCACATACAAACATAGAATAACTCCCTCACCCCCACCATAACGATAGTATACACATTTATCTGCCTCATTGACAGCAAAGCCTGCAGATGTCAGTGTTCTATCGAACTTCTCATGCCACTGCTTAGGGGCTTGTTTCAGACCATACAAAGATTTCAACAGTTTTAACACCTTGCCCTTTTGACCTTCTACTACAAATCCATCAGGCTGTTCCATGTAAATTTCCTCATCCAGCTCTCCGTTAAGAAAAGCTGTCTTAACGTCCTTTTGATGAACGAGAAGACCATGTGAGGCAGCCAAAGCAAGTAGTACTCGAATTGTGGTCAGTCTAGCAACAGGTGAGTAAGTGTCAAAGAAATCTTCGCCTTCTTTCTGAGTATAGCCCTTGGCAACAAGCCGAGCCTTATATTTTTCAATAGTACCATCAGGCCTAAGCTTCTTTTTGAACACCCACTTGCACCCTACAGGTTTGCACCCATAAGGTTTATCTGTCAGCTCCCAGGTTCCATTAGCGATAATGGAATCCATTTCACTACGGACAGCCTCCTTCCAGTAGTCTGCATCAGGGGATGCATACGCTTCTGAAATAGACTTGGGAGTGTCGTCCACAAGGTACACAGTGAAATCATCACCAAAGGATTTGAATATCCTTTGTCTCTTGCTCCTTCTAGGAGCTCCACTGTCATCCTCCTCATTGACAAGTTCATGTGTATGTTCAAAAGGTTCAGGTGATGTGATTGAACTGGGAATTATTTCAGAAGGTTGACTAGTAGTGTTATGTGTATCCTTCATAGGAAAAATATTCTCAAAGAATGTTGCATCTCGAGACTCCATAATTGTACCAACATGCATGTCAGGTACCTCAGTTTTAACTATCAAAAATCTATAGGCAATGCTATGATTAGCATATCCCAGAAAAACGCAGTCCACAGTTTTAGGTCCAAGCTTGCGTTTCTTAGTTATTGGCACATTAACTTTCGCCAAGCACCCCCATGTACGCAAGTAAGAAAGTGATGGTTTTCTCCCAATCCATATCTCGTATGGTGTTTTGTCCTTATTTCTGTTAGGAACTCTATTTAATACGTGATTAGACGTTAGCAAAGCCTCCCCCCACCATGCCTTAGGTAATCCCGCAGTATCTAACATGGCATTCACCAAGTCAGTCAACGTGCGGTTTTTCCTTTCGGCAATCCCATTTGACTCGGGGGAATAAGGAGGCGTCCTCTCATGTATAATGCCATGTTCCTCACAAAATAAGTCAAATTCGTTTGAGAAATACTCTCCACCACGATCTGACCTAAGTCTTTTTATCTTTCTATTTAACTGGTTTTCAACTTCTGCCTTATAGATTTTAAAATAGTCTAAAGCCCCATCTTTTGTTTTCAATAAATACACATAACAGAACCTAGTTGCATCATCAATCAATGTCATGAAATATGGTTTACACTGCCACAAATATGGTTTACACACTGCCACAAATATGGTTTACAGTCTTATTGCAGAAATCTGATAGGGAAAAACGGAACAAGCCTCCGCACTCATAGCCTTTACCAATAAAATGTCCATGTTTAGACACGACTACTTTATTAGACTCAAATACCAACTTAAGCCCGTCTCTACATAAACGGGAGCCACTAACGAGATTCTTGTCTATAGAAGGGACATGCTGCACGTTCTTCAGCTGCACGATCTTTCCCGAAGTAAACTTCAGATCTACCGTGCCAACACCATGAACAGTAGCATGTGACCCATTCCCCATTAGGACGGAGGAATCTCGGGCGACCTGATAAGAAGAAAACAACGAAATATCAGCACACACATGTACATTAGCTCCTGTATCAATCCACCAATTGGTAGATTGACTAACTGAAAGAACAGTAGGTAAATTACCATACCCAGTCCCATCTCCAGTCTTGCCAATGGTCACGTTGACAGACTTAGAAGTCTGTCCTACAGGTGCCTTCTTTCCTTTGCGTTGTGGGCACTTCTTGGCCATGTGACCAGGCTCACCGCACACAAAGCAAGTTCTATCATCCTGATTGTTGTTGTTCTTCTTCTTCTTGAAGTTGGTTGTCTGTTGGGCTTTGACAAATTTCCCTTTGTTCTTGTTTGAGGGTTTCTGTACCACATTGGCACTAGACTGCCCTCCATCACCCTTAGACACAGCGTCCTTTTCCCGAGCTTTCTCCTCAATTTCAAGAGACCCAATCAGATTCTCAACAGAGTACTCTTGTCTCTTGTGTTTGAGTGCTGTTCCGAAATTCCTCCATGAAGAAGGTAATTTCGCAATAATACATCCAGCCACAAACTTGTCGGGTAAGGCACACTTCAGGAGTTCGAGTTCCTTGGCAATGGCCTGTATCTCATGAGCCTGATCTACTACAGAACGGTTATCAACTATCTTGTAGTCATGAAATTGCTCCATGACATACATGTCATTGCTGGCATCAGTAGCACCGTATTTGGAATTCAGTGCATCCCATAACTCCTTCGCGTCTGTCATGTGCATATACACCTCGCACAGACGGTCAGCAAGAACACTAAGAATGCATCCAACAAAGAGAGTAGTGGCAGTCTCGAATTCTTTCTGCTTTTCAGCGTCAAGAACACCTTCAGGCTTGCCATTACTAACCCAGAATACATTCATAGCAGTAAGCCACAGAGTGACCCTGATCTGCCATCTCTTAAAGTGCACACCGGAGAACTTATCCGGCCTCAGTGCATCGGCAAATCCAGCCATAGTAAAACCACAGTGCCTACAATAAGGTTTTTGGATTGTTGAAAATATAAGCACATGTAGGTTCAATTTATTCCATAAATTAATCATGACATCATGCACGCACATTAACAGAACCATCACAGGCATAAAAGATCTAGACATGTAAACCAGGAAACTGTACATGAACAGATCTAATACGGAGAACATTACTGTTACGTACCGATGGTTCTGTTCTGATTTGAGTTTCATTTGGATTTGCCCTGAATTTATGTTTTGAAAAAAAACTGGGTTTGAAAAGTAATTTAAATAAAAACCTAAAAAAAATATTGTTAAATAAAAAGATATTTTGAATTTCTATGAAAATCCTAGTTCAAAATAATTATTTGAATTTATTTGGCTCTTATTTGGTTTCCTGGATTTTCTGGAGTTTAAATCCTATTTTTTAAAACTTAAAAAGTAATTTAAAGTATAAAAATTTAATACCAACATTAGTTGGAAATATTTTTATTAAGTCCAAAATGTCTCCAGGAGGTTCTCTGAATTTTTCTGGAATTTTTGGAGTTTATTTCATATTTTTCTGAGGCCAAATGAATTTCTTGTCAATTTCTGAAAATCCTAAATCAAAAAAAAATAAAAAATAAAAATAAATTCCCTCTCCCTTCCCCTCCGGCCGCCACGTGGACGGCCGGATTCCTCCCACGCCAGCCGGCCGATCCCGCCTACCCCCTCCCAACGGGCGACACGCGTACGGCCCAGATCGGCCGCACCCCACTCGCCCGGCCCATCCGAGCCATCCCCGCCTCGCCCCTCTCCCGGCCGCCCGATCCACCCTCGGCCACGCGGCGCCATCTGCGCCACCCGCGCCCCCGCTTCTCTCTCTCCTCACCCCGGCCCACCTGTCGGCGCGCCTCCCCTCCGCGCTCCCTCTCTCTGCCACCGCGGGCCCGCCCGTCAATCGCTCCTCTCTCCCGTTCTCTCTCTGACCGCCCGGGCCCACCCGTCAGCTTCGTCTTCCCCGAGCGCCTCTTCCTCCCGCTCGGCCGCGCCATCACCGCCGCCAATCCCGCCGCGCTCCCCCCTTCCTCCCTTCTCCCGAGTGGCCGCGCCAACTCCCTTCCTTCTCCCGCAAGTCGCGCGCCCAAACTCCCCCATCCCCGCACCGTGTTTCCCCCCCCCCCGTAATTCCCGCCGCCCCGCGCCATTGCCGGCGAGGAATCCGCGGCACCCCCGCCCTCGTCCGCCCCTATAAAAGGCACCTCCGGCCTCCCCTCTCTTCGCTCCACCTCCCCCTCCACTCCCCTCTCTCTCCCGGCCACTCCACCGCCGCCGCACCGTGCGCCCCATCCCCGAGCGCCGCCTCTTCCAACGGCGAGCAATTCCCGCCGCTTCGCCCCTCCTCGCGCCTCACCGACGCCACCCCCACCTTCCCCGACCTCTGGCGATCATCGTGCGCCCCTCGGCCGAGCCGTAGGACCACCGGAGCCCCCTCGCCACCGACGCCCGAGCCACGCCGCCGCCTCTCCTCGCCGCCGGCGCAACCCCGGGCTCCTCTGGTAAAGTGCCGGCCACCCCCGAGTTCCCCGTCGCCCCCTCTCTCTCCTCGGCCCCTCGCCGCCGGCAGCCGCGCCGCCGTTCGCCGGCGAGCGCAACGCCCCCGAGCACCCCCCCGGCCGGCATGCCACCGTGGCAGCAAACGCGGCGCCACGTCGGCGCCACATCCGTGCCCCCTCGCCCCGTCGGCGCCACGCCAGCCCGGCCTCGCCACCCGTGCCACCTCAGCCCCTCCCGTAGACCGTGGACTCGGTCCACATAGACCGGGCCCACACGTCAGCCCCTCCCCCTCTTTTCCAATACAAAAATAATTCGGCCGAAATTCAAAATCCCAGGGCTGACGCAATGCTGACGCAATAATTCCAATTTCCTTTAGAAAAATAATTCCATAAATCCCTCTTTTTCTTTTTCTCTGAATTTAAACTTCCCGGAGCCCGTTCTTCTTCATCCTAACTCCGTTTGAGCCCATTCAAATTTCTAAATTCATCAAAAATTCCAAACTATCCATTTCTTCCATCCTTTCAAATATTTGAAATTTATTTGAAATTTAAAATTTTAAATTTCAAATTCCAATGGCTAGTTTAATTTCAAAGCCTCAGTTCCATTCCAAATTTCCCGTGCACTTTCAAAATTTAAATTCAAATCTTGCAAAATCTCCATAAAATCCATTCTATTTTCCTTGGTCCAAATATTGTCTCAGTAATTTCTTTTCCCAACCGATCTTCCAGATATTCGTTCTCCCTCGTGCGAACTCCGAATCCGTTGATTCTTTCTTCTAAATTCATCTAAAATCATAACCTATCCAAATATGGCCTCTATTTGAATTTTGGATTTTATTTGAATTTTCTTTTGTATTTATTTGTTTTGTTGCTTCGTCTTTCCTCGCGTAGATTCCAACGTTGTCGACGATCCCTCTTCACAGCAGCAAGAAGACCCAGAAACCCTGCAAGAAGGCAAGTCTCCTTTGATCATTTCGAGCCTATGCTTTTGAAATGTTTTTAAAATATTTTAAATTATGTGCATTGCTATTTACATAAAGTCACTAGTTCAAGTCTTTAGGAATTAGTTATTCCAACTTTGTTATGCCCTCATTTGACATTGATTGCCATGTGCCTTGTCACCCTAGAACTTCCTTTGTCTCAATAATGAGATTACTATTAACCTTGTGAATAGTAGATGGGTAGCTTAATGCTTAGTCTTGCTATCTAATAACTTTGGAAAATCTTGAAAATGGGAAATTATGATTTATTATTGAACCCTTGTGTTTGAAAGTGAAGTGGCAATTGGAGTTGTCACTGTGATTTTTAAAATAAAATAAAATTGTGAAAGTTGGTTTAGATTAGGGTGGATGGTTGTTTGGGTTGGTGCAGTAAGCACGAGAACTTGTTAAGTGTATGTTCCACCCTAGTCAATTAAGGACCGACGCTTGTGTTTGTCCAAACTGAGCATTAACCGTACAACCACAAGTCTATATGGGTACGACCTAGCTAACTAACCTATAAAGGTGTAGTTTAGATATCACCAGTGGTGTATTGAGTGCCAGGGTGTACTGGTTACTCATAGTGAGGGACAGGGTTTACTGTACTCATATGGCGCAAGAGGGGGCTTCAGATTGGGCGGATTTAACCCTTCTGCGGTGAAACCTCAGCGGGTGGTCTCTAGCTATACTGGAGTAGGTGAAAGGCTTTGTGATATTTTATCTGGGTCTCATGCCAAAGGAAGCATGTTGACTATTAAGATAATTTATCTCTTGTGGGTAAAGTTGTACAACCTCTGCAGAGTGTAAAACTATTCGAATAGCCGTGCCCACGGTCAAGGGCGGGCAAGGAATGCATTCACATGGTAGATTTCTGGTTTTGGATTTAAAATCAAAAGTTTTGTATTCCGAGGGTGGAGGGAACTCTCGGAAGGGAATCCTGGCGGATGGAGCCAGAGAGGGTGGATGGAACCCGCAGTTTAAAACTTGACCAATGGTAATTGGTTAGCTAGTGTTGGTAGTTGGAACCTTCGCTAGAAAGTTAATTCTGTTAAAACATTTACTTCATTAAAATAATGCCTTCGAAAATAATTAGTAGTAATGGAGATTTTAAATATTGCTTTGTGCAAAAGAACCATATGGCCTTCCTTTGTTAAGCCTTGCATCTATGCATTTTTCCCAAGACTTGCGGAGTACTTTATGTACTCACATGCTACACTTAAAAATAAAATCTCAGAGGAAGTTGAAGCTCAAGAAGGTGACTACGACTACTGCTTCGCTTGTGGCTGTGATGGATTCTTCCCGGAGGACTAGGTCGCGCTTTCCCAGTCAATTGCCTGTGGCGAATTGATGGGTCGTCCTCGAGTTTTATTTGCTTCCGCTGTGTTTGATTGTGCGAGGTCTTAAACCTCCCTTGTAATAATGAGACCCGGTGGTCAGTACTCTTATTTATTGTAATAAATCGTTGTTGGTGATGTTTTCCATTCTGTTTGACTGTGTGCACTAGCTTTGATCTGGGACTAGTGCTGTAATACACAGAGGGTCCGGGTTTGAGAATCCGGGGGCCCGACAGTTTCTTAGTTATTGGCACATTAACTTTCGCCAAGCACCCCCATGTACGCAAGTAAGAAAGTGATGGTTTTCTCCCAATCCATATCTCGTATGGTGTTTTGTCCTTATTTCTGTTAGGAACTCTATTTAATACGTGATTACACGTTAGCAAAGCCTCCCCCCACCATGCCTTAGGTAATCCCGCAGTATCTAACATGGCATTCACCAAGTCAGTCAACGTGCGGTTTTTCCTTTCGGCAATCCCATTTGACTCGGGGGAATAAGGAGGCGTCCTCTCATGTATAATGTCATGTTCCTCACAAAATAAGTCAAATTCGTTTGAGAAATACTCTCCACCACGATCTGACCTAAGTCTTTTTATCTTTCTATTTAACTGGTTTTCAACTTCTGCCTTATAGATTTTAAAATAGTCTAAAGCCTCATCTTTTGTTTTCAATAAATACACATAACAGAACCTAGTTGCATCATCAATCAATGTCATGAAATATGGTTTACACTGCCACAAATATGGTTTACACACTGCCACAAATATGGTTTACAGTCTTATTGCAGAAATCTGATAGGGAAAAACGGAACAAGCCTACGCACTCATAGCCTTTACCAATAAAATGTCCATGTTTAGACACGACTACTTTATTAGACTCAAATACCAACTTAAGCCCGTCTCTACATAAACGGGAGCCACTAACGAGATTCTTGTCTATAGAAGGGACATGCTGCACGATCTTTCCCGAAGTAAACTTCAGATCTACCGTGCCAACACCATGAACAGTAGCATGTGACCCATTCCCCATTAGGACGGAGGAATCTCGGGCGACCTGATAAGAAGAAAACAACGAAATATCAGCACACACATGTACATTAGCTCCTGTATCAATCCACCAATTGGTAGATTGACTAACTGAAAGAACAGTAGGTAAATTACCATACCCAGTCCCATCTCCAGTCTTGCCAATGGTCACGTTGACAGACTTAGAAGTCTGTCCTACAGGTGCCTTCTTTCCTTTGCGTTGTGGGCACTTCTTGGCCATGTGACCAGGCTCACCGCACACAAAGCAAGTTCTATCATCCTGATTGTTGTTGTTCTTCTTCTTCTTGAAGTTGGTTGTCTGTTGGGCTTTGACAAATTTCCCTTTGTTCTTGTTTGAGGGTTTCTGTACCACATTGGCACTAGACTGCCCTCCATCACCCTTAGACACAGCGTCCTTTTCCCGAGCTTTCTCCTCAATTTCAAGAGACCCAATCAGATTCTCAACAGAGTACTCTTGTCTCTTGTGTTTGAGTGCTGTTCCGAAATTCCTCCATGAAGAAGGTAATTTCGCAATAATACATCCAGCCACAAACTTGTCGGGTAAGGCACACTTCAGGAGTTCGAGTTCCTTGGCAATGGCCTGTATCTCATGAGCCTGATCTACTACAGAACGGTTATCAACCATCTTGTAGTCATGAAATTGCTCCATGACATACATGTCATTGCTGGCATCAGTAGCACCGTATTTGGAATTCAGTGCATGCCATAACTCCTTCGCGTCTGTCATGTGCATATACACCTCGCACAGACGGTCAGCAAGAACACTAAGAATGCATCCAACAAAGAGAGTAGTGGCAGTCTCGAATTCTTTCTGCTTTTCAGCGTCAAGAACACCTTCAGGCTTGCCATTACTAACCCAGAATACATTCATAGCAGTAAGCCACAGAGTGACCCTGATCTGCCATCTCTTAAAGTGCACACCGGAGAACTTATCCGGCCTCAGTGCATCGGCAAATCCAGCCATAGTAAAACCACAGTGCCTACAATAAGGTTTTTGGATTGTTGAAAATATAAGCACATGTAGGTTCAATTTATTCCATAAATTAATCATGACATCATGCACGCACATTAACAGAACCATCACAGGCATAAAAGATCTAGACATGTAAACCAGGAAACTGTACATGAACAGATCTAATACGGAGAACATTACTGTTACGTACCGATGGTTCTGTTCTGATCGGTTTGCCGATGTAGACGCCGCAGGCACGGTGAGGATGACACGAAGTCGATGACGATTCGCCGAAGCCGAACGACGAGGAAGACGAGCCAGAGCTACAGCGAGCAGTCGCGCAGAGCGCTTCCCAAAAACCTTATTCGCCCTCTCCCGGTGCAGGACTTCGAAGGCGACGGTTCCGGAGACCTGCTCTCCCGAACGACAGTGCACGCCGGCGGACGGGACGGAGTAGACTACGTGGGACGGCGCAACACAATGGATGGAGGAGGCAAAACCCTAGATTGATTTTCGCATATCCTGTATGAAGGCGGCGGCTCCGTATTTATAGAAGACCAGGACGCGTGATCAAGACGCCTGCACGTTCTCCATAACTCGTAACCGAACCGGATTAGCAACCGTAACCGATCCGGATTCACCGCCACTCAAAACAGCAAAATAAAACTGCAAAAGGAAGCCGCGTCTGCGCAAGCACCTGGAGCGGATTTTGGCGGACCATTCACGCAGGTGCCGTGCGCCCGCGCCGCCCGCCCAGCCCGGCGAGGCGAGGCGAGCGAGCGCGCGCGTGTTATCCTCTAGTTCTCTCCCACACATGCCTCAAGTGGCTAGGAGTGCACCATCCCTTTTAAGGTGGTCTTACTCTCCTAGAACTAGCAATATGGTACTAAAGGTCACATGCATGCCTCCTTTGCATGAGTGGATCTTTGAGATTTAATAGGAATTATACTTATTATATGGGCTTGGCCCACATATAATCCAACACATACGCCACGGATTCTGGGATGCGACGTGCAGCATGCATCGAGAGCAGCGTGACTAATTTGAGAGCAACCCCGTGGAGTCGCTGTGTGACACAAGCTCCGCTGGGCTCACTTGCGCCGTCGCGGTGGCGCGGAAAGTAGGACAACATCATTTTCTCATATACGAAATAGAAGAAGCATGTGCTGGACTTCTTTTTTTTTTCTTTCTCATACTGATTTGGTTTCGCAGCGGAGAATTTGGATAGAAATGGTGGTAGATGGGGATGGCCTTAATAAGATGATGAGACAATTCTATGGTCCTATTTGTTTAGACTTGGGTCTGTTCTTTTCGGCTGCGGCTTATGGCTTTTGGTTGAAATTTTTGAATTTTGGCTGTTTACGGTACAGATTACGGAGAGACAGATACTCACTTGCGATTTTAGCTGGTACAGATGTTGGGCTTTTTAACGTGTAGATCGTTTAACTTGTAGACCCCATCTTGAGAAAATACTCCGTTTGAAATTTAGACACTGTAGCAAAAGTCAAAAGCCGCCAGCTTGTGAGGTAAAGAACAGCCCCTTGGACCTTTGTTTATAACTTAAAGTTGGATTTTTGGCCTAAGCAGCTTAAAAACGGTTAGCTTTTAAGCCAAGCCAGACTATTTTACATCCTAGTTTTTTGATGGATTGGATGGTATAATTTATTATCAGAAAGTCTAAAATAGCCCTGTTATGTTGGTTGGTAAAGTCTGATTTCTGTCATCTTGTAACAATAGAATTTAATTACCCATTGTTTGACAAAGGTCAATTAGAAAATGTGTACGTACTCAATGGAGTGTTGTAACCCCCTTCACAATTACAATTACAATTTCAACATGAACAAGCAGGTGCAAAAAAACTCCAAGTGAATATGATCATGCATCGGATTGGTCATATTGTGATAAATTATGAATGTGCATACAATTTGCTGTTGTTTCTTCAAATACAAATGCAGGCCGAGGAAAGAACAAAAGAATGAATTGGTATGAAACATTGTTTCCAATTCAAGAAAAGGTAGATTGCAAAATACAAGACTTTGTTCACGTGTTGCACATCCACATTGTTACAACTTTCAAGAACACTAAGCAAGCGTTTAGATGCTACATTCTTTACAGGTTGTTACAACTTTCAGGAACAACAAACAATTGTTCAAGTATACAGCCTTTACACATTGTTACAACTTTCAGGAAAAGCCAATCTATCTTTTATCTTGTACAGCCCTGTTTCCATAATCAAGGCTTGGGTTCTAGGGAGTCCTCTTTCCCTGAGCCTAGAGTTGGATGCTGCTCCAGATGTACTGACAAGTGTAACACCAGCCACACCATCACTCGTGCTCAAAATCGACAAGAGGCAGTAGATGGTTAGCATACCGTGGAGGGCAACAAATGAATAAAACAATGTATCTTTATCCCAGATTAAAAGCAAGCAGGGAAAATTAATAGCTGTACCACATCAAAATTGGTATGTTGGAAGCCTTGTAATTCGATGGATTAGCTCATGGCCGCCATGTAGTTTTCTTTACAGACATTATGCCCTCCTTTGTCCTGTCTGAAGGTCATCACAATTTCCCAATACAGTGATCTCAAAATGGCCTCCAATGGGTCAAGGATCTTAAGTTTTTCCTTGATGATGGCACAACCTCCAGGTCTCAAAATCCGTTCCATCTCAACCACAATTTGCGACAGGTTCCTTACATCTACATAATGCAAGCAATAATACATCTATAGCTCTATTTAACTACTTGTAATACCTGAGCACCACTTCAGCACCTTTTCTACATACTTCAGCACCACTATAAGCACGAGCCCTTCACAAATCACAGCTCAAAATGTATACACCTCCGGAATAACAAGAGAAATGTTTGGTGCTGCAGTGAACAACAAGGACATGGCAACAAAACTAATCCCAGATCACTGCATACATTTGGTTTACTGATCTAGGCTGCTAACGTGCATTACGCTGCCATGAATGTGTCGGACTAATGTAATATCTCCCCAAACAAAAATTTATGATTCCACAGTGGCAAATCCACCAAGGGGAAAATTTATCGATGCTGGACAATTGATATTGTACATAGAAAATTATGTAGCCAGTTGATCATCCAATGTCAAGAACAGCAACATCTCCTTTTTCAAATGTCATTCCATTTTTTATGGAGCAGCCGGTACCTAGATGAGAACGGTGGGAGAGGGGAGCCGGCGGTGTTGGGGATGGGTAGGAGGCCTGCAGGGTCACCGGCGGGATTGCGGGAGGTCAGCGGTGTTGGGGACGGGGAGGAGGCCAGTGGTGTCAGGGACGGGGAGGAGGCCGGCGGGGTCGCAGGGGGTGTTGGGGATGGGCAGGAGGCCTGCGGGGTCACCGGCGAGGTCACGGGAGACCTGCGATATTGGGGACGGGGAGGAGGCCTGCAAGGTCGCGGGTTGCCGGCAGGATCGCGGGTCGTCGGTGGGATCGCTGCACAGCCCTAATCGCCTCAGAGGCGCTTCGGTTCAGGAGGGGAACCGGGAGGGTGAAATGCAGAGGAAACTAGGGCTGTGCATTTTTCAACCGAACCGAAAAAACCGACCCGAAAAAACCGAACCGAACCGGTCAACTCGGTTTGACCGGTTTTTGGTATTCGGTTCGGTTTTCAAATTTTGGGTTATTTTGGTATTCGGTTTTTTCGGGAAAAACCGATTAAAAACCGAAAAAACCGAAATACCGAATAGCGCTAAAACCGGTGACTCGTCCAGTGATGTTAGATGTGCTGTGCCCACGCGTCCGGCTTCAGTCCCCTGTTTTGTTTGCTGTTCCCACGGATGATGGGCTGTGTGGCAGAGTGTAACATCCCAAAATTTTGAAATTTGAAAATGTGAGGCTTTTGAATTATTTGCAATATGTTTTATTTGAATTTGGAGTTTATGATGTTTTTCTGAGAAATTTGGTAAAGGTTGCAAAAGTTAAAAGGATCCAGAAAAAGCAAACATATTTAATTAATAGAAAATCAAGATTTAAAATACGAATCTGAAAAGATGATCCAGTATAAGAAGAGAGAAATCTAAGTTAAGAATATAAAATCTCATTTTGAAAATAATGGCACAAATAGCAATAAAAAGTGAATGAATAAAATACAAACACATGTACATGTATATATATGTGTGCATATACAAATTGTGCAAGAAAGAGTTTAGCACTAGGAAATAAAAATGTGCAAAATTTAAATGAGCCAGCAAGATAACAAATATACATATATATACACACACAAGTGAAACAAATATGTAATGTACCAACATTGTGATAAGCATAGCCATGAAAAATAAAAATAAAGTAAATAAAACCGAAATAGAGGACTGATAGATTTTGTATCTATAAAATCTAACCAAAGCTTGAAATAAAATGTCAAGTATTAAAATCAGTAACTTTAATTAGGGAATAGAAATTCAAACTCAAGATTCAAAATTTCAGAAATTGCTAAAGTTTCATATTATCTCTCATTCTTTTACCTCTCTCTCTCACTTCCATGTGGGCCCCAGCCCCTCTCTTTCCCCTCTCTTTCTCCTCTTTCTGCCAGCGGGCCCAGGCCACTTCCCCCTCTCTCTTTCTTCTCTCCTTCCTCTCCCGTGCGCCCGCACCAGCGCTGCTTTCTCTCTCTCCTCTGCCCAGAGCTCAGCTCTCTCCTTCCGCGTGGCAGCCATGCACCAAGCCCTCGCCCACGGTTTTCCCCGTCGCCCCTGGTTTCCCCGCATTGCCGCGTGACTATAAGGAGCTCGCCCGCGCCGCTTCCTCCTCTCCCCCATTTCCTTTCCGCCCGTGCGCAAGCTGCCGCCGCCGTGCTCCCGTGTGATTCCGGCCGCCCGTTGAAGCTCCGGCCAAGGTGACCGCGTCATACCGTGTCCTCGCTCCCCCTCTACTCCCTTGCCAAGTTAATTGGGTTCTCGTGCACAGGGGCTCGCGTACCGCCGTTCTTCCTCATTTCCGGCCGCCGCCGCCACCGCCACCGCCATTCCTCCTCCGTGACTCCTCGGCTCGATTCCTCCATGGGAGAGCACCTCCATGCCTCCCTGAAGCTTTCCCCGCGACCGGCCGGAGCTACGGACTGCCCCAGCTCACCGGCGTCGTGTGCATGACCCGCGCCGCCGCAGGCTCACGGTGCCGGCCCGCCTCGAACCCCCTCTGGTCCGGACAATCGCACGGTAAGCATCCCCATGATCCCCTACTGCTCATGCACCCGTAAATTCTTCCCCTCCTCCACGCTGGCGCCGCCGCCCCGTTCCACCTCCGCCTCCGTCCGCCGAGCCTCGCCGTCGGTCTATCTTGAAGCCTCTCGGCTCACGCCGGCGCCTCCCTCGGGTCCCTTGTGTTCCCAGGATTCCATTTCACCGGTCACCGCCTCCCTCCGGCTGCCCCCTCGCCGGCGACGCCACCATCTTCCCCAAAGCCGTCGCCTCCCCTGTTCGGCTGAAAGAAAGCTCTGTTTTGGAGCTCCGTTTCTCTGTCGCTTTGTCTAAATTATCTCCCCCTCTGCTGTCACTAACGAGCGGCAGCTCGGTTGGTTAGCCCAGCCGCTAGATACACATGCAGTCCCGAGTTCGATTCAGCCGGCCGCACCACTTTTCCCTCATTTTCGTTTTTAATTTTTGTGGTCCATTTCAAGTAACAATAATCAAGGAAAATAGAGAATAATCTAGGGAATGTAATAAATTTTATTAGGATGTAAATGAGATTGTTTAAGATTTAAATTTGAATTAGTTATCATATATGAATACTTAATGTGGGATGCATAATTGAATTAAAAGGCTAAATATTAATTGGGGCATTAATAAAAGATGGTTATACCTAAAATCCAAAGATAATGGAGGTATGCACAAATAGAATTTAAATATACATCCGAGTATAGAGTTATATGTAAATAATCAAGTGGCTAATGGAAAATAATTTAGTAACACATAAAACAAGATGCAATGTTAGTTGTATCTTTAGAACCCGAGTTTATGAATGTCCAAAAATGTTTAAAGACCAAATCCGGACTAGCTACTTGTAAAAAAAAAAGGAATTTATGTACGATAATCATAATAACACTATAATAGCAACAAAAATGTACGTAAAATATTCACGATACCTAAACCGAAGGGTATCTTTAACTAAATTCCTATTGGTATGTTTATTAAAATCCCTAGGTCAATTGTAAATAAAATAATCTCACCACTTGACATTATAATAAACAAGGTAATATTAGCACAACCTAAAATAATACATCTTGAATTACTAAAAATGCAAGCTATAAGATTAATACGGCAAACTAGAAATCATATACAACGTGTATATAACTCGTGCCCTAACTCTTGAAAGCTAACACTAGACAAGGCAATACTCTACACCCCACTATAGCCTTACATCTACCCATAGGTCTAGTTTGACTCATAGAACTTCCTTAATAAATATAAAAATAATAAAAGAAGTTATTAATAAATAGATCAAGTCATCATATTTTGCCATCAGCTATACTTAGCTATCTCCGAATTCTAAACAAAAATAATCTCATTAATATACCTTTGCCATGACCCGTCCTTGATCTCCATTTCGACAAGTTTTCCCTCGCCATTTCCCCGCTCACTCCAACCACTCCGACACATGACAATACTCCGCGTCCAATCAACCTTGTCTCTAATCACTTAAATAATCATAATAAAAGTTAATCAAGCTCAATTAGATTTATTTGGACTTTTAAGTTATTTGCATTTATTTGGATTCAGTTGCTTAGCACGTAATTAGAAACTGGAGTCCCAAAGAATCAATGGATCAAGCGGGATCGAGATCAAGGTGAAGATAAAGACCAGAATCTCAAGACCATCAAATGATATAGCTTGAGTGAGCTCAAGACCGCAGTAAACCGCGCCAGGCGAGTCAATACTTTGATCATGTTGAACCTACATTTCTGCAAATTACTTTGCTTTAAATTATCAAATTGCATGCGGTTATTTATATGCAAATACATGTTAATTTTAGACTCTAGTTATATTCCATTGTGTGCCTTGAATTAATATTACCCCTCCGTTGGAATATTTGAAGTCGAGAACCTTGTCGCCCTAGCAAAAATTATAATAATACCCTTTCGAAAATAAGTCCGTAATTATATGCCATGCTTAGTAATGTTTAGGTACTCATGGGCGCGAAGGCGCCCAAGCATCACTTTAATCATGAGAAATTGATTTGGGCAGTCATGGTGGGAATGACTGGTATATTTTGACAGGGTTATTTTCTGCTCCCAAAACTCTTAAATTGCTTACATATCTGAGCGGATGGTTTGGGGGCTGGAATGTGGTGCGGTGGGAGCACAAATTATGGAGTGTGGTAGAACCGCTCAGATAATACTAAGGACTGAATCTTGTGATGACCTCCTGATGTAAAACAGTACAACCACAAGTCTATAATGGGTACGACCTAGCTGAATAACTTGCAAGGGTTTAGTTCAGATATCACCGAGGAAAGTGGGTGCCAGGGTGTACTGGTTTACTCACAGTGAGGCACAGGGTGTACTGTACTCGCACGGCGCAAGAGGGGGCTTCTGACTGTGGTGGTGTAACCCTTCAGCGGTGAAACCTCAGCGTGGGTGGTGTCTAGCTAGATCGGAGTAAGGTAAAGGCTTTGTGATAAATTATCTGGGTCTCATGCCTAAGGAAGCATGTTGGCAAAAAGGATAGTTCATCTCTTGTGGTGAAAGTGTACAAACTCTGCAGAGTCAAAACTATTCGAATAGCCGTGCCCACGGTCATGGGCGGACATGGGAACTTACTCGAGATAGTTCTATTTCAAAATGTTTTGTGGGTGGGAATGGAAATGCGAAGGGCGAAGGACTGCCCTGGTTTGGAATTGTCCTGGGCGTCGTCCCAGTGGTAAGTTAAGCGGCTATAACGCTGAAGAAATTGCTATATGGTGCAGATGCCATGTAACGGTGGATGGAATCTGAATCGATATTAATAATGCATTTCCTTGTACATTATGATTTGGTTCAAACTGCTAGGTCTTAGGGATTTTTAAGTAATTGTATTCAAAAGCACTCTACGCAAAAATAAAATAACCCGAGCCTTCCTTTGATAAGCCATGCATACTATTTAATTGCATTCTGTGTATTGGCTCGCGGAGCACGGGGTCGGAGTGCTCATGCTCGCTTTTGCGACAAAATTCAGAATCAGGAAATCAAATCACCTCGCCTCAGCAACAAGATTGGACAAGCTGGCCGAGAAGATGAAGATGTCAAGGGCTAGGTCGCGAACCTCCAGTTGGCTGCCTGTGGGCATGTCCTGAAGGTCCCACCTGTGTGCTTCGTTCTTCCGCTGCTGCAATTTAATGATTTCGGCTTAATCGGCCCATGAGTAAGTTTACTATTAAACTTTACGCTTTCGCATGATATGTATTTTGATATTCAGAACTGTAAACTGTGAGCACTATCTACTGATCCAGGGAATAGTGCGGTGGAATCACAGTGGAATCCGGATGTTAATATCTGGGTCCCTACAGGCATGGTATCAGAGCATATCGACTGCAGGTCGTGACCTAGTTAGCCTGGCCGTTAGCCTCATGACTAGAAGTATTTCTTCAAAATCTATTTCGAAAAATATAAGTTGTAATGCTCAATCTCATCTCTCTTAGATGATTCCCCCTTATCTATATGCTACCATAGCCATTTTACTTCTGAAGCTCTCTTACCCAAATTCAAAGTGATGAAAATCCAGTACTTCTCTTGTAACCACTCTATGAAAATACGCCTTAGGCCAAGAATTATGAAGCTTACACTTGAGACCTAATTGTTTTATTCTGGGGTGAAATAATAGTGCGAATTTTGGGTAAATGTATCGGTGGAGTTTAATTGAATAGATTGACCAGACAGATGAATTAAGTATTTTTGAGAGAAATAGAAAGTGTGAAACCGACTAAAGGATTGCACACTGATAAATTGTATCATTCCTGGAAGATGTTTGCAACAATGGAATAATAGGATATGATCAATAACAGGAAGGATTCACTAAAATTGTGAGAAGTTGGATAACAGCTATCGGAGTACAGACTGGATTAGATTATGTTATTCCTGGAGGATGCTTACAATAATGAATAAATTCGAAGGTTGATAATAAAGATTTAGGATGGTTACTAAATGAGTAATTATGATTTTGAATACAATCTCGGATTATTAGGAAGTCCTGATACACATGACACTGGTGGATTTAAAAGTAATAATGATGGATAATTGAGGAGTAGATATACAATAAAGATTCAGGTTGATCATTGAAGAAGCAAACTATAGATTTGGATCAGTGACACCAGACTGGATTATTAGGAGTTCACGATATGAAAGTCATCAATGGATCTAAATAAAGAAAGCTAGATCTTCATAGGATTAGAAAGCTGATAAGATTGGCAATTGATGAACCTAAGATTGGATTTATAAAGATGTGGTGGAAATTCAGGCACATATCGGAATTTGATAACTTCGATTCGATTAATAAGAATTTTAAATGGAAGATGGCTGTTTATGGTAACCACATAAAGAAGTTGGTAGGTTCATGATTGATCATAAGAGGGATAATGACAGTGTGGAGTCTAGGATAAATAAATTGGTGGAGCGTAATTGAATATACAGGCTAGATAGATGATTTAAATGATTTTTGGAGAATTAGGGAGTGCAAAGGTATTTGATGGGTTGTGACACTGATAATTTAAAATTATTGGGAGATGTTGACAATATTGAGATTAATAGGATTTGAACAATTTCTAGATGGGTGAATTGAATTTCTGAGAATATTGGAGGAATCATAATAAGTAGTGGATTATAATCTTGATAAGTGTATTCTCGGTGGATGTACACTAGTGAATCGTAGATTTGATCATTAATGTATTTGGTGGAGGTATACTAGTGAATTAGTTAGTGATAGATAATGGAAAAGGAGATTGATTACTAGAAGAATGAATTTATGGTTTTGGATCAATAACAAAAAGGATTGAATATGATTGAAAGTCAAAGATTTATGCGAGACTTAGATAACCATGACTAGGTTAATGAAATGATGGATGATACAATAGGAAGAGTATGATTGGTGGATCGAATACAATAAATAATCTCCTTCGCTGTTTGGAGTCTTAGATGGCAGTAATACTATGAACAATTAATGAAGAAAGATAACCTAAGTGCAGTTTGCAAAAGTGGAAGTTAAATTATAAAGGCCATTGGATTCTAAGCCTTACGTACAGACAAATCATATGGGAGTGACTTGATTCAGTGATGGATAGTTGAACGTTGGAAGAGATTAGGATACAAAAAAAAAATCTATTTAGCCACAAGGATCATTTAAAAAAAAGGAGTGAGTGCTAAAACCAGTGAAACTACCCCAAATACTTTCCACTTCTTTCTATTAATTACAAAAGGAAAAATTTTGATCCTTTTCTCATACCCCTACTCCAAATATTAAGGTTAGGAACGACGAAGATGATCATGAAGATAAGGTGGTCTCGTTTTAGACGGATTGTGCATATGAACCCTGCACCCTCCTATGTGTGCTCCCCGAGTAGACGTTGTATTGTTGCAAGATTCTATTTGGCCCTGTGCACTGCCTCTTGCCCTCGGGCGTCCTATTTCGCAGTCACAGGAAAAGCTTGCTTTTAAAATTTGTGTGGTTCTGTATCACCCCAGCTTCTGGGGTATTTTCCTTTAAAGTTAAATGGGTTAGAACATCTTATCTCCGCGATTTAATCCTCATGCTATTCCCTCTCACCTTTTCTGAAAACCCCATCGGATCCAAAAGAACGAAATAACCAGTAACCCAAAACCAGTGCAATCAAGAAGATGTGAAGATTCTGCAACCTTCCAATATTTGAGGAGAACAACATCACTGTGAACAAGGCCACCCGCCAATCTCGTGACGACCAAGACAGCTAAGAGTACAATAGATGAATAATGACAATCATCATTTATTTAAGGGGGGTAGCACTATGAGACAGAAATGTCGAAGAACTACTGCGAGGTAGGTTTGGAGCTGCAACAACATGGACTCAGAGCTACTCGAACTAGTACAAGGAGATTCGCAAGGCCAGAAATCTTCTGGTAATGAAGACTACAAGATGTACTAGTAGCTAAAACGGTCATGCTTAGGCAGATCTAAAAACTAAGAGCGAGATCACAGTAGAAGTGAAAGACCACCATAAAGATATGTCCATAACCACCTTTGCATCCCTAAGATCCTCTATCCCTCGGGCACAAACCATTTCTACCCACCTATTAGTATGAACATTCTACAACCATATGTCCAATAGACGATGCAACTACTCCATTCCACGACGACATGAAGACAACAACGCCAAAGAGCAAGTATTTGGAAGTCTACGACTTATCCAGAAGAACAAGGTTTCTCTCTTCCCTTTTGACCTCTCCACGTGTTAACCCCCAATGTGTAGATCTTCATCTCCCTGTGGAGCTCAGGAACTATACGTCGAGCAGCACCCGGAAACCCATTGCTAGCAAATGTAACCCCACCTCCTTTCTTTCAACTCTACCGGAATCTCGGGGTCGAGATTCATTTAAGGGGGGGTAGATTTGTAACATCCCAAAATTTTGAAATTTGAAAATGTGAGGCTTTTGAATTATTTGCAATATGTTTTATTTGAATTTGGAGTTTATGATGTTTTTCTGAGAAATTTGGTAAAGGTTGCAAAAGTTAAAAGGATCCAGAAAAAGCAAACATATTTAATTAATAGAAAATCAAGATTTAAAATACGAATCTGAAAAGATGATCCAGTATAAGAAGAGAGAAATCTAAGTTAAGAATATAAAATCTCATTTTGAAAATAATGGCACAAATAGCAATAAAAAGTGAATGAATAAAATACAAACACATGTACATGTATATATATGTGTGCATATACAAATTGTGCAAGAAAGAGTTTAGCACTAGGAAATAAAAATGTGCAAAATTTAAATGAGCCAGCAAGATAACAAATATACATATATATACACACACAAGTGAAACAAATATGTAATGTACCAACATTGTGATAAGCATAGCCATGAAAAATAAAAATAAAGTAAATAAAACCGAAATAGAGGACTGATAGATTTTGTATCTATAAAATCTAACCAAAGCTTGAAATAAAATGTCAAGTATTAAAATCAGTAACTTTAATTAGGGAATAGAAATTCAAACTCAAGATTCAAAATTTCAGAAATTGCTAAAGTTTCATATTATCTCTCATTCTTTTACCTCTCTCTCTCACTTCCATGTGGGCCCCAGCCCCTCTCTTTCCCCTCTCTTTCTCCTCTTTCTGCCAGCGGGCCCAGGCCACTTCCCCCTCTCTCTTTCTTCTCTCCTTCCTCTCCCGTGCGCCCGCACCAGCGCTGCTTTCTCTCTCTCCTCTGCCCAGAGCTCAGCTCTCTCCTTCCGCGTGGCAGCCATGCACCAAGCCCTCGCCCACGGTTTTCCCCGTCGCCCCTGGTTTCCCCGCATTGCCGCGTGACTATAAGGAGCTCGCCCGCGCCGCTTCCTCCTCTCCCCCATTTCCTTTCCGCCCGTGCGCAAGCTGCCGCCGCCGTGCTCCCGTGTGATTCCGGCCGCCCGTTGAAGCTCCGGCCAAGGTGACCGCGTCATACCGTGTCCTCGCTCCCCCTCTACTCCCTTGCCAAGTTAATTGGGTTCTCGTGCACAGGGGCTCGCGTACCGCCGTTCTTCCTCATTTCCGGCCGCCGCCGCCACCGCCACCGCCATTCCTCCTCCGTGACTCCTCGGCTCGATTCCTCCATGGGAGAGCACCTCCATGCCTCCCTGAAGCTTTCCCCGCGACCGGCCGGAGCTACGGACTGCCCCAGCTCACCGGCGTCGTGTGCATGACCCGCGCCGCCGCAGGCTCACGGTGCCGGCCCGCCTCGAACCCCCTCTGGTCCGGACAATCGCACGGTAAGCATCCCCATGATCCCCTACTGCTCATGCACCCGTAAATTCTTCCCCTCCTCCACGCTGGCGCCGCCGCCCCGTTCCACCTCCGCCTCCGTCCGCCGAGCCTCGCCGTCGGTCTATCTTGAAGCCTCTCGGCTCACGCCGGCGCCTCCCTCGGGTCCCTTGTGTTCCCAGGATTCCATTTCACCGGTCACCGCCTCCCTCCGGCTGCCCCCTCGCCGGCGACGCCACCATCTTCCCCAAAGCCGTCGCCTCCCCTGTTCGGCTGAAAGAAAGCTCTGTTTTGGAGCTCCGTTTCTCTGTCGCTTTGTCTAAATTATCTCCCCCTCTGCTGTCACTAACGAGCGGCAGCTCGGTTGGTTAGCCCAGCCGCTAGATACACATGCAGTCCCGAGTTCGATTCAGCCGGCCGCACCACTTTTCCCTCATTTTCGTTTTTAATTTTTGTGGTCCATTTCAAGTAACAATAATCAAGGAAAATAGAGAATAATCTAGGGAATGTAATAAATTTTATTAGGATGTAAATGAGATTGTTTAAGATTTAAATTTGAATTAGTTATCATATATGAATACTTAATGTGGGATGCATAATTGAATTAAAAGGCTAAATATTAATTGGGGCATTAATAAAAGATGGTTATACCTAAAATCCAAAGATAATGGAGGTATGCACAAATAGAATTTAAATATACATCCGAGTATAGAGTTATATGTAAATAATCAAGTGGCTAATGGAAAATAATTTAGTAACACATAAAACAAGATGCAATGTTAGTTGTATCTTTAGAACCCGAGTTTATGAATGTCCAAAAATGTTTAAAGACCAAATCCGGACTAGCTACTTGTAAAAAAAAAGGAATTTATGTACGATAATCATAATAACACTATAATAGCAACAAAAATGTACGTAAAATATTCACGATACCTAAACCGAAGGGTATCTTTAACTAAATTCCTATTGGTATGTTTATTAAAATCCCTAGGTCAATTGTAAATAAAATAATCTCACCACTTGACATTATAATAAACAAGGTAATATTAGCACAACCTAAAATAATACATCTTGAATTACTAAAAATGCAAGCTATAAGATTAATACGGCAAACTAGAAATCATATACAACGTGTATATAACTCGTGCCCTAACTCTTGAAAGCTAACACTAGACAAGGCAATACTCTACACCCCACTATAGCCTTACATCTACCCATAGGTCTAGTTTGACTCATAGAACTTCCTTAATAAATATAAAAATAATAAAAGAAGTTATTAATAAATAGATCAAGTCATCATATTTTGCCATCAGCTATACTTAGCTATCTCCGAATTCTAAACAAAAATAATCTCATTAATATACCTTTGCCATGACCCGTCCTTGATCTCCATTTCGACAAGTTTTCCCTCGCCATTTCCCCGCTCACTCCAACCACTCCGACACATGACAATACTCCGCGTCCAATCAACCTTGTCTCTAATCACTTAAATAATCATAATAAAAGTTAATCAAGCTCAATTAGATTTATTTGGACTTTTAAGTTATTTGCATTTATTTGGATTCAGTTGCTTAGCACGTAATTAGAAACTGGAGTCCCAAAGAATCAATGGATCAAGCGGGATCGAGATCAAGGTGAAGATAAAGACCAGAATCTCAAGACCATCAAATGATATAGCTTGAGTGAGCTCAAGACCGCAGTAAACCGCGCCAGGCGAGTCAATACTTTGATCATGTTGAACCTACATTTCTGCAAATTACTTTGCTTTAAATTATCAAATTGCATGCGGTTATTTATATGCAAATACATGTTAATTTTAGACTCTAGTTATATTCCATTGTGTGCCTTGAATTAATATTACCCCTCCGTTGGAATATTTGAAGTCGAGAACCTTGTCGCCCTAGCAAAAATTATAATAATACCCTTTCGAAAATAAGTCCGTAATTATATGCCATGCTTAGTAATGTTTAGGTACTCATGGGCGCGAAGGCGCCCAAGCATCACTTTAATCATGAGAAATTGATTTGGGCAGTCATGGTGGGAATGACTGGTATATTTTGACAGGGTTATTTTCTGCTCCCAAAACTCTTAAATTGCTTACATATCTGAGCGGATGGTTTGGGGGCTGGAATGTGGTGCGGTGGGAGCACAAATTATGGAGTGTGGTAGAACCGCTCAGATAATACTAAGGACTGAATCTTGTGATGACCTCCTGATGTAAAACAGTACAACCACAAGTCTATAATGGGTACGACCTAGCTGAATAACTTGCAAGGGTTTAGTTCAGATATCACCGAGGAAAGTGGGTGCCAGGGTGTACTGGTTTACTCACAGTGAGGCACAGGGTGTACTGTACTCGCACGGCGCAAGAGGGGGCTTCTGACTGTGGTGGTGTAACCCTTCAGCGGTGAAACCTCAGCGTGGGTGGTGTCTAGCTAGATCGGAGTAAGGTAAAGGCTTTGTGATAAATTATCTGGGTCTCATGCCTAAGGAAGCATGTTGGCAAAAAGGATAGTTCATCTCTTGTGGTGAAAGTGTACAAACTCTGCAGAGTCAAAACTATTCGAATAGCCGTGCCCACGGTCATGGGCGGACATGGGAACTTACTCGAGATAGTTCTATTTCAAAATGTTTTGTGGGTGGGAATGGAAATGCGAAGGGCGAAGGACTGCCCTGGTTTGGAATTGTCCTGGGCGTCGTCCCAGTGGTAAGTTAAGCGGCTATAACGCTGAAGAAATTGCTATATGGTGCAGATGCCATGTAACGGTGGATGGAATCTGAATCGATATTAATAATGCATTTCCTTGTACATTATGATTTGGTTCAAACTGCTAGGTCTTAGGGATTTTTAAGTAATTGTATTCAAAAGCACTCTACGCAAAAATAAAATAACCCGAGCCTTCCTTTGATAAGCCATGCATACTATTTAATTGCATTCTGTGTATTGGCTCGCGGAGCACGGGGTCGGAGTGCTCATGCTCGCTTTTGCGACAAAATTCAGAATCAGGAAATCAAATCACCTCGCCTCAGCAACAAGATTGGACAAGCTGGCCGAGAAGATGAAGATGTCAAGGGCTAGGTCGCGAACCTCCAGTTGGCTGCCTGTGGGCATGTCCTGAAGGTCCCACCTGTGTGCTTCGTTCTTCCGCTGCTGCAATTTAATGATTTCGGCTTAATCGGCCCATGAGTAAGTTTACTATTAAACTTTACGCTTTCGCATGATATGTATTTTGATATTCAGAACTGTAAACTGTGAGCACTATCTACTGATCCAGGGAATAGTGCGGTGGAATCACAGTGGAATCCGGATGTTAATATCTGGGTCCCTACAGGCATGGTATCAGAGCATATCGACTGCAGGTCGTGACCTAGTTAGCCTGGCCGTTAGCCTCATGACTAGAAGTATTTCTTCAAAATCTATTTCGAAAAATATAAGTTGTAATGCTCAATCTCATCTCTCTTAGATGATTCCCCCTTATCTATATGCTACCATAGCCATTTTACTTCTGAAGCTCTCTTACCCAAATTCAAAGTGATGAAAATCCAGTACTTCTCTTGTAACCACTCTATGAAAATACGCCTTAGGCCAAGAATTATGAAGCTTACACTTGAGACCTAATTGTTTTATTCTGGGGTGAAATAATAGTGCGAATTTTGGGTAAATGTATCGGTGGAGTTTAATTGAATAGATTGACCAGACAGATGAATTAAGTATTTTTGAGAGAAATAGAAAGTGTGAAACCGACTAAAGGATTGCACACTGATAAATTGTATCATTCCTGGAAGATGTTTGCAACAATGGAATAATAGGATATGATCAATAACAGGAAGGATTCACTAAAATTGTGAGAAGTTGGATAACAGCTATCGGAGTACAGACTGGATTAGATTATGTTATTCCTGGAGGATGCTTACAATAATGAATAAATTCGAAGGTTGATAATAAAGATTTAGGATGGTTACTAAATGAGTAATTATGATTTTGAATACAATCTCGGATTATTAGGAAGTCCTGATACACATGACACTGGTGGATTTAAAAGTAATAATGATGGATAATTGAGGAGTAGATATACAATAAAGATTCAGGTTGATCATTGAAGAAGCAAACTATAGATTTGGATCAGTGACACCAGACTGGATTATTAGGAGTTCACGATATGAAAGTCATCAATGGATCTAAATAAAGAAAGCTAGATCTTCATAGGATTAGAAAGCTGATAAGATTGGCAATTGATGAACCTAAGATTGGATTTATAAAGATGTGGTGGAAATTCAGGCACATATCGGAATTTGATAACTTCGATTCGATTAATAAGAATTTTAAATGGAAGATGGCTGTTTATGGTAACCACATAAAGAAGTTGGTAGGTTCATGATTGATCATAAGAGGGATAATGACAGTGTGGAGTCTAGGATAAATAAATTGGTGGAGCGTAATTGAATATACAGGCTAGATAGATGATTTAAATGATTTTTGGAGAATTAGGGAGTGCAAAGGTATTTGATGGGTTGTGACACTGATAATTTAAAATTATTGGGAGATGTTGACAATATTGAGATTAATAGGATTTGAACAATTTCTAGATGGGTGAATTGAATTTCTGAGAATATTGGAGGAATCATAATAAGTAGTGGATTATAATCTTGATAAGTGTATTCTCGGTGGATGTACACTAGTGAATCGTAGATTTGATCATTAATGTATTTGGTGGAGGTATACTAGTGAATTAGTTAGTGATAGATAATGGAAAAGGAGATTGATTACTAGAAGAATGAATTTATGGTTTTGGATCAATAACAAAAAGGATTGAATATGATTGAAAGTCAAAGATTTATGCGAGACTTAGATAACCATGACTAGGTTAATGAAATGATGGATGATACAATAGGAAGAGTATGATTGGTGGATCGAATACAATAAATAATCTCCTTCGCTGTTTGGAGTCTTAGATGGCAGTAATACTATGAACAATTAATGAAGAAAGATAACCTAAGTGCAGTTTGCAAAAGTGGAAGTTAAATTATAAAGGCCATTGGATTCTAAGCCTTACGTACAGACAAATCATATGGGAGTGACTTGATTCAGTGATGGATAGTTGAACGTTGGAAGAGATTAGGATACAAAAAAAAATCTATTTAGCCACAAGGATCATTTAAAAAAAAGGAGTGAGTGCTAAAACCAGTGAAACTACCCCAAATACTTTCCACTTCTTTCTATTAATTACAAAAGGAAAAATTTTGATCCTTTTCTCATACCCCTACTCCAAATATTAAGGTTAGGAACGACGAAGATGATCATGAAGATAAGGTGGTCTCGTTTTAGACGGATTGTGCATATGAACCCTGCACCCTCCTATGTGTGCTCCCCGAGTAGACGTTGTATTGTTGCAAGATTCTATTTGGCCCTGTGCACTGCCTCTTGCCCTCGGGCGTCCTATTTCGCAGTCACAGGAAAAGCTTGCTTTTAAAATTTGTGTGGTTCTGTATCACCCCAGCTTCTGGGGTATTTTCCTTTAAAGTTAAATGGGTTAGAACATCTTATCTCCGCGATTTAATCCTCATGCTATTCCCTCTCACCTTTTCTGAAAACCCCATCGGATCCAAAAGAACGAAATAACCAGTAACCCAAAACCAGTGCAATCAAGAAGATGTGAAGATTCTGCAACCTTCCAATATTTGAGGAGAACAACATCACTGTGAACAAGGCCACCCGCCAATCTCGTGACGACCAAGACAGCTAAGAGTACAATAGATGAATAATGACAATCATCATTTATTTAAGGGGGGTAGCACTATGAGACAGAAATGTCGAAGAACTACTGCGAGGTAGGTTTGGAGCTGCAACAACATGGACTCAGAGCTACTCGAACTAGTACAAGGAGATTCGCAAGGCCAGAAATCTTCTGGTAATGAAGACTACAAGATGTACTAGTAGCTAAAACGGTCATGCTTAGGCAGATCTAAAAACTAAGAGCGAGATCACAGTAGAAGTGAAAGACCACCATAAAGATATGTCCATAACCACCTTTGCATCCCTAAGATCCTCTATCCCTCGGGCACAAACCATTTCTACCCACCTATTAGTATGAACATTCTACAACCATATGTCCAATAGACGATGCAACTACTCCATTCCACGACGACATGAAGACAACAACGCCAAAGAGCAAGTATTTGGAAGTCTACGACTTATCCAGAAGAACAAGGTTTCTCTCTTCCCTTTTGACCTCTCCACGTGTTAACCCCCAATGTGTAGATCTTCATCTCCCTGTGGAGCTCAGGAACTATACGTCGAGCAGCACCCGGAAACCCATTGCTAGCAAATGTAACCCCACCTCCTTTCTTTCAACTCTACCGGAATCTCGGGGTCGAGATTCATTTAAGGGGGGGTAGATTTGTAACATCCCAAAATTTTGAAATTTGAAAATGTGAGGCTTTTGAATTATTTGCAATATGTTTTATTTGAATTTGGAGTTTATGATGTTTTTCTGAGAAATTTGGTAAAGGTTGCAAAAGTTAAAAGGATCCAGAAAAAGCAAACATATTTAATTAATAGAAAATCAAGATTTAAAATACGAATCTGAAAAGATGATCCAGTATAAGAAGAGAGAAATCTAAGTTAAGAATATAAAATCTCATTTTGAAAATAATGGCACAAATAGCAATAAAAAGTGAATGAATAAAATACAAACACATGTACATGTATATATATGTGTGCATATACAAATTGTGCAAGAAAGAGTTTAGCACTAGGAAATAAAAATGTGCAAAATTTAAATGAGCCAGCAAGATAACAAATATACATATATATACACACACAAGTGAAACAAATATGTAATGTACCAACATTGTGATAAGCATAGCCATGAAAAATAAAAATAAAGTAAATAAAACCGAAATAGAGGACTGATAGATTTTGTATCTATAAAATCTAACCAAAGCTTGAAATAAAATGTCAAGTATTAAAATCAGTAACTTTAATTAGGGAATAGAAATTCAAACTCAAGATTCAAAATTTCAGAAATTGCTAAAGTTTCATATTATCTCTCATTCTTTTACCTCTCTCTCTCACTTCCATGTGGGCCCCAGCCCCTCTCTTTCCCCTCTCTTTCTCCTCTTTCTGCCAGCGGGCCCAGGCCACTTCCCCCTCTCTCTTTCTTCTCTCCTTCCTCTCCCGTGCGCCCGCACCAGCGCTGCTTTCTCTCTCTCCTCTGCCCAGAGCTCAGCTCTCTCCTTCCGCGTGGCAGCCATGCACCAAGCCCTCGCCCACGGTTTTCCCCGTCGCCCCTGGTTTCCCCGCATTGCCGCGTGACTATAAGGAGCTCGCCCGCGCCGCTTCCTCCTCTCCCCCATTTCCTTTCCGCCCGTGCGCAAGCTGCCGCCGCCGTGCTCCCGTGTGATTCCGGCCGCCCGTTGAAGCTCCGGCCAAGGTGACCGCGTCATACCGTGTCCTCGCTCCCCCTCTACTCCCTTGCCAAGTTAATTGGGTTCTCGTGCACAGGGGCTCGCGTACCGCCGTTCTTCCTCATTTCCGGCCGCCGCCGCCACCGCCACCGCCATTCCTCCTCCGTGACTCCTCGGCTCGATTCCTCCATGGGAGAGCACCTCCATGCCTCCCTGAAGCTTTCCCCGCGACCGGCCGGAGCTACGGACTGCCCCAGCTCACCGGCGTCGTGTGCATGACCCGCGCCGCCGCAGGCTCACGGTGCCGGCCCGCCTCGAACCCCCTCTGGTCCGGACAATCGCACGGTAAGCATCCCCATGATCCCCTACTGCTCATGCACCCGTAAATTCTTCCCCTCCTCCACGCTGGCGCCGCCGCCCCGTTCCACCTCCGCCTCCGTCCGCCGAGCCTCGCCGTCGGTCTATCTTGAAGCCTCTCGGCTCACGCCGGCGCCTCCCTCGGGTCCCTTGTGTTCCCAGGATTCCATTTCACCGGTCACCGCCTCCCTCCGGCTGCCCCCTCGCCGGCGACGCCACCATCTTCCCCAAAGCCGTCGCCTCCCCTGTTCGGCTGAAAGAAAGCTCTGTTTTGGAGCTCCGTTTCTCTGTCGCTTTGTCTAAATTATCTCCCCCTCTGCTGTCACTAACGAGCGGCAGCTCGGTTGGTTAGCCCAGCCGCTAGATACACATGCAGTCCCGAGTTCGATTCAGCCGGCCGCACCACTTTTCCCTCATTTTCGTTTTTAATTTTTGTGGTCCATTTCAAGTAACAATAATCAAGGAAAATAGAGAATAATCTAGGGAATGTAATAAATTTTATTAGGATGTAAATGAGATTGTTTAAGATTTAAATTTGAATTAGTTATCATATATGAATACTTAATGTGGGATGCATAATTGAATTAAAAGGCTAAATATTAATTGGGGCATTAATAAAAGATGGTTATACCTAAAATCCAAAGATAATGGAGGTATGCACAAATAGAATTTAAATATACATCCGAGTATAGAGTTATATGTAAATAATCAAGTGGCTAATGGAAAATAATTTAGTAACACATAAAACAAGATGCAATGTTAGTTGTATCTTTAGAACCCGAGTTTATGAATGTCCAAAAATGTTTAAAGACCAAATCCGGACTAGCTACTTGTAAAAAAAAAGGAATTTATGTACGATAATCATAATAACACTATAATAGCAACAAAAATGTACGTAAAATATTCACGATACCTAAACCGAAGGGTATCTTTAACTAAATTCCTATTGGTATGTTTATTAAAATCCCTAGGTCAATTGTAAATAAAATAATCTCACCACTTGACATTATAATAAACAAGGTAATATTAGCACAACCTAAAATAATACATCTTGAATTACTAAAAATGCAAGCTATAAGATTAATACGGCAAACTAGAAATCATATACAACGTGTATATAACTCGTGCCCTAACTCTTGAAAGCTAACACTAGACAAGGCAATACTCTACACCCCACTATAGCCTTACATCTACCCATAGGTCTAGTTTGACTCATAGAACTTCCTTAATAAATATAAAAATAATAAAAGAAGTTATTAATAAATAGATCAAGTCATCATATTTTGCCATCAGCTATACTTAGCTATCTCCGAATTCTAAACAAAAATAATCTCATTAATATACCTTTGCCATGACCCGTCCTTGATCTCCATTTCGACAAGTTTTCCCTCGCCATTTCCCCGCTCACTCCAACCACTCCGACACATGACAATACTCCGCGTCCAATCAACCTTGTCTCTAATCACTTAAATAATCATAATAAAAGTTAATCAAGCTCAATTAGATTTATTTGGACTTTTAAGTTATTTGCATTTATTTGGATTCAGTTGCTTAGCACGTAATTAGAAACTGGAGTCCCAAAGAATCAATGGATCAAGCGGGATCGAGATCAAGGTGAAGATAAAGACCAGAATCTCAAGACCATCAAATGATATAGCTTGAGTGAGCTCAAGACCGCAGTAAACCGCGCCAGGCGAGTCAATACTTTGATCATGTTGAACCTACATTTCTGCAAATTACTTTGCTTTAAATTATCAAATTGCATGCGGTTATTTATATGCAAATACATGTTAATTTTAGACTCTAGTTATATTCCATTGTGTGCCTTGAATTAATATTACCCCTCCGTTGGAATATTTGAAGTCGAGAACCTTGTCGCCCTAGCAAAAATTATAATAATACCCTTTCGAAAATAAGTCCGTAATTATATGCCATGCTTAGTAATGTTTAGGTACTCATGGGCGCGAAGGCGCCCAAGCATCACTTTAATCATGAGAAATTGATTTGGGCAGTCATGGTGGGAATGACTGGTATATTTTGACAGGGTTATTTTCTGCTCCCAAAACTCTTAAATTGCTTACATATCTGAGCGGATGGTTTGGGGGCTGGAATGTGGTGCGGTGGGAGCACAAATTATGGAGTGTGGTAGAACCGCTCAGATAATACTAAGGACTGAATCTTGTGATGACCTCCTGATGTAAAACAGTACAACCACAAGTCTATAATGGGTACGACCTAGCTGAATAACTTGCAAGGGTTTAGTTCAGATATCACCGAGGAAAGTGGGTGCCAGGGTGTACTGGTTTACTCACAGTGAGGCACAGGGTGTACTGTACTCGCACAGCGCAAGAGGGGGCTTCTGACTGTGGTGGTGTAACCCTTCAGCGGTGAAACCTCAGCGTGGGTGGTGTCTAGCTAGATCGGAGTAAGGTAAAGGCTTTGTGATAAATTATCTGGGTCTCATGCCTAAGGAAGCATGTTGGCAAAAAGGATAGTTCATCTCTTGTGGTGAAAGTGTACAAACTCTGCAGAGTCAAAACTATTCGAATAGCCGTGCCCACGGTCATGGGCGGACATGGGAACTTACTCGAGATAGTTCTATTTCAAAATGTTTTGTGGGTGGGAATGGAAATGCGAAGGGCGAAGGACTGCCCTGGTTTGGAATTGTCCTGGGCGTCGTCCCAGTGGTAAGTTAAGCGGCTATAACGCTGAAGAAATTGCTATATGGTGCAGATGCCATGTAACGGTGGATGGAATCTGAATCGATATTAATAATGCATTTCCTTGTACATTATGATTTGGTTCAAACTGCTAGGTCTTAGGGATTTTTAAGTAATTGTATTCAAAAGCACTCTACGCAAAAATAAAATAACCCGAGCCTTCCTTTGATAAGCCATGCATACTATTTAATTGCATTCTGTGTATTGGCTCGCGGAGCACGGGGTCGGAGTGCTCATGCTCGCTTTTGCGACAAAATTCAGAATCAGGAAATCAAATCACCTCGCCTCAGCAACAAGATTGGACAAGCTGGCCGAGAAGATGAAGATGTCAAGGGCTAGGTCGCGAACCTCCAGTTGGCTGCCTGTGGGCATGTCCTGAAGGTCCCACCTGTGTGCTTCGTTCTTCCGCTGCTGCAATTTAATGATTTCGGCTTAATCGGCCCATGAGTAAGTTTACTATTAAACTTTACGCTTTCGCATGATATGTATTTTGATATTCAGAACTGTAAACTGTGAGCACTATCTACTGATCCAGGGAATAGTGCGGTGGAATCACAGTGGAATCCGGATGTTAATATCTGGGTCCCTACACAGAGCCAGCCCACAGGGACTAAGGCCCGCTCCATACCCGGTGGAATTCAGGAATATTTGATGAACTTGTTAGCTTTCCAGAGAAAAGAACAAAATATGTACAATTGTACTCAGTGAAAAGATAAAACGTGATGTATATTTTTTTCTCTACTCGGTTCTTATTGCACAACTTAGTTAAATTTAGTTCCACGGTTTCATCGTTCCAAGCAGAGATGGCAAGTAACATATTAACAGAGATGGCGAGTAACATATTTACACATATTGCTTCAGACCTCAAGCTCGTCGGGTATTTCTTCATCAGTTGCTGAAACAATCTCTTTTGTTACGCTCGTATCTGAGTTAGCATTCTCATTGTTTCTATTTGGCTGGAACTCTCTTTGCATATTTAATAGTTCATCAAATATTGCCCGCCCTAGTGCTCCCTATCTGATTCGATTCTCATTTTTTGCAAAGCATAGCCATGCTCTACTGCATGCAGATGCTGTGAAGATCTAATGTCACCAGCAATCTTGCATGGATGTAGCTAGCCTTTCACGTCCATCTGATGATACCTATTCCATTGCCAATAGTATATGTATTATCGCCTACTCGTCTCGCTAGTCGCTATATCGTTTGCAATTTGCGTCAACTTTGGTAAATATGGTATTTACCGATACCGCACCGAAATAAATTGGGATTTACCGATACCGAACCGTACTTATAAAAATACCGTATATTACCGAACTACAAACACCGTATTTACCGTATATACCGAACCGATTAAACCGAAAAAACCGATTGCACAGTCCTAAAGGAAACAACCGCACGATTGCGTTTATATACAAATGGCATTTCGTGTGTAATCTAGATGAAGTTTAGTGGCAAATTATTATTCTCGTTCGCAAAAGCCAAAAAAGCTACTCGGAACTATTTTATGGCTTTTAGTTATAACATGCTTTTGACTTTTCCAAAGGCCTAGATAAAAAGCTTATTGTTTGTTTAAGCTTTATTTTTTTAAGCCAAGGAGAAGTCTAAACAAATAGGGCCTATTTCTTGCGACAGGAAGGCGTTGGCCCCACCATGAAAGAACAGATGCTTGACACGTACAACCCCGGAACAGGGAAGCCGCATCCTTTCAATTGTTGACCCATTAAGATATGCGAGCGAGATTCTCTTACTTTACGAAGTAAAGTCACAGCGTGATTTTACTTGGTAAAGCCCCTCCATCCAGCGATCAATGGTCCAGATTTTTTCTAGCGTTTTTTGATTTTTTTTACTTCTAATTTTTAGTTTTTTTATTTTTATCTTTTTCTAGTTTTTCTTTTTTCTTATATTTCTTTATATTATTTGTGTTAAAATAACCTATTTTTTAAAAATAAAAAATAGGTTATTTTAACACATATAATATAAAAAAATATAAGAAAAAAGAAAAAACTAGAAAAAGATAAAAATAAAAAAGCTAAAAATTAGAAGTAAAGAAAAAAAAATCAAAAAACGTTGGAAAAAATCTGGGCCGTTGATCGCTGGATGGAGGGGCTTTACGCAGTAAAGTCAGAGAAGTTGCGCCGTAAGATATGTTGTGTGCATTCTTCTCGAGTATTATTTATGGTTTATTGCTACGGTTCATAGTTTTTCATCCTATTGTAATTATTTGTGCAAACAAATCGAATATGGATAAGACAATAAGCCATTTATATAGCCAACTCATGGGCTAGCCGTGAAGCTCAAGAATTTAAACCTTTAAGCTCTGTTTTCTAAGCTGCTTCTTTGCCTTTTTTTTTTATTTGCGACTAGTTCTATCTCTATCCCATTGGCCTCATTCTAAATAGATTTTGGCTTTTGACTTTTAATTTCCAGAAATAAAAGGTAGTTTAGAAAGTGTTAGCTTCTTAACACAACTTTTTTCTTTTACATTGTCCAAAGAGATATAATGGTGTTTTTATTTTTCTTCTTCTTATTTTTCTTCTTTTTAATTGAATACCTTAAAAAGAACTAAAAGGATCTACAATATCATTTCAACCAAAAGCTAAAAGCCGAATTGAACGAGACCATGACAACGGGAGCTCATTATGCTGTACCTAAATGGACTTTTCTCAACCCATTACGGATTATTGTGGGCCAGGCTTGGCCAAAACAATAAATAAATTATCAAAGAAAACCAACAGTTTTGGCCTTTCTTTTGGATTTTTTTCTGCAAGTATAGTGGGTAACAAAATATCAAAGAACAACAAGATAATACTGAGTTGGAACATCTCAAACAGGAAAAAGATGTAAGTATGAAACATTAACAATCATGCAACTCCTCTCCTTCCTGCACTTGTACGTCTCCGATTTGACTAATTTGAATATGCAAGTATAATCTGTACCAATTCGTGGAAAATCTCATCTAACTAGAATTATATAGACACAATAAATTGATATAAACAAATGAAATGTTGATATAGCCTCGCTAAGACCCCAAACTAGGCTAATTTCTCAGCAGATCATACGTGACTTTTGAAACTCAAAAGAAAGCTGCTCGATGAATTCTATCAAATCTAAATTAATCTCCAATGACTCATGTTGTGGTTAAAGACCAAACAGAAAGAGAGGTATGGTAGTGGAGAGTTAGGTGAGCAATGCTTAGGGTTTCCCCCATGGCCTGGATGGTATATATATATTCACATTAGGAGTGTTTTACACCAATACCCTTACATTCAGGTATCCCTTACAAGGGAATTTATGTCATTATACATGTCCCATTTCGGGCCTTATAGCCTTCTAACAGGCCGGTTGGGCTTAGGTGGGGGCCACCCCTACAACAGGAGCCTCTCATGGTGAAGGGCTTCATGGGCCGAAGCCATGTTGCCGAGCCACTTGGCCCCCTCCGTCCCTGCGGCCTGTGAGCTTCAATGATCTTGGACAGAACCATTGCTTGCTGGTGCAGCATATCTTCGCACGGAGGATATGGAACTGGATTGGTTATCGAGGGCGTCTTCGACCTTGGAGCCCTTTAGCCGTGGAGTCGAAGATGCTGGCGAAGTCGCCTGAGTGAGTCGAAAGTGGAGTGAAGTCGGGCTCCTCTAGTGGACGCATCCGAGGGTTACGCCGCGTCCCCGGGGCCTTTTCGACCCGTACTTCTCGGGGCGTCGGAACACGTGTCGAAGCTTGCTTGGGACGCCGTGCGCTGTCAGGGGCCGCCTTGGGGGAGGCGTGCGCGCGCGCACGCGACCAAGCGACGAGTGCCGTACGTGTCTTCCCGAGGGCGCGGGACACGTGGCCTGGCGAGACAGGTACGGCGTGCGCATACGTGACCGCGACGCCCCGCCTTTCGCGGGCTGATCTTCCACCGGTTGAACTTTTGCCCGTTGAACTTCCGCCGGTTTGGCTGTTCCCAGCCGGGGGTTTGCGGGCATATAAGTGATACTACCGCAGCATCGCCCTTCCGCATCCCTGGCTATTCGCTCTATTGCTCCCTGCTTGGGCGGGCCGCGTTCCTGCATGTGATGGCAAGGTTTGACCTGTTCTCACAAGTAGGCCTGCTTGGGTTCATCCGTGTTCTTTGATCACGTCAATTGGCGCTACTATCAAAGAATGTTGATGGACTGAAGGTGTCCTCCCTGACTGTGGGGAGCGCGGACGGTTGGATCCCCACCGGTTGGGGCTGTGAGGTTGTTGCGCGGACTTCGAAGCCAAGGTGGCCATCGGCACTGCTCCATGAGTTCGATTGGAGCCGACTCCAGAGTCTTTGCGCGGTCTGGAGATCGGGAGGTAGGGGTGGAAAAATAGCTTGAGGCTTGCGAGCCAGCTCGAGCTCGTTACGAAGAGTGCGCGCGTTGCCGCGTGTCTTTGTTTATACTCCGTAGTGTGCGCGCGTCCCGCGGGCTACCGCACGTCTTTGTTTAGACTCACGAAGAGTGCGCGCGTTGTCGTGTGTCTTTGTTTATACTCCGTAGAGTGCGCGTGTCCTGCGGGCTACCGCGCGTCTTTGTTTAGACTCACGAAGAGTGCGCGCATTGCCGCGTATCTTTGTTTATACTCCATAGAGTGCGCACGTCCCGTGGGCTACCGCGTGTCTTTGTTTAAAGCATGACAAAATTCGCAAACGGTGGACTTTATTGATCTCCTGTTTGCGCGGGTAAGCGATTACAAAAGACAGGGTACTGACCACAAGTCGCTCGAGGATGGGGAGGTAGGGCACGCGGGGAGCCTCTGGTGCCGGAGTAACCCAAGTGGAAGCCCGGTGGGATGTTTCTTGGAGCCGCCGAGGGCCTTTGCGCTGTTGTGTCGACTTCAGGGATCCCGGTGAACCTCGCGATGCGAGCCTCGGGCACCAAGCTCTATGCGCCAAGCTATATCCTGGTCACCGTGGGTGGTGATGATACCCTGCAGGCCCGGAAGCTTTATGCATAGAAAGCCGTGATGCGGGACTACGCCGAAGGAATTGAGGGCTGGCTGCCCCAATATGGCGTTGTAAGGGTACGGAATATCAACGACGTCGAAGGTGACGTCTCCGGTCCTCACATTGTCATCCCAGCCAAAGGAGACCTACAGGCATATCTGGCCCAACGCCCTCAGCGGCTGATCGCCGAAGCCCTGTAATGGGATTCTCGAGGGACCTAAGCGGCTTCGAGGGATCCCCATTTGATCGAAGGCCGCTACGAACAAGATGTTCGCGGAACTCCCTCCATCGACTAGGACGCGCTTGACGTCGCATCCCGCGATGGCGACCTGGATGACCAGGGGGTCTTGGTGGGGGAACTCCATGCCCTCGGCGTCCGCGGGCGTGAAGGTAATGTCGTGCTGCGCCCAGTCTGGTGGTGCTTGCGCTGGGTATGCTGCCACGTGGGGTAGCCTCCAGTGTAGGCCTTCTACTGCCGCGCCGAGGCGAAATGCAGCGAGGAGCCCCCAGAAATGACATTTATAACTCGGTGCTGGGCTCCCTTTGGGCTTGGATCCGCAAGGGGCCTTCCTGAGGTTGTTGCACATGGGCTTGAATCCGCAAGGGTCCCCCTTGGGGCTGCAACCCGTGATCTTGGATTTGCATGGGGCCCTCGGGGGTTGTTGGACATGGGCTACGACAGGCGGCTGCACCTCGAGGTTTCTATCCCTGGCGACGCTCTGTCGAAGCGCCGCGATGGTGGTGCACGCGCGCGTGTCGTGGCCACCTCGGCCGTGCACCTCGCACCATAGACCATAGGGCTGGTCATCATGTTTCGCACGGGTCCTATCATCGCGGCCCCGGCCGCGCCCCTGCCCCCGACCTCGGCGACCTCGACCGCGGCCGGCGAAGGTGTTGTCGTCGGAACCGCCCTCAATGTCGAAGACGTAGCGGGCTCTCCGGGACTTGTGTTGGCCGCGCTTAGGCTTGTCGCCTGGCGAGTCCTTGAGCTGGGCGCCCTTGCTCTCGGGCACACCCTTCGGTGGCTCTTGCTTGCGCTTGCCCTTCGAAGAGCCTTCCTTCGGCGAGTCTCCGCTCTTCGTTGTGCCCTCCGCCTGATTGGTGTCAGAGTCTTCGCCTTGGCGCCTTCGCGCGTCTTCTTCCGCCCTGGCATACTCCTCCATTTTGTCGAAGAGTTTCGCCACTGTCTTTATTGGCTTTCGTGTATTGTACTCGGCCAGCGGTCCCGGGTGGAGGCCCTGTACTGCTGCGTTGATGATGGTCATCTCGTTGACGTCCTTGACCTGGCAGTGGACCTTCGTAAAGCGCTTGAAATACTCCCGGAGCTTCTCTGAGGGTTTTTGCTTGACCGCGAAGAGCTGATCCGCATCGACACGCTCAACGTAGTTCCCTTGGAAGTTGTTGTAAAGGCGGTCACGAATATGCTCCCACGCCTAGATGGAGTTCGGCTCTATGGTAAAAAACCAAGAAAGCGTCACTCCCTGCAGTGCAAGGGGGAGCCCCTTCGCCTTGGTGGTGTCGTCTCCGCTTGTCGCTTCGATGGCGGTCTCGTACACGCGCATGAACTCCCGAGGGTCCGTGTCGCCCTTGTATGGCTCGACGGCACTGGGGAATTTGAAGCCCTCCAGCCAAGTCGCCTGCTGTAGGCCCGCAGAGAGGGGGGACTCCAGGTCCACACGTCGCAGCGGGGTGCGGCTGGACGTAGGGGCCTCACGGCTGTCCGCCCACTCCGACGTGGGCTCCGGCGCGACCACCGGCGGGGTCTGCTGGCTCTGAGCCTCTTGTATGTCCCGCACAGCTCTACGGAGGTCCACTAGCTCCCGCTGGAGCGTACCGATGGCCGTCAGTAGAGCGCTTTTGTTGGATCAAAATCGGCAACAGAGGGGGGGGTGAATGTTGCTCTTTAAAAAAGACCCCCTCAAGTACCCTCAACAAGAAACTCTTCTTCGATAGTTATAGAAACTATGATGAAGACAGTTTCAAGCTCTCTGGAACACATACTAGCCAACCACAAAAGAAAAGCGAGGAGAAACCGAGCACTAAAAAGAAACAGCGAGAAACAGGGAGGCTGCCATGGGGCGGTCAGACCGAAAGCTTCAAGCCGGTCAGACCGCTCCCTGGTTGCCGGTCAGACCGCTCATTGTAAGCCGGTCAGACCGGTGACCAACGGCCGATCAGACCGCCGATGAGGGTCCGGTCAGACCGCCGTTCACCCACCGGTCAGACCACCGGTTTAAAATCGGTCTGACCGGTCCTCGGTTCTGGGAGCTGCGCAGACCGAAAAACAGACAGTAAAACCTGAGAACTCCACAATGCAGGGAAATTCAGAGAGTTGGGCTGAGTTTCTTCAGTCAAAACAACAAGGATACAACCTTAAAAGAGTTTTGACCTTAAAGACCAAGAGACATGGCCAAGAGATAAAGAAATCAAACTTTTGAGACAAGGGGCTGAAACTTACATATAGCAGCACCAAAACTCAAATTCCCCTCTAATCTTTGATCCTTAGACCATGAAATTAAGAGATTATCTAAGCAATAGTCTTAGGACTCAAATACTCATCTCAGTGCACCAACTTTGGAAGAGAGAATCAAAATATCACCAAACCCTAGATTTTCAAGAACAGAGGAAGTTTTTGACGAAGCTCAGGAAGAAAAGATAAAACTTTGAATCCATCATTTTCTCTAGGAAATGGGATGACCAAGTGGTCTAGAATCTTTTTCTATCACAGAGCAATCCATTTTGCAAGTCCTCAAGCAAAATCAAACTTGAATCCTAAAATGAGGAGGATAAACACAGAGAATACAGAAAACGTAATCCATCACAGAGAACACAAGAAATGAGTCCAACTCAAACAAAATCATCCCAGATTGATATTGAGGAAGAGAGATAAATGATTACACAGGAATTACAATCATCTCCTCTCAACATGAGAACACAAAATCTCAAGAACTCATCTCTATTTCTCAGACTCACACACAGGAGAGGAGAACTCTGCTGCCTATCCCATCTCCTTCACACACACTGGAGACACCAAAAGCAAAAAACAGTAATCTGCCCTCTCCACCAACTCTCAACAACTAAAGGAAAAGCACAAAGCAAAACCCTAATAACCTCTCCAAAAACCTTGAATACATGCAGGAGACATCCCTCCTTTATATAGCCTTCCAATAATGGGTTTGCAATTTGCTTTGCCCATTAAGCCTCATCCTTTACCCGCTAATGCTAACCAAATCCGCTTCCTTATGCAGCTATGCGAATTTACCAAAATGCCCCTTCTGCACCTTCCGAGAAGCTTCCGCATTTCTTGTTGTCCAAGCCTCGCAACCACTTCGAGTCCTTGCCGTCTTTGGCACACCTCGAACGCTTTGACCTCGGCACCGCCTGCGCCTAGTCCGGTCATCCCGTGCCTCACCATGACTCCGCCTCGACGTCCTGCAACCATCACAGACAAGAAATACATTACATAGCACCACTCGAAACAGGTAATCCGCATTAGCATCAACAAATCGTACTGTTGTGGCTACAGACCAAACAGAGAGAGAGATGGTAGTGGAGAGTGATGAAGATGAATGTAATGGCCTGGGTCCTCCCCATGGCTTACTCATATATATACATACACATGAGGAGTGCTTTTACAGTTATACCCTTACATCTGGTTATCCCCTCTGGGGGCAGTTATGTCATTACACATGGCCTATTCTGGGCCTTATAATCTCCTACCAGGCCTGCTGGGTTTAGGTGTGGGCCATCCCTACGACAGGAGCCTCTCATGGTAAAGGGCTTCACAAGGCCGAAGCCATGTTGCCGAGTCCTTTGGCCCCCTCCGTCCCCGCGGCCTGTGAACTTTTCCAAACTTCCGGAGCTGCGCTGTAGCCGAAGCAGACGTGCGCGCTGCTGCGACGCTCGGACTTCCGGGCGTCCACGTGGTGCAGCGTGCTTGGCGTGGTGCGGGCGTTGAGGCGTCGTGACCATTAATATAGCGGCGGACTTCCGGCAGTCGGACTTCTGCCGATTGGCCTTCCGCCGGTTGGTTCCCCTGCTGATTGGGGTATATATATGGTGCTGGTGAGGCGTTGCTCCTGCGTATATTGTGATAGAAGCTGTTCCCCTAAAATGGGCCCCTGCCGTGCATCAACATTCCTGGGTGACGCTGAGCGGCTTGGGGAATGTCGATGCACAGAAGGAGGTCTATTTTTCCTGGGAGCTTGATCAGGGCCGGTTATCGACAGCCAGCCGCGCTTCCTGACCCCGCACCGCGCTTCCGTAGGCGACAGCGAGGTCTGCCCTGTTTTTCTTAACAGGCCTACCTACAGTCGGTGTTCCTGAGGGAGCCCGCCGGCATTACCTTGTATGTTGATGCACTGTAGGTGGTCTGTTAAGGAAAACGAGGTAGATTTCGCAGGACAAGACCCCCGTCTTTGCTGCGCCCCGCCGAAGTGGACTCGCGCGCTCCGTCCCCCACCCTTTGAACGGGTGGCAGCGAAGCTGGCGCCTTGTCGAAGTAGACGCGCGCGCTCCGTCCCCTACCCATCGAACGGGTGGCAGCGAAGCTGGCTCCTAGTCGACGTAGACGCGCGCGCTCCGTCCCCTACCCCTCGAACGGGTGGCAGCGAAGCTGGCGCCTAGCCGAAGTAGACGCGCGCGCTCCGTCCCCTACCCATCGAGCGGGTGGCAGCGAAGCTGGCGCCTAGTCGAAGTAGACGCGCGCGCTCCGTCCCCTACCCATCGAACGGGTGGCAACGAAGCTGGCGCCTAGTCGACGTAGACGCGCGCGCTCCGTCCCCTACCCCTCGACGGGGTGGCAGCGAAACTGGCGCCTAGTCGAAGTAGACGCGCGCGCTTCGTCCCCTACCCATCGAACGGGTGGCAGCGAAGCTGGCGCCTAGCCGAAGTAGACGCGCGCGCTCCGTCCCCTACCCATCGAGCGGGTGGCAGCGAAGCTGGCGCCTAGCCGAAGTAGACGTGCGCGCTCCGTCCCCTACCCATCGAGCGGGTGGCAGCGAAGCTGGCGCCTAGTCGAAGTAAACGCGCGCGCTCCGTCCCCTACCCAAGCTGGCGCCTAGTCGAAGTAGACGCGCGCGCTCCGTCCCCTACCCATCGAGCGGGTGGCAGCGAAGCTGGCGCCTAGTCGAAGTAGACGCGCGCGCGCCGTCCCCTACCCCTCGAAGGGGTGGCAACGAAGCTGGCGCCTAGTCGAAGTGGGCGCGCGCGCTCCGTCCCCTACCCATCGAACGAGTGGCAGCGAAGCTGGCGCCTAGTCGACGTAGACGCACGCGCTCCGTCCCCTACCCCTCGAACGGGTGGCAGCGAAGCTGGCGCCTTCGCCCTGCGAACACCGCCGCGTGGGCGGTGACTTGGGGTCTTTGATGCGGCCTTGCGCTGTACAGGTTCCTAGAATCACGCCGGCCCCTGGTCTGCCAGGATTAGGTTCCCGGACCGTGCGACCCGACGCGCCCGGGGCACGCGGCGGCCTATGACTGGTGGGCGGCGGGATGTGGACGGTTGCGTGTTTGCAGCCGCTCGCCTCTTCCCTAGGCAAGGGGGACACGGGGCGGGCAGTGAATGGCGCGGCGCCGGAGCTGTTGTGATCCCCTGGCCCACTGGTGCGCCTATAATAGCGGCTAGGTAACGCCGTGTTGTGACGGTCCTTGGCGCCTGTGGTCGTGACCTTCCAGCGTTAGGTGGGGCGTTGCGCTGGACGGGCGCTTGTACGACTGCGATCGCGCCTCGTACACGGACCTCCGCGACCCTTCGCTTTCGATTATGGGGAATCGTGCAGGACGGGCCTTTACACCACTGCGGTTGCATCTGGCACGCGGATCGTTGCGACGCTTCGGTAGCGGCGGTATGGGCGAGGTGGCTTGAAATAGCCCCCCCGTAACAGCGTCCCCGCACCTTTACGCCCTCTTTCCTGTCTGCTCCGCCTTCCACACCTTCGCGCTATCTTCACCGCTTCAGTCTCGTCGTGGGAAGCGATGGCCTCCAGTAGCGAGCGCGGCCAGGCGGTTGGTGGCCCTGCCATTCGCCGGCGATCCTCGCCGTTGAAGGTGAAATACGCGCTCCAAGAGCGCGACCCGGCGGCGGCGGACCAGGAGCGGCTGGTGGCGGAGGAGGAAGGCACGTTCTCCGGCGAGCTAGGCCCCTCGCTCATGACCGAGAAGACGATCCAAGGGCTCTTGCGCGCGGGGAAGTTGTCCGGGCGCCAGGACGTACGATTGCCCACCACCGATGAGACGGAACCGCATCCCGAGAGGTCGGAGGCGGTCGTATTCGTTGCCTTTTTCGACGCGGGGCTCCGGATCCCAGCGGCGATTGTGGTGGGCGACGTGCTGCGGACCTTCGGGCTGGAGCTGGCGCAACTGACTCCAAACGCCGTGGCCCGGCTCGCGGTGTACAGCTGGGCCTTGCGCTCGGGGGCATGCTTGCCCAGCGCGTCGCTGTTCGCCTATCTCCACGAGGCACGATGCCAGCCGAAGGGCCGGAAGGACGGGACGCTGTCGAGCTTCGGTAGCGTCACTTTTATTCTTCGCCCGTCGTGCAAGAAGCTCTTCCCTGCGAACTCAACTCGCGGGAAGTGGGAGTCTTACTGGATGAAGCGGTGGATCTACCACCGTGTGGAGAGCGGGAGCGGCCTTGAGTGCACAGGCCGACCAATCGCGTTCAAGCCCTCGCCCGGCCGAACGCTCGATGATGAGGACAAGCGGAGGGTCAAGCGGCTCGTAGGCGTGGCCGCCCGCCTCAACATGCGCGACCTCGCCGAAGAGTACGCGATGTACGGCGTGGCACCGCTTGCCTACGACTGGCGTCTTGCCGCCGAGAGGCGTCGAGACGACAATGTTTCGCCGTGGGTTTGCTCGCTGCCGGCGCCGCCCGGTCCTCGTAAGCCTCGATTGCGTCCCTCCTTTGTTGGCGAGAAATGCGTTGTATGCTGATGTTATTCTCTCTTGCTTCAGGGATTTCCTTGGAGGAGGCGGAGCAAGGCGCGCGCGTATTCCTGGGGCCGTACACCGCCAGGGAGCATGAGCAGCGCGCGTCTGCTATCGCCAAGGCGTGGCTGGGTCGAATAAATCGCGTGTGCGAGGTCCTGGGCCTTGCCGTGCCGGACCGTGTCGCTCCAGACGATGGTGGAGCGAAGAAGAAGAAGAAGGCCTCGTCTCGGAAGAGGGGCCGCAGCGGGGCGCCTGCCGTGCCTGCTGCTAGTGTTTCCGAGGGCGCGGCGGACGCGGAGTCGGACTCGGCGAGGTATGCCGACTCGGGCTTGGGTGGCGCAGGCGCCGAAGGCGAGGTGTCTTCGGCGAGCATCCCGGACAGCGGGTTTGCCGCGGACAGCCGGAGGGGGGAAGTTTCACCGCCCGCCGAAGTCGCCGAGGTGGACCCCGTGCGGACCGGCGATGCCGAGGTGGAGCCCTCGACCGCGACCGCTGTGGTGCCAGAGGCGCCCTCCGCAGGGGCGCACGTAGCCGTGCTGTCTTTACCAACAGCAGCGGAAACCGAGGTGCCCCCTGCGACAACTGCCACCGTGGAACCTTCGCCCCCGGGCGCGGCAGCCGCGGGGTCTTCCTCAACCACGACTGCGGGGGTGGTGTCGCTGCTGGCTGCCCCGGCCAAACGGCCGTGTGTGCGGCCGGAGCTCCACCGGACACCGCGGGGATTCGTCGTGGCCCTGGGCATTAGAAGCCTGTGGGACTCCAGCGCAAGCACCGGGGGCCCTGCGGCCTATGCGCCTTCTGCCCCTCTGGCCACGCCGCCCGCCGCGCAGGGACAGCCGTCGTCCTCCCCGAACACGGAGGCCTCTGCTCGCGGCGGGACCATTCCTTCTGCTACCGAAGGTAGGGTGGCTGAGCTTACTCTGGTGTATGCTTTTATGCCTTGGGGTGCTCACCCGTATCCCTGTTTACAGCGTTGCTCATTCCGGAGGGGGAGCACTCGGCGGAACACGGGGCCTCCGAGCACGTGAGCCCCGCGGACTTCGTGCCGCCTCCGGAGACGCTGAGGGCGTGGCGCGGGATTGTGAATGACGCGGCCACGAGCGTGGACCCGCAGGTGCTGCAGGCCTACGGTGCGGGGCGCCTCGAGGACGCTTTCGAGGTGTCTGGGTGAGGGTAAGTACTCCTGCGACCACGCCTGAGCTTATTTGAGCTTGCTAAGTGTTTTCCCTTCTTCAGACACTTGTGCTGGGGCAGGCCCTGCAAACGGCCTATGCTCGTAGCCAAAAGGCGCTCGAGGATAGGCTGCGGGCCGCCGAGGAGGAGCTGCGTGAAGCCTCTGGCGCCCGCTCTGCCCAGGACGCCCGCATCCGCCAGCTGGAAGCGGAATGTGCCGAAGCGAGGGCACACGCCGAGGGACTGGCTGCATCGGCGCAGGAGTCGGCCGCGGCAGCTGCTGAACGAAAGTTCGCGGCGGAGCGGGACGGGCTCCTGGAGCAGGTCGCCGCGCTAGAGAAGGAAAAAGGCGAGCTTGCCTTGACTCTAGCGGAGCGCAACCGGACGCTGGGCGACGCCTCGGTGGTTGCGTGGGACGCCATGCAAGCGCTGGAGAGCCATCTTCAAGGGCTGGTAGCTGAGGTGCCGGGCCGCGCCTTCGGCCCGGAGGAGCTGTCTCGGACGCTCCGCTGGGTCGGGGATGCCGCCAACGTCGTGCGCTGAAGAAGCTTTTTTCGGTGCCCTCCTTCTTCGGTCTTCAGGCTTGTCCTGTCCTCCCCACGGACGGCGCCAACTGTTGTGGCTACAGACCAAACAGAGAGAGAGAGAGATGGTAGTGGAGAGTGATGAAGATGAATGTAATGGCCTGGGTCCTCCCCATGGCTTACTCATATATATACATACACATGAGGAGTGCTTTTACAGTTATACCCTTACATCTGGTTATCCCCTCTGGGGCAGTTATGTCATTACACATGGCCTATTCTGGGCCTTATAATCTCCTACCAGGCCTGCTGGGTTTAGGTGGGGGCCATCCCTACGACACGTACTTAAGCATGAAATTGCCCAAACGACCAATCGGGAAGAAGAATATGTCTCAAGTCCGTCTAACCAAACCCGACTGCGCCAAGTGCCGACTTGACACGAAAACACAAACCAGACTCAAACTTTCCAAAACCCTTGTCAATTACTCATTACAAGCATGTGGTCATGTCCACATGGTCTCTCAGCTTTCCACCATTACTGTGGCTGGGGCTATCGGTGCACCCGGTTGCACCATCGGAGCTGCAGCGACTACGACCTACGCTCCTGGGTTGCCCGATACGCCGGTGTGGCGGGCTTCGGGGTCAGTGATGAGGCCGAGTTGCCGCCAGAGCCGGTCGCCGCTCCCGCACCGGGGGCAGGGACGGTGGCCGTGCCAGCATGGGCGCCGGCGTTACCGCTCCCGACAACCCGGTCAGTGCTGCCGGTGTCGTGGGGTCGACCGTCACGCTAGCGGTGGGGTCGATCGCCGCGCCGTGAGCGTCGACGTCCGTAGCTGTCGTGAGCGTCGATAGACCAAACAGAGAGAGAGAGAGGTATGGTAGTGGATAGTTTGGTGAGCAATACTTAGGGTTTCCCCATGGCCTGGATGGTATATATATATATATTCACATGGGGAGTGTTTTACACCAATACCCATACATTCAGGTATCCCTTACAAGAGCATTTATATCATTATACATGTCCCATTTCGGGCCTTACAGCCTTCTAACAGGCCGGTTGGGCTTAGGTGGGGGTCACCTCTACAACATCTCAAAACCTAATAAGATAAGTTTCATATTTGGACAAATAAAAATAGCGCTCTAGCAGTCATAATAAAGTAGTAGGTTGTGAACTATGTAGTTTGGCTAACAAGACCGCATATGACTTTCTGAATAAACAAAAACAAAGGTAATTCAAGAATCTACTACAGAAACAGAAAAATACCCTAAAATAAAATTATACAAAAGGCAGGATATCAAAGAAAATATTTTAAGATAGACAAAATAATCCTAACCTTGGTAAACCCTACAATTTATAAAACAACAATAATAAAGCATTTTGTCTCAAACAAGTTGGGATAGGTTAGGAATGAAACCTCCTCAAGGTCAAAGAAATGATAGCCTCATAATAAAACCTACAAGGCTAAAACCCTAAGACCTACATCTTGCCATCCGAACCGAGAGCCTAAAACACCGTCCCTAAACATTCTTCTTATATCATAGTTCTGGTATATAGATTGCTCACTTCTATGCACTGCTATCCAAAGCTAACTTTTTGGATACATTCCAATACCTCAAGTCTCTTTTAACTGCTTCCTCTCAAGTCAGTCTTGGTTGGTCTCTGTCTCTTCTTATATTTTTGGTTCGTCTTAAGTTAATTTTGAGTTTCATTCCATGAAAATGTGGCCTTTTATACGTTGGCATGCCAAGTCTAACACAACCCACCTCATTTTTCCTAGTTTGAGACATGCTACAAAAAAACTACATATATAGAGTAGTTTTTGAATAAAATTATTCCAACCTAAAATTTTACCATAACCTTGGTGAACCACTACAAAAAATAATAGAAAATTTTCTAAACTAGACAAAATTGTAGTAACCTAGATGAACCCCTATAGAAAACAGAGATAAAAAAAATACTAACATAGACCAAATTGTAGCAACTTTGGTGAACCCCAACACAAGACACAGATATAAATTGAAGTAACCTAGTTGAACCTCAACAAAAAAAATAGAGAGACAAATATTTTCTAACCTAGACAAAAATGCATCAATCTTGGTGAACCCCAACATAAGACGGGAAGAAAATGAATATGAACTCTTATGCTAATATCCACTGTTGTTTTTCTTATGCAGGTCCTCCAATGGCAAGGAGTTGCACATAGTGGTGACTGTGAATCACATTCAGCAAGCAATATCATAAGTGTAAAACTATTATTTGCTAGAAGGACTTCTAAAAATCACTAGTACTTAAAAATATGAGTTGGTGATCGTATATCTATTCTTCCTCCTCTATCCATAGTTGTCCAATTTGACCGCAAGGTAGGATCTAGGCCATCCGTCTCACACCCCTTCCCTCCTCTCTCTCTCTCTCAATCAAACTGCCCCTCTCCCTCCACTTCCTCTTTAGTTCTTTCCTCATTCCTCCTCCCCCAATTAAGCCAGAACGCCTCCATTCCTCTCCTCTTTGGTAAATCTAGGGTTATGATTGGCCAATCTGGTCACCTCCTTGTCAGCGGCCAGCGCCAGCGACCATGACTCCCGCTGCCACCATCTTTCTCTCCCATGCCTCGATGCGTCACCATCATCCTTCCCAAACTGCTCCCCTTAAACTGCCTACACCTCTTCCCTCCCCACACGGCCACACCTCCAAGGTCCCAATTGCCCTCCCTTCTTGAATTCTCCACCGCAAAACAGCCCCAACGGAGGTGAACTTGGTGTCGGCCGACGCAGGGACAGTCGGATCTAGCAGTGAGTAGGGTTGGGGGTCGATGGGATCCGACAGCGCTGGGGTGGAGGGTGATGACCCCGATGGAGGTGGAGGTGGTGGTGGCCGAATCCAATGGTGAGGGGGTTAGGGATGGTGTATCCTTGGTGTGCCACTACCGTGGGGGTGGGAAGCCCTCGACCACCAGCCCCGCCGCACTGGTGGCCACGGCTCCCTTCCTTGGGTTTAGGGTCAACACTGCCTTCCTCTTCGACACTAATGGACTTAGGCAGGTTAGTGGTGTTTGTTTTGACTTGGCTTTGGTTTGTGGCTTATTCACTGCTTTCAATGGACGACGCTAACTGTTATGGTTACACGTTCAATAGTAGATGATAAGGCTTCGGGGGGCCTACTGCCGATGGTTTTTTTATCTTAGTATAAGTATTTGTACAAATAAATTAAATACTAATAAGTCATTTCAAAAAGACTGTCTCGATAAACCGTTTTAAAATAGCGATGAAAAAAATAGTTTTATATATTTGTTTAGAAAAAACTAGAAACCATAAATCATAAGCTTAAAAAAAGCCGTCAACTGAGTGGAGTCACCCAGAATGGGTGAACCAATGGGACGCGCCCTAGTACCTCTCTATTTCGTCGGTTATTTATTTACCTTACATTAGCCTGAGACAATGACAACGAGATAGAGGATGAGGAAGAAAGGTAAAGCAGGGAGGCAAGAGTGTTATCGTCCGTAACAGGAATCCCATTCCCATAAGGGGCGGACCTACATGCCTTATGCAAATGCTTAGTGGGTATAGTTGCAAAGAAAATATTGTAGATTTAGCCGGGTTCGAATCTGCTTAACCGACATGCCTTATGCAATGCTTAGTGGGTATATTTGCAAAGAAAATATTGTAGACTTAGCCTGGTTTGAATCTACTTTAATCTTAGGCTTAGGATTCTACAGTAACTCACTGTTAAATAGTACGTATTTTAAAACAGAGTCTACAGAAAAATTATAGTATAAATTATACCAAATTCAACTGTACCAGCTAAAATCATATATGACTATTTCCTTTTACGTACTGCCTCTCATAAATAGATCAAAATTTTAAAAACACAGCCATAAACTGTAAGCCGTAGTCCAAAAAACCCACACAAAAGCTCAGCCAAGTAAACCCCCGTACCAACCACTCTCAATTCTCGAAGAATCAATCAAATTGTGAAAGAAAAGCGTACGTAGACAAAAGCGTTGGAAAGTCAAGGAAGTGCAAGGTCCAGGAAAGCAACAGGACACCCAAACTGTTGGCTCTCTCAATTAAAAAAAGAAAGACAACCAACTGCTGGCTCTCTCAATTAAAAAAAGAATGAAAAGAAAAACAACTAACTACTGTTTAACGTAAATTTATCAAACTATGAGGGGACCACTTGCTTAAGACTGGAATATAACGCCGCCCCTGCATGTCACATAATCCTGGCGAACTCCGCCCCTGCGTGTCCCCGCGTGTCACGTAAACCCACGTTACGCGTACGACTAGGGGTGAAAACGGGCCGGGTATTTCCCGCCCGCCCGCCCGCCCGTATTAAAACGGGTCAAATTCGGGTCGTAAATTCGGGTACCCGGAACCTCATACGGGTATCGGATCCGAATACGGGTATTTTTTGGCGGATACGGTATAGGGTTCGGGAGGTCGGTATCCGACGGATACGGATTATCCGGTATAAAATTCGGATATTACCCGCTTACCTATTCGGGTATTACCCGGATTACTTTACCAGGCCGAAGTCCGAACCTCAGTTCCGAATCATCCGAATTATTCCGAACTCACCGACTCACCGTTCGGTTCCACAGCGGCACAGCGGACAGCGCTCCAAGCCTCCAACCAGTTCGGCCGTTCGGGGCTTTGGGGCTTGGGCGACCCGCGACCGCGAGTCCTCGGCCGATTCCCCAATCCCCATCTCATTCCCTTCGGCCGAGTGCCCGACGCGGCGACGCCGACTACCCGAGTGCCCGACGCCGACGGCCGACGCGGCGGCGCCCTTGTCCCGTGGTCTTCCCCTCCCAGCATCGCCTCCGCCCGTCCGCAGATCCACTGGTCGAGGCCTCGAGGCGGCGTAAGGCAGGCACCGAGCACGGGAGATTCGACCTCGCCGCCACCGGATCTACGCCGAGTGCCCGACGGCCGACGCGGCGGCGCCCCTGGTCTTCCCCTCCGTGGACGTCCTCAGGCCGCCATCCCAGCACCGCCTCCGCCCGTCCGCAGATCCACTCGGCGATTCGACCTCACCGCCGTCGATTCGACATCGCCGCCGTCGATTCGACCTCGCCGCCACCGGATCTACGCCGCCTGGTCGAGGTACGCCAGATCTGCCTAGAGGGGATGTGCTTAGCACTTTGCTTGAGGGGATTTGCCTAGAGCCTAGAGGGGATTGTACAATGCAATAAACCAGATGTTCAATTCTACAATGCATTTGAGGATGATTCATATGTGATATGTGTATATTGTGCAGTAGTATTTCCCAACTAGTCTCGTCTCCTGGGCTACCGCTAGTGTTGTGCTGCAGTAGGATGATTCAAGGTTTGCAACTTTGCATGCAGTAGCCAGTAACGGCACAAGGGCCGTGAACACATATAGCTTAAGATCAATTTACATGTTAGGTGAATATTTTCTGTGAGTGTATATTTGCTCATATAAATGTATCTTTGCCCATATAAGTGAACACATATATGTTGCTGCGAAGATGTTAATTGAATACAACGTAGCCATTGCCTAACATAATCTGGTCATTTCTGCTTGAACTATGGTGTTTCCTTGTACAAGAGATTTGTCTTAAGAAAATTGTAATTGAATCCTTGTTATGGATTATAGGATGGTAATGGTGAACATGCTATTGTTTGAGATTTATCCTGTGTCAAACGGTATATGGCTGCCAAATACAACTGGTGATAATAAACATTGTCAACCGCAGGTCTTGTGATGTATAAAGACAGTTATATTGCTGTAATGTAACTAGTACAGTTATATGGCTACTTTTGTTTGTCGATTTTAGTAAAATTCAACTACAATACTTGGTGTCTGGTGCATAGAAAAGGTAGAAGATGTCTTTAAACACTATGACATCGTACATTCTAGAATGCTTCTATCTCAGTTGTGAGCAAGCCATACGATGTTAGTGGTAGTAAAAGAAAAATGTAGATTCAATAATTCTTGGTGATACTACATTGTATCCTCAAGTAGATAAATGACACTGCGTTCTTGCAGAATGATCATGATCCATCAAAGTTACTGTGGTATAAAATGGTTGTTGCATCGACTTGATATCCGAATAAATATTCGTGACCGATAGTGTCCGTATCCGTCTTGGTACGTATTTGTTCCATATTTGTGCCCGACATTATCCGTGTTTGTATTCGTATTCGATACTATCCGTATTCGACCCGAATCCGATTAGAAAATATGGGTTAGGATATGAAAAAGGTGAGATCCGACCGTATCCGACCCGATTTCACCCCTACGTACGACTACCAAACCCGTCTATATAAACCCACGCCCACACAGCCGATCCGTCGCAACGACATCCCCTGCAGTGCGCTATCTCCGGCGTCTGGCCGAGCCGATCGGGATGGACCGCCGCGCGCCCCGCCGGGTTCAAGTACTCCAGCAGCTGCTCCTCGACTCCGGCCGTCTGTTCATGCTGCTCGGCGCGCTCCTCCTCATGTGGCAGCTGACCCCCTGCGACGACAACGCTGAGCACGTCTTCTTCACCGCCTTCCTCATCTGGACGATGGGCGCCGCGCTCGCGATGCTGTCGGTGGTCGCCCGGCAGTTCCCGAGGCTTGCGGCAGCCGTCGCGAGGGTGCTCCGCGGCTACTTTCTTGGCGGTCTCTAGTCCAGCTCCAGCCTCCTCCAAGCGGCTCCACACACCGCATGTCTCGCTCGTCCGAGCTCTCTCCATGTGTTTGTATTCTCTCGTGTTCGATGCGTACCATCAATTACCACCCTGTAATGTAATATAACCTTCTAGTGTCATCACGAACTTCTCCGATTAAAGCTATGCAAACAATCATATATGAATATCCCTGTTTCGTATTAGTCTTTAAAATATGCTTCTCTACAATAAATATTTTTTTATAATACTTAACTTTTAAATTGAGTATATTTTAAGATAAGATATACCATTTGATTGTAGTATATACTATAATAATTTATTTATATCAATCAAAATTATATATAAGTATCTCCCTATAAACTTCTCTATCAGTTAATATTTATAAACCAAAACCAAAGTGAAAAAAACCGAACGCCTAAATTGTTGTCATTTCACCGTAGTTTGGATCAGAAATTCGTAATGGTACGGCTGTTCGGAGTGGGCCGTATGGCCGCGAGATCCCTTGGTGTGGAGTGTGGAGCAAAGACTCGAAACAATTTCCTCCATCCGATGCCTGACAAAATTTCATCATGCGGCCCAGTTCCTTTCTTCACCTCAAAGGCCCACGCGATTGTATACAAGATCTCTTGTGATGTCTGAGATGTGTAGGGTGGAATCGTAGCACGGAGTCGTCAACAGTTTAGACATCAACGTACTGTTTAACTTACCTGGTCTTGCATTATGCAATCTAGCTGAGTTTATACTATATTGGTAAGATTTTAAGGATGTGGCAGTGATTGCAAATTGTTCATATGACGTGTGAAACGACCCGGAAATTTTCAAAATTTGAAATTTCTTGAATTTCTTTTGAATTCGAATTTCTTTCCTTTATTGGCAGTTTCCCTGGAAATCCGCTTTCCCTAATTGGCCTTTCGGTTTTCTCCTCTCTGCTGGCGCCTCTGTGAATCGCCGCTTCCCCACCTTCTTTCCCTGCTTGCGGGCGCACGCGTCATCCCCTCGCCACCAGATCTTGCGGCCGCCGCTTCCAGCGTGTTCACACCCCGCTTGCACACCTGGTCCCACCGGTCAGCCCCCTCTTCACTCCTTTCTTGCCCTGCGCGCAACCGCCGTCGAGTTCACCTCCCCTGGCCGCAGCTCCCTTCTTCTCGAATCCTCTTCTCTGAGCGCCGATTCAAAGTATCAGTACTCCCTGGCAAAGTAGCAGTGCCACGTTCCCCTCTACCCATTGAACAGTAGCAGAGACCGCCCCATTCCCCTCCCCTTGCCCTAGAAGCGCATTCCCAAACCCTCTCTCTATGGCCACCGCCCTACCGTGCATATAAAGCCCTAAGACCACCGTAGAATGTCTCATATTACTCCCTTATAGCCTCCCTAACCGCCAATTTGAGCTCAAGACCGTCGCTCCACCGCCGACAATTTCCCCTGAGCCCGGTAAGCTGTGCACTTTATCTCTTTCGTTTAGCCGCCAAACTTCAATTACTTCCGACCTTAGCGTCTCCCTTGCACACCTAGAACATTAGTAGACTCAATCGAGCATAAGCAGTACCTGAGAGCTTCGCCGACAAAGTCTACCGCCAGTCAGAAGACCTCTCTCGTGGCCAGCCCTATTGGGCCTTTCCCGACCTAAGCTAATACTTCCATTGAGATCTAAATGCTTGATAGATGCTTAAAACCCTCCTAATTGGGTCGGAGCACCTCTAAGTAACCCTGGCGCCGTCGTGGAGGCCGCCGTCTTCCCACCTGCCGCCCCCCACCTGGACCACCCATTTCCTCGGAGAACTCTCGTTGGCGCTGCTCCACTTGAACCACCGCTCCCCTACTTTCTCGCCGGAAGAAAAAGCTGGAGGTAGAAGATGACCAGTGGGGGCGGCGTGGCCAAATCTCAGCCCTTAGCGCCTATTAATGCCTTCCCATCCGGACCATTCACTCCGCGCGCATCCGGATCATTGGCGCAGGCCGCGTGTCACCCATCGGGCGAGCGCACGCGCGCGCGTCTGGGCTCTCTCGACCGCGCGCTGCTGGGCCGAATGGCCGGCCCATTCCGCCGCTCGGGTTTTAAAAACCCACATGGCTGCACTGTTCATTTTGGGCTAGCCCAGCGTTGTAGGCTACTGTTCATCCATTTAAAAAAAATTCAGAAAAATGATTAAAAATCTCAGAAAAATCCATAAACCCCAAAAATACCAAAATACACCATTTTGACCAGCTTAACATCCCAAATTCAAAGTTGGCATCCATTTCCACTGTTCCACCCAGTTCAAATATTATAAATTCAAATTTTATAAATTTAAATGTCATTAATTCAAATTTAAACCTTACGTCATAATCAGCTCCAAATAAATTCAGACCCTTCCGTTATTCAAATTAAATCCTAATAAAATCTCAAATTCATCCAAATCAAAAAGCGACCATCAGTTTGTAAATATTCATCCCTTATTCCCAAAATTTATCCAACACCTATCACCCTTCGATCGTTTTGAACTCATCAAATCCAATCCTCGCCTTGTTAGTCAACTAAGCCCTACTAAACTCCGACCATCAACCCAGCCCATTTCTTTTTATGTTATTTCTTGTTTTTAATTGCACTTTGTTCCCAGCTTGCATCTTGCAAAGCAGGAACTTATTTGATCTCGTTTTCTACGCTAGTGACGGGACCAAACGAGTTGGTCGTCGGAAGGGCAGCAAAGACATTTGAAGCTAGTCAAGAAGATCAAGAACAACAAAAAGAAGGCAAGTCACATGTTTTTTATCATATTGAATCCCATGAAATTTACATTATCTATTTAATGTATTTTTATTATTGATAATTGTGAAATGTAACTGCTTAAAATAAAATGTTTAGAATAACATGTTAATTAGATAAATCCTACCACTGATAAAAGTCATGTTTACTTTGATGGCCACATTCACCTTGACAACCTTAGTAAGAATTAAAATATTGTACAAATATATATATATATATATATATATATATATATATATATATATATATATATATATATATATATATATATATATATATATATATATATATATATAAAAGACCATCTCATTCAACATTTTACACTACTAAGTGACCTTGGCTGTTGGCCGGTAGGTTTGGAAAACCCGGAGAGGGTAGGGTAGTGTAGTTAGGGTAAGAGTGTTGTGGGGATCCGTGTGGCGGAGTTCGCCCACCGTTTTACCCTGGAGTGAGGTTGGTTGGTTTGGTGGTGTTGAGTGCTGTTGAGCACAGTGGAAGTTTGTGGTTGAGTGCCTCAGGTGAAAAATATAAGGACAAGAATCTTGTGCCAAGTAACGGACATAGTGACCGCTCAAACCACATGAGTTGACTTGTCAACACTGGTTTAGTAGCTGCTCAATTCGATTGAAACTCTACAGGATGAGATGACAGGATGCCGGGGAGTTAGGTATGCCGCAGGGTATCTAAAACGGCAGGGAGAAGTTTTTGTTTATATTTGGCCGTGACTGAGTGATGCCACTGGGTAGAGCCTATATAGAGAATTGAGCAGTGAAACGACCTGGCTTTCTTAACTCAGTCATGAGGGTTAAGGAATCGTGTGGGTAAAGTTGAGCAACTCTACAGAGTGAACTAATGGTATTCGAATACGCCGTGCTTCCGGTTAATGAAGCTGTGTTAATTGGGTGATTCCAACAACGAGGCATAAGTAGAGTTTCTGATGTGGTTAATCTGAGTAATGATGAAACCTTGTCTGATAATAAAACCCCCTGATCTTAAGGAGCAAATGTTTTAATTTTATTTGTTTGCAAATAAAACTGCATCCACCCACTGTAATAAAACCAATATATTCCCACCCTTGATTGTTCCTTGCAAGTAGATATGTAGTGTTTTCCACATGTGATTTGCTGAGTACGGTGGTTGGTGTACTCAGACTTGCAAAATTTTCCCCAACAAATACCAGAAGAAAAGAAGATGCTGCGAGTGTTCGTGTTAGGGTTACGACTGCACTCAAGTGTTTCTGTGGAGTTTTCTTCGACTTTTCTGTATGTAAGTTGAGCTTTGGGCTTAGACACTGTATTATTATTAAAATTGGTCATTAGGTCTTATTTCAATCAAATTAACTCTTTTTAAATTGTTCGTGAGCAGGCATGATATACTGTTCATCCACAACTGTAGTCCTGGGCTGTTGCGGGTGGTACGACGTCCCTGTTACCAAAAATGGGGGCGTTACAATGTGTCTCATTTTTTTTTGTTAATCTGAATGTTTTTAGGATATATTGTTAATGAGGAATGGTCATAACTGTTAATAATCGTATTGATTTATTTATTGTGTGAGTTTTGTTTTTCACATGTCTATTCCTATTTTGGAATTTAGTTGCCATTTTTTTTAAAAAATAGGCAGGATTACCTACCTCATTGATGTTTCTTATGTTCCATGGAATTGAGCTGTTCCTGGATTTTTTTTTTGGTATATTTGCGGGAAGTAGTTTAACTTTATGCCTATTCAGATGGAGGTCGTTAAATGACTGCTCATATAAATCAGAAGCTGACTATTATAGATTCATTTGAGGCATCTTTTAGGAGCTGTTGTCTAGACACAAATGCTCTGCATGCTGCCTCTGGTTCTGCTGACTTTTCAGCGTAAGATATTAGTCCTGTGAAACTTCATTGGTGTTTATTTCTGTTGTTTTTCCTTGATAAAATGGAATGTGCCTGAATTACTCTATGAATTGATGCTTATCTGATGAATGTTTGTCTACATTTGTTTTTTTTTATTTGCTTGAGACGTGCTACTGATACAATTATAATTAACTTTGTGATTCAGATCTAATTATTCATGGTATCTAGTCAGATTTGCCATGAAGAAAAGAATCTGTTACAAGTCATGATTTGAATACAAATTTGTTAGCGTAGTACATACATGATCTTTAAATTAGATATATTCGTTTTTCATCACACCTATTCTTCGTGTTACTTAATCATTATACTGTCATAGTTTGGCATAACCATGACCTGGAAAAGTACTGAACTGAACAAAATTGCATTTGATTTTTGTTCTAACTTCTGGATCTCTTTCTTGTGATTGTGATTTAAGTCACAGAAAAATTTAATACCATTGTTTTAGTGCAGCATGGGGGTATCGGTCTGCAGTATGTTTCAAACCGTGTTACAAGTTTTAGTTTTGTATTTTTGAAAAGCGATTTAAGTAGATTTCACTATACAATTAGACACACTTGAGTGCACATAATTGGTTAATTTTGTTGGTTCCATCTGGCTATCGGTTGCACGCATGATAAACCATAATCCGATGCATTGATGATTGAACATAAAAATTAGTTCGAAACTGTGGAAATTCATAAGATAAATTTGCTGCATTAATTTGTAGATCTATAGTTTAGCTACCTGCAATTCGCAGTGTAATATTCCAGTGAAGAGATCGATTTGTGCCTAAAAGAGTATAGGAGGTATCACGTTCCTTTTTTTAGTCCTGAGATATAATGAGTGAAACAAATGCATATAATTTTGATCTGACCTAGTACACTGTACACGACATTAGTCTATAGAGTTGTTTAGGAATTATGATGCATCCAGAAGTAGGGTACATCCATAGGTATGCAATTGTACATAAATCAGTCCATGTAATCTTATGAATGTGATGCACAGATATGCTGACAGTTCTCTTAGATTTCTCTGGCGGTAGGTGCTTTGCAAGTTTGCAAGTTACAACATGAGACGACCCGTGTTATTACCATAGGGTAATAATGCTAGTCAACGGATTATTATTTGTTTTAGCCGATAGAACATCGCTATAACGAATAATAAGCCATCAGAGTGATGCAGCAGAACAATAATTAGAGACAAAACACGATATTACAAGAATATCGCCACGCAGGGCTAAAGTTTATTACAAAACCTTAAGGGCTCAAATATCCCATTCTTCACTCAATCTTCACACGGGATGTCCGCCTTGTTCACATTGTAATCCGAGTCCACAGTATTCCATCCAGGCCAAACTGACATACTCCTAAACAAAGGAAGATAATAGCAAGGGTGAGTACAGAAGTACTCAGCAAGCATAATAACAACAAATGCACTGGTATGCTCTCATGTCCTTATGTCCAGATTCTAATCTCTTTATTCTGAAACTAATCTTACGAAAATAATTGGCCTCTTTTAATTATCAAAACAATTTCTACTTTTCACCCAGTAAGGTACGACCCCTAGTGATCACCGTAGTCCACATTCCAGTGAACTGGCATGAATTCATGATTTCATTAGCACTACGCAGGCTTGTACCACTGTACCCAAAGCTGCTCTGAACCTTCTGCACTAGGTTTTCCACACTTCCTTAGGTATGGAATCCGATTCAGAGTACAGAACCTTTCTCCGATTACGTTATTCCATCCACCAGCCCATCTATTATCCATCGGTGTACCAAGTCGCTCACTTGGGCTCCACCGATTTCCAATAGTGTTTGGTTGGACCGGCTCCCAGCCCAACACTCCACCTAACGCATATAGCGTCTGGGACTTACTCACTTCCAGACATGCGTTACTGGTCCTGAGTTTCATCCATCTCTTTACTCACAAATAAATACTTACCCTATGTGGTGGACTGGTTAACGTAACGGGATACTAATTTCTGCCCGTCCTATACGGGGAATTGGTTGGCACGATAAGTACGGTTCCCTATCCAAGTGAAAATAGGGTAAGTCCTTATATTATAGCCCTATATAAAGAGGTCCGCCTAGCCTCTCTGCATCCTTTCCCTGAACCTCTTTACCCACCGTATACATCTCTGCTTGTGGGTCTCTTGCTCCTCTCAGCAGTACCACGACTGTTCACTTCTTTTCTTACTTTCCCTCTTTCTTTTTCTCATCTTTTCTTTTCTCATCTTACTCTTAATAAACATCATAATTCTCTGGTCTATTTTTTAAAAAGAATAGCTTTCATGCATTTAAATAGAGTTATTAATATTGCTGAAAATACCACATATGTTTAACATAGCTAAGTGCATGGTCGAAAATGAGCTTGCCTGAACTTTAACCATATACTCGGATCCAAGTAGAGTCAAGTGAAGTCGTTCCCGTAGCTTGGATTGTCGCCTACAATTAAATATGTCGACTACGATTTAATTTACAAAAATATAATAAAATACGATGGGTCGATGTGCTTGTGCTCCTAAGGTAAGACGTCACTCCATTTAACCCAATCACGGTAATCGAGGTTAATTTCGGTTCACTACTTGTCGTTTGACATCATCGCACTAACGTCATGAGATATGGTTGATTTAGAAGGTATGCCCAGCGTTTTATTAATTTCTAGCAATTTTTCGATTATACGGGATTAACTAAATGCATGTATAATTATAACGACGAATATTAATCTAGCCAATCTTCACGTATACAATATTCACCTTTCTAATTCGTTTTAGATATCAAGGTTACTCAAATACATTTTCTCATGCTAGTATGCATGACGAGTTAAATTACAAACCCAAAAGAAAAGGGTTCTTAATTAATCAATTACTTAATTCCTTAATTAAACTATACTCAGGCGTCCTTATGGGATTCATAACTTTTACTCTAGTCCTTTGCATATTTTTACAGCTTAACTGCTATTTAAATCACCGCGTATAACTTTAATCGTTACTTATAATCTTAACTTGACGAGTACTATTTTAACTCCGTACGTACTATTCTAATCGTCGCAAACAGTTTAGATCTTCAAAGGGCTAGAAATTTATTCTACTAATTCAGAATACTTATTAGTTAATTTGTATAGTTTATAATTGACTAATAACAATTAACTGGGCATTTAAATACACAACAAGGATCTCAATGAAATTATGATCCTTTACTTCGCATGCGTGCCATTTCCAGCCTACAGGCATCATTTAATTTATTTTTAATATCCAGGAATATTTACTAGAAAAGTGCTATGATTTCACTGTTCAGGTTAATTAAGTATTTAGTTACCACCCCGAATGATTTAATTCGCAATGCATCGGTTAAATCGATACACGCTCTGTTTTAATCTATATATGACAATTCATTTATTCTAATTATCGTAAATACTGATTAATGGTTTTCTACTGTTTACATGGACTTAACCAACTGGTTATTGAAACTCACAACAAAATGGGCTAAGGCTACAGTCCCTTAATTTAATCCATATGCATACAAGTTTAATTGACATGCATATTTTAATTCATCGGACCCAATTAATTTGTTCTAATGACCCTGAGTAATCAGAGGTGGATTTCTATAATTTAAATGCTATTAACCAAATTTTTTGAGTAGTTAAATATACCATGGGATGGTCTAAACAACGATACACAAATTTTAATACACCTGCGTACCGGTTTTAATCCATTGACGGTAATACCTTTGTTATAAGAACTTGAGAAATATTCTGGGCTTTTATGACTTAATCTATGGCGTTGAAGAGATGCTGAGATGCTATTGTTTAAGTAATTATACGAATTCTACTAAATGTGCTTGACGGTTTTCTAATTTCTCATTTTGCTTATAGTCAGCTCAGCGTTACTTATATGCACAATAGTCTAAGGTATTACACTAACGCCGAAGGTTATATTAATTCCCAGTTCATTTTTAACGGATGTCTATTACGTTGGTGTGGCTAAGGTTCATTTATAGGGTTCCTAAGTACTTGTAGTTAATTTATTTAACTTTGACAGATTTTGCTATAGCAGGGTGGTTACAATGCATGCTTATGAGTATCCCTAACTTAGCAAATCTAACCTTTCACAATTTTAATTTACCTACTTCTTTTCCCCTTCCGCCCCTGCTCTTTTTCTTTACTTCCACCGACGCCTCATCACCTCTCTCCACTTCCTCTCTCTCGCGCCTCCCTCTCCCTCTCTTTCTCTCCGATCTACATTAGCCTGGTGCCTCCTTTGGTTCTCCGATGCCTCAGCTCCTCCATCCCTTGCAGCGCTCCTACTGTCGGCTCCCTCGCGCGCCTCCTGCGCCTCTATTCTCTTGCGCGATTCTCCCCTCACACCGCCGGTCCCGCTGCGCCGCGCCGCCCTAGTGCCGTCGGCCACGACCATCCTCGCCTCGCCGGTTTGCTACTGCTGGATCTGTGACCTACGGCCCGGATCTGGTGCTTACTCCCTCGAATCCGACCCGAGTTGGTTGATTTAGTGGCTATTTTGGTTTGGTTCTAATGGGTTTGCTTATGCGATGATAGGTATGGAGGTGTGCTGCCTCGGGCTAGTCATGGCCAGCTAGAAGCCGCTCGCACGCCGGGGAAGTGCGCGGTGGCGATTCGAGATGTGGCTACGTCGGTGGTAGTACGCCGCCGCCTCCATCTATGGTATACCTCGGTCTTGGTTATCCCATCTACTCTCTTCTACCTCTGGGTGGCGCTCTCTGTGTTGGAATGTGACGACTATTGGTTGCTTACTGTCTAGAGCTATGCCGGATTTACTATTGAGATGGATGCTATTGCTATGGGTGATTTGTGGCCTACTTTCGCCAGTCGATGGTTGGGGGTTGCTCTGGGAAAGGGGATCGGGGTTGCTGGTGGTTGTCGCCTTCTTGGTTGTGTGGATGCCGTCTGATGGTGACCTTCTCCTCCTCCTACGGTTGATGGTCTCTCGCCGTCGCCGTCGCCTTGCTCCTCATCTGCTCGCCTGGCCTTCGCCTTGCGGTCTGGCTTCTTGCTATTTTCTTGCTGCGACTTAGTGCTTTCTGGTGCTGGTGGTGGCGGTTGCTCTGTGGCCGGTTGGTTTGAGGGTTTGGGGATGAGAACGAGAGACAGTGGGGCTGGCTCTGCCGTGGTGTTTCTTCTCTCTTCTCTGTTGGCTGTGCAGGATATTTGGCTTGTGGCTGTGTTGCAATGTATGGGACTACCTGCTCTTTGGCTATGCTTACTCTTGTGGTGTCTTGTGAATGCAGAGTATTGAGGCTAGGTTTTGAGTCGCTGGGGGGGGGGGGGGGGGGGTGATTTTCGGACCGCTCCCTGCTGGTGTTGCATTTGCCTGGCTGCAGCTGGCTGTCCTTGCGCTTATCCCCTTCTGGGTCTCACTCTCCTGTGCCGAAGGACCTCTGGTCCAAAGGGTAAACTAAACACTGTTGCTTTGGTGTGGGCTGGCTGGAAAGAATTGATGTGGGCTTTTAGGGCTTGAAAAGAAAGAATTACACTTGTGGGCTAAAAAGGCTTATATGATGGTGGCTTTGGGCTGAAAAGAATGGGCTGAAGGAATGCATGACTTGAGGGTTTTGGGCTAAGGTAAGTATTGTGGGCCTTGATTTCTTAAAATTGCCGAGTGATGACGTCCACAGAGACGAGAGGTGCCGACCGGCCCGGGACGATCTGGGAGCCTCTAAGACGTTCTCGCATTGGCCCTACCAACCCAAGGGCACTGATGGCAACTTCTATCCTTTTTCCTTACTTTGCTTATTTTATTCGCTCTTTTGTTCTGTCTTTTTCGGTATTGCAATTGCTGGTTAGCTCACAAATGGAATGGAGGCGTGGTGGTAGCTTGACGATGGTCTCTAATGTATAAGATGACCAAATTGTATTACAGCTTTCTCTTAAAATTGATGTCTAGATGATACTGTATGTTATCTAAATGTAATTTCTATTCTCTGTTAATTCGGATGCAAATGAATATGTATGAGATGAATCTTGGTGTAAATTAAATCATGCACTTCCTGACTAAATACAATTATACTGTAAATGCTTAGTTTTTGAGATGGTTATTTGGTTGAGACATGAATTTGTATATTTGTTGTAATTCGTATTGTGATGGTTATGTAATACAAATTGTAATATTTTTATTTGACCTGATATAAGTTCTAATTGTCGCTCAATGGATGTTATTGATTTTACCATATACAAATTGTAATTAATTACAGTTGTACTACGGACTGTTATATATATTTTTTAATTGAGTTGCAAGTTTTTACTTATCGTGCAATCAAATTTTATCTCTCGAGTCTATACCATTTGGTCTTCGCCCTCGTCGATGAAATTGTGAAAACAATGTATTAGTTTATCACCCGATGAGTTCGTTTAAAATGATTGCAAAGAAAAGTTTAAATTCCCTCGTACTTTAGAGCATTAGTTGCATAATTAATCCTATTTAACGTCGTAACTCACCAGTTAGGGTTAATTAACGATGTGGGTTGTTACACAACACTAGGGCTTAGTATATATTTGTATGAATTTTGTAGGGTCTGTTGCAACTGCGTGCAAAGAAATAACAAGCATTTTTTTTGTAATAAAGGTTGTTCATCAGTAAAAATTGTAGTCCTTTAATGTTAATACCGAAAGAAGTTGCTATATTCATCCTGATAGATATGTTGACTTCTTTTTTTTCAGCAAAGTATGGGATGCACTAACAGGTGACGAGCTACATTCATTTGAACAAGCATATAGTTCGTGCTCGTGCCTTTTCTGAGGCGTTGCTTGTTGAAACAGAATTCCCCTGTTTCTTCGTGTGGCATCTTTATTTGAACCATGATTGCAAGTTCTTCTGGAGTTTTTTTTTTCTTCCCCCTTAAGATGATAGTGTGTTGTATCCCTTTTCCTTCTTTTGAATGTTTTTTTCCAGATTTTCTGGTCTGTTAAAACCAAGGCCTGATCAACCTTCTTATGCCTGCCACAAAATATTGACTATCTTAAAAGAAGTATATTGGCCTTGTGGTGTGGTTGATTTATATCCATGGGCACATCTTACTGAATAATATTTAATCACTTTCGTAACTAAGTTCATTACTATGCTATTGTTATAGTTAGCTGCTTGTTCTTTTCTATCTTCTAAAATCTGGACCATTTTGCATACTTTAGTTGTCAATTGGAGCTGTCCTTCATGAGCAGTTTGCCTAACTAAACCGTCAATGACACGGCAGGATACCCACCTGTTGCTCACTGGAGGTGTGGAAAAGATTTTGCGTGTGTATGATATGAATCGTCCACATGCAGCTCCAAGAGAACTTGACAAAGCACCTGGTTCGAACAATGCGTCTTGTAATCAAGATTAATCAACAAAAAAAAGTGAACACAAAAATAATTGAGAGAGATCCTGATTTTGTTTACTAAGAGCATGTCCAATGCAGGCGCTTAGAGAGATGCTTAGCAATGAAAAACTGATTTTTCTTACCACGTAGGATAGATAAGGTGCTTATTTTGAAGCATCGATGCTTAAATAAGCATCGGTGCTTAGTAGGTGCTTATGTGTATAACTATATCTATTAATAGATAATATAACATCTAAGCACCCACGGAAGAGATGCTTGCATTGGAGGAAATAACTTTTGCATGGATGCTTGATGATGTGGCTATATTCTCTCTCTTTAAGCATTCATATATAAGCATCTTGTATTGTACATGCCCTAATAGTACTGGAAAGTGAACATGCTTCGCTTACTGTTTTACTATTAGTACTGGAAAGTGGATCATGCTTTCTTTTAGTACTGGAAAGTGGAACATGCTTACTTCTGAAGGACCGTCAAGACGTCTCAACAGCAGGAGAAATCGATCCAAAGAAAACATAGGCCACAGCGGACCAGGCTAGCTGGCAATAAAGCGGCTGAACCGAGAAGCTCTTGCAAAGTTGCAAGCACGCGCACAGCCGATCCATGGCAATTCTGACACCGGGCGTCTGTTCATGCTGCTCGGCGCGCTCCTCCTCTTGTGGCAGCACATCTTCGCCGCCTTCCTCCTCTGGATGATGGGTGCTCTCGCGATGCTCTCGGTGTGGCCCGGCAGTTCCCGAGGCTGGCGGCCGCCGTCGCGAGGGCGCTGCACGGCTACTTTCTTGGCGGTCTCAAGTCCAGCCTCTTCCATGGCGCTCCACACACCGCATGTCTCGCCCGTCCGTGCTCTGCATGTGTGTGGTGTTCTCTCGTACTCGATGCGTCCCACCAATTACCGCCCTGTAATGTAATAACCTTCGAGTGTCAGCACGAACTTCTCCTATCAGAGCTATCCAAACAATCGTAAATGACTAAGGACTTGTTTGGTTGGTGCCTAAGTTTGCTATGACTAAGTTTAGGCAATGTGTGGCTGCCACAGAAAGTGTGGTTAACAAAATCGAAGCCACACTTGTGGCAAAGTTTGGCAAGAAACTGAGTCTATGACGTGTGGGGCCGGGTGCTAAGAAAGTATGGCATGCCACAGTTGCGTCAGTGAACCAAACAGCTACCTAAAAATTGTGGCACGTCTAACTTGTGGCTAGGCAACTTCTGGTCATGAACCAAACAGGCCCTAAATTGTTTTGTCATTTCATCTTGGTTTTGACTTGAAGATGGATCAGAAATCCATATCAACTTCTGCTTAGAGAAGTTAAGATTAATATAAACATCTAGCTTCTTCACTTATCCCACTTCTGTCTCTCGCGGAGATAAGGCAAGAAAGGAAAGAGGTTGTGGACGTATCACATATCCTAATTCTTTTGTTCTTGTTTCGCACATATATTTCTCCATTACTTTCTCCACCCTTTGCGATCCTCTTCTAAATTTTATTTCATTATTATTATTACTGTTTATTTTTAGACAAAAACGATCATCGCAGTCATTTCACAAGCTCCCTCTGTAGCGGGCCGTATGACCGCGAGATCCTTTGGTGTGGAATGTGGAGCAAAGACTCGAAACAATTTCCTCCATTCGATGCTTGCCCAGATTTCATCATGCGGCCCAGTTCCTTCCCTTGCCTCAAAGGCCCACAAGATTATATACGGGTTCAGCCCAGAAAATACGAATCCAAACCATCAGACCACGTTCGGCCTCTGCCTACTTCCCCCTGTTGAGGAACCGTCGCTGGCGATCAGTCCGAGCGATTCTTCTATTTAGAACAAGAACGAATCAATCACAGAATCACAGAAGAATAGATTGAACATACAGAGAGAGATAGAGAGAACTCCTGGTTTTTCTTTATTGCTTTCATTCATGTGTACATAATATACTGGTATGGCTCCCTATTTATAGACTACAATGAGGTGCCCACCATGGGCCGCGGGCTGCTGGCCCAGGCCCAGGTTTCTTAACACTCCCCCTTGGGCACTCATCCGACACGTTCATACCTCGTTAAAACTCCATAAAAACTCAGTGGGAAAATTTTGGAGAAAGAGTACATGATACATGTTATGCCGCGATGCACGAATTGCCTCATTAAAAACCTTAGTCGAGAAACTTCAGGAAAACTCGTCAAAGGAAAAAGAGTACAATTCACCCAATTTCATTTAGTCTTCAAGACTTTATTCTTTTGGGTACTTAATCTTCATGATCAAGATTTACTAACGGGCTCGAGAGAATTCTCCCCCTGAATCTTGCACTTCTCTAAGTCTCATCATTCTCATCCCTCACACGCATCTTTCAAAGCTAGATGCGGGGAGTGACTTAGTGAACAAATCTACATGACTTAGTGTGCAGTATTTTAATCTTGCCCATCTTTTGCAAGTCATGAGCATAGAGGAACTTGGGGTTGATATGCTTACATAGCCCGTCTGCACTTGTGCAACACAAGCTGCATTATCTTCATGGATAATTATGGGGGTTTGCACAATATTTATTCCACACGACTGCTGGATGTGGTGAACCATTCGGCGGAGCCAAGCGCACTCTCGTGCGGCTTCATACAGTGCTATAATTTCTGAGTGGTTCGTCGAAATAGCTACAAGGCTTTGCTTAGACGATTTCCAGGGAATTGCAGTTTCACCACACAGGAATACATAGCCTGTTTGTGACCTTGCAGTATGCGGGTTAGACAGGTACCCAGCATCTGCATAGCCAATCAAGTTCAAGTCTTGATTCTTTCTGTAGAACAATTCAAGATCCTTACTTCCTTAGAGGTATCGGAAGGTGTCCTTTATGCCCTGCCAATGCCTTTTGGTGGGCTCTGCACTGTACCTTGCTAACAGGTACACAGCAAATGCAATGTCCAATCTAGTGCAGTTTGTTAAGTACATGAGTGCTACCACTGCACTCAAGTATAGGATTCCGGTCCCAGGACTTCCTCCCCCTCTTCCCTATGTCGGAAAGGATCTTTTTCTTACTGTAAAGACCCCCCGATCATCGGTACTTTCGATGGGTATGCCTTCTCGAAGCCAAGCCTTTCTAGCACCTTCTGGGTGTAGGCCGACTGATGTACCAAGATTCCTTCAGGGACATGCTCAAGCTGCAGGCTTAAGCAAAACATGGTCTTACCCAAATCTTTCATTTCAAATTCTGACTCCAAATAGGAGCTTACTTCTTTTATGTCTTCCACTGTCCCGATGATGTTCAGATCATCTACATACACAGAGATTATAAGGATTCCATTCTGGGATCGCCGTATAAATACACAAGGACAGTCTTCATTGTTCGTGTAGCCTTTCTTGCAGAGAAAGTCGCTTAAGCGATTATACCACATTCTTCCAGATTATTTCAGTCCATACAGTGACCTTCTGAGTTTCACACTGTACAAATTTCTATTTGCTCTGTCTTGGTTCGGGAGAGGTATTCCTTCAGGGACTCTCATATAAATCTCCGAATCCAGATTACCGTAAAGGTATGCAGTCACAACATCCATCAATTTAATTTCTAAGTTCAAGTTCATTGCCATTGAGATCAAATATCTAAAGGTAATTCCACTCATGACTAGGGAGTAGGTTTCTTCATAATCAACTCCAGGACGTTGAGTGAAACCTTGGGTTACTAGCCTTGCTTACTACTTCATTTCTTTCATTTCTCTTTCGAACAAATACCCACTTGTGCCCAACGGGGTGCACATGGGGAGACGTGCGGCATACGGGCTCAAACACATCTCTTTTGTTCAGATATAGCAATTCAGTTGCTATTGCCTTCTTCCAATCTTCCCAATCTGATCTTGTCTTACATTCAGCGAGCGATGCTGGCTCGGGATCAAGATCGATGATGGAGGCAATTTTCTTTGCGAAGTAGATATCGATATTAGCTGTTGTCCTATTCAGGGACTCTCCCGTTTGCACATAATTTATAGCTATTTCTTCACGAGTTGCTTCTTATGGAGTGATTGCTTCTTCCGGAGCTTCACCTTGCGCATCGCTTCTTTCAATTGCGGTGGCAAGTCCCTTTAGTTTTTTGGCTCCGATGTGTGCACACACATCCATGCCGATGGGGATATACAGATCCGGTATGCCCTTTTTGGAAGGTGTCATACTTGTGCCAGGTCTCAACTAGCTCCCCTTCTCATTCTGGGGGACTTCAGTGATCGGCTGTGATAAGTCATTCTTATCCTTTTTCACCAGGCGTCCCCGGTTACTTAGGATTCGAGGAACTGGAGTTCTCGTCCTCTTTTTTATTTTTCTGAGGCCTCTGGACGAGATTAGGGATACCTTCTGCTTTCTTTGGTATTTCAACCCTCTCCGGTGCAGTGCGTGCAGGCACATGCGACTTAGTCATGCTAGCTCTTCAAATCACTAAAGTGATCAGGCAGCTGATTTGCTAATGCTTGCAAATCAATTGTCTTTTGGACTTGTATTGTCTTCTGGACTTCTATTGTCTTCTGGACTTCTTTTGTCTTTACTAGTGCATGGGTATTCTGCATAGGTTCCCGTGGCTTACAACGTAATTTTCTGACATTCTTCATCAAGGGGTTGATTTCCTCCCCCTAATGTTGGGAAATTTTCGGTGGTGACCCTTGCGCTAGTTGCATAGGTGAATGGATGTTGTAGGCCGAAGGTCTAAGGTTGATGAGATTCGCTGCATGAAGGACTGTGTGTCCCCAACATATAGCTGGCAAATTACAATTATGCAAGAGGGGTCGGGTAATAAACAAAATTCTTTTAATTAAAGCTTCTGCCAAACCATTCTGGGTATGGACATGCGGTACCGAATGCTCAACTGCAATTCCCATCGCCATACAATAATCATCAAATGCCTTTGAAGCAAATTCTCCGACGTTGTCCATACTGGTGGACTTGATCAGGAAACACATTTCTGATACGAATGATCTGCGAGATCAATTTTGTAAAGGCATGGTTTCTTGTGGACAACAAAACCCACATATGACAACTTCGAGGAAGCGTCAGTGAGCACCATAAAATACTTAAATGGCCCTGAGATGGGCTTAATGGGACCGCAAATATCTCCCTAGATGCGTTCCAGGAATGCAGATACTTCATCCTTCACTTTCAGAGTAGAGGGTCTAGCTATTAGTTTCCTGGTGGCACATGCAGGGCACACAAAAATCTTCATGATTCAGGAAATTCTCCACATTAATATTATGCCCTTGCGAATTATTTATTATGTTTCTCATCATCCTAAGACCTGGGTGGCCTAATCTATCATGCTAGAGACAGAAGACTTCAGAGCTTCTAAATACTGTCTTTAGGACAGTGTAGGCTACAGCTGCCTTAATGTTGGTATAATATAGCCCAGTTTCTAGTGAAGGAAGTTTTTCTAATACCCTTTTGCCATTCTCTTCACACTTCGTAATGAGTAGGTATTCCTTACCGTACTCTTCTTTAGTCTCAACGTGGAAACCGTTGGCGCAAATATTCTTAAAACTTAGGAGAGTTCTAGCCGATTCTGGGTACAATAAGGCTTCTTCAATGACCAAAGTTGTGCCCATTGTGGCGCTTCCTGAACCAATTATACATGCATCGCTTCTGGCGATTGTCGTAAGGCTGCTAGTGCTCTTACGAATCGACTGAAAATACTTAATCTCTCTTAAGATGATATGCGTTGTGCTGTTGCTAGCTAAACACACTTCCTTCATAGGGCGCTACACGTGTTCTAATATAGGGTATTTTATTAACATGTATGAGAAGGCAATCAACGCATAAATAAAATACTCCAATATCAGAACATATCATGCCATCATAAACTGAATAAATGAATGAATTCTTCAAATATTATCCAACCATCACGAGAAAATAACAATTATTAAGTACCTTCCATGCAAATTCTAACATATTCTTCCACACAAAATAAATGACAATTAAAGTCGAAATGCATTCAGTGCACTAGACTTCTTCTGCTATTTTCTCGGGGGTGACGTTCTCTTCAAGAGAAATCATGGCAGTGGCTGCTTCTAGGTCGCGAGGGGGTGTTGCTGTCGTGATGGTTTCAACCTCCATCGGTGCAGGCAGTTGCTCAGAACTCTCCCCCTCTGCCGATGCAGAGTGGGCTTCATGTTGCCCTTTGCCATCCCACTTTTGGCTTGTTAGCCTTATTCTCTCGTGGAGCATCTGATTCGTCTTTCTGGGTTGCGGTCTTACCCTTCCTTTCCCTTTTCTCTATCAAGAGCTTTCGCACCTTGTTGCTCCCAACGTTGGCTTCACGGCCAGTGGAGCTCTCAGATGGCTGAGTGACTTAGTTCTTGCGGAGAACTTCTTCCTGAGCCTCCGCAACTTGCATCATATCTATCAATTTGGCATATTCCTCATAGCCGTCTTAACGATAATTGCATGCGGATTGTACTGCATTGGGGTGGAAGGATTTTTCTCAATTTTCTGTATTGGGGTACAAATTCTGTGCAAGGCAGAATTGTATTCTTCGACTGTCTTAAAGTCGGCAAACCTCAGTCTGATCCACTCTTGCTCTGCTTGGGAAAGAATGGTATACTTTAGCCTCTCAAACCGCTTCTGTAGTGCGGTCCAGAGTGCTAGCGCGCTTTCCTCTGCCATGTACTCATTCTTGAGAATGAGGCAGAGGTGGTGCCTGAGAAAATGAAGTGCCTGGTCATTCTCCTCAGGTGTGGGTTGTGCGTCATTCAGTCTGCCAATCCCAATAGCCGCGCGGAGCTTCTTGGCTCCAAGCACAATCTCGACATCGGATGCCCATGTCAGATAGTTTTGGCCATGCTGGGCCAGCTCCTTGAACTCCTGGTTCGTGATGCCAGTCATCTATATGTGTATATGAGTTTACTGCCGGTAAATATGCACGGAATAATTTACTACGGGTAAATAATTGGTACAATAGGTTCTCGTAATGTTTCATAATTTTCTGTGCATTTTCTATAATTTTACTGCTAATTCAATGATTAAAAGCAATTTAAACAATTACAATTAACCAAAACAGTAAATAAATACAGAGAATACAGAGAATAATAATGGCAGAAATAAATAAGCTTCAAATGCTAAAAATAATTCAAAATTCGGATTCCCGAGGCCCTTTTATGCTAGAATAGAAATTTTCAGCAAATTCTGCAATTCCAGAGGGTTTCTGCGCAAATTTTCAGTTCAGAGAAAAATTCGTGCAATTTTCTGATTTGCCGAGGGGTTTTCTGCAAAATTCTGGACCCACTCGTAAATTTGAGGACCTATCGGCAATTGTCGGAATTACCGTGGTCTTTCCGCAAAATTCGGGACTTAAATTAAAGGTTTAAGGGCTTTCCGGCAATTTACAGAAAATGGGAGGGCTTTTCGCAATTTTTGCCATGATTCCCACCGGCCGGGCCTTCTTTCTTTCTTTTTCCGCCCAGCCCATTCGCTCCCCCTCCGGCCCATCCGGCCGGTATTACCACCAGGGCGCTAGGGTTCCCCCTTGCCCTGTTCCTTTGTGGCGGCGGCGGCGCCAGAAATGCGGTTCGGGCGGGGTGTGTCGGCCGGGCCGAACCGGTGGGGCCAGCGAGCGGCCGGCGGTGCGGAGGCACGGGCGGTGCGGCCACTTCGAGCAGTGCGAATCGGCTGGTGCGGGCGGCGCAACCGGCGCGGCACGGATGACCAAGCGGCGGCGCGCAAGCCAACTGGTCGGGCGAGCACAGCGGCATGCGGGCCAGCCGGGCGCGGACACGGTGCAGCTGTCGGAGGCTAGCGCGTGGCGGAGCCAGCGCGAGGCGGCGGCGCAAGGTGGCGGGGCCGGCGCGTGCTCAAGAGAACCCGGATGCGGGCCGGCGCTAGAGCGGGCAACGGCCAGTCGGCGTTGACGGTCTGACGGCTGGCTTCGGGCCGGGGTGGTCCAAACGGTGGTAAGCTCGGCGGCGACTAGGCGACAGCCGCATGCTGGCGGTGCGCAAGGTGAGCAGGCGACGCGAAGGCGGGCCGGCAAGCCGGGGCGTCGAGCTAGCAAGCAGGCGGTGAGGCTGGGAGGTGGCACACAGCACGTGCGGGCTACTTCGGGCGATGAAGCTGAGGCGGCTGGGCGCTACTTCGGGCGAGCGGCAACAGCCAGGCGGATCTCCATGCTGAGGTAGCCGAGCGGGGCGGCGACTTCAACAGCCCATGCGGGCGGTGCTGCGGGCGGGCGTGAAGCCGACAGCACTCATCGGCCATGCGGGGCCATACTGCCAGCGGTGACACGTGCTCCATGGTCGGCGACTGGCCGGCGGTTGGCGTCGACCGACGGTGGGTGCCGGCGGTCGGCAGCGGCTTCAGGCCGGTGCCCTTTTTTTTCTTTCTTTTGTGCAATGACCGAACAGAGAAGACGATGCTCGTTTCTTTTCTTGTGCAGTCATAATCTATTTTTTTGGGACCAATTAGCTAAACACTTCCATGAGAAATAGAAAAAATGATCTACAGTTTTATGTAGTACTATATAAGACCAGGTTCGGGTCAAAGACTCACAAAGTACTGGCTACACTCTTAAATGTGAAATAAAAAAAAATCATCTACAGTTTTTTTGTAATCGTCAGTATATTATAGGCACTGCTCGGTTGGGCTGAAAAACTATGGCTTATGGCTGAAATTGCATTGTAGCAGCTGAAATTTTATTATAGCTGAAGGTGGATTATTTAGCGTAATTAAATTTAAAAATTTTAAAAATAAAAAAATATGTTAGCTCATCTTGGACAACACAAATGAATACAAGAAAAAAAGAACCGGCAAAAAAGCGAAAAAAAATCAGAAAAAGACGAAATTTATGAATAGTAAAAAATAAGCCAGAAACTGAAGCTGAAACGAGCGGGCCATAAGCGGGGAAGCTCCCGGCCACTCGCCCGTGCGGCCGTGCCATGTCACATTTTATGTGAAAACCCCCCTGAATTTTCTAAAATCGTTTAAATTCCTCGGTTCTCGCAAAAAGATTTGCCAGATTTTTTTTCCGAAAACCCCCTTCACTTCACCGAAATTGCATATCCTTTACAGGATAGCACCCCGCGATTTTCTAAAATTACGTATATACCTCAACCGGGGGGAAAATCATGAATTTGACTTGTGATCAGTATACTACATAGCACGGTTGTGCTACAGTTTGAAAGCTTGGTGTTTAGTTATGTACTTACGTTCATCATATCGTTGATTCATCAAAGCTCATGGTAGTCCGTACGTGCACGCGTAAGCTCGTGTGTGGTGGCGGTCGATATCAGTCGGTGCTTGATTGTGCAAAGCATGCCCCTACTGAAAAAGAGATGAGCCTTGTTTCAAGAGGAAAAATAAAAGAAAATGGGAACATATGTTGCCCTACAAGCCATTCTTTTGCTCCCCAGGATTGGTGTACCTAAATATACTTGCCACTTTTTCTTCCCCTGTTAAGTCCATAATGCAGTGTTTCAAGTTTGAACGATGACAATGCCAAAGGACATCTGAACACCTGGATTTGTACGGTTTGTTTGTTTTTTTCACTTGGAATTGTTTGGAATGACTGGAAGACTTTCCCCTATGGATTCTGCTCACCATCACATTTTCTCGGTTGAAAAAGACTGAAAACGCTGCAGGAAGAAACTATTTCTTGGCCTTCCATAGTTTTTTGTCCGTCCTCTAGAATTTTTCTCCATGGCAAAAGGGCTTGGTGCACATTTGATGTTCACCAGAGTTGTACTTTTAACAATATCATTCGCTTTTACCAAAAATATATATAGCGATGTACTCTTCTACTTTTCATGTACCTTTTCAACTCATCCGTGTAAATTTTGAAGTGCAGTCCCAGAGGTTGAATTGTACTCTATCCAGTCGTAAGTATTGTTTTGGTCATTGACAAGGTTTCCAGAACATAATATTGACCACAAATTTATGTAATACTAATATATTTGTAAAACATAATAAACTGCTCTGTTTTTTTTTGTTAAATCAAGCATTTTTATGCTCCCAACAAATAATCACTCTCTTAAATAAAACTGCTTGATCACCTCTGAGAAGTCTTTATATGCTTGACTACTATACCATGTATCATAAGTCTAATGGCGGAACTAGAACAAAAATGACATGGGATCTTATGCTCTATGTATGTACTTACCAATATATCTATCAATAATATAGTAGATACTAATGCATTCTAAATTTTGTAACATCAATCCACTATTAGTGAAGGATTTAGAATGAATCCGAGAACAAAATATGGTTAGCATTGAGAGATAGTTGACTATTCTTCTTACCACATCTTTTTGGTTGGGGGAGATAGTCAAGATAGTCCTCTATTCTTTTTCCTTTCCTCTCGATCAAACTGAATCTCCTATTCCCCAACTGATTCATGGACTTTCCATATTCATAGTATTTGCAGTTGAACTTGCTACCTTTTTTAGAAATCGCTCCATGACTATAGACTACATGTCATAGAGAGACGACAATTATTGAAAGTTAAAACATACTGAATTAGATATTGAAACACATCAAAAAAAATCTTTAATTCAATTGTTGCAAAAATCAAAACAAAGTATTCTAATATTAAAGCTCTAACCCACAAATATATTAAAGATCATATAATTAAAACCTTAAAATCTAAATAACAAAATTTAGTACTTATTTTAGTTGGCTGATCGTTACTTCATTAATTATGAAGATCATTGAACTTTGAAGCAAGGAGTCGGTAAGTTAGAACGAGACAAGTGGTTAGTGGACGATCTCATCTATTGCCGTGACCGTTGGTCATACTGCATATATTGATACATACACCAAGATTTACTCCATTTACATACGCGCATAGTGAGATTAACACAGCAAGAAATCTAACTATACCATTCGACGCATGCAGGCATAGGCGAGAAGCGGTCAGCATGCTCCCAAACGACGGCAGCTCTGGCGCCGAGCTGGTCGCTGCTACAAACAAAAGGAACAACTCACCAAAGGTTACTGCGTGACGTGGGGAACAGGGGAAAGTAGGTAAGGCGCAGGGGCGGAGCCAGGATCCAGACAAAGGGGGGGCCGACCCGCCAAGGCGTCGGCGCCATGGGCCCTGGGCGCCGTGTGTCGGCAAAATTAAACATACACATATATAATTAAACATACACATATATATTGTCATATAAATATTAGCTTAAAACATTATAAACATGGTAAAACTACTGCAGAAAAAATAAATGATTAATTTTTTTAACTCTCATATTCAGCGATATTGGGAAATTTTGTTTTCATTTTAGTATATTCTAGCCCACTACTCCAAGTGTTGTAGAGTTGTGAACAAGAGTTGTAAACTTGCAATTGATAGTTTGTGAACAAGGCTGCTTCTAGAATCTTGGTGATAGCATGATTTCTATAGTAGAGCAGTATTACCAGTTGAAACTAGGCCTGTTATGATTACACGCCAAATAGTAGATGATAGGGTTTCGGGGGGCCTAAAGAGGCAACCTAGAGCCGAAGACTCTAGCAAGAGGGGAGAGGTGAAGAACGAGAGCGATGTATTCAATCTGACAATGTCTATTCCCTTGTATCGAATGTCTCCTTCCTCTTATGGCGCCCTATGTAACGTATTTATAGCTATAGGAGATGTTATTTATACGAATACCCTTCTTGAGCCTTTGCTAACGAGGGTATATGTGTCTTTTCCTTGGCATGCCCTAAATGAGCCTACCTTTTACTTACATCCATGCATGAGCTCATGCATGGTGGACCGAAGGTGCCACGGTAGGGGCCACTCCCAACAGTGCTTTTTTTTGGAATAGTTCTAAACTAAATTAATCTAGTAAAGCACGCAATTGATCCAGTAAACATATCAGGCCATGCTTGCAAGAATTAATCTAAGGCAATCGATGATATATAAGTGGTTCGGCCAGCAATCATGCTGATAACGTATTGTGTGATAGCTTGTCATGTGATTGACCGAACCAAACCATCCAACATTGCATAATGTAATTGAGATCAATCACAAAAAAAAACATGAACACAAGAATAATTGATAGAGAGATATATCATTAGAGTCAACTATTTACGACTCCTTTTGCTCTTTTTTATTTGACGCTTTTAACTTTTTACGGTCGTTGAGATACCACTTTGACCAATACTTTTTATAGATTTATATTAAGATATATTAATAAAATTATAATATTATAAAGGTATTTTTAATGACAAATCTAATAATATAGTTTTTATGTAGTCAATCCATATAGTTTTAAGGAACATAGGGAATAATAGATAGGGTGTATGCACAAGTACACCATGAGAAAAGTGGTCCTATCCGGTGGCGAAGCTAGGACAAATATATAGGGTGAACTCAAAGGACTGGGCTAAATTATGACAAACACAGCAAGCAAGCCAGGATTTCGCTTCTCGATTATTGTAAATCTATGAACAAATTGTAAATTTCATCACTTTGTCAAAAATTATCAATTAGACGATTAACAAATACTAATTTCATAAATCATCCCTAATTCATTGTACAACATCAAGCATCAAGAGTAAATGAGTAATTTAGTTGAGAAAATGAATACATGTATACCAAATCAAGTTACTATCTTGCTCTCCATCCGGCTCCCTTTCCCCAAAATACAAATCGGCTACTGCCTATGTAGGACGTGGCCGTGCTGTGTGGCACTGCGATATGCCGCCTTCTTGCCCCCTCCTCCGTCCGCATCCCAGTGTCCAGTCCTCTTCCAGGACCACCCTGGCTTGTTGTGCCAACACTTGCCCGCTCGCCCACACTTCCCCACAAAGGCCGCAAGGCAACTCCTCGTCACGCCGTTACTCCGCCTTCTCCACGTGGTCATGCACCCATACCTAAGCGCCTCATCACGTTATGTGTGTTGGCCCTAAGGCTAGGGATTTCTTCTCACTCCTATCTCAGCCAATCAGGCTTAGGTGCGCTCCTCCCAATTCCTCGATCAATCCTCCTCTTCCTTTGGATTGCATCTAGTGGGGTAGGGCTTAGACACTTAGTTGCTAGTTGGAGTTGGGCCTTGTGGTTGTGGGCTGATATGGCGACATGTGGGCAAATTACCCCATTTGTCCATATTGTAGTTTTCTCTTCCCTCAGTTCAAGGCATGCAGATTAGCTTCCATAGCTTCATCAATGTGGTCGCCCGGGGTCCGGGAGGAGAGGGGGTGCGCGTTTTGGCACTGGTGGCTGCATCGCCGTGCTAGCCAAACTGGCGGACTGCCTGCAGTACATGACCGCGGGGAACCCACTAAGCCAGCCGCAAGAGAGCTGGCACATGGAGGTCTGGGCGATGCACCTAGGCTCGGCATCGCCGCTGGCCAACTCCGAGGGGGTGGGGGCTTCTGGCCACTCCTCAATGGCTCTGCGCATGGTCTTGTGCTATTTATAAGAGGTGGAAGGTCCTCGGGTTCATTTTGTTAAATGCACGAGGAATAGTTGTTTGTCAAACCATTGTCGTAATCTAGGTATGCTTGTTATGGTTTTTCCATGTCTGCCTATAATTTCAATGCCAAAGGACTTGGAACTTAAAATATAGCAGGATAGTGTAAGATTTTGGATAAAAACTCACACGATCGCAGTGGACACAACTCACACTTTCATGTGAAACACAAGGAAGAAGATGAACAGCACACAGAGTATTTTTGTGGTACCACTCAACTTTGTTCTCTTGTTTTGCCTCTTATTTAAAAGCATCAACTCTGTTGGTTACATGCAGCCTTAAATGCCGCTGCGTCCTTTGGACTAGCTCCCACGTTCCCTAACCCATGACCTTCACTCATCAGGAGATTAACTCCACTTAAACAACTGGTAGCTATCCACTAACTCCACATGATGCATGCACCAACTCATAGTCACGCACGGACACACACCTTCATACTCAAAACAAATAACATAAATAAAACTTTTGTCAAGATTAAATCTAACAATATCCCCCTAATCTTGACTTGCTAAACATCACAAGATGAAGTCCGATCTCCTAACCATGCCGCCAGTGACACAACTTGTTGGCGTCTTTCACTTCTTCACTGTCGGTGACACACCTTACCAATGACTTTGACGTCTTCCTTAGCTCCAATTGTCTTTCACCGATGGCACAACTTAACGGCGATAGAGACTCTCATCAGAGCATATACACATGAGAACTTGGATACAACTACAAGAACTCACACACACATGCATCACACACTGACACACCTACGTGCACGAGCATGACATGACTATGCGCACGTATGTAACACACCTCCTACGTGCATGACCAAATAAATGACACATGCAACACACCTACTATGTCAAATGACTCAAAATGCAATCGTGCACTAATACTCGTATACGAACTCAACTAAATTTCACCAAATAAAAATGAAGACTTCTTGTTGGATTTAAAGCAGCGCTGGCTCGTCCTCTGCACCCATTGGAGCAAGAAGAGCCACCTCCTTCTTCGGCTCGCGACACTCTCTTGCAAAATGTTTGTAGTCCTGGCAGTTGTAGCAACGTACCTTCGCCTTGTCAAAGGCGCTCTTCTTCTTGTCGAAGCCATAACTCTTCTTGGATCGGGCCTCCCACTCCCTCCTTGTCAATAGCAGATGCTGATCCCCTGCACCTATAGCATGAGATGCCCACCGTTCTTCATGTGCCTTTAAGCGGCTGATCAACTCTTCGATTGTTATTGTCTTGAGGTCACCAAACTGCTCGATTGGGGAGACTACGGGTAGAAACTTGGCGGGAACTGCACGAAAAAAATTTCTTACCGCATAGCTCTCCTCCATCTTGTCACCGAGCCCTCTAATTTTGTTGACAATTGTTGTCAACCGGATGGTGAAGTCGTCGATCGACTCCGACCCCGTCATGCGCAGCACTTCAAACTCGGATTTGAGGGTCTGTACCTTGGCTTCCCTCACGCGCTCGGTTCCCATGTGCATGGTCTTCAACACCTCCCACACGGCTTTGGCTGTCTCTTTTTCAACCAACAGGAAGAGCATGTCTTCATGAATACCTTAGTAGATGGCCGCCAATGCTATTTGGTCCTTGCGTGTGTCAGCGTCGCTGAGCTCGATAGCATCCCATACGCCTTGGGCCTTCATGAATACCTTCATCTTTATCGCCCACATCGCGTAGTTGCTCCTTGTGAGCACAGGATAGTGAAGCGCCATCGCGGAACTCTCCTTCGTCGGTGCGCTTGCTGATGTTGACGCCTCTAGGTCAACGATCTCCATTCTTCTCGGCATTATTTTGGGCATTCACCAAGCTCTGATACCAAATGAAAGATTTTGGATAAAAACTTACACGATTGCAGTGGACACAACTCACACTTTCATGTGAAACACAAGGAAGAAGATGAACAGCACACAGAGTATTTTTGTGGCACCACTCAACTTTTTTTCTCTCTTGCTTTTCCTCTTATTTAAAAGCATCAACTCTCTGTTGGTTACATGCAGCCTTAAATGCCGCTGCGTCCTTTGGACTAG